>LR824607.2:14285000-15485000 GCA_902829305.4 Spodoptera exigua | reverse complement strand
AGATGGAACAGGGACGCAGAGACCACGTACACAACCCTCAAGAGAAGTAACGAAGTTCGTCAATTAGTTAGGTCCTGCCGACGTCAACTTTGATGGTGTTTGTAAGATTAATGGGCCTGATAAAGAAAGGGATGCTCCAGACACATTATAACTTCCCATTACCATAATTTGGAAGTCTAATGAAATTAAGGATATATTTGTTGTTGTAGCAACGTCAGCATTGTGCACAACACAGAAGTGGAACTGCAAAATATAATGGAATAATATATTTTAGTGTACACCAAAGTGGTTGTTACTTTAGAGGCACAATAGCGGTCTTATAGCCGATAGCGGTGCTTAACAAAATACTCGTAAAGTTTCAAAGTGAAGTATTATTATGCTGAGACATAATAATTCAACGAAGTTACTTTATAGATCCTTGTCAAGAGAGTTTCGGAACCATTACTTATAATGTTAAAAGCCATTTAAAGACGAAAATTTACATTCAAAGCATCCTGCATTCAAGAAAATATTTAGTAACAAGTTCTCTATTGTGTTAAAGATACCGACTCAAATTGTAATCCAAAGTTAGCCCGAACAGAATACGGAAGTCCGCGTTTACAAATTCAAGACTTTAAACGAAACGTGCCGGCTGGATACGATTTCGAGTAGTTCCCGGAGTACGAGGAAGTACTTAACTCTCTTGCCTGACTCGGAAATCCTTTTACTATCCATTAAATGGGCGAAATAGAGTAAACAGTTCTGTTTCTGAGCTGACATTAGCGAAAATCCTTAAACTAATATTTTTATCGTTAATTTTATTCCGAATATTATAAGGAATATATAAGGTGGTGTTGTAAATTATTTAATTAACCAGAAAAGGGAAAATACGATGAAAATATTCTTAACGGAAAAAACACTTAAAAGCGGAAAGGTGGAAGAGAAAATACAATTTCAAACAAACAATCTTGACCGGCGGATGATGGATCTGTGCAATATTCGCAGGAACTGGGTCATGCAAATTTATGTGACGTTACAGTTTTCTGGCCTCATCAGCAGAAACACCAGTGGTGCTTAGAGCAGGCATTCATGTGGAAAACTTTCCGTCAGAGAATTTGGGCCATGACATTTGAATCTAAAGTATGCAAAACTCGTACAACATCTGCCATTTAAGCATCTTACCCTTTTGAAGTTTTGTTGGCGCCTTTATATTTTTTTTATTTTGACGCAAAACCATTTTGAATAAAAACCTTGTTTCTATTTCCAAAATGGAAGACTATTTACTTTTATAAAAACGTTCATCGTGTAGATTTTTGTACAGACAATACACAACATTTTCGAAATAATTACGTTATCGAGAAAAAGTATTCTGAAGTTAATGAATAAAATTGTCAAGTTACACGATCAGTTTCCCGTAGTTTCTATCATCGGAATATAACAATTAACTGAGAGAAATTTAAGTTACGATTTAATAATAATGGAAACCCTCCATAATTTGATATCCCTGTGAGATTGGTAAACTTATATTTATCGGTTCGTAATAGAGAAGGATCCTATTGAAGAACATTCAAGTATAGAAAGCGAAATAGAGCAGGTAATGGCCTATTCTGAGTTTACAATAGACTGAGCTATCCATAAATATCATTATAGATTTTCTTTTCACGTAAGAACCTTAAAAAAGATAATCTAAAATAAAACCGATGTCTTTTGAATTACTTACTAAACAGTTTCTAAAATAAACAGGTCCCTGCAGACAAAACTAAGCAAACAAATCCAGAAACATGAACAATCCCGTCACGCGTTCCCATCGATCCCCCATTATTGACATATCCAGCACATTCGATCTCCATTCCTGTCCTTCAAACGTAATCCCAGTTTGCATATATTTTTGTGCTCACCACACCGTCAGCGCTAAGCCGCTTCAACTGTAATAACAAGAATATAAATCATGATGCGAATACATCGCTGTAAGCGCTGCTTTGCCAATCTAATCCAGCCTGATCATCGATCAAACAATGAAGGATTATCGAAACTTTATTGCGATCTGCCGCAAGTTACTAGCGGCGGCGGAGGCCGCGGCTGAGGAAATGAAATAAAAAACATTCTGATGGTAAAATAAGGATATCATAACCCTCGATTCTGCAAGTTTATTGCTCACAGATGAACACAGAGATTATATTATAGATGGAGGTGGTCCGTTGGTTTTTTATCGATACTTAGCATAGCATTATGATTATTTGAGTTATAGGTTATAAATTTTCGGCGATTTATATTCTATAAAAATTGGCGGTATTTTTATAGATTCCATTTAACGGTTTTATTACATAAATCTATTTTCCGATCGTCTACTAGTTGTGTCTGATATAAGCAGTATATGACCAGTTTAAACAATTTTAGTATTTAACGTTTTTTTTTTTTTGCATCCAACAGGTGTGTGTCTCAATCGCTGAAGCTCCCCTCTTGCTCCACCCTTTCACAGCAGCTGGTACTAAATTTCGCTCAGAGTACAATTAACTAAAATGGTTTTGTGTACACAAGTCCATATATAAACGCTTTGATGTCGGGCTTCGATGAAATTTGAACATTTTTGATCGATGCCCGGTTATTGTCAATATATTTATTTGTAGATTCCTTTATAATTCATCACACCTCACGTTTGGTTATGAATGGAACGTAATATGGATCCACGTATCTGGATCTGAGTCATTATGTTGAATCTGTTTTTATGAACTATCATCCATTATGTTTATTAGAATCGTGTTTACTTCGAGTTAGTTTACTTAGAGGATCGATTCAAAATGCTTCATTGAAGTCATGTCATTTATCATGTGCGTTCATTCCAATGTTGTTCTTAGCTCTATGAAACACTGAATCGAGTTCTCCGATTACAAGATTATTATCTTACCTGTATAGTACAGTATAGTACCTGATTGTAAATACGGCTATAAGACTTGTACCTAAGTAGTACCAAAGGAGTTAACAAGTAGTTAACTTATCATTATTCGTCATTGATTGATTCCATATGGAGACTGGTACTGGTGGTACTACGGCATACAATTGCGGGCCTTAAAATCAAATAAAGTGAAATTGTGTGAAATCAATGCGTTTAAGGTTCCTGATAAAAAAATTTATTTAAAATAAATAAATCTAAAGTGAAATAATTTCTTTGGTTTAAAGCTATGAAATTATAAATTGGAAGGTGATAAAAATTAGCATAAAACAAAACGATTTCTACATTTATACATTATTTTCCTTACATTCTTACATATATGTACATTAAGATCAGAACAAACACACTCAGAACACATTTACCACTATAATAATAATATCGTAAGAAATTCTTATTTTTTTTATGTAATACTTGTTTTAACTGCACACTACACTACCCATGGCCAAGTTCCTTTTATACATTTCCATCTAAAGGTTGTCTTGAAGAAATCGCCTTGTGTGATAAGACCGGCCATTGGAATCACAACATTCGTTCATAGTATCTAATGTATTGCTACTTGGTGTATGTGAGCAATAAAGTACATGTAAATAATAAATAAATAAATATAATACAATATTCAATTGTTGTTTAAATAAAAAAAGAAACGTCCAAAACTTCTTGAAAATACATAATTAAACAAACATACAAATAATATACAAAAAATAAACTTATAAAGAACGGTGCCCTGGGGCATTCCATTCGAGAGTATATTGTTTGAACGTAAAGTAACTTTCGAAATTAATATAAAAACTATTCATGAGTATGAAATGGAATGTAATAATGTCTTAAATAATCAAGATGTACATGTTATTATTAAAGGAGTAAGTAAAACGTTTGATGTGAAACATATAAATGTTGCAAAAGGCCTTAAAACGAGGAATGCCGCAAGACTAGGATCAAAGGTAATCCTATACATAGGATTCCTTGAAGACTTCTTAGAGATAAGACATACAATTGTACCATGTCAGCCTGAAGCAGATGAAAATGTCAGAAATGATCTTGATGATGACAAGGTTTCAAGATGTTAATGTCACTTTGTATAATACAATTGCAATATTATTTAGGAAAATTAGCTTTAGTTTGGATTTGTCCCTAATCCAATTATTTTTTTTAATGCTGAGAAAAAAATTACTGTTTCTTTGGCAGAAAACGAAGTACTTAGTAGCAGAGATGAAAAATGTTGGCATGATTTAGTAGTAGCGTGAATCCCATCCCATTTTAAATAAAGAATGTATTTCAATTGTTATATTCAGGAAAAACATACTCTTTGGAAGTTACATAGTATTAGTTCATAGTTGTAAGCCTACAACATAATTTAATTAATTGTATTGTATTTGTGAAGCACTTTGTTAATAAATACAATAGTTTGTAGTGACTGAATCTTTGCCTATCTTCTCTAAATTAAATTACAAAATTTTACAATTCTTTGAATGCCAATGTGATGTGAGAGGGCTAGGCTTGGGCACAAATGGATTGACTCAACCGCATCGATACTGTGACTAAAGAAAATCATCGTGAAACAAAGCTTTCGTTATGTTGTGCCGTGTGACCCATCGTAGCGCTCACAAGAAAATTTTCATTTATTCTTTCATTTTTATAAAATAATTTAAATTATAAATACAGTTTTTTTTACGAATTGCTGTAATTTTTTTACAGTTTGGTTACTGAGTTTTTCTATGTATAATTTAGAATGATTCAAAATGAGACGTTTCAATTGACCAATGACTGCACGGTTGGCGTGGTGGCTGGGCAACTGGCTTCCGCGCAACGTGTCGCGGGTTCGATTCCCGCACGGAACAACTCTTTGTGTGATTCATAGATTGTTGTTCCGGGTTGGTGTGATGTGCATGTAAATTCGTATGTTTGTAAACCCACTTACAACACAGGAGAAAATCCTAGTTTGGGGCAACGTTATAATAATAAAAAAAAAACATTATAATGAATTGTTTTATAACCAAATTGTCTGCCCCAAGAACTCATCCCGTTTCATTTAATTCTCATCATACTTTTAATGTCTCATAGTTTGTCTTCATTTACTCAAATTCTTGTCCGGCTTCTTATACTATTACTAATTTGTAACTTAATTTCTATGCTTGTTTTTTTTTTTTCAAAAATGCCTTTTGCTTTAAAGGTGAAATCATCCAATCCTTTTTCCCGACCATCTGATTTTTAAGCCTGATCTTAATATTTTGGTGTCGAACCGGCCTGCCAGTGGTAGAAATTGTGAAAAATCATCATAGCTAAACGGGAATCAAATTCTAATAGTGAATCATTACAGACATAAGAAATGATGAAGATTATTGGAAATAATTTTGATTTGAATAATTATGTATAGAATTTTGTTGAAACTGGTTGTTGTACATCGTATCGGATTCGGTTCCCGCAACTCTTTGTGTGATCATCCACAAATTTTTGTTTCGAGTCTGGGTAGCTTGTGTATGTGAATTTGTATACTTGTAAACGCATCGACGACGCCGGAGAAAATCCGAGACTGGGGCTAGATTTTAATAAATAAATTATGAAAAAAAAAATTGTCAGTTAAACCTTATAAGTACTAATATAATAGGTAAGTATGTACCTAGGTATAAATAGAAAACTTCACAATCTATCAAGTAAAAGGCTTACAAAGAATGAAAAAATCAATTAACTTTATCAATGGAAACCGTACACAAGAGGAATTTCCATATTGAACAGCAATATTGAAACTGAATGAAAATAGGTCAACCCCATTATAATTTTTACGATCTGTTTTAATGGCACGTTAATAAAAAATATTAAAATGCTTTGCTATAGATGGAAAGTTATATTATGAAGGACTCATAATAGTATACCTACTATTTGTTCTTTACTATTTGCAGCCTATTAATGGTGACTCCTGAATAAATGCCTCTTCTCACATGCAGAAGATTTGAACATTAGCAACATGTTTGTTCAAAGCCAGTTGGCCATTTCAAATTTATAATTTGGAAATTATTAATTGTTGAAATTCAACAATTAATAATTCCAGTCAGTCATGTCTAAATAAACATAATAAAATATAACTCGGAAAAGGTTGCATTAGCACTTTCCAGCTTAAGTAACAGAATCGGCATACTTGAGAGGCTAGACCATAGCGTTCCGGCCAATTTTTTGTATGTAATGTATCGTGATGAATAAGAGTCCCGGTGTGACTTGAATCTAGTAGAGCATGACTCAGCTTATTCACGTAACACTTATAGGTTGGTGATAATAATGACTTATTCAAAAGAAATTGGCCATAACTTATTGAAAATAGACTTCGGAAAATTTGAGTTGATTTATTTCTATATTATATAATTATGTATATGTGCCCACTGCTGAGCAAAGCCACCTACACACGGAGAATTTTTTAAGCAATAATCGCCACGTTTTCTCAAGGCAGATTTTCTTACACCTTAACTCAAAACTCATTGGTTAAGATATTACTAAATAAAATTATTTTTATATACATAAATAGAAAAATGTTTTACAAATGAACTCCATACAACCATTATAGGTAGAATCAAAAATAGAACACAAATGCCATCTTTTTTCACCTACGTAAAAAACTTTACAGGAACGAAAGACTTCGACCCAATACTCGTTATTCGATTTTTTCAGATTCCATACTTTTATGGAGTTTCACAAACTTTTCGGCAAAACAACATTATGTTCTTTGCGATTGAGTTTTATCGATTGGAATGTTTCAGAGAAAGTCTCAAATTGATTTCGTGAAGAGTCCACACCCCATGTTTGGCCAAAATCTGCCAAATCTATAAAAATACTTTCTTTAGAACTTATTATAAATGTCTTGTTCGTTACTATTAAGTAATTTTGTGCTCGTTAGCTACTCTTTCCTATAAAAGAAACACATTAACGATACAGGTAAAGGTAAAAGGGAAAAGAAAAGAAAACTTACTTATACTGTATACTAACTAAACTGTTGTGTGAATTAGATTATTATATGAAGAAATATAAATATCCGTGCTAATAAGCAAAGATTCTTTTCTATATTACATTCTTTAAATTAAAAGTGACTTTCCTTCCCCATGCTTTTAAGGAAATCAAATATCAATATTAATAAAACACATTAATAACAGACAGCTTCTGAAGCAGCATATGTACTTACACTACCCTACAATTTATATTTGGAAAATACCAAAAATGTGTTGGAGTGTATCTTTTCCTGCTCTAACTTCGACCGCGTGTAGCAAAAAGTTACTATTCGCTACGAAACAAATTCCATTTTAATTTAAAATTTTAACTAGTAAGTAAAGTATTGTTAAAAAAATAGAGAATATCAATCGAATTTAAAAAAAAGACGCCAAAATATTTCTTTATTCTTAAGTTTGATTTTCGAACAAGCACGACAACTACAGCCTGCCCTTTTTAAAAATAGAATTCCTCGTTTAGACACATGCCCTTTAAAACCAAAATATTGTATAGAATTCATTACGTTAATTATTCAAAATCTTTATGTAAGTATGTAATAGGCTTACAACCCACACAAGCACATTACATTCAGTTGTAAAAACAATACGAGACCCCTCCAACTCTGACAAAGAGATCATAATTTAATTGGCAAGGTTAACATACGTAGCTTCAATGACAAACTATTCCAAACCTTATACCCCAACAATACAGTCTATTCTTGCAAACTTCTCCATCCCATTTTCCTATTATCAAGCTAATTTCATACATAACGCTATGAAGAGAAAATCTAATTTTCAAGTGACAAACTCATAAATTATTATAATTTAAACCTTATTATTTTAGAATATTAAGTTAATTTTTCGAATAGTGAATTTGACTTACGTTCATTGGGCTCCTGAAAACAGAATAAATGATTCTATTATGTAACGTTTAGGGCTTGTTTTACAATGTCTAAATAGCCGATATGTATTGAATAATTAAATTTGTGATAGTGAAGGTTAAAATTACAAGGGTTTTCGTTTGAGTCTTGTTTTGTTAATTAAAACAAAGGCAGTAGGCTCGGCCTGGACCAGGAGAAGGAACGGAATGGCTTAAATAAGTAAGAGCAGACTCTCTCCCATGGTAAGGCGAGAAGGAGAGTCAGAGATCTGGGCTTATAAGTATCCACTGCTCAGCAAAGGCCTCTTCCCACACGTAGAAGGCTTGCCCTAGGAGGATTGGCGATTTCAAACTCATAATTAGAAATTATTAGTCCAGGTTTCCTCACTGTTTTCCTTCACCGCAAGTCAGTGGTGTCTAAATAATCATAGAAATTTTAAATAACTCAAAAAAGATACTTTGATACTTTATCTCGAACCTGCACCTTCACGTATGAGAAGCCAGATAACCTAACCCTCCGGGCCACAACGACATCACCCAATCAAATCACTACTAAATATCGTTTAGAGCAAAAAAAACTACGTTAAAAATAGAACTTCAGAGATTTGATTGCCAGAGGAATGACGAAGTGTTGTTTTTTAAGAAACACAGTCTGTCCCCTGGGTGTCGTCACAAGAAGCAAAGTAATTGTATCAGGTGCTCCATCTCTCCAGCACCTTTATTTATTTGTAACATCTTGTTCTTCTCCAGTTTTTTATAAAAATAAATACCGCTAATCACCACGGTGTAATTTATAATGGAGATTTAATTAATCTTGCTATTTGAAACATTGTTATACTCGTAACAAAACAGAAAAAGAAAGAAAGATAAGTAAAATATTTTTTCAAAAAAATCTTGACATAATGAGATAGGGTCCTTTACCTGACTTGAATGCCCAAACCTTATGATATCCTTGTGTTAGGTCGAAGCAAGGCTTTCCCAGACTTTGAATATTTTTGGGGATAGTAAAATAATTAGAATTAAAATATTACCTACATATTTTTATTAATACACACAAAATAGTTTGACTCCAGATTTATAAGTCGAATGGTTAAGGAGTGGAATTCTTTACCGACGACTATTTTCTTCAAGGCCCTAGCAAATAGGTTGCTTATGGGTAGGCGTGTTCCATTGTAAGTCGCATCGTCGCAACAGTAAAGGATTGAAAATCAAAGCTAAGCTAAAATCTAAGCTATGAGCTAACTAATCGACTAATTCAAGACCTCATAATCAACTGTCGTGAGTTCTCTAGAATACAATTCAATACTGTGTTTAGTATTGTGGGGGCCCAAGGGTTAAGGAGATTCTGCTTTTTTAGTTTAATTAACTTTCGTTTACATTCTCCAAGGATTCATCGACGCTTACCACCAGGCACCATTACGAAAAAAAAAGTATATTATCAAAAACATTATTAAGTGTTCTAGTATATTGTTCTTGGTTCTGTGTACTAAAAAACACCATTCGGCGAGTTTTATAATGATAGAAAAAATGTTCTCTATTCAAATTAAAAATTCTGTACTAAAATATGCTGCTCACTTATTCCAGGAATGGTATTATTTTGTCTGACAAAAAAAAAACGTAATTCTGAACGAACGAATTAATTTTACGAAATTTTTATAAAGAAAACCATTTCAATCCTAATTAATATTTTTAAGTCTGTCTTGTTGCTGTCTAATAATAGGTTTATAGCAAAACGTTTTTTTTTTTAATTCCTACATTACATAATGTAAATTCTCTTTCCGAAGGGCAGACAGAAATACACGTTTGTAATGTATCATTCATCTTTCAAGATGAGCATTTTTAAAGATACTTCCAGATAAAGTCGTATTGTAATAATTGAAAATTTCCAAAAAACCAATACAATTTGAGTGCCATAGGGTCGACTCCACTGGTGCCACGGCCTAACTGAAAACCGGTATTCGCTTTATTTCTCCACTAGTAGAATAAAATCCAAGACGGATTACCAAAATAAAAAAAATTAAATACTTTAATATTGCATACTTTATTAGCTACTTACTAGGCTAAAATCTTGTCATACCAGCTACACAAAGGCTGAAGCGAGATCGTGTACTGAGCGAAATCTTGACAGTTTTACAATGTACGTGCTAATGATAATGGATTGGTAGGTCTTGTAAAATTAACGAACCTATTCTGTTCCAACTGTTCCAAGATACTTTCTTTTTTAATGAGTAAAATCTATTGTGTAAAAACTACAATTTTAATGTACACTAATTTGTTTTGCTGAGTAATACAAGTAATTTACGTTTTGTAACTGAGTAATTAAATAATATTGTTTCGAGAAAAATGTAGGTGTATCGAACTTTGAAAACTGTTTCACACTATTTCATATCGGTGAAGTGGATTATACATATGCATATCTAGCACAGAAAGATCGTGAGAAACGTCATCTAGTTATTTTTTTTAAAAAACTTGAACGTATAACATAATATTTATACTTTTTTAAATCACCAATAATCACTATGCATTAGGATTTTGTTGGTAACAATTTCCAAAATACAATCCATACTTACATACAATATACACCAAGCACTTACATTCATTTCAACAGTATAACAAGAAGAATATAAGAAATCTCTTTTAATTTGTAAATGAAGAGAAAAGAAACATAGGTACGATATATGCTAAAATAAAGAATTAGTATCGAGAGTTCCACAAACATGCGTAGGTAGACAGACCAATTTACAGCATGTTTTTCTTTAATTCCAATATAAAAGTAGAAATATTGAAACTACAATACGGTAAATTGTATTTAAATCTTTACATTGCGTTGAAATAAACGATTTTGCAAACATTTTTACGCAGGAAAATATTCTGTATGAAACGTTAACTCAACAAGTGTTTTGTGGAAAATTATTTCACGCGATCACTTAGTTGGAGATGTACTGTTTACTCTTAGACTATTTTATTGAGACATTTATATTTTGTATTTATTTAAAAGGTTTTATGTAATGCCATTTCCTGTGAATTCTTTTTCGAAATTATTTTTAACTAGATCGCATCATCGCATGTTTCATTTTCATTTATAAAATTCTTTACAAATTGGATTTGTTTCATTAGGAACGAAAATATGAGTTTTCCTCCACGGAAATCTTTAGTAAAAAGCGAATGATTTATGCGTTTTGAAGGGAAACCGTTTCAAAGAGTTTCAAAGATCTCCGGCCACCGTAAGCGCGGGTTTGCGGACGGCGAGTAAGGGCAACTCGCCGCCCGACCAGAACCAGACCCGAGCGTACGGCGCGTATCGTTCCGCGCGCGCCTCAAAGAGCCAATAGACCACCACAGATGGGGGCCCTATTGGCTGATGTTCAGCCGGGGTTGCGGGTTAAGCGCAATGTGTCACCGCGGCCTCGGCTCAGAGTAGGAGAAGGAAAGAGGGGGGGGTTTAGTCAGTAAGAGTCTGACACTCCATCCCGCCCGACCCTACGAAGAAGCTTTTTGATGATGAGGGAAATCTCAAAAAAAAAGGAAACGAAAATTTTTATCTTACAACAGTAATGTTAAAATTTTTACTTACTGGAAATGTAAGGAATTTTAAGGCTTAGATTTTTTTGGTACTTAAATTAGCCTTAGTAGAGGCTATAAAACATCACTCTTTGAACAATAAGAGCGGCCGAACTGTGTGGCAGTAGCTAGTAGAAAAATAAAAGATAAAATCATACCAAAAGAATGATAGCAAAAGCCAAAAACATCTTCAAATAAAATATGCATTGGTTTCAAATATTTACATAACAAATAACAATGCTAACTAAATCTCAAGGGAAATGTGGTGATGTCCAAAGAAAACAAGCAAAATTTTTGCTTCAACTGTATTTTCTTGTATTATCAATAAAACTGTGTTTGTGAAGGTTTCAAAGAACATCGGACGAATAAGATTGGATTCTGAGATATATCAGTTAGAATCGATTTTCGTTTGATAAATTCTACAGTTAATACTTGTCCAGGTGGTGGCAGGTGCAACGATTGACGATTCAATACATGTGTAAATATGTGTAACAAACATAAATTTAGAGAAAAATCTTGTTAAAAATGACAAAATATTGACTGTCTAATGGGATTATTTATAACTCTTTTTATGGTGTAGGCCGGCCAACGAGTAGGCGGATTACCTGAAGGTAAGCAATCAGTGCCGTCCATGGGGTGTCCATGGGCGGCACTGATTGAAGGAGTTACGAGTGCGTTGCCGGCTGGGGTTAAGGGTTTCAGATATAAAAGAATTGGGAAAGGATGGGAAGAGAGAGACAGATTGGCGATTTACACGGCGAAACACAACTCTGTGACAAAATCTTGTAAGAAATGGCAAAATAATGACTGAATATTGAGATTCTTGTAACTCTTTGCAATTTGGACATCATATTCTACAAAACTATCAAGGGTATTGGTTCGTTTCTGAATAACTCTGTTTACTGTCCATCGACCAGTGCTTATAAGATCTTCATCTCAGTAAGATCACTAGGGGCAATTCAACTTTTTGTTGGTTCCCACATTTCGCACGTATATTTATGAGAAAAGTTTCCCAACCGCCAGGGGCGACTGAAAAAAACATTCTTTTATAGTTACTGTGACACGCTTCATGATTCCCTCTTAAATCACTCGACTTTTTTCGCTGAAAAACAAAAAAAAAAAGAAACCTGGGTAGTTGCCTAAGTGCTTCAACTTATCTGGGAAAAAGAGGCATGGTGGTAAAAATATTTACTTTTATGGCTTTTTCCCATAGGAGTGGACAAAGGTTGTTAACCTATTTCTCACCTACGATATGCTACGTAAAATATGAATATAATATAAAGAAAGAAGGAAACATATTTTTTAAAAACCCAAATCGAGACAAAATCTTCCGCGGGCTTAGCCAGAAGCAGAAGAAATGGTTTATTTTGGTCGGGAGATATTTTTTTTTTTAAACTTTGCCCCACATTAGGATTTTCTCCTGTGTCATGGGTGCGGTTACAAACACACAATTTCACATACACATAACACCCAGACCCGGAACAACAATTTGTGGATCACACAAAGAGTTGTTCCGTGCGGGAATCGAACCCGCGACACGTTGCACGGCAGCCAGTTGCCCAGCCACCGCGCCAACCGTGCAGTCAATAAAAATAAATTGATGACTTTCATCCCTGAGGAGAAAAGAATAGGCTTTTAGACAATTTAAGTAATTTCAATTTACAATACCTATTTCAATATTAAACATTTTATATTCCTGTCAAAACCAATAATTGAAATATATTAAAAAAAAAAATACTAAAAAGATGAACTGTATACATCTCGAGTTATACACTTCCAAATCTATTTCAGCGAGCAATAACAAACAAGAATTTCCTAAGAAACTATTCGTTTCATCAGTAAAGCATTTCCAATGCTGACAGGCTGATATGTTTACTTATAAATAAATCGTCTTCCATTTAATAAATATATGTAAGTTACAAAAGACACACTAACTGCTTAGTTATTTAGGTCGAATTCTTTATTTACTATTTGTACATATATAAATCCACTAAATAAGCGATATTTTGTAAAATTAAAATCATCTGCAGGAAAGCATAATGCGTGATGAAATTAATTACTGTAGAAGAAGCGAAAGAGTCATGTCAGAACCGTGTCATTTGGCGTTCAATTGTCACTGCCTCCCCCAATGGGGGGCGTTACTTAGTACCAGCATTGCACCCGAGTGGAACCAGGGCGGGTAGCTAGTGAAATCAATTTGTAACGGTTTTCATGATTAGGTATGATAACGAAAATATGTACAACATTTTGAGTTTTCGAATAATCTATACTAATATTATAAATAGGTAAAATTTGTTTGTGTGTAAGTTTATAATTACGTATAGGGTAATCTTTGGAACCGCAGGTCTGATTGGTCTTTCATTGATAGATAGCAATAATGTGCCTGAGTGCTATAGGCTATAAAACATCACGCTACGATTATACTTATACTTTATTATAATAAAAGTAAATTTACCACCATTTTTCAACCATCATCAGACACGAAACGTATTAATAACATCCTGTAACTTCCGTCAACTAAATGTTATAGACAACTAGGAAAAACACAAAATAAACTATGTTGTAAAAGTATCTTAATTTTTCTTGTCAGAAACTCCAGTGCGGTGCCAACTCATAACACATGTTAGCACTCCATGAAATGAGGAAATAAACGTGCATTCAGACAATATTAGGGAATTAATCTTATTAATGTCTTGTCCGATGGGAAGGGGAACACTGTTTATTTCAGTAACTGTACCAACGGTTGGACATCGAAGTATAGAAACCATTTATCAGGTCTCAATTTGTATGACTTTTCCACACATTCAACGGTCAGGTTATACTGTTTGTTGTAGCTTGGTTTGTAGCTGTGTGTAAGTTATTTGTGACTTCTGATCACATCATATCATCAGGCCATAAGAACTCTTATATCCAAATAAGAGTCGAGAGTGGTGATATAACTTCAGATTTCCTCGCGATGTTTTCCTTCACCATACCATAAGTCACTTTGTATCCTTAGTAAAAAATCTTATTTAAATGCCCAATCTTCCGGGGTGTGAGTGCAACCGCAATAATGTACGGCGGACCTGGCCCGGAGCAGCTGAAGAATGTTATGAATGAATTTTAGTTAGTAAAAGCCTAACACTTCTTTTCGTCCCACCTTAGGCGGGAGAAGTAGTTGAATCATTTTCCCTCTCAAAAAAGTGTCTAAACTCAACGCGAAATAGTGCAGCTATTAACAATTTTATGAAATCTGCTGACCTGATAAAATGTATTTCCGAATATCTAGCAATACGAATTATTAATCTACATAGTACAATACATATGTATATTTGAGTAAAAGTACATATATGGCTCTCAAATTAATTGTGTTGTTATGTTAAGAATGTTAAGGTGGATAATTGAATGAATGAACCGTCATACTTTACTATTTGGTAGGTCAAAAGTCATAGAAAAGCAAATCTTGACACTATAGTAATAAATACTCTATTCCAACAAGATACAGGTAGTAAAGAGAGAACACAAATAGTTTATGTGTTTTACTGTTATTTACTTGGTCGGAGCTCGTAACGTTATGTCCGTAGAGATTTATATGGCTACACGTGTACAAGTGTTTATTTATTGTCAACGTAAAAACGCCTATTGACACCCGCAACGCCAGAGGAGTTACGAGGGCGTTGCCGGCCTTTAGAGATTTAGGGATTGGGGGTGAAGAAATAAGGTTTGGGCCTCCAGTAAACTCACACGGCGAAACACAACGCTGTGGTTGTTTCACGCCGGTTCTCTGTGAGGCCGTGGTATCACTCCGGTCGAGCTTACATTTATTTGAGTATCATGTATCAATTATATTGTACTGACTGCGTTTTGTATTAATTGTCCTGGTGACTCGAGGTTAAGGCACCCGCTTCTCTTGATGAGGCACCGGGTTCGAAAGCTAAAAAGTATTAATGTAGCTTTGTCCAAGCTATGTATATGTATTTGCTAAGCTTATTTTGACACCATCGACATTCGGAGTAGAAAACACAGTGAGAAGATCTGGACTTGTAATTTTTGATTGAAGTTTGAAATAGCCTATCAGCTCTCTCCGTTTAAATGGAAACCTTTGCACAACAACTGTCTCTTCGCCTGGTGATTATGATGACGTGATGTTTTAACTCATATTCTTCCTCGACTATCCAGCACAAAAATATTGCTTAATTCGAACCAGTAGTGCCGGAGGTTAACTCGTTCAAACAAAAAACTTAACTTTTTAATATAAGTACAGATACAAAAGAGTGATAATGGAGTTTCTTGCTCTTTCTTCTCCATCGGAATCTACACTTTGGAACGAGCAAATAGCTTCACTAGAGGACTGACCGACAGACTGACACTTTTTATTTTTAAAGCTTTGTTTGAAGTTCAAAAGTGCTTGTAAGAGTAATCTAATTGAAATAAATGACTTTGACTTAGATATAAATGAATTTCTCGTTAAAAGACTATATGTATAACATTAGTTGCCATTTTTTGTTTTCCCTCCATGATCCTTTATTTAGAAGAGCAAATGAAAGAGACAGAGTTTATTGACACGTTATATAAACAAGCTTTCAATGGTTCATTAATGTATAGGTTTACATACAGACCGCAATCTGTTTACACAAGACATTCTTGCTAGCAATTATCCATTGTTCGAATCACCGCTCCAATGTTAAATAATCAAAAAGTGTTTTCTTTAAAAAAACAAATGTATTTTAATTTGTTGATGATAGGCTAATATAATTGTTGAGAGCCCAGGAACAACCTTGCAACATTAATATTTATAGAAAGTTATCAGTATGTATAACTGCTTTTTTTGTGTAAAAATCATCAAATAACTTCTTTCGCCCAGGCTTTCGCGAAAGGGGGCTGGGTCTGACTCTTACTGACTAAAAATTCCCTATTCATTCTTCTGCTCCAGGCCGAGGTCGCGGTACCTCTTTGTTGGTTGGGCCTCATCGTGGCGGTCTATTCACTCCTTGAAGCGCTAGCGAAACTCTACAAAGTCACAGTCAAAATCATTTATTTCAATTAGACCACAGTAGGCACTTTTGAACGTCAAGCAAAAAATGAAAAAAAAAAAATTAAGAGCTTTAACATAAAGTGTGTCAGTGTTTCCGTCTGTCCTCTAGTGAAGCTATTTGCTCGTTCCAAAGTGTAGATTCCTATGGAGAAGAACGAGCAAGAAACTCCATGGTTACTCTTTTTCAATAAGTTTTACAATACATTTCTTTGTTTACTACGCGCCGCATAGGTACTACATATCTACATAATATGTATTAGAACTGTTTTTGTCCGGGGAAAATCCAAACCCCTCGTTCCGTCTCCTGCTTTAGGCCGAGGCCACGGCGCCATGTATATAGAACTTGGATTGGGATTTGGACGACATCGCCTTCTTGCTTACCAAATGACACCTATCTGACAAGAGGTTAGTTCATCCAATAACTGTCGTTGTAAAAAAAGTGACGACCAATCGCTAGCTAATTCCCTATTCGACAAAAAGACAAGAAGCCCACTCTAGCGCCATCTAGTGAACAAAAAGCGGTGGCTCCGATTAATGTTAGGTATAGATGGAACCGATTAAGGCCACGACTGCGGTCGTGATGGCCTGGAGTTGAAGGCACCCGCTTCTTATGCCCTAGGATGCGGCAAGTACCAATCTTAGTTTTCCCGAGTTATGTTTATAATGGTAGTGTATATACGGTGAAGGAAAACATCGTAACAAAACCGAGACTTACAATTTCCAATTATAAAGGCTGATGATGATGATGATGATGATGATGATGATGATGATGATGATTAAGGCCATGACTTAGCCATACGTCATGTAGTCATCAACGTCACTGTTACATAACGTGGCAGAGACTAACCCATCGCAAATAAAAAATACAATATCACTCGCCAGTTACTGTTGCCAAGCCTTACAAATTCTTTGACTACTTCAAAACAGTCCAACAAGCTATGCAAATAGATGACACACATGGGTATAAATAATTAAAAAAGAGCAATGGGAAAGAGCAGCAATGAACGGTCGAATCAGCATTTTCGATCACTCTTCACAAAAAGCGATCATTTCGTTTGGCGGGATGGTTTTAAGCGAAAAAATGCAATTGCCGTAAAGTGCAAGCAGCGTCAGCGTGTCGGAATTTCATACGTTTTTATCTATCGCGGTCGCAGAATGGGATGGACGTAGTCTTTGTTCCTTTTTGTATTTCTCGTCCTTCTATCGTTAATCGCCTTTGCAAGTTTTAATGGTTTTTTTACTGGACTCGAGGTTGCGTTATGAGGTACATTTTTCTCATTGTCTTATTTGTTCTTAATAAGAGAGCGGTTGGATTAACATTATGGTATTATAATCGAGTGATGATGATAAATACAATAAGTTAAACTTGATTATTTATTATGTTTTCGGCTTACTCACATAATAATTTGACGAGATACTCGACTAGTTTCAAGTCATGCTAGAGGCCCATATTCATGAGCAGCATTCCGCGACACTAGTCGAGTATCTCGTCAAATTATTACGTGAGTAGGTAAGCCAAAAACATAATAAATAATTTAGAATGTCTCACGAAAGTTATAATAAAAAGTTAAACTTGAAATACCTACATTATTAACAAAGTCCCTAAAATGTTTGTCAAATAGTAGATTATGTACAATGTCCCTAAAATCGGTTTAGCTCACCTTTAATTGGCCAAAATAAACAATAACGGGTCAAAACCGATAAATAATTGAAAAATAATACCTATGTACATTTCTTTCATGTTTTCAATATTAATACATATTTTCAACTTTGCAGATTGTTATAATTTATAAAAATTAATGCAATTGGCCGAATCAGTTTGAATACGAAATAGTACCATAGATGTAACGGAAAAAAACTTATATGTCGAAGCGACGATTATTTAAATTGAATTTTAAAGGAGGTTTTATCACAATTCATCGGACGAGGGTACAATGAATCGTACTCTGGCGGAACGTCAAACCGACAGTTCTGCGTGCGCATTATGGTGGAGAGCGAGCGCTATGACTGTCATCTGAGACGGACCGCCGACGTCCGTTATTTTTGTAATTTATTCGGTCTGATTATAAAATCCTACGCCCTACGATGGACTGTGAAGACGATAATCGGGATGTTGATGTTTGTACCAACCCCCTGGTGCCTTCATATATTAAACACATTTTGTGTAGACAAGCATATTACAAACTGTCAGATTATATTGAGGATAAGAATGCCTGGCCAGCATGTTCGTTCGGCACCAATGGACTATACACAAATATAGTCAGTTGTTTCTCAAATTCTAAGAACAAATTAATAATTAATAGCGGCATGAAACATTTACGTACCATCATTTGTTCCTTTTTATTAACAACTTGTCTCTGCATTGTTCTCACATAGGGGTATAGTAATGTATAAAGAATGTATTATTGATGAATTGTAAAACAAATATTTTTTTTAAAAGAGTAACGATGGAGTTTCTTGCTCGTTCTTCTCCATTCGAAACTACAATTTGGAACGAGCACCTAGCTTCACTGACGAACAGACTGACAGACTACTATTCTATTTTGACGTTTCAAAAGTACCTATTTATGGTTTATTTGGAATAAATGATTTTGATTTGATTTGATTGATTAAAATCAACATTTTTTTTTGCAAACAATGAATTTATAAATACCAAATAATAATTACTTTTTGTCTATTGACGTCGAAACAGTGCAATGAACCGCTTCGATACAAAATGGCGTTGCTACCAATTTGGCAAACAATATAATTTTATCTTAAACATTAAGAGCGAAGATAAACAAAATTGTTAATTGGAAAACACAACACATTCTCGGAATAGATGCGGTAGTAAGAATAATAAGCAAGTGAAATTCGCTTATAGATCCCTCATAATTCGCTAAAAATAATTACATTAAATACTTTTTCCAAGTTTTAAAAATGAGTATTTAAGAATAGCTTATCCCCGCGACTCTGTTCGCATAGAATAGTGACTTCCTGCAGATTTTTGGTATAAAAACTATTCTATGCCCTTTCTCGAGCTCCATATCTATGTCTGTACCAAATTTCACAGAAATCGGTTGAGTAGTTTAGGCGTGAAGAAAAGACAGACAGACATATAGAGTTACTTTCGCATTTATAATATTAGTTTGGATGATCTTGAAATAAAAATAAAATAACATTCAAACATTGAAACAGTGAGATATTGGAAAACAAACCCAATCCGAGCAATAACGGAGTGAAATAAAATTTTCTGTGACGTCGCAGAAAATTCGACAATATTCTGAATTTTGCGATGACGATGACGTCGCTCGCACCCAGCGATCCAAAAACGTACATAAATTTTAATTATTTCTATCTATGATAGTTTTGTTATCCGACAAATTAAAAATTACGCGTCTAACGTTTTAACATTATTGAAAATATCAAAAAAAGTCCTGTCAATCAAAAAAGAACCTACCTACACAATTATATCACAAAGGTAAAAATGAACTAACTAAGATTTAAAATATCACTGGTAATTTGTAATGGTCCTGTCAAAATGATAGTACTATAAATACGCGTAATGGCGACCCACGTCTCAGTGAACATCTCAACAGAATTTATTACGTACTGAATGTATAAAATTCAAATATGCAATTGTATAAAGATAAGTATACGCACTAAGAAACAAAACTGAATTGTTCAAATAAAATTGTTATCTAGGTGATTATGTGCCTTAACTAAAATGAAAGATGGATTGCGATTTTGGTTTTAAATATTCCCTGGATAACAATTTGTTCAGTCTTTTTTGTGTTTTTAAGGCTTAAGGCTTAAGTCATTCTGTGTCCTGCATATTTTTATGTCCGCAAACTAGCAGATAGATTACTTGATGGTAGGCAGACATCGCTGCCCATTAACACTCGTAGTACCAAAGGATTACAAGGTACTACAAGTGCATTGCTGCCTTCTTGTTACCTTGTGGCAAAACCATGCTTAAAAAAGGTGGTTCATAGCATATCTGCTACTAACAGAAAGGTTAATGTTATTGATTAAGCATAATGTAATTGCATTAAACATAAATGAACTAAATTTAAAATATCTTGTCACATTAATCTTCAAACCCAATGAAGAGAATACAAGTCAAAATAAAAAAAGTCTTCATCGTTCCAACCTAATCAAGAAGTCCGAAAAGTTCCAAAACGCTTAATGGAATAAATCTGATCGCTACTTGAGTAAGTTAATCTAGAAAAATACAGTTGGATTTTAAACTAATGATACTTGTAAGTTGATTGCTTGGATCGATTCGGGCGAAGATCGTAAGTGCCGAGATTAACCTCGGCTGCTAGATCGAGAAGATTCTCTCTAGCGATTTTCCAAAATGTCGAGAGTTTGCATAGCTATTTGGAGGATTTCAGTATTATAACAGGCGTTCTTAAATATGTCATCATATAGGTACATTTTATTTATTATTAGCCATTATCGTCCCACTGTAGAGCAAAGGCCTCCCTAACCTTCTTCCGCTCCTCTCTACACAAAGCTTTCTGCGGCCAATCCTCGTTGAAGACATCAAGTCCGTCCCGCCATCTCCTTCTGGGCCTGCCTCGGTGTCTGTTAGCGTCGTGTGGGCTCCATGTGGTAATAGATTTTGCCCACCGCTCGTCTGACATGCGGCAAACATGTCCAGCCCAGTTCCACTTGAGCGTTGCGGCTTTCTGACCAATGTCAGCGATTTGAGTTTTGGTACATGATAAAAGTTAATTTTAGGGAGAACATCGACAAATAACTTCTCTCGGTGTAGATGGGGCGAGGGAGTCTCAGACTTTTGCTGACTAATTAACACCCTGTACCTTCTCCTTCTCCAGGCCGAGTTTGCGATACATTATTGTGCTTGACCCGCGACCCTTGCTGATTTTGATAAAGGTGGCGATTTTACGTTCAATGTTTTGTTCATTTTAAAATAAGTCATTTCATCTATCAATCATCAATATTTTTATAATGGAGTTCATTTTAAGCCAAGGGCACAAGCCACGATTCCATCGAGAATGGAAACGAATGTTAATTGAACTAAAAAGGCAGCATCTCCTTAACCTCTGGGCCTCTCTAAATACAGTATTATAATGTATTCTAGAGAACTAACGACAGTTGATAACGAGGTCTTGAAGTTCGATTAGTTAGCTGATAGCTTAAGTCGACAAGTTTTTATTACGTTAATACTTAGTTCAACAAAATAATTTCATTGTACTAATAAAATTAATATCATAGGAAACTGATTGATTTTCAAACCTTAACTGTGTTCTAATTAATTAATGAACCCTTCTAAAGAAAGGACATGACAATGTTATGATATGTTTTTAAAATACCTCATCCTAAACATGTCATAAGGGACAATATAATATTCAAAATGAACTTTAGCATCACGGGATAAAGTTTACATTTTACATGCGGTTCGATCGAGAAGTTTGGAAGTATCTCGGGAATGAAACCCATTATAATTTGTTTATAATGCACAAAAGCTTTGATCTCTACTCCATTTGTCTTGAGGAGTACTTCTGAGGCGGTCTTTCGACGCGTCAAGACCATCTGGGTGTGTCTGTTTATATCTTATTTGTATAATCTCGTTTGGTTTGGTATACTGCGATTTATTAATTTGGGATATTTGAATTTTATCTGAGAGATCGTATATTAGTTCTGCCAGTAACTTGGCCTCGCAGAAAACCGACATGATCCAACGCTTGCGTTGATTTTGTACAAGGTTAGGGAAAGACCCAATCCTTAGCCATTTCTAACCCCAAATCTTCCAGTCTTAAAACTCGAACTTTTCGAGGTTTCATCAGGTAGTAATTTGTCTGCTTGTTGGCCGATTATCACATAAAAAACTTACACCTCTGTCCAACAATTCGATTTAATAAACAACAGATCCGATCCGATTGAATATAATATGATAAATAGGTAGTGTTTTTGTTCATCATTCATTCTCGCGTTTACTACCTCAACCTACTTGGGAAACAGCCAAGTGAAAGAGTTATTCAATAAATATCCTACTCTCATAAAATTAAGACAGGTCCTATTTATCTAATGACATTTTGTGGCAATTTAAATTGTTCGCACATAATACTAGTCAAGAATGTCACGCTGAAGATTCATATCGTCGTTAAGATTCATTTTGAGACTATTTCGCTTAATTAATTGGCAATATATCAAATAATTGGGATATTGGATGATTTGTTCATGAGAATTACTGATGTTATGTAACATAGACTTGTGCGGGAGTGACAAGTTTCTATATGAGAAGGCCGGTTAGAACGAAGTGATACCACGGCTTCAAAAGAAACCGGCGTGAAAAAACGCTAGCGGTGTTTTTCGCTGAGTGTAGTTCGAATATACCACGGTAACATGAACAATGCGTTGAAAACTCGGGAAATTTATAAACCACTGAATTTTTTTACTGATTATACGTGGTTGTGTTTAGGCAGATATGGGAGGTTCATTGCTAACAGTAGACGGAAACGGACTAATGAAAGTAACTCTGTGAGTATGTTACAATTAAACAATAAAGATAACTTAAGCGTCCAATGAATCAAATTGAAGTTAACATTAATAACTAAAGAACGGCATCAAATCTACGTTAAGAATGTCAATCACAGTACATTATCCATCAAACGCTCCTTAGCCGATCGATTTCTGAAATATACCTAATAGATTACACCACTTTATGTCGAAAGAGCAAAATGGTTTATCAATGCCCTGAGAAAAAAGTTTTCAACAAAACCTATTCAATATAAGCACACTTGTCGATTTTATCCTCATAGTTGGCTCAAATCCAAAATGTTTGATAACATTTTCAAGAGAGATTTAAGTTTTTGCGTGACCCCGCAAATGAATTCTAAAAGAGATTCTCTGAAACTAAATACAACATGTAGGTAACGTGAAACGTTAATGTTTAAAGTTGAGAAATCATTTATTCCTAAACTTAAACGTTCTAAAACTGCCAAAAATATTGTTCACTTTGAAAGAAAATGGTTGCCACAAAAATATTGTCTTGTTATTTTTATAATACGTTTTTGAATGTTATGTATTTCGTAATCTTATATTTTTTTACGCTGCTGTTAAGCTTATTAGTACAGTTATATGTTCTCAGTTTCTTCATAACTAATCCACTCACGTTATTGTTAAAAGGAAAACATAATTAGTCATTCTAGAATGTAATCTAAGTATCTCTGTGCCAGTTTTCATTAAAATCAAGAAATGCATTCACCCCTCTATCCTTACAAATTTTCGCGTTTATAATATTAATAGAATACACAAGGTTGAGCAGTTTAAAAAACAAATATTCTACTAAGTTTTTCATTGTTAACGACTGGTCAGCACCGACTTTTTTTCTGGTTTTATTGTATTTCCGACACTGTCCAAAGGGATCAGAGAATATGTACACAGATAATACGACACTGCACACGAGCAACCCAATCCAGCTAGATCCGACCGGATTGAACCGGATCGGAAATGATACCCTATAACAATCCATATTTATGACATCTCCTCCATCATAAACATACGATCTTCACACAAAGCACCCGTACCTAGAAAATTTGTTAAATCGCCTTGTTATTGAACCTAACCTAAAAAAACATTGTTTGAATTACTTTCATCCTTTTGTTGGTTCCTACTTGTCTGGAAATCGGACGATAAATATTCTTTTAGTAGGCATAAAGGGTTAGAACTTTGTCGTAGAAAATTATCACTTTCTTTGTGTTGAGTTGGATAAAAGGAAAAGGCATGTCTTTCGGTAGTCACGTCTCACACTGAATTTAAGTAAATTCGGATACAAAGTGCGAGAACTGGAAAAACAGTACAACTTTTTTATGGTATAGGAGGCGGAAGAGCAGACGGATCACCTGATGTTAAGTGAGAGGAATCTCAGGCGCGTTGCCGGGTATTTAAAAAGGAGTACGCACTTCAGAAATACCGCCACCGAATCACTCCAAAGTTTTGCTGTGCGAGGCAGAAAGTTTCCCGAAAATCGCTCAGTTGTTGACTGCCAACCATCTATATGATGGAGATACTTAGAACTTACTTAGAGACTTAAAACCTAAATAAAAATAAACTCTAAATTTAATACTTTTTGGAGCAAACATTATTCATAAAGACAAAGCCTTGCGAACTTGCGTATATGTAGTTGGGACAACTCTCATTAGAAATAAAAACAATAACAATCAAAAGTTATGATTCACAAATTGTATACAAGTGATATGAAAAAGAAAGATATGTATAATGGGATTCTCAGTGTGAGCTGAATATGCGAGAGATAAATAATGAAAGTTAGAAAGAGTGATATTTTTTTATGTCCCCACAGGAATGAAAGAATAAAGTTATCAAATAACCTAGAAACATCAGGCCATTCTACCTTTTGTAATGTTGCTACAAATGTTTTTGTATCTCCATAAAACTGTGAACGAACAAAAAGGACACGTTACAATAACCCTTTGGGCAATAAACTTGATTCAATATTATACTCTCACTTGTACAGCCACTAGACAAAAGGAATAATGTATACTACGAGTACACGCCCTGACATAATAATCTAGACAAAAAGTTACAAACATATCTACATAATATGTATTATATGTATTTGCAACTTTATACAAATTCAGGTTTCTAATAATGTTTATTAAGAGAAGAGTAGGGTTACGTAGGATCACTATAATAATCTTTGAATAAAAATATATTTTTGTTTGTTTCAGAAAACTAACGAGATATGAAGAAGTAAATCCATGATCTACCAAGATGGTGTCGACCGAAGACGAATTTATAAGCATATGCCTCAACTTAACCAGCGAGGAGGCTATGCTTGGAGGATGCAACTACAGCAGCGAATACGAAAATGGGGAATTGTTGGAGAAAGTCGTCTCGAGGGTTGTGCCCATCTTCTTTGGCTTCATAGGAATTGTAGGATTAGTTGGCAATGCATTAGTCGTCTTAGTGGTCGCTGCCAACCCTGGCATGAGATCCACTACCAACCTGCTCATTATCAACTTGGCTGTCGCTGACTTGCTTTTCGTGATCTTCTGCGTCCCATTCACTGCTACCGACTATGTCATGCCGCGATGGCCCTTCGGAGACTGGTGGTGCAAGGTCGTCCAGTACTTCATTGTAGTCACTGCTCACGCGTCCGTCTACACCCTGGTACTCATGTCCCTAGACAGGTTCATGGCTGTAGTGCACCCCATAGCTTCCATGTCTATCAGAACAGAGAAGAACGCATTACTTGCAATAGCTTGCATATGGGTGGTGATATTAACCACAGCCATTCCCGTGG
This sequence comes from Spodoptera exigua, assembly GCA_902829305.4. NCBI lineage: Eukaryota > Metazoa > Arthropoda > Insecta > Lepidoptera > Noctuidae > Spodoptera > Spodoptera exigua. Next base: position 15,459,374 of record LR824607.2, on the reverse strand, counting down.
GTATCTGCCACGGAGAGCGGGAGTACTCCTACTTCCATAGAAACCATTCCTCCTGCGTGTTCCTCGAGGAGCAAGGATATAGCAAGCTAGGTTTCCAGATGTCTTTCTTTTTGTCTTCCTATGTGATTCCCTTAGCTTTGATTAGTGTGTTGTATATGTGTATGCTGACGAGGTTGTGGAAGAGTGCTCCAGGAGGGAGGGTGTCTGCGGAGAGTCGGAGGGGGAGGAAGAAGGTGACGAGAATGGTTGTGGTCGTTGTGGTGGTGTTCGCAGTGTGCTGGTGCCCAATACAGGTGAGCATATCTCATACCTTTCCTAATAATAATGAGATAAGTTATTCTTTAATTTATTTCATATTTTTTTATGTTTTATTTATCTTCACAACAACGTAATATTTTACGAATGTATTTATACCGATCTAGAATAAAGAATTGTTATTTTTGTCCGCCATTAATAAACCCATAAGCAAAATAAAATAATAACGAAGCTAATTTAGGTACCGTCTAAAACAAATACATTTTTATTTTTTGTAAGTTCTATCTAGATTTTTCCTACAATTGCCACAGAATAAGAAATTGTAGTCTATGTAAAAATATTTAAGTTTCTTTTGCTCAAATAAAAAATGGTATAATAGAGTAAGCCGTGATTCTGTTCCGTCCATAATTTTACTTAATAGCCAATTAAACGGGTTCCTTAAAATGGTAATTATCTGAATAAAAGCGAAACGTTTTTGTGAATCGTCCTACTGAAATGGGCTATTGCAAAAGGCTATAATCGGCTTCTTTGAAATACTCTTTTCATAGAACCGATACAGATAATAAAACATTCAAAGGTTTCAATACATATTGAATTATTGATTCTGAAATTGTAAATGAGAATAGATTTCGGACGATTCGGTAATTGAAAGTGACTTTTTTCTTTTGATTTTCCTCAACTTGGTCCGGTTTTGGAGCCAATCAGGCTTAGTCAATTGTCAATATATCTATACTTTTGTTTTATTTCGATAACATAGCATTTTATTATGTTGGAGAATGTCCCTGGAGAATCAGTTTGGACTTACTATTTCTTATTCAAAGTTCTCTCGTATTTCAATTCAGAAATAAATATTGAAACTACCTGTTTTAGTAATTACGTTATCAATTTTGAATAAAATTTATTTTTCACTTCAACAGTAACTTTATTATTTCAATAATAGAACAGATTCTTTGAATACAAGTACCTAATTGCAATTTTCTATGATGATTAATTAGCTAAGTGATGTCAATATCCTTTGAGTCTTATTTAAAGTACTTAAAACATTCGTAGGTATTGAAGAAACCAAGTTAGGAAAAGTTTTTAAAGAATTCTAGCTTGAAGTTGCTAACCTTTTACTTTGTAAGTAATAAAATCTGTCTGCCCGAAGTAAGGAATGTCTAAAATGAATTTAGGAACCGCTTTGGATGAAATAAATTTGGTCTGTATTTTGAAGGAGCATTTTGTGTAAGTAAACGTCCAGGAGCTAATCTTGTAATCATTTAAGGGTTTATTTTATGATTATGAATCTGTTCAGAAGACTTAATGAGGGAGTTTAGAATTCAACCATTTCATGTGTGGTCATTGAATACGACTTACTATAGTGTCAATGTCTACATTTCTAACTAAGAATTTACAAAAGCATTAACATTTTTTTTTAAAAGTAACATTGTCCCACAATTGGGTTTTCTCCATATTCTCCAAAATTTCACATACACATCACACCCAGACCCGGAACAATAATTTGTGGATCACACAAAGAGTTGTTCCTTGCGGAAATCGAAACCAGTTGCCCAGCCACCGCGCCACCCGTGCAGTTGGGTAAATTTTTGAGTTTGTTTGTGTATCTTATAATAAAAAATACAATTTTGCGTGCGCATCAGTAAGAGTCCCGTTGTAACTTGAAACTAGTAGAGCTTTTCTCAGTTAACTCACGTGATAAGTACCAGAAAACGATATATTCCACGACACCACTAATGTATTGAAATCAAACATAGTCGAGTCCATTAAACAATAATCTGAATTTTCGTGTATTCCTATCTAAAATGTCCAAAATAATAACTACATTAGACATTCATATAGCATAATACTAAATTTATAAATGGTAGCCCATATCAAATTTTATTTTTTATTTTATTTAGTAAATACTTTTTACTATGATTAATACTATGTGTAACGCGGCATCCTAAACGGTTTGTGTCGGACGCATGCGCGTGGCGTTATAGGCAACGCCACACCCCTCTTCCACTACCCCGCCACTGACCGCTCGACGCTTGCGTAGGCGCGAAACGGGAGTGAGTCCCCGCGCCGGCGACCGTGACGCACGCGCCCTTGTATTTGTGCCGCGAACTTTGCTTAATTGTTGTTATAGTATTAGTTTACCTGTATAAAGTATCTCAATATATCAGTTATCACTATTGATCGTGTGTCGAACCCTTATTTCACACCCCCGAGAAGTTATACACCATTATAGTGACGCCCAACTCGCGGCCACGATCGACGTGAACGAACAGTGAAAGTGCATAAAAACTCAAAGTTACGATAAGTTCTAGTGTTCCTATTGTGCAAACACATGCTGTGGACCCTTTCCGATAGTGCATCACACAAGAACTATCGCAGAACCAGCGCAAATACCTACGCAAACAAATTTGGGCGAGTCCATTTTTCCCGCGCGTTACCGGCGGCGTCAGTTGGTATATGCCTATCATACCGACTCACTCAATCTAAGTACCATCCTTGAAGCCATCACCCGTGCTCTTCGAGCGAGTAACAGCGCGAATTTCCTGTTACCATGCCGCCGAAGAGAAGAACTGGAAGAGATGAGGGATCGGAATCCGACACAGACGTCGAGATGAACAGAACTGTGGTTTCGTCACCGAACTATATAATGTCGGCAGATATGCTCAACACCCTTGTCTCCAACATCACTAGGAGTCAAGTGGAAGCAAACAGAGTTCTGATTGAAACTATTTTGGCGGGAAACAGAAACCCGCCGAGTACGGCGTCACCGCGCCGCGAAGACGCCGACGCTTGTACGTACGCGCCACGCGTAGGTAACTTCGCGAAGTGTACGGCGCGCTTTAGTGGATCATCGAGGAACGCGGATGAGCTCGAAGCTTTTATAGAGGCCATCGAAGTCTACCGCGAGTGCACCAACGTCAGCGACGAGCACGCGCTGCGCGGGCTGCCGATGCTGCTGGTTGGCGAGGCCGCCGTCTGGTGGCAAGGAGTGAAGTCGTCGGTTACGTCTTGGACCGACGCCCTGCAGCGACTTCGAGGGATGTTTGGAGTGCCGCGACCCGGTTATAAGATTTTCAGAGACATTTTCGCTACCGAACAAAATAGTGAACGGGCCGACGTGTATATTTGTAAAGTGCGCGCTTTGTTATCAAAATTACCGTACGTAGTACCGGAGATAATGAAGTTAGACATTGTATACGGACTGTTAGATCGTAGAATAAGAAAACGCGTGTGCCGTGATTCCGTCGACGGGTTGGAGCAACTCATCACCAAAGTCAGGTTAGTCGAGGAGTCACTGGCGGAGGTAAGTTCTCCCATTCATAATAATAATCATACGAGCCTTGTTGACTCGTGCGCCACGCGTGACCGTTCTGACACAAACCGGAGTCCTACCCTTGCAAATACCGTTGTCGAACCTATTAGTTCAAAATCATTATGTAGCGCTAAATCTGTAGTAAGTTCAAGCGATGCGGCCATGTCAGGTGAGGCCTCCGCGTCTAACGTAAATAATAATATTTACGACGTACGTAAGCGTACGCGACCGAAGTGTTCGTACTGTAAACTCTTCGGACATACAGTCGAGGACTGTCGTAAGAAGAAGCAAAATAGTGATTCTTCTAGTAATCTTAATAATAATAATAGCTCGCAGGTACGTTGCTACGGATGTGGTCAGCTGGGAGTAGTGCGATCAAAATGCGAAAATTGTAAAATTACGCTTAGCTCGAGTAAAGCAGATTTTTGTAGTGCTTATACCGTAGGTGTGAGCGACGCTGATTCGCGACCGCTGATAGACATTGAAGTAGTTGACCGTAAGGGCGTGGCCATACTGGACACAGGTGCCACACATTCTATTGCGAGCCCTATGCTATATTCTTTGCTTGTTGACGCCGGCGTGGCCTTTAGGAAGGTTTTGCGTACCATTGGTCTTGCTGACGGGTCACAGCAAGAATACACCGCGTTGGAGTGTGACGTCAACGTCATTTTAAAACAACGCGCGATACCAACCACGTTTATTGTGCTACCGAAGGCACGAACTAGGACGTTGTTAGGTAGGGATTTTATTATAAAAGCGAATATCCTGTTGGATCTACCACAGTGCAGCTGGTGTTTTAACAACGAGCCGGGTTGGCATCCGTTCGCCACCAGATTCGCTTTACCTACTGGCGACGGTATGGAGCTGATGAAGGCAGCAGCAGACATTCGCGAAGCTCAACGCGAGGAGTCGGAGCACGATCCGTTCAGGGGGAGGAGTCGGTCCGACCGCGGCTACAACATGTCCGCCGGAATAATATGCAGGCCTGGACCTGAACGGGGAGCCCCAGAAACGGCATTTCTGGTTACCTCCAAACACGCTCGCGAAGTTTATGGTAGGAACCGAGCAAACCCGAAACGTAGCTCTGCGCCGGAATACTCCGCAGAAGGTCAGGTTCGTTTAAAGACCCAGGGTAGCAACGATGCTCCCTGTGGACAAACTCCGAAGTTTATACCACGTCGAGAAGGTTCATATCGGATTAAGCGGGTCGTTAGCCCCACGATGCATATTTTGGAGACAGTAGGCGGTGGCGAGATTTCGGGTAAGTACCACGTCTCTCAGCTGGCCCCTTCCGTAGGCGATGTATTGGTTCCGCCTGTAAACGAGAAGCATAGGCGTGGAAGACCTAAACGTTATCTAGACTGACCTAGACGCGAGGGCGCTATGTCTAGGTCAGAGGGGGAGGTTGTAACGCGGCATCCTAAACGGTTTGTGTCGGACGCATGCGCGTGGCGTTATAGGCAACGCCACACCCCTCTTCCACTACCCCGCCACTGACCGCTCGACGCTTGCGTAGGCGCGAAACGGGAGTGAGTCCCCGCGCCGGCGACCGTGACGCACGCGCCCTTGTATTTGTGCCGCGAACTTTGCTTAATTGTTGTTATAGTATTAGTTTACCTGTATAAAGTATCTCAATATATCAGTTATCACTATTGATCGTGTGTCGAACCCTTATTTCACACCCCCGAGAAGTTATACACCATTATATATGTTATTTTAATTAGTTCTAGTTTTAATTTCTATATATTTTGACTGCATAAAAGCATAATTTTTAGAATGTTGGTTGACTCGTAACTGGCTAATGTACATTGGAAGTTAAATACAAGCGTGTAGCAAAAACGGAGTTGACCAAAAAACCTCACTCATTAGTCACTATTATAACCCCGAAGTTAACACCTGCTAAATTAACCTTTTTCGCACACACACATTCTACTTTTTTTCCAGCAAAAAATCTCGTTTCCTGTACGAACTAGGGTCGCTTAGCTTAGCTTAACTTGCCTAGTTAGGAAGCAATTAAGTTGTTAAAAAGGTTCAACTTAATTACGGTGGTTCGTTAAACGTTTAATTCTTCATTGTTACAACCAATACTTAAAAACATTAAAAGATTTACTTCACACACATTTATTATATTTTAAGACTTATTTTTTGTAGCATTTCTATGGCTGCTTCCAAGTTTTTTTTAAACATGGATTTGTGAAATATACAAACAATTCTTTCGTAGGAAATCTCCCCCCACAACAGATTACAGAGTTACTTGCCACACTTAGTAACGTAACTAAGAATCTGTTAGTAAAACTGATTGAATAAATGTAACCATCGAGTTCCTTGTTCATTTTTCTAAATCGGAATTTACACTTTTGAAAAAGAGCTTCATAAAAAGACGAACCTGAGACTGACACTTGTTATCTTTAAGCTTTGTTTGGTTACAAAAGTGCCCTCCTTCTGTGACTAAGTTATGTCGCAGAAGAAGGCGGTGGAACGGGTCCAAGAGGCAAATGCCCTTGCAGACTCGATTTGTCACTGGAGGATGGGTGGGCGTCTAAAGCGCGCCGCCCTAGCAACAGCCAGAAAGAACCCTGGGTCACGAAAGTCCTCGTGGCTCTCAGCTTTAAAGGCAGAAGACGGCACGAAAGCTGAGTGTTTTAGTGGGTGCAAACACCGCATAACCTCACCGTCACTCTGGGTGGCGTTACATACGCCACCCAGAGTGACGAGTGCGTGAGGCATTTTCTGAGCTGGACAAAAAAGGGGTTGCGATTTTGCTGGCTTCACTTACACGGTGAAACAAAACGCTGTGGTTGTTTCACGGTTTAATGTGAAGCTGTAGTACTACTTCTGTCAAGCCCGTCAAATCGTATCGAAGTATGGCTCTTCAACATTTAATAAACTTTACTATTCTATGCTAGAACATTATCAAAATGGAAATTTGAATTTCAATGATAAAGAACTCATCACACAAAATTAGTTCGTTCTACTACAACTGAGATCTATCCACTAATGAAATATCAATAAGTAATCCAAAGACTTAATTACAAGAGAATTTATTGTAATATGAAAATAATGTAATTATAATTATATCGAGACCGAATTTCGTGGAAAACTTAATCCAATAATACTTTAAGATAAGCCCCTTAATGTTATTGGATTATTATTAACCAAAAACGATTATATTAACATGATAATGGGTATTTGAAATTTGTTTGTTATTGCGTGGGTTGTCTTTGTTATTAAGCATACTAAATAATATATGAGTACTTTGTTAAACAGACCCATAGTTGTACATTATCACAGATCCTTCCCTTATTTATTTATTTAAAAATAAGCACACCAACAATACAATCACCCAATGTTAAACAAAAAACACAATAATCAAATAATTGGATGCACAAGCAATTGTACAAATTACAGGTGTGCATGACATTGAAAATGAAAGGTTTTTGAGATTTATTCAACTAAACCAATAATTAAAAAAAAACATGTTAAAGCAATAACGATGGGCACTGTGCACATTGTTTAAGTAGGGAGCATCTGTATGATGCGAAGTTCATGGAGAAAATATCGATGGGATAATCTGTCATAATGGCCCTTTCATTACATAATCTTATTATTATTATATTATCTTATGGCTACTTATTATCATTGTGACTACATTAAAACGAATTACACGCTAGTGAAAGTTAAACTGTTAACATATCTAAACAGCCCTTTGGAGATAATTAGCTCTATATATTTAAATACAGCCATAAACGTGCACCTTTGTTCTACACAAATAGAAAAAAACCACGCATATAACTTTTAACACATGTATAATTACTAGCTTTTGTCCGCGACTTTGTTTGCGTGGAATAGGGACTTCCTGCAGGTTTTTGTTAAACTATGCCCGTGCCAAATTTCACACAAATAGGTTCAGTACTTTAGGCGTGAAGAAAAGACAGACAGTCAGAGCTACTTTCGCATTTATAATATTTGTTTGGATATACATAACAAAAGAATTATCATATTTCTTTTATTTAGATTCTTTTAATCCATAAAAGTATGAACCAATGATCGACTGGCTTCATCTAGTTTTTCACTTATAATTTGACGTGTAAAAGTGCCGTTTTATGGCCTATTTGCAAAACTAAATTCATTGTTTCATTGACTACGATAACCGACTTTTTATCGACCCCTTAGAGCTCGAAACTGGTCGAGCACCTTCGAAATACTAGCATAAGGCACTTACCACAAACACACAATCAATAAAAGCTTTAAACACACAAACAACACTCAAAAACATTCAATTGAAAGCAGAAACTGATCAAAACGTATTACATTAATGGGAACTTGTACCCAAATGTGTTTGTCACTTTAGTTGTTTTGTTCGAACGGTCAAAATACTGAACGTTTCAATTCGGAGCTTTGAGAATGCTTAAATTAAATGGTTCGACGTTCGGACAAAACCACATATTGCACCGACTGCCAGATTACACGGACCTACGTATGTATGTGTTTATGCTGTAAAACACATCGCTGTACTGGAATGGCTATGTGATGAAACATGACCTCGAAATCTTAAGTAGGTATATTTCGGTGTTTTGTATGATCGAGTGTAGGAGAGTCAAGCTTTCAGGGAGGGATACCACAGAATTATGGAAAACCAGCGTGATACAACCACAGCGTTGCATTTCACCGTGTGAGTGAGGCTCCTGGAGGCCCACCCTTCCTCTTCCTTCAATCCTTTCCTTCCCTCGCCAGTCCGCAAATCTCTGAAATCCCAAAATCCATTCCCAAAACGACCGGCAACACACGCGTAACTTCTCTGTAATTATAAAAGTTAAAGTTCAGATTTATTTACAGTGATTTTCAATATAGTCAGCGATGTTCTGTAGTACTCTAAAAATACTTGTTTTTCTTGGTTTTGAACTTGCACCCTGATGCGTCAGAAGCGATAGCCTTATTAGTCTTCGGACCACCAAGGCGTTTTGACTACCGACATTTTAATGGAATGAAATCTGTCATCATAAATTCGTGAAAAGAAAATGAATTTGCCACTCGTCCCTGAATTTATTTCCGGAAATAAAGGTTTTCTTTGTTCCATTACCATAAGACGGCATTTATTTTCTCATCACAAACCGCTAAGTATTGAGTTACACTGTATATACATACCTATATAGACAGGAAAACAAAAATAATTGGATTTAGCAAACATATAACAAAACAAATAAATACTCATTACGAATACTCTGAAACATATAATAATTATTGTTTTAAATATACTTTGTTTGGAATATCTCTCAAAGGGAGTTCTCCAAACATTTTTGTTACAAGGAAACTGTAATTGACGGAGGTCATTGACTTCTATTCATATTTACAAGACGTTGATCAAATGTCGGAATTATTCCATATTTATTATATCCTCATCTTCACTGCGATACATACATACACTGAAAAAAAAAATATTTGCTGCAATAAACATCGTGTTTAATTTGACCACGCATCATGATTCCATATGAGCCTACCAAGATCTTGCTTTCTGCAGCTATGAAACCTTTGTTAAATTATCATGGTTCCGTTTACTAAGTAATGAATTGCCATAATTATGGGTAGTTATTTAATTTAGCTCAAATGTTGGTTAGTTTAAGGATGAGATATTGTCTCATCAATAAAATTAACTTGTCGGTTCAACTAAGATCTTGCACGACACGTCTGTGCGACAATTTAAAATCAATCAAGTCCATGAGTTGTTTCAACTAAGATCTTACACGACACGTCTGTGCGACATTATAAAATCAATCAAGTCCATGAGTTGTTTCAACTAAGATCTTACACGACACGTCTGTGCGACATTATAAAATCAATCAAGTCCATGAGTTGTTTCAACTAAGATCTTGCACGACACGTCTGTGCGACATTATAAAATCAATCAAGTCCATGAGTTGTTTCAACTAAGATCTTGCACGACAAGTCTGTGCGACATTTTAAAATCAATCAAGTCCATGAGTTGTTTCAACTAAGATCTTGCATGAAGTAACCGTGATAAACTAATTACTTCAACTAACCTCATATTCGTCGTAGACATGAGCCTTTGTCATACGAACTACCAGTATTCGTCAATTCAAGTCACTGTATGTTGCACATCCACAAGTAATTTATTGTAATTCATAAACATTACAATGAGTTATGTAGGTACTTTGTGGATGCGTAATAGAGACACCGACATGGATTTACAAATAAAGGTAATTCATGTGACAACGGTTTAGTACAAAGGCTTAAACTCAGCAAATAGGTACAAATAGTATAGCAATCAAACAATCATGTTTTATTATAATTTTATTAATCACTTCACAAAACACTTATTACAACAATACTTTACTAGAATTTTATTAATGCTACATAACATAAAAAAAAACTTATTATAAGGTGTTTCTAAGAGTTACATATTTTTTTGAATTGCTTAGAATATTTATATTGCACGGTATAGGATGCGAAAAAGAATTAAGAAATTTAACAACATTTTGTTTAGCTTCAGGTTCTTGAACAACATAAGCGAAAAAATGTTCATCAAATTCTAATGTTTGCAATAATTGCCCCATAAGAATCAAACTATTAGAATCATACAAAAAACATTTTGCACTTTAAAAAATACAGGTAGTAAATCATCAGGGCTGGTGTCATAAACTAAAATAGTACCTTTGGCATAGCGTGTAGTAGATACGGTGGCCCAAGAACTTGTACAAGTGACTTCCTTTGACATATTACTAAACTAGATCGTATGAATTGTTCATTAGAAGATTTACCAAGAGTTACACGAGAAACAGGACCAGTTCTGAGAATGACGGGCAATACGCCTTTAAAAAAAATCGTTTAGTTGTAATTGGTGTTTCATAGCTAATGATAATGTAATGTTCCTTCTGTTACATGAAGCATTTGAAGCCATTTTAAATATTCGATGTTTGGCTTCAAATCGCATTGACCACAAGGAAATGATAGGCCCATATTTTTCTAAAGCAGTGTGATAGTGAACTAAATTTTGGAACTTTGGTTTCAATGAATCTTTGGTAAGTGATAAATACATAGTGTTAAGCTCCGTTACTGCGGTCTGTAACTGTCCTTCAGTCCCTTTAGCAAAAGCTGTAGATAAAACTATATCCAATTCAATTTTTAGTTTTTTATACAATTTCCATGTTTCATCCTCTCTAGGTACAAACTCGCCAACTAATAAACCAAAATATCGCAAAAAAGTTAGCATCTCTGACGCTGTCATACGCACATTTCCGTGAACTAAATGATCCATAGCCAAAGTACATGGCTGATTTCTACAGTCAGGACCATAATCGAAGTCGAGCATAGTGAGCACAGTCAATGAGAAAAGTTTGAAATTTCTTATGTATTGAATAAGTATAAATTGCATCACATACTTAGCAACACCTTCTAAAATATCATGCATGCAGTCGACACCTATCTGATTGAATAAATCGAAATCCTTTATGCCAAACCAAACACATTTTTCTTTAATACCTGTCTCTGAAGGATTACCGAGACGAAGATCTGATTCGTAATTAGATAATGTACGTAAAAACTCTTTGTTTTCGAAACATTGCGTTTTCATAACTTGTTTTGGAACTTTACACTGTCGACAGCTTGTATAATATTTACCCTGTGATATATAACCAATTTGTTGACAACTACCAAGTATGTTTTGATTTCATTTAATGACTCGCCAACAATAATTATGTACGGCTGTGATGTTGCGCCTTTATTCTCCAATGTTTTTAGCCGAAGCTCAATAGACTGACTGATTTCAGCGTCAGATCTTAAATGTTTGATGAAAGCATCCCGCGTTTGTACCTTAGATGGTTTCCAGCTGCAGCTAGGTTTTTTTTGTTTCCTCTTCCGGTTTATAGGTGTAGTGTTCAAAAGATGGGGAATTGCCAAAAATGCTGCAAGATTTTTATCTTCTTCCTTAGGGGCTGAAATAAAAAAATATATATAGAAAATCCATTTTAGAATTCATTTTTTATGAGAAACTTTAATATCGATAAAAAGCTTCAGTAGTTTCACCACGACATACTACTTCACGGTATGCCACGGCAGAACACGTAACTTTCGCCTAATAATCAGAGGGTCGTATTCGATAAGGATTTCAATAGACCTGGGGTTAGCACCAATGTGTATCTATGAACTTATGTGTGGAGTAGAATTTTAAAATTACCATATATTTCTTATTGCAAAAAACATAGTATAGGTCTGTACGCTTCTGTATACCGGAGAATATATTTATAGAGATATATGCCTATTTTCTGGCCCTATATAAGAAAGTTAATGCCCAGCAGTGGGATGTATAGGTAATTATAGGCTAAATGAGTAAAGAAAATATTTATACTTACAGTCAGCTACGGAAATTAGCTCCTGGGTGATGTTATCTTTAGTTTTTCTCTTTCGTAACAAATCTAAGATTTTAATTTTTGCCACAGGAAAATAAACAAACAAATTATTTGTTTGGTCTCTATAGGCTGCCTCAAAGTCAATGTTCAACTAAAAATCAGAAACCACAATACAATTATTAACATAGAATTTACAAAATGTAGCTTAAATTACATATATTTAATCATATGGCAAACTTTACCAGAGTATAACCTAGGGGTTTTCTTAGTGCTGGATACTCGTTCATGTATGATTCCAAGGTCTGATCATTGTGGTTTTTATGAAGAAGTGTAATTCGGTATTTAAATGTATTTTTCCATTTTATTTCCACCAGGCTCCAAGGTTCAAGTGACTTAAGTAATATTCTTTCAAGTAACTGAAAAAAAGTGGCATGAAATACAACTATGAATCTTATGGAGAATGAATCATTTGGAGAAATAAACAGTTAAAATAAAAAAAAGGTTCAAAATAAATTAAGAGGATATTATTATTATGTTGATTTGTATGTACCGGAGAATGAAATACTTAAAAACACCAAAGGACCAACAAAAGGATAGTAGTTAGTACTTATAGATTATTTAGATAGTAATCCTCTTTGATGAGTTACATAATTTGTAAACATTAATATTTATGTCAGTTTTGGTTTGCCTACATTTATTTTGTAAACTTTTAAAAACACTTAAATGTGACTCTTTCCACTTAATTATTTTTTTAAAAAGAACACAATTTAGTGACTTCACATAAACATTTAAAAGAAACATACTCCACTCTGTGTTCCTTGTTCAATTTCACCACTATTTGGGGGCACATTTTCATTTACAATTATGAAATTTTCAACATTACTTGTAGGCACATTTTCTTTTTCTTCCGCAAGAGAAATGTTAATAACCGGGTCTCGTCCAAATTCCAAATCTGATAAATCTAGATTCTGCAAGCAAAAATAAGGTCAGTAAGTCACTGGGTAAAATAAAATATTTTCTAGAGTCTGGAGTAGGCAATTTACTTACATAATATTAACTAACTACTAAATAACTAACATAATACTTATATAGGTACCACTACAACATAAAGCATCTTATTGAAGTGTTTTGTTGTTTAATAGTAAACATTTTATAAAAGTGATCAATGTAAGTATAATTTACCATTAAAACAAAGGTGAATGAATACTTTGAAGCTATACAAAATAGTTTCATGGAGCTTATCACTTACAATAATGAGTATCTACTTATGTATAATTGTAATTTATTTGCAAGTATGGGTATTTGATTCTTACGGGTAAAGAACTATTGATGCATAAAAATTCTGCCTTCCAAGCTTTCCAGCACCTCATGAACAGCACCCTTGGCCCTGTTTGAGGGATAATATCCTTGACATCATCAGGGGTCAACGCTGATAAGGCCTGAATATTGATTGCCTGCTCTACAAATTATTAACAATGTAAATCTTTCATGAACTGATGAAATTAATAAAGGATAACTGGCAAACATGTATGAGAAATTTACCTACTGACCAATAACAACTAGATGTATGTCGTCTTTTGTTCCATTTAAGAAGACCTATCTATCACAGGGGTGAGTCCAGACTCCATACATTTCCTATGTTTATTAATTATTGAAGTAACTAATATTTTACCCACCAAAAATTGAGACTAGGGTCAGTGGGTAGCCTTAGGGGCGGAGACTAGCCCCTATCATACCAAATGATAGTCGTGAAAAGAACTTTCTAATGACATACGTATAATTAGTCGTTATTGGTCGGTAGGGATAATCTGCTCGTCATCCTTTTAAAACAATTACGTATTACCGTTACAGGGATACTTATGATGTTCTTCAAAGGTACATATCAACGTTTTACCGCATTGTCGCGATATATAATAGCTAGATAGGTGCCTACACTACGTAGATAGTAGAGTTAAGTAGGTGTTTATGTACAGTCGGTGGGTGACAGCGACGCATTTTGCGTTGCGAAAGCCAGCGTTCAAAATCAATGATGTGATCAGCAAAATACCTACGTAGACTTACCAATAATTTTCATCCAATACAATTTAAGTAATTTTATACAGATCACAGAATAGCTATCTAGCAGGGAGGTACCTACTAGGTAAAGATTACTACAAGATTTATCTTACCTGAAAATTTTGGGATGAGATCAGGCAGTTCCCACGTTTTTAATAACTCTGCCACTTCGTCCATATTTATCACTCACTAGTTAAGCAAAAGAAATTCACGGTAGTCTTCCTATACACGTCTGTAACCGTCGGTATGAGTTGAGTTGAGAATGACAAGTTTGACAAGTTTTTGGCGGGACGGCCGGCCACTGCGTGTTGTTGACACAACAAAGCGTTATTAGATGCAACCACTTCTCTTGTTTGATTTAACTATGCAGGCTATCTAGTCAACTATGCTCGTTGTTAAAAATTACTATATTTTATATATATTGCTAACAAGTTGCTTGTTATCGTGAACTAAAATTATTATTTGATTTATAAAAGTGGAGTAGTAAAATCGAACAAAGCATGTATGATGTAACAAAGTCAGTTAGATATACTGTTCATGTGCAAAATTGTCGACATAAATAAAATGAATTCGTTCTGGTAACTAAGCTTTATTGTTTCAAGTAACAAACTAAATAATTATTCTAAACATTTTGATGCCAACTAAGAGAAAATGCATCTTAGTTGGTGTTCATTTTTTTCAGTGTATAATATCAAATAAACTATTGTACTATAACACAAAGGTTCAAGCATTGCACCTCCATTTGGCTTCAGTTTCTACAACTAAATGATTTACTTCAGCTTTAACAGCAACTACCAAAACTGTCCTGAAATGTTGTTTCCCTGTGTACTGTCAGATTCCCAATCTTCCTACCGACTTCTCATGTGTTAGGAGCATGAAAAGGCGGGTCGGAATATTCCTCAAGATCGTGTTCAAGTTCCTCAAAATCGCGTCAATGCACTTGTATCTCCTATAATGTTCATATATAAGATTTAATGGACGATACCAATTGCTTACCATCAGGTGACCTACAAACTTTTAATAAAGACTAGATAAAACACAATCAATCATCATTTGACCACAAAGCGTAAACTTCTTAAATTAGATTTTGTGCTAACCTAACATAAATTATATTTTACGACTCAGTCGCCTTATAATGTATTTTACGAAGTACCTTGAAAAGTTTCGAACCACACACAGCGCTCAAAGTCATGAGCACCATTGTACGACAAACGATACAATTAATGCCGCGAAAGCAACTGTCTTAAAACAAATAGTTGTCCAGCCACTGCACGGTTGGTGCGGTAGCTGGGCAACTGGCTGCAGTGCAACGTGTCGCGGGTTCGATTCCCGCACGGAACAACTCTTTGTGTGATCCACAAATTGTTGTTCGGGGTCTGGGTGTCATGTGTATGTGAAATTGAATGTTTGTAACCGCACCCACGACACAGGAGAAAATCCTAATGTGGGGCATCGTTTATATAAAACAAAAAAAAATATTAACCATGCAGAAAATGTACTTGTGACACATATATACTACTACTGATATCAAAAGGCCTGTTGTTGAACTGATGTCTTCTGTTCCAGATAATCCTGCTGGTGAAGGCGCTGGACAAATACAATATCACATACTTCACAGTAACAGCGCAGATTGTGTCGCACGTACTAGCCTACATGAACAGCTGCGTCAACCCAGTGCTGTACGCCTTCCTCTCTGAAAACTTCAGGGTCGCCTTCAGGAAGGTGAGAATGAGAATTTTAACATTTATTACTGAAAAACCCAGCCAGCACATCAAGCTATCCGACGTCGTCCAATCGATTTTCAACTTTAGAAGTTGATAGTAGTAAAGTTAAAAATCGTTTATGGAGTTAAGGCCTGATTTTTCAATGGTATGATAATAGTTACCTAAGGAATAATTATGATGCTGTCGCGTCAGAATGTTTGTATAAGACAGAGACAGCAACAATTTTATTCCCCAGATAACATTTATCTGACTATTGAAAAATCAGCCCTCTGTCTAAGACAGATTGGATTATATTGAAATGCTGTTTGTATTTTAAGTTACTTGCATGATTGTTATTAACAATTGTAACCTTGACCAGGTTAATTCGTAAATTAAGTCTAATTATGACTATCTTTAGTAGAAAAAATGAAAATCGATATGTGTGTACTTATATATGAAATTGTACTTACATTATATTAATTTGATAATGTAGCCTTCGAAGGTAAAGGTACTCGTAATAGCTTAACAGCTTTTGTCTCATTACGATCCTTCTACAAACTATCGGACAATCCGATCGTAACAGCTCTTTTTTCCTTAAATGATTTTAAACTGGAGTAATTTGGGCGTTTAAGAAGACATTAGCAACGAACTTTCTGAATCCGGAATTCTATCTAAAATACCATCAAATCAGTATTACTTCACCAATATTATTCTTATTAAAGCAAACTTTTTACTGTCAACTGGCTCCCTACGTAAAAAGCAATATTGTAGGTTAGCAAGAAATATGTGCAACGAATTTCCAATAAAAAATCAGGTGTGAACTACACTGTTTTAAAGCAAACGTTATTGGTTCACTTACAGTCGATAATTGGAGCATCTAGAACAAAGAGAGAGCGAAAAAGAGAGAATAGCAAAAGTCACAATGTAAGTACTTCCTTTGTCAGCCAAACCCAATAATTGGTCACTCAGTTCCTCTGTATGCATACATATATCACAGTGTTATATGTTGTTCTACAGAATGTGTGTTGTTCCACAATATACGTATCATCCCACAGAATACATGTTGTTCCACAGTATACGTGTTATTACACGGAATTCGTGTTGTTCCACAGTATAGCTGTTGTTCCACATTATAGCTGTTGTTCTACAGTATAACTGTTATTCCACAATATAACTGTTGTTACACAGTATAATTGTTGTTCCACATTATAACTGTCGTTCCACAGAATACGTGTTGTTCCACAGTATACGTGTTGTTCCACAGAATACGTGTTGTTCCACACTATACGTGTTGTTCCACAGTATACGTGTTGTTCCACAGAATACGTGTTGTTCCACAATATACGTGTCATCCCACAGAATACATGTTGTTCCACAGTATACGTGTTATTACACGGAATACGTGTTGTTCCACACTATACGTGTTGTTCCACAGTATACGTGTTGTTCCACAGAATACGTGTTGTTCCACAATATACGTGTCATCCCACAGAATACATGTTGTTCCACAGTATACGTGTTATTACACGGAATACGTGTTGTTCCACACTATACGTGTTGTTCCACAGTATACGTGTTGTTCCACAGAATACGTGTTGTTCCACAATATACGTGTCATCCCACAGAATACATGTTGTTCCACAGTATACGTGTTATTACACGGAATTCGTGTTGTTCCACAGTATAGCTGTTGTTCCACATTATAGCTGTTGTTCCACAGTATAACTGTTGTTTCACGTTTTAACTGTTGTTCCACATTATAACTGTTGTTCCACAGTATAACTGTTGTTCCAAGTATAACTGTTGTTCCAAGTATAACTGTTGTTCCACTGTATATGCTTGGTTCCACAGTACACGTGTTGTTCCACAGTACACGTGTTGTTCCACAATATACGTGTTGTTCTATATTATACGTGTTGTTCCTTAGTATACCTGTTTTCGTACCTATCCAGTGTTTATGTTCATGATCTTATCTAATATTGTGTAATCGTGCAATCATGTCAGTGTAACCGACGTTCATTAGATTGACATCTGTAATTAAGACATGATTTCAATCAAGGGTCCAGAGCCCTCCATTTGATAGTTGTCAATTTAGATCGCATTAATGCAAGCGATAACAGCTAACCAACAATTAGGTGATATTATGGCAACGATAATTTGAAATAGTCTATTCAGTACTAAAATAGTTAAATTATTATTTCCACTGACATCTGTTTGATGCAATCCACAATATTGATTTGCTGAATAGTTAAAATGTCCCATTTTTTATGGACATTTTTATAATTTCTATTGGTGTATGTTTAGTTTTTCTTAACAATAAGCAATAATCTTTGGTGGAGGGTCCAGGTGTTGGGAGCTTCGGTTTCTACTTGGTTTTCTTATGGCTTATTTCCAAAAAATCATTGAAGATCTTTGTTTATTCTTCAATCTGTTGGTTGACGTATCAATGTTTGTGCACATAATAGTGTTGTTTTGTAAATACATTTATAAATGTGGCGTCAGTGTGTGTTTTGTTATCAATGTCACTTGAAGTTACACTTTAGAATTTGTGCTAAACTTTCTACTTTCAAAATTAAACATTTATGTACATATTAAATGTCACTTTATCGTGAGGTTCTAAGTGTAGATGGTAATACCACTGATTGCCGTTTTTATCTGAGTCTGGTAAAAAGCTAAAAGGCAATCAAGGATCAGGTGATCGGAAAATTCTATATTTATTTAATTGTTTTTCATGTGATATGACGGTAAACGAGCTGACAGACTATCTGATGGTAAGCAATCGGTACCACCCGCAACACCAGAGAAGTTACGAGCGCGTTACCGTTTTGGGGATTATGGTTTTGAAAATTGAGAGATTGGGGAGACAATCAATGACGTATCAATGACGGATGCCCAATCCTCGGATTGGGCATCCGGTAACATCACTCACACGGCGAAACACAACGTTGTAGTCGTTTATTACTGAATTATAACTGCTTACCTTTCTCAGTTAGAACAAATAAGATATTTGCTATTAAAAGTATGTATACCAATGCCCGCCCCAGATTTATTGGACCAACCAAAAGGGAAACTTATAAAAGAAATTATCTTTATCTACAGTTGTTGCTTGGTCACGAATTCTCATAAAAACTTCGTCTTAATTAAAACGTTCTTCGTTAAGACTTTTATCTTGAGGGGGCTGGGATTATTAGCCAAATATCTAGGTAAGTCTGTATTCCACTTGAAATTCTGTCGAGGTCGAGTTTTACATGAAAAAGGGAATGTCTAGCAGCTGACGCATAATGTCCATTGGAGTCTCAAAATGATCAATTTACTTTAAAACAAATTTGTAATCAGTGTTTGGGCGTAATGAACTAAGTTTTTAATAAATAGCTACTAATGAGGAGAGGGTCTTGTTATTCTATTGTTGGATATAAAATTTTCTTTGCAAATTTGAAAAATAATATTTAGTTTATAAAGTTTGGACTGGGTAATGTTTATGACGCCAGTCCTGTTAACAATTAGGCTGGCCATTTGTATCTAGATTACGATTTGAACAAAATTACTTATCCACGTTTTTATTCGATTCAGATTCAAAGTTTTTTTTTTAATTTACCTGATCATTACCTGATGGTAAGCAATAGGCGCCGCTCATGGACACCCACAACACCTAAGGAGTTACGAGTGCGTTGCCGGCCTTTTGGGGGTAGGGGTTGCGGATATAAGGATCGGGAAGGGATAGGAGAAGGGGCGGGATTGGGCCTCCGGTAACCTCACTCACACGGCGAAACACAACGCTGTAGCTGTTTCACGCCGGTATTCTGTGAGGCCGTTGTATCACTCCGGTCGAGCCGACCCATTCGTGCCGAAGCTTAAGTACAATTTTAATCAGCCCAAAACAGCATACAAATCGACCATTCTGAACAGACATTTTTAATATAAATTTGAATAATATCGCGCGGTTTCACCCGCTGCTCGGCGCCATTTCATCGTACCATGATGCCCTCTTTCATAAAATGTTTGAATGATTAGCTTGTTAAACAAACTCTACAGCTTTATAATATTGTTATATTAATGTCGACTTACATACGTAACTCTACGCTTATCCAAATCCTAAGTAGGTGTTTTTGATAAATAATATCAGCGGTTTCATTGTTAGCCATCATCCATCGGTAATCCTTTATTTTATTACGATCATTTTTAGATAATTCCCTCGCTACTCGGAAACAAATATCCGATAACACAAATACAACCCTTTCAGCCCTTTTCGGATACAACCAACGAAAGAGTATTGGTACAGAAGTTTCAGTTCACCCAAGAATTTAAAGACAAGTTTCTTAACTTGTGATAGTTATTGCGAAGTCTAACTATAGTTAAACTACTGTATATAATTAGGTTTAAAAATAATCTGGCGCCAATTCAAATCCCATTAGGATCACAAAAGTGTGTAAAGTGACATTACAAATGAGTTTATTTTTTGGAAGGGGGAAATCATCAATTCTATTGTTTTCTTTCGCCCAGGGTGAGGTGAGACTGAGTGACTCTTACTGACTAAAAACCTGCCCGTTTCTTCTCCTACTCTAGGCCGAGGCCGCGATACCTTATTGCGCTAGCCCCACACGCAACCCCAGCTGATAATCGGCTCTGTAGGGCCCTCTCTGTTGTGGTATATAGGCTATATCAAATCAATTAAGTTTATAATCTGTTTAATTGGGACAAGTCACACAATCCCGTTATTAAAAATTGTTAATTTATCTTAAATAGTATATGTATACACTGAACCTTCTGCCTTACCTCCATAACGGCTAAACTTAATTTGATTGGTCGTTAGCCATAAAATCCTCCGGGCACCACGTTTCCCTCAAGAGTTCGATTGCAGCTCACCGTACCTCGGCAATGTGTTCCCGAGTATTTCCTTATTATTTTAATGGTGACGCGTTTAGGGAAATTATGGCCTTTTAGGGCAAAGTGCAATGGTTTTTGGATTGGTATTAATGGCTAGCTCGGTGCTTAGGCAAGAATTCAAAGAACAGGGAGATTTTCCTCCTGTCTTTTGGTGAGATTAGGGAAAATTATCTCGTGACTTTTGATGTATACTGTTACAGGGTATATGTAGAAAATGTTTTTGCTAAATTGTTATCTGGTTTAGTATCTAGATGTGAGTACGTTTAGTCATTATGTAACTTACGTTAGATCTTGTGAGTAACACCGTATATTACTGTATATTTTTTTGCAAAACAACTTCAAATTTCCTGTTCCTACCTCGCCCAAGAAAACAATCGTTTATTCGAAAAACATTACTGGTCTAAATATAATTTAGAAGTTGTGAACAAAGCTTTATTTGGTTCATTTATCTTGTTTTCTATTTGACCAAAAGTTTCCAACAAAACAACCCGTATATCAAAAGGCTGAACTAGAAAAAGTCTGATACAACTGTCTCCATTCGCGACAAAAGCCCAAGTTTCAAGGTTCCACCGGCTCCTACTTACTCCTGGAAACAGTTCCAGAAAAGCCGATTACACCACCAACAATTGTTTATTCTGAAATTCTTAAGCACTTCAAAATAATAGAGAAAACGTGTTTCTTGGAATGATTTTGGTCGAATTCAATAGATTTTTGTTGATGTTCAGTGAACAGCTATCCGATGGAAAGTAAATTTAACTTGGTATTGTTAAAGTGAGTGAATAAACATTGTCCAATGCCCACGCTTTTATTGTGAAGAGTGCTAAAAACATTCTATTTTTAAGTCTACAATACAACATGTGTTACTGTTACTGACGCCCTTTGTTACAATTAGTAAACAACAGCCATTTTCCGAGTGTAAATCCGACAATGTCAATAAAGGATAAAGGTAAATGAATTATAGGCATTTTGTATTTAGAATTCAAGAGCTTGGAAACGAAATGTTTGGGAGAGCCAGAAATGTTTGGAAGAGCCATGCTCTCATAATTATGCGAATGGGCCGGCTCGACCAAAGTGACTATTGACACCCATTGCCTTACAGAAATCCCCTATTTCCAATCCCCAACTCCTCAATCTGAAAACGCCGTTCGCTTGCCGCCAGATGATCTATCTGCTCATTTGCCGTTTTAGTAAAATCTCACAGCTTTACAATGGAAATAATATTCATACTGTAGTTATGGCAGATTTAAATAAATAAAGATTGATTTGTCACCACCACACCCACTCCTACTGTTAGATATTTGACAACAACTAGTCAAATTCAATACTATGAGACTGTGCATTGTGACGCAACTTTTCTTTGCGGCAAATAGCATATTAATCTTACTTCTCCAACTTTCCATCGTGATAATTCGAGATGCAATAGTAAGACAATTTATAGGTGCGTGAAAGCCAGCGTTCGCCTGAGGTTTAATGGATTAAAAATTAGCCCAAGATTATAGTGACCTGGAATCAAGGACTGGGTTGGAAACCTAGCAAATACTAACGTGAATATTTCTGATCTGTGAATATGTATGTACCTTCTCCAATTCCTTAGACACGACTCTCGTACGGTGATGGGAAAGACAAAATTGATTTTGAAATCGCCAATCCGTAGTAATTAATACTTAAAACCTTCTTCGTATGAGAAGACGTATTTGATCAGCATTGGGCTCTTGAGAGGAGCGATGTGCTGTGTGTTAAAAAATGAAACAAAAAATTGTTATATTGTAAAATCAAATCCAAACAATAATATAATAAAGGAGCCATATTATTTCCATAGTTATCAAATCCACCAGTCCATAGCAACCCATACCCATAACCATTTCAATTGTTACCAATAGTCCTGCGTTAACCGGGGATTATCCTTGGGTGCACTTTCATAGTGCATACAGGGCCAATTGCCGGCTGATGTCCCATTTCAGTTATATTAAAGTTGTTCAACGGGCCTCTGTGAGTTAGCTTCGGCCCCTCATACGCCTTCCAAAGGTCCGGGATCCTGTGATCCCGTGAAAGGAAGCGAACACACAATATAATGGATGAAAGTGTAATGCATAAATGTTTAGATATTTAATTTCCATTAAAAAGTGTATAGATTGTTAAGTGTGCTCTACTATTATGCACTTCGAGTCAAAACAAAATTCTCGTCCTCTCGATAATGATAAGCTGGAACTGTTGGTGAATTAATTGAACAGCTTGTCTGTGCCTCATGCGAGTTCGAAGGGAATTAAGTAAGCTGGCATGCATGTTGTGACCCGGTACATCTTGTTTACTTTAAGTCTATGCAAAGAGTAGTAAAATAAAGTTATGCAAGTGGAGCATTTTTGTCTTCTGAATTAGTTCTGTTTCTATATAATCCTACTAACATTTTGAAAGTTGCTATATGTGGTTGGATATTTGTTATACTTTAACGCAAAAACTAAAACTACTGTATGTTTTTTTATGAAAATTTGAATAGAGATAAATTATAGTCTGGATAACAATAAAGCTACCTAATACCCAGGTAAATGTGAGCTAAGCAAACACAAAAACATTATATTTGCGCTGTATTTATTTAAAAAAGGAGTCCTCGCCGATCTACTAAAAGAATGCTTGAATTCCTGTCACATCTCTAGAAAAGAAAAGTAAACTAGTAAAAGTAGTAAGTTTTGGATGGACGGTAAAAGACCAAGACGACTGAAAAAAGTAGTCCCTTGTACCTCCTCAGGTATCCAAGGACGACATCGATTGCCTACCATCCGAAAATTAACAGTTAAAATATCACTTTTATTAAAACTTTCTTTCCGTAGCGAACAAAATCTCCTAACAAAATATGTTTTTGTTCTGAAAATGAACCGATACTTGCGAAAGATTATCATCTAACGCCAAACAAACACTTTTCCAATAAAGCAACAATTTTTACCATGGTCAAAACGGTCGATGTGTTAAGGTTAAGTAAAGGTTATCGCGGCCAGCTGACAGATGGGTGACCGATTAGATTTGATACTTAATACTATGATTGAGTGGTGTTTGACAAAGTTGGGGTTACAGTTTATTGAAATAGTTTGTGAATGTGAACGTCCATTCACCCTTTGTACATAGTTCAATGGCCAACATGCCCTTTTGACTTTCTTAATCTCGTAATACCACACAAGTATTAAAAAGAGGAAAATCTTTATGTATAGTATATGTTTGTGTAAGGAATTAATTCAAAAACAACAATGTATTTTTCAAAAATTCTTTTGCCATTTGGAAAGGTGTTTAAGCATTCACCTTGAGTCACATAAGTTAAATATTAACAGTAAAACCACAAAAATATAAACAAAAGGTAAAACTATATAAAAGAATGAATGGGCCAGCTGGAGCGGAGTTAAACCACGCGCGTACTAGCGTGAAACAAAGCCTACGTTGTGTTTTACATTGCAACTGAAATTACCGGAGGCGCAAACCTTCCGTCTCCCGTTTACAATCCTCAAATCTCTAACAGCCCTAAAAAGGCTGACAACGCATTTCTTATATGTAACTCGTTTGGTGTCCATAGGCAGCATTAATTGATAACCATCAGGTTGTTCTATATCCTATAAAATGAATCCAACTAAAATAAAAACTTAGGATTATTCACTATATTGGGACTAGTCATCTCCAGGCTGTCTTAATATGTTGCCCTTGAGGTTAACCTCTTTTTCGGATTCTTTGCCTAAACATTAGTGTTACACTGTTCTCACATATTAGAACCGACTAAATGATGTTCCTAACAAAGAAATGCATTGTAAAAAGAGTAACCATGGAGTTTCATGCTCGTTCTTTTCCAAAGGAAGGAAACGAGCAAATAGCTTCCCTAGAGGACAGACGGACAGACTGACTAATGCCTAAAGTTAAAGCTCTTCAAATACTTTTTTTTGTTTGACGTTCAAAAGTGCCTACTGTAATCTAATTGAAAAAAATGATTTTTGACTTTTTTTTTGACAATGGCAGAACCTTAATTTATTCGTAATATGTAATTTGATATTGATCAAATTAGACACACATAATATAAATTTCTCATCTCGTTTTCGATCTAACTATTTGTTGAATAAAACAAACAATTCACAAGAATATTTAACGGATGCTGATCGCTCATCTCTAGAAGATTAAAGGGAATAAACTGGTTTAAATCGATCTGGCTTCCTGGCAACGAGCCAGATTCCAGTGTTGGTTCATAATGCATGATTTGAATGCCGTAAATTGGCACCGGCTATGTTTATAGCCAAACCAGGTTTAGTGTTGTTTTGGGAACATTCTGATTGATTAAGTGGCTTTATTATTATTGTTATTGACTTCTAGTTCTTTGTTGCACTATCTTCAGCCTATGAATGCTCACAGCTGACCACAATCTTTTTTTTAAACAGCGTTGGATTGAGCATACATCACCAAGCTTGCACAAAGCTGTTTGGCAGTTTTACGCTCATAATTAGATTAATGTCGTGGTGGCCTGGAGGTTAAGCAGTTCGAAACCTGGTAAGTACCAAGGTGACTTTTTCCGAGTTATATGTACTTTCTATGATTATTTAGACACTACTGTCATACGGTGAAGATAAACATCGTGAGGAAACCTGGTCTTATAATCTCTTATTATACGTTTGAAATCGTCAACCCGCATTGAGCAAGCGTGTCAATAGTAGTCAATATCGACTTGAATCGCTCGCTAATGCTCTAACCTTCTCCGTATGCGAAGAGGCCTTTGCTCAACAGTGGGAACTTATAGGCTGATGATGATGATGATGAATGTTTTAAAAGCCCCGGTCCAGTCCATTACCTATATGTATAAAAACACTAGCTAATCACGCGCGGTTTTACTCAGTATCATTTGATCGTAGCGTGATGTCATCAATCAAATAATGAATCAAATCAAATCAATGATCAATTTCAAACTTATAATTAGAAAATATAAGTCCAGGTTTCCTCACGAAGTTTATCTCCGCCGTATGGC
This sequence comes from Spodoptera exigua, assembly GCA_902829305.4. Lineage (NCBI taxonomy): Eukaryota > Metazoa > Arthropoda > Insecta > Lepidoptera > Noctuidae > Spodoptera > Spodoptera exigua. The sequence continues at coordinate 15,433,820 of LR824607.2, read as the reverse complement.
AGTGGCGTCTTAATAATCATAGAAAGTACACATAACTCGGAAAAAGTCACATTGGTAAATGCCAGGTTTCAAACACCCTCATTCATGAGAAGCGGGTGCCTTAATTTTGAGGCCACCACGACCTTACTTTGTTATAAGACCAGATTTCATATATTTTAAAACTTTTTAAAAATCTTTTAAGCTTTAGTCTGGTCTAATATTTAACAGACTTTAGTTAGGTGACATAATACCCTAAATATTTTAGCAAACAAAATTGTATCTACAGGTATTGAAAATAGTATTACCTAAAATTAAAATAACGTCAACAACGCTGTTCTAAATAAACAGTCTGGTCTAGAATTTTGAAATAACTAACTTGTTATTGATTATACAAGGGTACTATGTAAGCAGTCTATCTTAATAAAATCGACCTATTTCTTAGAATATAAGAGGCCCTTGTTTAGTCGTCCCTAAAATATTATGTCAGTGAAAGAAAGTTTTAAGCAATTAAAGAAAAAAAATTCAGTTTAATATAATGATAGGGTTTTTTTGATAGACATTTTTCTGTGATAATAACATATTATTACATCCCTAGCCTAGTCTTCACTGCCGGGGTTGCGGGGTAAGCGCAATGAGGCACCGCGACCTCGGCCTAAAGCAGGAGTAGGAACAGGGGGTTTTTAGTCAGTAAGAGTCTGACACTCCCTCCCGCCACACCCTGGGCGGAAGAAGTCATTTGACGATTTTCCCCTCACAAAAAAAAGCCTTGTCTTCACATTGAGCAAATGTCTCTTCTCACACAGAAAAGCTTTGAGCATTGATCACTAGACTAGCTCAAGGCGGATTGACCACTTCGTACTTTTCAAATAAGAAATTATGAATATATTTTTCCTTACTAAAAAAATGCTTCACTGAGAGGACTGACCGATAGACTCACACTTTTTACCCAAAAGTTATTTTTGACGTCTAAAAGTGCCTGTGAGGATCTAATAAAAATAAATGATTTTGTCTTTGACTTCACTGTACATCAATGCGTCAATGTCTAAACAAGCTTAGAAATTACATTTAATTACTATAATGTTTGTTAATTTATAAGATGTAATAAACACCTCGTCTGCATTCCTTGAAGATGTAAATACTCGAGTATCGCTTAAACAAAATGTGTATCAACGGTATTTGGAATTAAAGAAGTTTCTAAATAAACTTGCTCTAATTAAATTAATATTTATGTGAGAGCATAGACTGAAAAGTTGGTTAAAGTTGTTCAATGGTTTCAGTCGAAGCATAAACTGAAAAGCTGGCATAAGGATAGAAACGCACTTGCAAATCTTTTGGTGGTGGAGGTGTCCACGGACGGCGTCGATTGCTTTCCATGTTTCCCTTTTTAAAATTAGAATCCAAATAACATCACATCACAATTCGGACCGACGAGTCTGCTATTACAATAGTGTCAGAATAGTAAATCATTGGTTGCAAAAGTGTTGATTTTGACAAGTTTTGGTAATCTACTAACACGATAGCATCATTATGACCTCCCAATGCCACTTCATTGAAATAATTCTTTAGAACAGTAATCTCGTACATAATGATAAATGAATATTGGACATAATGCGGAATATTAATAAAAAATGTCAGTTCCTTTATTCAATGATTTACGTTTAGAATATTAATGTGCATTTATTGTTTTTAATTTGTTGTCAAGACATCTCGTACTATAATTCTATTACGACATCGCCGAACGCCAATGATCAGCCATTTTGAATTAACAGATTACGAACTTTTAGCAAAATGACAATGGAATTGTGTAAGAATGACAACACTGAAAATAGTAGACTCGGGCCCCAGGCATTATAAACTAAAAAATCTTCTAAAAGAGATTGATCTAAAACAGAAACCAAGTCTAGATAATAATAAAGATGAATAACAAAAACTTGTAACAAAAGTTAGCCAAATAGTTCGTTGAGCAAGTTTCATGACCTTTCGTCATTGAATCAATCTTTCAGAAAGTTCAGCTGAAGTATTTACTGTTTCAATCAAATAACGCGCCGGCGATTGATTGCTATTTACATCCAATATCGAGGGATTACTTACTTATTTACTAAAATTAACGAATTTCTATTTATATCCTAAATTAAAATTTTAGTTTGTAAGTTTATAATACTTTTTAATGCCACCACCAGTCAAATTCGGGGTTTTTTAATAAGACCAATTTTCTGTGAATTTTGTTTTTGATGTTTGCGACAAATAACACGCTTTTAATTTTTTATTATGTGGAAATATACAAAGATCAATCAAGAATCAATTATTGAATGTTTTGTTGCAATGAAAAGTCAAAATACACTTTTCCAAAAAAAAATTAAGAACTATCATCATCATCATAAAGAGGTCTCATTCTTTCTGTCTCAGTCACAGTCACTGCCTGTTTTTTCGTCATCAACAACATCATCGAAAACTTGTCCAAACTCCTGCGATGCGACATTGCAGTACGTTCCAGTTACCAAGAAAATGAAATACAAAAAGTAAAAATGTAAAGACGCGATTTTACAACTCATATTTTTATAAATAAATAAGAATGGAACTCGATTTAAAATGTAAAAAAGTTAAATCTCCCGATGGCCAACGGAAAATAAAAAGTTCATAGAACAAGTTTTCAGATGAAATAGCAAGAAGAAAATTGCTTTTTTCAATAAAACAATAGTGGTAGCAAACTAGCAAAAGTTATTGAAGCGGCGTGAACAATCGCTCTTATAAATGTACTAGAAATAAATAACTCGTAAGATCGAGTTCATTGCTCGGTTAGTTGCCATCTTGAAAGAATTCAGATGACTGGAAGTGACGTCTTAGATTTTTTATTTTCTCTTTATGACTAGGTAACAAGTTGGGTAAGATCACAAGTGAGAAACACTTAATCGCGAAAGTCGACAAACAATTAGACTCATCACCTGATGTTAAGCAAACGGAACTGTCCGTATACCAGAGGAATTACAAATATGTAGCCAGCTTGTTAAGAGTTAAAGGTTTTAGAAGTGAAAATTTAAAGATTGGGGATAAGGAAAGAGAAAAAGAAAGAAGAAGAGGAAAGGCCTTTATGTAACCTCGTTCATACGGAAAACAAAAAGCGAGAAGCCGTGTTATCACTCCAGTCTGGTCAGCCCATTCGTCCGAATCGTAGTTCTCTTAAACTTGAAAAATTATTTTTGTTTTGATTTTTGGACTTGAAAGAAGGACCTGGTCCCAGACTCAGTTCTTGGAAAATAAATAATTTGTATAAGTTAGCTATTAAAAAGTTTTTTTTTTATAATAAACCGATAAGTTTGGAAGTATTTTTAAACTTGACGGTTATTACCACTTTTTCAGTTCTTTTTTTATGTGATAGTGCGGCAAACGAACAGGCAGCAGGATTACCTGATGGTAAGCAAAAAGCGCCGCCCATGGACATTCGCAACAATACAGGAGTTATGAGTGCGTTGCCGACCTTTAGGTAGGGATTGGCGAAGGATTGGGCCTCCGGTAACCTCACTCACACGGCGAAACACAACGCTGTGGTTGTTTCACGCCGGTTTTCTGTAAGGCCGTGGTATCACTGCGGTCAAGCCGACCCATTCATGCCAAAGCATGGTTCTCCCACTTTTATACTATACTTTATAGTATAGGTCAGACAAAATAAAAAAAAACCTTGTAAGTATTTATTGAGAATTGAAAAGTAAGTTGCAGTTATTTAAAATTCACTTTAAAATTATGCTTTATATTTTCTTAAGAACAATATAAGTGGGAGTTTATATACCGTTCATCTCTGCCTACACTTTCCGAGAATGCAAGCGAGATGTTGTTGTGTATCTTACAGATGTTTTTGTAAGAACATGTTCAACTTCTAGTGCACTGCAGAACTTACTATAAACATGAGATTAAAATAACAAGGACTAACAAATAGATGGGTAGTTCTTTAACGACAATATAACATGACATTAGGTACACATTTATTGTTTTTCTTAAAGATATAAGACCTTAATCAATCACCATCTAGAGTTTTTTTATACTCACACGAATCCTAGTGTACGTTTACTAACATTGTTTTGACACATGACAGTTTGACTCTGTACAAAAATTCGTGGATCACACAAAGAGAACTCCACGCATGCCCACGAATGTAACGCGAAAGACATTTTATATTTTATTTTATCACCAAAATATTGAGCTCTCTATTTTTTTGTATAGATTATCTGATCTGGTTATATAATAAAACTAAATTACAATCTAAAGCATCTATAAAGTACAGCGTAGAAAATAAAAATGATTCAGAAGACATTATTTTTATATTAACGCTTTATTAGTGTTTTAAATACAGCATGATTATAAGTAAGTTGCAAGCGCAATTAGAGAATGCTGTTGTAGTTTATAGTCAGTAAGAGTCTGACACTCCCTTCGCTACCTTTACAGGACTCTTTTCCCCACTCAAAAATAAAGAAGTTTTTTCAGTAAACGAGTAAAAAAATCAATACATGCAATAAATATAAACAAAAAATACTTATAAATTAAAATAAATTCGAATTTCATTAATTAAATTAACCTATAAAAGCATTCCCGTGTTCATAAATCGCGGGGAAAATGTTTTTTATTACATGTCACCTGTTAATTTATGTAAAAAAATTATGTTTCAGCATGTTGACCATACATTTGATATTTCAGCAGTGAATAGAAAAGACAAATAGCAGCTATAATTTACCCTGTAGCTTGTTAGGACGATAATAATATCACATTTGTTAGGCCGCCTCGTCAGGATGGCCCATAGGTTAAGGTACCTACCGCTTCTCGTGCATGCGGGTTCGAAACGTGTCGAGTACCAATGTAACTTTCCGAGTCATAATATGTACTTTATATATACTATACTACTATTAAGACACCTTTAAAAATAACTAATCTTTGGGGAAATCATCGTGAGGAAATCAGGACTTATAGTTTAAATTAAGTTTGAAATCGCCAATCCGCCTCTTTTTCTTCGTGAGCAGAAACCTTTGCTGCATAGGCTAGTGATATGTATGATGTATGAAACCTCCCCGTTGGTGCACTAGTTGCAAAAGTGACTGCTGGGCTAGTCTCTATTCCAATCAGATTTCAATCAACTCGTAGGTCGACGGTGTAATAACTCAGTATTTCATTATTCAATGGACTTAAAACTACACTAGCGCCACTGGTAGCGTGAAAAACTCGTTAGTCAAAATATTATTTTAGTAAATTCTTAATCATAGGAAAGCGTCTGGAATTGTGCTGGTTGTATGTGGTTATGGGAATTGCCTCATGTTTATAACATTATATAATAAAAATATTAATTAAACATGATTAATGATTGATAAATTTGTTCGCAGGTAATGTACTGCCCACCGCCATACAATGATGGTATGTCAGGCCGGCCGCAACCTACCAAGACTACCCGTACAGGCAACGGGAACTCCTGCCATGACATCGTCTGAGATTCAGTGAAAACCAGGTCACGTTTCCAATGCAAGGACCAAGTTACCATAGTGTAAACGTGACCTATAACCATGAACTAAATCTACCCTCATAATAGTGTATCCACGGTGTAAATATTTTTGTTTTAAATTAATCGTGTATCTATAAATGTATTACAGAAAATGTTATGTAGAAAATGTATGTTATAGAATTTGTAATATCATATTTTTTATAGTCATTAATTTCTTAATGTAGGTAATTGTAATTTTTTGATATCTCACACATACTTCTATATTCCGAGCCCCAATATGGAAGTGAGTACGATTTATCGAAATAAAAATGTAAATATTAATTTTAATTTTTAATATTTTTTAATAATTTCTATAAAATTAAAATTAGACTAGGTGAATTAAAAATTTTAGTCAAACTAAAATGTACCTACGAATTAGATATTAAAGTTTATTATGTAAAACATCGAATTATACGATAGATGTAACGTTGTAAATAAAAATCATTGAATTTTTGTATGTAATGTAAAACGTTGGAGTAGAAATATTTGAATGTAATTGCATTAAATTATATTATAGATATTTAAATTTGAACCTTGTATTTAATAAATATAATAGCGAATATCTAGTGAAATTACAAATACAGAATGTTATGAATGTATATAAAAAATGAAAGTTACATAAATGTTATGTTATGTTATATTAATGTTAAGTGAATTTATGTAAAACGCTTTAATATAAGTTATAATTTAATTAAATGTTTTGATAATATTTGTTCGTTCATTTTCTCTTGGTAACTGTGTTCGAGTCTATTTTAATTTCAAGTTTGAATTAGAACATAAATAAACAGATTATAATGATCCGAAAATTCTTAGGGAGAGGCGAAACAGGGCATCAAAGAAAGGCAATTAGTTACTTTAAAGTTTTCCTGCTAATATTTATCAGGGAATTTAATTTAACTCTTTAGAAATAAGATGTTGTGTAACTTTCCGGCTTGTTATATCGAAATACCAGGCTCTTGGTAGAATTTTGATGGGAATTATTAGCTATTGTTTGTCAACCTGGCTTATTGGAGGGGTGGTAGGCAATGATGTATAAAACTATAGATACGTTGTCCGCGCTCTAAAATGACAACATGAAATGAAGGCAATTGACAACATCGCGCTTAGTTACGCACCAACCTGCCGCGCGACGCTACGTTTGTTTTTAATTTATATTGTGTGTGTAAGCCTGTGCGAAACATAAAGAAAGCATCTCGTCGTGTGTGTTCAGACGATGTACAAATTGTACTCCAAAAGTTAAAGACAAAAATGTGTCATTTCATGCGTAAGTTAACCAAATAACCTATTTTTATTTTATTTTTTTCGACGCCGCCCGGCGACCGCCATCTTATGGCGGCCGGCGCATGATGGTATAGTCACGTGCCGTCGGCATAACTGAAGATGTATATTTATCTCCCTCTAGCAAAGGCATTCCACTATACGATGTCATATTTTCTTTCCCTTTCTTTACTCGTAGAGTAGTTATCTAGTATTTTCGCCGTTTTTAAGCGCCGCGATGTTGGTTCATGACGTGTCTATATATAATACGTCATTGGTGGTAGGTATGATTTTTAAACGAGAGGTCTTGGACTATATTCCCAGCTCTGAGAAGTTTATTGTTAAACTTAAGTTTTAAGTGTGGTAGAGCAAAGCTTCGGCACGAATGGGCCGGCTCGACCGGAGTGATACCACGGCCTCACAGAATTCCGTCATGAAACAACCCACAGCGTTGTGTTTCGCCGTGTGAGTGAGGTTACCGGAGGCCCAATCCCTCCCCTTCCTCTATCCCTTCCCAATCCTTATATCCGCAACTCCCATTCCCAAAAGGCCGGCAACGCACTCGTAACTCATTTGGTATTGCGGGTGTCCATGGGCGGCGCCGATTGCTTACCATCAGGTAATCCGTCTGCTCGTTTGCCGACTTACACCATAAAAAAAACTATATTTTTTCCAAAATAATACGAAATTATAACTTTACTGGAGAAGAGAGGCCGCCAACAGCAGAAGTGCATTTTACACCTGTATTTTACGAAAAAAAAAAGTATGTTTCCAGTATTTTTAATATTTTAGTGGCCCGGGGGTACTTTCTATAATTATTTAGGCACCGCTGACAGACGGTGAAGGAAAACGTCTTGAGAAAACCTGGACATATAATTTGTAATTATAAGTTTAAGCGCCTATGCGCCTTGTGCTAAATGGTAATTAATCCTTTAACCTTCTTCGTGTGAGAAGAGGCCTATTTTGCAGCAGTAAGCATATTTTGAATATCTATGTAGGTATTTATCATGCATCATTACATCATTATATCGGCAGCCATTGGATTACGTAGAAATAAAGCTGACAGTTCGAAAAGTTGGTTCAATTTTAAATGTCATCCATTACAATTTTACTTTAATCTGTCAAAATTTCAATTCATAATTTGTGCTATGATATTATATTAAATGCAATTTCAATGTAAAATTATTATTGAAGTATTTTATAGGTATTCATTGTATTGTATTGTATGCTTAAAATAAATATTTATTAACATTTTCCCCTGAGGCATTTTATATCAATGCCTTGTTGACATGATACGTTATTAAATTTAAAACGATATTCATATTATTATTTTATTTTGAAACAAAATATTTTTGTTAATCTTTAGTTTTTTTCCAAATTTGAATGTATGCCTAATTTGCATTTATGCCTGAGCAATAAGTACCTATTAATATTATTAGCCGTTATTATCCCACTGCAGGACAAACTAGGCCTCCCTACTCTTCTTATACTCCTCGTCGAAGACATCAAGTTCGTCCCTCCATCTCCTTCTGGGCCTGCCTCGGTGTCTGTTAGCGTTGTGTGGGCTCCATTCGGTAATAAATTTTGCCCACCGCTCGTCTGACATGCGGCACATGTCCAGCCCAGTTCCACTTGAGGCTTGCGGCTTTCTGACCAACGTCAGCGATTGGAGTTTTAGAGCGCAGTACAGTATTCCTTATTTTGTCCGTTAATCGAACTCCTAAGATGCTGAGCTCCATGGCTCGCTGGCAAACCTTGAGTGTGGACTTCTGATGTTTTGTGAAAGACCAGGTCTGAGCGCCGTAGATGATGATGGGCAAAATGCATACGTCCATGAGCTTTCTTTTAAGCGCCAAGATTACCTTTCATTAGGTACCCCATGGACTTTCCAAGCGTTCTCGGTGCGTCGAGTTACTTCTTTTTGTTGTCTCGCCTGGAAAGAAACTAGTTGGCCCAAATAGATATATTCTTGGTCGTATGCAATTTCTGCTCCATCTACTTCCAACCTGTGTTTTGGACCATTTGTCATTAGTTTGGTCTTCGACATATTAATCTTCAGTCTAAACTCAAGGCTACATCTGCTGAGTTCGTTGATCATGTTGCCTAGTTCTGATGCTGAAGACGAGAGGAGCACGATGCCATCGGCGAAACGGAGGTTTGTTAACCTCTTCTCCCTGATGGACACCCCCGCGTGCTCCAGCACTACTCAACCTTTTTAAAAACCTCTTCTAAGGTCGCTATGAAGAGTTTCGGAGATAGCAGGTTGCCCTGTTTGACTCCTTTGCGGACAGGGAAGGATTGGCCTAACTTAATATGTAGCTTTATTGCTGCAGTACATTTATTAATAAGTACCTACGTTATATAATATAATACATTAAAAATTTAAAACATTTCATCATCTTAAGAAAGTGTCTATATTGCTATACAAATGTTTTAAAAGCCCCGGGCCAGATATCCAATTAACTATATGAATATACCTATATATAAAAACATTTTGCAAAACTCTAAAAATAAAATGACTAAAAAATAAAAAAGAGACTTGGTAATCTAATTGTTTCAGTTCATGCTTGTGAGTCACCAAAACCAAAGCTCGCTTGAGCAAGCTTGGTAACAGATGGATTACCTGATGGTAAGCAATCAGTGCCACCCATGGACTCGCCACGACGGCGGAGTTACGAGTGCGTTACCGACCTTTTGGGGATTAAAGTTTTGGAGATTTAAGGTTTGGGGGAGGGGAAGAATTGGGCCTCCAGTAACCTCACCCAAAACAACGTTGTGGTTGTTTTAAGCCAGTTGCCCGTTGTTGACGAGACGAGTCTGTGAGGACGTGGAATCACTCCGGTCGTATTCATAAAACAACAATCAACAATCTCCGGCAAATTCATGTTGGAAGTTGCCAAAATATTCAGTAGTAGGTATGTATGTATATTAATTGACACGAACGGTTTTCAGTGCAGGGCTGAGAACTCGTAAAGTGCTATATTGAAAGCTTTGTCCAGTAAAGATTTACAGCAAGTAATAAATAAGAGTCCAGTAAAATACGACCTTATTTTACTACCGGCTAATTTATTAGTATTAACGACCCCCTCGTCAGTACATTCAAGGTAAAATGTAGCTACTCATCCACCGTATATAGTTCATTTTGGATTGACTGTAAACTGGGAGTGTTGTGCAAGTTATTTTAAGGAATCGATCCATTTTTTAATTTTGTACTAGGTAGACATTTGGCCGCTATCACGCCTGCTGGTAAGCGATAATGCGACCCATGATGGAGTAACCTATTCACTCGGGTCTTGTCAAAAAAGTCAAAAGTCAAAACCTATTTATTTCAATTAGAGCCGCAGAGGCACTTTTGAACGTCAAACAAAATTTTGAAATTATAGTGACTATGGTCTGTTAGTCAGTCTTCTTAGTGAAGGTATTTGGTCCTTCCAAAGTATAGATTCCGATGGAGAAGAACGAGCAAGAAACTCCATGGTTACTCTTTTTAAATCAGTTTCACATACAGGTTCCTATTACAAGCAGTTGCTTCAATTATTTGAGAACAGTTTAACGCTAATATTTATTCAGAGAAATATAAAAGAAAATAACCTTAAAGACAATAGACAGTCCGGAGCTCACCAGTCCCAACTGATGGCGCCCGTTCACGAACATGACACGTACAACAGCATTGCCCAACTCAACCTGGTCACTGGATCGCTCAATTTCCTATAATATTATATATAATAGTGACTGTGCCACCGCCAGTGTGACCTTTCAGTGACAACTCCAAGCTGATATAAGGACCGACATTCTGATGGTCTAACCAATTGTAATAGGTTACAGGGCACTCACATTTTCAAATTTGAAGACACACTTCAGGGACCACAGTAACTGGTGAACAATTCCATTCCTTAGCGGTTCTGAATATAAACCTGGAGGTGAACCGCTTCGTGCGTGTAGGTGGGATATTCACCATGAAGCGATGACGTTTTGCCGATTGGTGCCGTCCGGTGGTACGATGGTAGGAAGCCTTCAAGTTTATGTCTATAAAAATATATTAATAGTGTCTTAATATTTGTCTAAAATAAGTATAAAAGGCCATAAAACAGCAACACAACAACGATTTATATAACAATATATATAATAACCTTATGTTTAAAAAAATCTAGATTTAGCCTTTGGTATCTAACTACTCTGAGAACTAATGCCGAAAGTAACTCAGAGGTCAGTCTCTTTTAAAGTCCAGACAATGTAAAAACATGATGTGTGACAATCGTACACGTATATCGATCTATAAAATTGTATCCTATTTTTTTCTTTCGTATAAGCCATTTTTCCTATACGACCATCTCTCCTCGAATAACCCTAATATTATATTAGCAAAACAGCAATAAAATATATGATTTGCAGGAAAACAAAATGTTATATTCTTGCTGGTATGAGTTCAACATTGGTATTTATTGCTCTGGAGCTTATTGCGAGATACGTAATCAAAATAATAATATTTCAGCCTTCCTTTCTATCTTTTTTATATTCTAGAAAATTTTGTTCAGGTGTCTGTACATCATGATCAAAGATAAAAAAGTCAATTCAAAATCATTTATTTCAGTTAAACCCAAACAGGCACTTTTGAACGTCAAACAAAATTTTAAAGATATAAAGTGTCAGTCTGTCGGCCAGTCCTCTTAGTGAAGCTATTCGCTCGTTCCAAAGTGTAGATTCCGATGGAGAAGAACGAGCAAGAAACAACTTGTTAATTCAGTGTCCCATAAAGACTCTTTGATACATTATTTAGTTGGTTTGTTTATGTGAGAACAGTGTAACGCTAATATACAGAGAAACATAAAAAGAAAATAACTTTAAGGACAATAAACAGTCCGGAGCTGACCAGTCCCAATTGACGGCGCCCGTAATTGTGTTCCTGATAGGTAAGTCGGACTTACCTTATGACCTTGGCTTCGTATCACTTACACTACCACTTGTAGATAACGTAGCTACTAATCCAATTAAAAGGATAAGCCAAAAACACTTCACTAACATCGAACTGTTGAACTCGAAACGATAAAATTTTACGCTCCGCATAAATTTAATTAAACTGCCTTAAAAATGGAGACTCGCGCGTGACTTTTGGGACAGAGCCAAAAGCTGAACGATAAAAATTAACGACATGTATCGGTTATTGTCGGAATTCAATGAACTGATTGCATTTGCAATATGAACATTGAAATAGTAAGTAACCTACTTACATTTTGAAAGTTCAGAAAACTAAAGATTTTATTAGTTCTACCATCTACCATATTACCCAATTTTCAATACTTTGAGAATGTTATTGTCAAAGACAATAGTTTGTAGAAGTTACTTAAAAGTAGATATATGTAAACAAGGTCACCATTGCAAAGCAAACATGGTTCTTTTTTTATTGGATAGGGCGATAAATGACCTGAGTAAATGACCTATGATTACCTGATGGTAAGCAATCAGCGCTGGTCACAGACACCTGCAACACCAGATAAGTGGTAAGTGTTTGCCAGTCTTTTGGTATTGGTAGGAATTGAGGAGTAAGTTTCGTTATTTATGAATTTTATTTTTATTTCAAACATACGCTTTTATGAAAAACTGAAATATAATAACTACTAAGCCTTCAAAGAAAAGCCATAAGTTATATTCGAGACGACAACCAAAAACATTTAAAATTTAAAAAAAGAAATCTTGTTTTTCCGTTTACCTATAAAAAGAAATTACTCATTATGCGCCATTCATAACAATTACAGCTACGTGATTAAATCTGTACGGTAACTCAGCTATTAACTGATGGTTATCGGCACTACAGTTAAATAATACAAGATTTTCTTTTGTTTTATCGCCTCCTTGAAATCGCATCGTTTGATTCGATACCGACCGATAGGTGGCGTGTTTAAAATAGGGCTATTAATGGTGGTGAAATTTTTTAAAGAAAAAACACGCTTTTTTATGTTTTTTTTTTTAATAAAATTAAGAAGCTACATTAATTACAGTTGTATACAACTTGGCACTTGAATATAATTAGAGCCAGTGCCACAGTCTATCGATTAAGGAGGTGAAAATATCTATCGATTAAGGATTTCTGATATTTCTTTTATTCTCAGTTTTAAGGGCTTGATCGCTGAGCGATAACGTCACCCTGTAACATCAACAAAAATAGTTACTAACTAAAATTACAAAGGATGTTTAAATTACATATCTACTTCAATACACAAAATGCCAGTTTATATAGGTTTCTTGCCTCTTCTGAAAAATGCGAAGCCAGGATAGAATTACACTCTCCAACGGTAAAATTATATGCTAGGATTTCTGATATAAAAGTTTACCTGCACAGTAGACGCAGCGGCTGGGAAACTATTGAACAGTGTCGAATTCTATTAAGAACATGCTAATCTTAACCGATACAAACTTACGAATACTTTTTCTATGTACCGCACCATAATCAGTTCAGCCAATCACGAATTAGACCAGACTGTTTATTCATCCGTCATACATTTTTACAGGCACAGCTGAGGATCTCCATTTTTGTGAAAGGGATCATCGCATGGTTTCTCCTACCTTGGGTGGAGCGAGGGGGTATCAGACCTTAACTGACTAAAAACCACTCCGTTTTTTTATGTAGATAATAGGTCGGCAAACGAGCAGACGGATTACCTGATAGTAAGCAACCAGCGCTGCCCATGGACACCCGCAACGGAGGAGTTACGAGTGCGTTGCCGACCTCTTAGGGATAAGGGTTTTGGAGATTAAGGGATTGGGGAGGGATCGGGGGAGGGGAAGGATTGGGCTTCCGGTAACCTCACTCACACGGCGAAACACAACGCCGTGGTAGTTTCACGCTGGTTTTCTGTGGGGCCGTGGTATCACTCCGGTCGAGCTGACCCATTCGTGCTGAAGCATGGCTCTCCCACACTTAATGTTTCTTCTCTTGCGCCGGGATTGGACCGTCATCCATTATTTCGCTTGTACCTTCTTCTTTTCTTTGGTAGTTGGTTACAACATTATTACATATCGCAAAAGAATGACCAATTAAAAATACTACAATAAAACAAAAGAATAAACATCCAACATGCCGCTTAAATAAAGCCGTCAAATATTTGATTTTCGAACTCTTACAGACGATAAGGCCTACATGACATGATTTTTATGTTTTACGTTTAAGTTCTAAGCAATCGCGTGCCAGATATTACGATAACTTGGTGGAATTAAGTAACTTTTCATTGTAATAAGTAACATACATGCTATTATGTAATTTATTGTAAGACTGTTTCAGTTGTAATTTGTGTTTTTTACGGTTTACCTACAGTAATTACTTTTGTGCCCTTGAATGAACAGTACGTTATCAGAACATTATTTCTGTCATTATAAATTAAAAAGTGGAGTGTAGTTGGAAGAAAGAAACAAAAAAAGTAGGCAGTAATTATGATCGATAGGTTTCGATAATTAACTAAATGCTATCAATATTGCTAGTTTTTTAAATATAATTTAAACACTTTTATTTAATTTCTGAAAATACCTTAATTTGAAATTAAAAAAAATTACATTACTTTGCTTTCATTCGTCCGTCGTATGAGTTGAGTATCCTTCCCCTTTCTTGCCATACCTCCCAAAGGGAAGGAAATTCACCGCAGGCGCCAATTAAACTCTTAAGAATGAAGGTACCGTCGCCTTATTATATAGATTCCGATCAAAAAACTTTACATTAAGATAAAATCTGATTCAAAGTAAAATAAACTCTATTAACAATAATTTATACAGATTAAACATGTTTGTAGATACAGGCGTATCGGATTAGCACGCACTTTAAATATTAACCCTAGAAAGATAATCTTATTTTGACCTACGGTAAAGATAATCATGCGTCTTTGAGACGTATTCGCATTTATAAGTGGCTATGGGACAAGTTTCCATAAATAACCTTTTAAAAAGTTATTGAATCATTAGTTAAGGGTTTTCTACGACAAATAAAAACATAATTACAATTAGAAAATGATTATAATTTAAAAGCAAAGAAATTTTGTAAGCCTCTTACAAAATAACTAAAAAAATATTAAGTCTTCCTTTGTTGAGTAATTATGTTAATCTTAAACTTAATATCACATTTTTTTTTACTTAATATTATAGAATAAGGACTAATTAACAGTATCATATAAAAAATTAACAAGTTTTAAGTTTAAATCACATTTAGATACAGCCTTTACATATATCAGATTTGTGTTCATGTCATTTTCGACATCCTTCTCATTTTTGACGGACAATTCGCACAATATCTCTTCTTTTTGATTACTGATTCTTCATTATTATCTACAGAATTAGTTTTTGGTAGCAAATCTTGGATATTTACACGGACATGTCTTTTAAGAGTAGGAGCTTCTAACCTTTTCTCCATCCAAGGTGATAAAAGTTCTGTGCTAAGCTTTTTCATGTAATTTCTGAGACTTTGAGGCTTATCATTGTTAGCTATATATATACCTACCAAGCAACCTATATATATATATATATATATATATATATATATAAATCACCTAAAATATAAAAAAAATGAACTATTACTACTGAGAATGAGGTTCAAAAGTTACACAAAGGATAATCATACGTCTCTCGAACGTACCCTATCCCTGTATCTACGTAATTATTGTACTTACCAGGGAGACACTGCCGTCTCGCGTAAGGTCTGCCCGGCCAGTGGGATAACTTAGAAGGACAGAGCGGTACGATGCGAAATAAAAAAGAGATATCAATATTTGTGTTGGCTGTGCGTCTCAAAGACGTAGATTATCTCTCTAGGGTTAATTAGTCGAGTACGTTGTAAACCCTTCACTAATTACTAGTATTTAGGTATTCAGTACCTAATACAACGATATATGAATTGAGATTAAGGGTTAAGAGAGCTTTAAAACATGGCATACGATGTTATCCTTGAAGTATTATTAAGTAGAAGAAATAAAATAAATAAAATACCATCTAACGAATAGACATGGACCACTACTGGAACTATTACTGCATCCACTCTTACTGAACGAAGGTCGACTCGGGAGCTCAGAATACAGAACAAACCAGAAGCCGCGTTCACTCTTAATAACATGTTGTCAAATGTGTCCAAAAACAATACGTCAATCCCCCCGCCAGCCGCACTTCCCACCCGCCTAGTGTTGCCGAAAGTGGAACAATTCCCTTGGTTTGGGGTAATTTTACAACAGGAGGGTAAGATATATTTTGTTGGGTAAACCCAACAAAAATAGGTAAACTTACTATAAATGTTAATGTTAATTTTAGTTACACCTACTATACACAATAAATAAAACAAAGCTTCAATAAGTACAAAGGTTTTATTGCGTTCCCTTTTTCTGGTTTAGTTTTTTATAATATGTATTGCCTTTAGACTCGGAACTAAAGATTAGAAGTCTACTTACTTTACTTAGTTCCTGAGATTAGCGAATTCAAGCAAACAAGCAAACAAACTCTTCAGCATTATGATTAGTATACCTATAGATATATCTTAATAGGAAATGCTGTTTTCAAACCACCTTTGTCATAAATACATATATCTCTTCAAAGTAAATTGAGCAAACTATGCTCTGGCTAGATGGTTTCCAAAATGAATTTAGCCGTGCCTTTTGTGGGGTGCGTGCCAGAAGACCTCCCCGTGGTGCACCCTGGGTGCGGGCGACAGTCTCCCTAACGGGATGGCGACTGGGTTGGTTTGACTGTCGCCCGCAGCGAACTTCTGGCCGGGCGGAGAACCCGGTCGGGTTCTAGAGGCGACCGGCTCTATGCTGTCATAGGGTCTAAGCCTCCGTGGGGGCGTTCCTCCGCACGACTCTCTGGACCTAGCAGAGAGCGGGGCGGAGAAACAAGGGCGGCGCTCGTTGTGCACTCACCCTGCCAATGAGTAGCATCGGGGCACTAGCTGCGCCCGACTGCACCCGCCGATATCGTAATCCGGGAAGAGATCATGGTCATGTTTTATGACTCGGACCGGGACGAGGGTCTTGGCTTAACCGCCCGGACCGCGAGGAAGAGAACCTCTATAAAAAATTCCTCCAATACTAAGTTCTGGTGCGCGGCGAGGGTATGTATGGCTGAGGAGTAGGATCAGTCGTGAGCGCACCCCCAGCTAGGGGACCGGTGGACCCCCTAGTTGGGAGACAAATGCACACTTACCCAGGGACAGGGGGCTCTCCCTGGGCGGACCTCTTATTTCCCCCATACTCGTGGGACTTCAATGGAGATGTCTAAAAAAACCAAAATAAAAATCCACCTACCGGTGAGGAGAAGGCAAGCGAGGTTAGCTCGCTTGGAGGCGATAGTGAGGGCCAGGGCGGCTCTCGGGTTCGTGGGGAGGCGCTGGTCCCGTCCAGCAAGTCCCGTGCACGGGCCCCGGGGAGGAAGGAGTCGGACTCAGAGTCCGACTCATCATTGTCTGGCGTCAGCATCGCGCTGCGCCACAAGAAAGACCGGGGCGTCTTTAAACGTCCCAGGCTGGAGGATGGTCGAGAGCCGTCCTCCAACGAGCAGGAGGCCCCAGCCCCCAAAATCCCCACGGCTGCGCGGGGTAGGGGCAAGGGGAAGGGCTCCACAAGGGCGGCTGGGAGCCGATCTGAGCCGGCAGAGCGGCTGGCAGCGGAGGGGAGCGCCCTGGGAAAGGCTGCCCCCTCGGACTCCTCGGAGATGGAGGTGTCCGGCGGTGAGGATGCTGTAGGCGGCGCTGAGAGCCTCCGCCTCCAGGTTAAGGAAGCACTCCGCATGCTGGCTGGGAAAAAAACCCAGGCTGGCAGGAACGGAGTTCTTAAGCACGCGGAGGCCGCTATAATGTCGGCGGTATCCCAGCAGGGCTCAGCAGAGCGGCAGATGACCGCTCTGCAAAAAGAGATGGCCGGAATGAGGCGCGAGCTGGCCCGATTAGCGGCTGCGAACTCTGCCCTGGAGGCGGAACTTCGTGCAGCAAAGGCGGAACTCGCCGCTGCTCGCGCGGGTCGTCCCCAACCCTCGCAGCCAGCTGAGGCCGACCTTCTCGGCCTTATGCGGCGGGAGATGGCCGCCTTCCAGCAGCGTTTCGACGTGCTGGAGGGTAGGCTCCTCCGACCTCCACTCGCAGCCGGGTCGTATGCTGCCGCAGCGGCTAAGCCCAAGCCGCCAACCAGCCGTGGGGCACAAGCCAGCGCACCGGTGAAGAAGGGAGCGAAAGCGCCGACAGCCTTGTCACCGACGAGGGCGCCCGAGTCTCCCTCGGCGCTGGCTCCTGCGCCGATGAGCCGCAGACGAAGAGGAGCAGCGGCTGGAGCCCCAGCCGCATCGGCACCTACTCCGCCGTCTGAGTCGCGTGCTGGTAGCGAGTGGCAAGTGGCGGGGGAGGTGAGGAAGGTCGCCAAAGAGAGGAGGAAGCTCCGGAAGAAGGAGCAGCGGCAGCGGCGACAGCAGCGGCGCAAGGAGAAGCGCGCTGCGGCAATGCTCCTCGCCCCAAAATCTTCGGCTGTAGTTATCACACTACAGCCGGACGCGGCGAAAAAGGGGGTGACGTATGGCGAGGTCCTCGCCAAATTGAAGGGGGCGGTAACTCCCGCGGAGTTTGGGGCACCCGACGGGTTCGCAGTGAGGGTCACTGCCACTGGAGCCCGTCTCTTGGAGGTCCCCGGCGCGGCCAGCGGCCCATCCGCTGACGCCCTTGCCGAGAGGCTCAGGGCGTGCATTGCGGCGGACGAAGCTCGCGTGTCCAGGCCCACCAAATGCCTGGAGCTACGCATCATGGGCCTGGACGACTCCGTGACGGAGAATGAGGTGGCGGCCGCTGTCGCCAGGACGGGGGGGTGCCCTGCTGACCAGGTCAAGGCAGGCACTATCCGCCCGGACAATACGGGGCTGCGGACTGTGGTAGTCAGCTGCCCCGTCACAGCGGCCAAAAAGCTGGCAGAGGGCAAAAGGCTCCTGGTGGGCTGGGTTTCGGCGCAGGTGAAGCTGCTGGAACCCCGACCTTTGAGGTGCTTCCGCTGCCTCATTGGCCATCATGTGGGTGCCAAATGCACCTCAGAGGTGGACCGCAGCGACCGCTGCTTCCGCTGCGGTCAGCCCGGTCACAGGGCCGGCGCTTGTACCGCCCCGCCGCACTGCGTAGTATGTGCGGCGGCTGGCAAGCCGGCCGATCACCGGGCTGGGGGCAAAACCTGCTCCCCCCCCACCAAGCCCAGGAGCAAAGGTAGGCCCTTAGCCACCTCCACCGCTCCCACCGTCGCTCCCGCTGCCGCCGCAGTCGCCAACACCCCTGCGACTGCTGCTGTCGCCGCTGCCGTCAGAGAGGAGGTCGTGATGGATACCCAATAATGGCTCCATTACGCCTCCTCCAGGCGAACATCAACCACTGCGTCGCTGCTCAGGATCTCCTGCTCCAGAGCATGGCGCAGTGGTCGATCAATGTTGCTGTGGTCTCCGAGCCGTACTTCGTTCCAGCCAGGGAACACTGGGTGTCAGACCTGGACGGCTCGGTGATCATCATCTCGTCGGCCGCCGCCGGTACCCCAACCCCCGAAGGGCCTCAGCGAGGCAGGGGTTGCGTCGCGGCTCGGTTCGGAGAGATCGCCGTGGTGGGCGTGTACTTCTCTCCGAACCGAACTCTCGTCGAGTTCCACAACTCCCTCAGGGAGTTAGTCACCGTCGTCGTCGGGTTCCGTCCCCTCCCCGTGTTGGTCCTCGGGGACTTCAATGCCAAGAATTTGGCTTGGGGTTCCCGGCTCACTGATGTCCGGGGAAGGATGGTCGAAGACTGGGCTCTGGAGACAGGCCTAGTCGTGCTGAACCGGGGTTCTGTCCCCACGTGCGTACGGATGCGGGGCGAGTCAGTGGTGGACATTTCGTTTGCTAGCCCCGCTCTGTCATCGCGCGTTGTTGACTGGCGCGTCATGGAGGAGGTGGAGACGTTTTCGGACCACCGGTATATACGGTTCGACGTCTCCGCCGAGTCCGCAGACCCGCCAGTCAGACAGGCCCCGTGTGGCCCGCGTTGGGCGCTTAGGCAACTGGACCGGGAGCTTTTCCTGGAAGCCGCAGTCGTGCAGGCCTGGGTGATACCACCGGTCAGGCCAGCCGACATTAACGAGGAGGCGAGATGGCTCCAGGACGCCATGTCAAGGATGTGCGACGTGGCGATGCCCCGGATCCGACCGTGCCAACGCAAGCGCCAGGTGTATTGGTGGTCGCAGGAAGCGCGACGCCGATACACCAGGCACCGCAGGCTCCGTCTCCGCCCTCTGGACGCCGAAACTAGAGAGGCGGAGCTATACGAGGAGTACAGGGCGGCGAAGGCCACCCTCAGGGTGGAGATCCGGCGGGCCAAAGATCGGGCCCGCGAGGAGATGTTGGAGACTCTGAACAGAGACCCGTGGGGACGCCCCTACCGGATGGTGCGTGATAAGCTCCGCACCTGGGCGCCCCCACTGACTCAGAGTCTCCGGCCGGAGGTCGTGGACGAAGTGGTTGGGGCGCTATTCCCCCGACCACAGATGGGTTACACGCCTCCGGCTATGCCCCCGCCCCCTGCGGTGCCCAATGCGGGCTACATCGACGACGACGACGAATCCGCTCCGGAAGTGACCGAGGTAGATTTGAGAGTGGCGGTGCGCCGGCTGAGCGGCAAGAATACCGCCCCAGGACCTGACGGGCTGCATGCCAAGGTCTGGGTCCTGGCCTCGGAGGCTCTCAGGCCTCGACTACTTGGTCTGTTCAGCGCATGTTTGGAGAGAGGCCAGTTTCCGCTGTCGTGGAAGACGGGTAAACTGGTCCTCGTGAAGAAGCCGGGGCGTCCTGCGGACTCTCCGTCCGCGTACCGGCCCATTGTGCTGCTCGACGAGGTGGGAAAGCTGTTCGAGAGGATAATCTCAGACCGCCTCGTCGGGCACCTGTCTGGAAGGGGGCCGGATTTAGCGGACGGCCAGTTCGGCTTCCGCAGAGGGCGCTCCACGGTGGACGCCATCATGCGCGTGAGGGACCTCACGACGGGGACAGCGTTGGCCGGGAGGCGAGTCGTCGTGGCCGTGTCTCTGGACATCGCCAACGCCTTTAACTCGTTGCCCTGGAGCTGCATTTTGGAGGCACTCCGGTACCACCGGGTGCCTGCCTATCTCCGTCGTGTAGTCGAGGCTTACTTGACGGACAGATGTGTCATCTACCCCGGTCACCGGGGCGTGTGGAATCGGCGAGAGGTGTCGCGCGGTGTCCCACAGGGATCGGTCCTGGGACCTCTCCTGTGGAACATCGGGTACGATTGGGTGCTACGCACCGACCTCCCGAGCGGCGTCAGCATTGTCTGCTATGCTGACGACACGCTGGTGCTGGCGAACGGGAGGTCGCATCAGGCGGCGGCCGACCTGATGTCACAAGCGGTTGCGACAGTCGTTGCAAGGATCCGGCAGTTGGGACTCGAGGTGGCGCTCCACAAGTCCGAGGCCATGTGCTTCTATGGCCGTCGGAGCGCGCCACCTCCAGGTGGGTCCCAAGTAACGGCAGGAGGAGTTACCATCGGCGTCGAGTCGGCGATGAAGTACCTGGGTCTCGTCCTCGACAGCCGATGGAACTTCACGGAGCATTTTCGTCGTTTGGCCCCTAAGTTGGAACGGTCTGGGGCCGCGCTCAAGCGGCTCCTTCCCAACCTCGGGGGGCCAAACGCCTCCTGCCGGAGGTTGTATATGGGAATTGTGCGATCCATGGCCCTCTACGGTGCCCCTGTGTGGGCGCCGGACTTGAAGCGGCGGCCGGCTCGTACGCTGGTCGCGTCCCAGAGGGTCATGGCTATACGAGTAATCCGCGGGTATCGCACGATCTCTGGGGAGGCGGCGAACCTCCTTGCCGGATCACCGCCGTGGGATCTAGAAGCGAAGGCGCTCGCGCGCGTCTACAGTTTGCGCGCAGACGCGCGTAGCCGGGGCGAAGATCCTTTGCCGCGCCAAATAAGTGCGTGGCGGAATGAGCTCCGGCGAGATCTCATGGCAGAGTGGAGACAGCGACTGTCGCAACCGAGGGCCGGGCACGCTACCATAGCAGCGGTAAGACCCCTCTTTGAGGAGTGGCTTGAGAGACGCCACGGCGTCCTCACCTTCCGTCTGACGCAGGTGCTTACCGGGCACGGCAGCTTCGGTAGGTTCCTGTTTCGGATTCAGCGGGAGGAAACGCCCGAGTGTCGTCATTGTGAGGACCACCTAGAGGATACGGTGGAGCATACGGTAGCGGTATGCCCTGCCTGGGCTGAGCACCGCCGTATCCTCAGGGAAGTGATCGGCGGCGGCGACCTCTCGCACCCGGCCTTAGTCGAGGCCATGGTGCGGAGTGAGAGGAACTGGGACGCCGTCTCCTCCTTTTGTGAAGCAGTCATGCTCGCAAAGAGAGAGGCGGCCCGCGTGAGGGAGCAATCCTCCTCCTCACGCCCCAGCAGCCGCAACTGGCGACACTACGGGCGTCGGGGATCGAGGGACGATCTCCGGCCACCGTAAGTACGGGCCTGCGGTCGGCGAGTAAGGGCAGCTCGCCGCCCGGCCAGAACCAGGCCCGAGCGTACGGCGCGTAGCGTTCCGCGCGCGCCTCAAAGAGCCAATAGACCACCACAGACGGGGCCCTAAAGGGCTGATGTTCAGCCGGGGTTGCGGGGTAAGCGCAATAAGGTACCGCGACCTCGGCACAGAGCAGGAGAAGGAACAGGGGGGTTTTTAGTCAGTAAGAGTCTGACACTCCCTCCTGCCCGGCCCTGGGCGGGAGAAGTCATTTGATGATTTTCCCCTCACAAAAAAAAAAGCCGTGCCTTTTGTATGATTTTTATTTTTTTTGTTAGATAATGGACAGAAATATAACCCACAAAAAATAAATAAGTGGGTAAAATTTTCACCAAAAATGACAACACTCACAAAATGGCCGCATAATTTTCATAGAAAAATAAATCGATTAAAAAAAATCAATAATTAATTAAATATACTATTGCAGTCGATGCTTGCAGATGAAATGTAATCTTATCCACTTTTTTCGTATTTCCAGCCGCATTTTTACTCGTAGTTATAACACAAGACGGCATAATGAAATTAAAATTGATACTCGTAAATACGTCACGACATGCCACGTGCCAAAATTGAGTAATCGTAGAAATTTCATACTACTATAGTAAAGAGTGGTTTTAGTTGCTTCTGTTTTAAGCGCGATAACGCCTTCTGGTTTGTTCTGTATTCTGAGCTCGGGAGAGGGTGGAGGAAAATCTTGCTAGCAATAAGTGGAGGTTATAGTATACCCCTTGTGTAGAAGACTATTTTGGTAGTGGACTGCTATGGATCCTTTGCCTCATTAAACTCGGGTCGATGGACGGTATGCAAGGGTACCTTGCTGCCTGACTAGAACCAAACCTGAGCGTACTGCGCGCACGCAATCACAGCAGATGGGGTCCACTATGTACACCAATTGGGTTAATGGTGCAAGCCCAATGTTGATGTATGATCGGATAATCGTATTACTACACTCCCTTACGCCCCAAATAAATATCGGAGGATTACCACTTTCACTGTGCATTGGTAAGTTACCTGTGTAATATAATAACATTAGGTGAGGTAGTTCCTATAGTTTAAAATAGGTTTGGTTACAATTTTCACAATATTATAACCGTAACACAACGCACTTAACTAGAATCTTCATTATTAATAACTTGGCGAAGTTTAGACGCTACCGAAAACTTAATAGGAAGGCTTATAACTGAGATTATTACTTAACTGTGTCTGTGATGTTGACAGATCAGGCTGGCAGGCTTTATTTCTGTTACAAACAAGAGTTGGAGCCTTCGTTAAAGTTTATAAGACCTTTGTGAGAGATTAAGGCTGTTTTCGTATAATTTAGGCAGCCGTTTTATGCCAATTAGTAGTAAAGGTTTTGAATTAATTTTAATGTAAACTTGTCGAAGGTGTCAAAAATTCAACTAGTACTGGTACCTACTTACTGGTATTTTTGGAGACACTTACGTAATAACGAACTATTGCCAAAACTATGAGAGAATGTCAGTCAGAGGCTATAAATTTGTATTAAGGTTTATTATTTTTAATGGAATAGGACAGTAAACGGGCATACGAATTACCATATGGTAAGCATTCGTAATCGGATTTATTTCTTTGGTGTGTTTTTTAATGTGTTTTGAAATGTTCAAAAGATCAATATTAATGTAGCACCGTGTCCACGGCCTAGAGCACGAGAAGGAACGAGGGTTTTTAGTCGGTAAGAGCCTGACACCCTCTCTCGCCCCAATCTGGACGAGTGAAGTCATTTGATGATTTTCCCCTCACAAAAAAAGATCAATATTAATGTAGTAGGTACTTGGTTTATTTTTACATATTAACTTACGGAATATCGTTGAGAACAATATCGTAGTGTATTTATCGTTCCAACTTTAACAATTTAAAACGTTTATCTTGACAGGCTCGAATCGTGTTCGCGCAGTAATGGCGGCGATGGAAAAGCGCGGCAAATTGTTCAACTGTCACTGTCAAGTCTTCCCACGTCAATTTAGTAATGTCTATGCTCGCAATGCAATAGTTACATAGGTATTCTATGTATTATAATATGTATGTAGATTTTATTGCTTCTGTTCCGAATATATAATTATAGTATACTCGTAAGTAATACTTGTGATTTATATCGAGTTAAAGAAAGGAGTTTTTTTTAAAGAACTTATTACTGATAAAACTATGAATTGCACTAAACTTTGTGTCCCTTCTTAACATTATATAGGAACAGGATTTCTAATAAAAAGAAGGACATACTATATCTGTCTTTTCATGTCATATCATTTGTCAGTATAACATACACTATGTGCTGGATAACGTGTCCAAACCTTAAACCATTTCGAAAAGGGACAATATATTCTTAATCATTAACAACAACATTTAAACGTAATACCAAAACTCAATTAGGAGCTAAACAATACTAATTTTAACCTTGCACGACCCGTACAATAAAAACCATAACATAACAATTAACGGTCCCAAAGCTATGTAGGTACCTATTCAATTAAAGTAGTGATCGTGACCCCCTCCCCCCTCCAATTTCCAGCATTCCCTACTCGTAGAGTATTAACCTTCCTATTATTTCGAACTACCATCGAATACCCTTCCACATCGGTTTGGATCTAACTCAAAAATGCCAAAAATTCCACCATTCATTGCTATCTGGTGAATCGACAGGAATGCCTTTTTTTGTTCTAGATTTTTTGGAATCTACAATACATTTCGAAACCCGGCTAACTGCGATTTGTATTGTACAGTTTGATTTTAATTTTAGAATATTTGTGTTACATTTTTTTACACATACTTGTGAAGACGCAATTCAGGTTATCATTCGGGTAAAACATCGTACTAAGTTTATTATATTATCATCATACTTTTGATCTAGCATGCCGCCACTTCTTAGAACCATAATATCTTCGATAAGGCATATAAGATTTTTACATTATTGTGTATTTCTTATCTTAAAACTAAACCATAATTGTAATACACACAGAAAAATCCCGAGCGTACGGCGCGTAGCGTTCCGCGCGCGCCTCAAAGAGCCATTAGACCACCACAGATGGGGCTCTAAAGGGCTGATGTTCAGCCGGGGTTGCGGGGTAAGCGCAATGAGGCACCGCGACCTCGGCACAGAGCAGGAGAAGGAACAGGGGGGTTTTTAGTCAGTAAGAGTCTGACACTCCCTCCTGCCCAGCCCTGGGCGGGAGAAGTAATTTGATGATTTTCCCCTCACAAAAAAAAAACACAGAAAAATAAGATAAGTTACTATTGTGTGCACTGTGTTAACTTTAAAGTGAAAGAGTGCCATGCTTCAGGACATGTGAGCTACATACATAGTTCGACTAGAGTGATGAAAACGCTTGCAAGCGTCAAGTGACGCGGTGAGAGTAGTCCCCATATCTTTATATTCTCAAATCCCTAATCTCCAAAAGGACGGACGGACCTGTAACTTCTCGGCATCAGGTAATCCGTCTGCTTGCTTTCCACATTATCCCTTAAAAAGAACACAAGTATAATTAATTACTGCATAGTAAGAAGCTAAAAATAACCTTACTTCCTCACCTTAAGATTTAATTTCGTTAATGTTAATACTTTTAAACTCGGAAGTCAATTAATTAGTTAAAACAACATAATTAATCATGTCCGCTATAAGAACGTTATTTTGATTTACGACCTCTGAATGGACGCAATTAAAACACCATTGGCTTTCATATCAGGAGTGAGATGGAACTATACGTTGGTCGGTAGAGTAAGAGAGATGGCAATGCTAATTTATAGACTGGGAATTAATGAAGTGATCGTGTGTGTATCTGCTATTGTTTCAAATGCAGATGGCACTCATAATGGGGAATGTTGACTAGTATCTAGCTGCGCTTATAATAGGTAATGGAGCCAAAGCCAATTAACAATTAAGTACCTTTTTTGTGTCTATATTTTGAGAAAATCATCAAGAAGAGAGAGAAGGCAGTTGATGAAAGACTCCCTGTCTTTTACTGATTTTGAGGGCAAGCACAACAAGACACCGTGGTCGCGACCCAGAGCAGGAGAAGGAATGAGAGCGTTTTAGTGTTTTAGTCAATAAGAGTCTGCTGACACTACCTCTAGCCTCACACTGAGTGTGTCGAGTTGAGCTTTGGATTGGATTACCAGATTTGGTAAAAATTTCGACTTTAAGTTTTTGACAAAATATTGTCGTTTTCGAGCATACTTTTAACGTACTTTAAGCCAAATTAATGGACTTTAAAAAATATTTGGACTTAGATATTTTAGATTACCTAGGAGCAATATTAATATAATACAATTTTTCTCTATGTATGACTGTTAAAGAAAATTATATTGCCGTTGGTACAACTTTACTAGCTGTTTATTTGTTGTGGCGATCCGTTAATTGAACTGGTCGTAAACTGGTGTGGTTCTTGCCTCAAAATATCACTTCAAATGAACTTGCACGATTCACCTACATAGTTTTAACATTTGTCTGGACTTTAAATAAAACTACCCTCTAAGTTACGGTATTTCTTCTCTAACTAGTCAGATAGTTTTAACTAGATTTTTATATAATGTTGACGAGAAAAATATCTGCTTTATGGCCATTTCGAAAATAAATTCATTGTTTCATTGGATCCGATTACTGTACTGGTCGCAGTTCTAACATTACCTGACTTCTGATTCTGGTAACAAATCGATTATCATGACAATCTTTTCATCCCTCAACTAACAAATGAGAATTTTATCAAAGACCAAATCATTCAATCAGACCCCATACAAAAAGAGGCAATAGCATCTCCCCACCAAAAGTACCACAGACGTCAATAAAACATAATCCCTTTCCACGGGGTCGAATACACCTCAATAATTACCACTTGACATTTCTGTCAGATCTGACGATTAATGACAAGCCACTCACTTCCTGAAGGTAGACCCTTAGCATTAGCAATTAACTTCAATGTTTCATCTCGACACATTCAATTTAAATGGTGTTAATTTTCCCCTACTTCCCCATTGTTTAATTATAGAGTATTATTTCAGAGAGAGAGAGAGAGAGAGAGTTACGTGAAATTTAGTAGAAACAATGAGTTCCGCAGTCGAAAAAAAATGAAGTTCCATAATGGTTATTTTGTATGGATTTTTAACATTTTGTATGCATTTATAATGTACGTTGGGGAAGTTTGAGTAATGTTTAGCCAGGATGTCTTTGTTCGAATTTCTGTGAATTTTCTTTATTGTCATTTCGGACAAGTTAGTTTAATATATATGCACATCTCTCTCTCAACCTTTGCTTATGAACACTAAGAAGTTAAATAAAATAATGTTTTCTTCATCGGCCTTCATTCACTATTCACCTGAATACCTTTTCACACAATTGCAAAACCCGTCCATCATTTTTTCTCCTTTTCTTTTTCATATCAATTAGTACACATTCGAAATACAAATTTCACACGTACTGTAGGACGGGGAGGGTAGACCGGAGTTGGTTGTATAACGGAATGACAACTTATCGAAAAAACAAACTATAGACAAAGAATTATTATTCTAGGGAAACTAATAGCAGGATCACTTGATATTACGCAGTCACTTGGCCCATGAACACGTGGAACGCCTTCTTATGTTTGAGTCATCGACTCGATAGTTACATATACGTAAAATAAATGTGATGGGAGTGAAATAACGGCCTACCAAAAAGCCGCCATAATACAACGTCTGTGTTATGTTTACCATGTGCGGGATTTAACAAGACCTACACAACACTGTTCAACAACACACACTGCTCTCACATATCAGAACCGACTAAATGATGTAACAAAGAAATGAATTGTATAACTGATTGAAAAAGAGTAACCATGGAGTTTCTTGCTCGTTCTTCTCCATAGGAATCTACACTTTGGAACGAGCAAATAGCTTCACTAGAGGACAGGCGGACAGACTGACACGCCTAAAGTTAAAGCTCTTCAAATACTCTTTTGCGTTTTATTTGCTTGACGTTCAGAAGTGCCTACTGTGGTCTAATTGAAATAAATGATTTTGACTTTGACTTTGACTTTGACTACCCCTCCCTAAAACCACAAATGCTCATATCTATAGACCCAAAAGGCCGACAACGCACACGTAACCTCCTCTTCTGCTGTAGGTGTCCAATAGCGGTCATAACATTCTTCAACAGGCGATCCTGTCGTTCAACGCCCGATTAAACTCCGTATCAAGCAACTCGCGAGACATCCAACCTTGGTCTCCTCTACCAAAGTACATATGTCTGAGCTAAGTTCATTTGTATCACTTGACTGCCCTCCAAACATTCTTACAGAGTAATTTTATATTCTTTACTTAGGCTCTCTTATGATTAGAGAATGATTGATGACATTTTTATATAATGTTTCGTGTGAAAAACTTTATTTCGGTAATATAAAGTTGATCTTTAATGAGTTAAGTGAAGTTGTTAACTAGTTAGGACCAATACATTTGTATTAGATTCGTAATATTTTGTGTTTTAAATTATGCGATTAAAAGAAATGATTAAAAGTTTCAAAAGTACGATTGTCAAAGAAGAGAGAAACTTCTAAAATACTTTCCTAAAAATAAATCCTACGAAAATTTCGGTAGTGTTTGGAAAAACAAAACAAAAAATAGGTATATCCTACTCTGAGAATTAAAGGCAATTACTATTTTAATTATAATTCCGTACGATCTTTTAATCTTTCTTTCTCTTCTATACCATAATAATATAATAATAATACCTGATGGCATAAGCTGGCCAACGAGTAGGCTCACCTGACGACTATTGACGCCGCCCACAAACACCACTAACATCAGTGGAATAACAACCGCGTTGCCGACTTTTGGGGATTAGACATTTGTAGATAGGTAATGTAATTTTAGGATTACTTTTACAGCGAAATTCAACACATAAGTTATTTCACACCGCTATTCTGATGTCATGAAAACACTCAAGAGGAAAATCATCCAATGACTTCTCCCGCCCAGGGTAAGGCGAGAGAGAGTATCAGACTCTTACTGACTAAAAACCCCCCGTTCCTTCTCCTGCTCTGGGTCGAGGTCGCGATGGCTCATTGCGCTCTTACCCCGCAGCCCTGCGGCCCGGACTAAGCGTTTTGCCTCATCATTTATACCGCGTACATGAAGGGATTGGAACAGTTTGCTGGCTGCAGTCTTTTCCTCCAAATATAATTTAGATGTCTTCAAGGCTAGAGTGAATATAGGCTCTTAATAAACTAGTGCTCCTTACCATCAATGATTGCATCACTGCTTACCATCAGGAGAGATCGCAGTCAAGCACTAGTTATAAAAAATCCCTCTATATCATATCGGTCTCACAGCTCACCATACTACGTTATTTTTAAAAGGAAACTTTCAAGAGTACTTCCATTTCATAAAACCGAAGCCACAGGTGGAGACTCCTAGGATACTAAGGTACAGACTATATCGAGTTTCTGAACTACACAATAAAAATAATCCAATAAGTTTATACCATGTACGAGGTAGTACGAAGGAAAAGTTTTTTAATATCGAGGGCGTCCGACATCCTATCGCGGGGTACTGTCGTAAACTTACCCTCCTTGGCCTGGGTATACCTTTTGTAGAGAAAGGGTTACAGGTCCAACCGAAATAGTTAACATTTTACAGTGAAACTAACAACTCGAAGGTATTCGTGTGGGACTTTATTCTTTATACTTACCTACATAGTGATTTGTTTTGGTTGAATTTTAGTTACACAGGAAATAGGTAGATTTCTCTTCTTCTTAAATACAAATGTGAGCTAGTAAATAAACAATAGAATAGAGAAAAATGTAGAATAATGACGACGTTCTTTTCGGAGAACTTTTCTTAAAATGTTTTTTTTTTTTTAGTTTACTTGATAAGGAACTCAACATTATAATTAAGCAGTTTCAATGAATGAATTTGTTATAATACATAGTATTTCAAAAAATAAAATGTCTGGTTGTTGTGTGTTTCTTCGTGAGGAGGCCGATTCCTCCCTCATCCTCTCCTCATCCTCTCCTCATCCTCATCCACAACCCACAAGAGGCCGCCAACGCACCGTGTACATGGGCTACGTCAATTGCTTATCACCAGGTCAGAAAAAAAACTTATTCTTGTATTAGTTCTACAAAAAATTTCAAGGTCAATAAATCAATTTTACCGCATAATGTTCCTTGCTCAAGGAACAGGCATTGTTTCAACCATTATATTAATATTCGTAAAGATTAAAACATTAATTACTTCCATACATTACAAACGTCAGGACCAATCTCTGATCGTGACTGAACAAATTGTGAAAATGTTGAAAATTTTTCATAAAATTATTATTTCACCTGATATATTTGTTCTTTCCTCATTTTTCCGACGCAACGAGGCGTTACTAATTGATATTTTGAATCGTGCAGCAAGCAATTAATCACTTGTGACGTTACCTTGTATCGGGGTAGGCAGGACTCATTTCCTGTATGAAGCTTTTGTTAGAAAATTTTCCATTATCAACAATAATAAATTGGTACATTTGTTGTGTTATGAAAAAATGGATTGTTAAGTATTTTTTTTATGTAATAGCTCGGCCAACGATCAGGCGGATTACCTGATGGTAAGCAATCAGCGCCGGCCATGGACACCCGCAACTGTTGCTACGGATGTCTAGAAATGCGTTGCCAACTTTTATAGTCAAACAAACTCAACGTAAACACGCAAATTTCAGCTCAATCTATTGAAGATATCTGCTTCAAAGTTAGTTGCAAGATTTCTCACAAACTTATGTTTGTGAAGAGAAATAATAAAAAATAGTAATAAAAAAATACTGACATACAAAGTATAAGCAAAATAAAAGTATACTTTCCAAACCTTTGTAACATTTACATGCTTCTTTATTTTTAAGACATCAGAAGGTTAGCATCAACGTGTTTAACAGTTCATCCTCAATAACTATGACCTACATATTGAAGAGCACTTAACTCCTAACTTTCTCATCAAACATGAAAAGAAACCTTGTACATTGATAGAACTGCAAAAATATCACAAAAGGATATGAAAGACACAACATTTCATTACATTTTACCGTTTGCTGACCCTTTTACGTAACTTTTAACCTTATTCCTTTATTGACAGGGTTCATAATGACCACTTGACAATAATAAGTATCCGGTTATTACAAATGAAAGGCTATCTATGGGTCCTTCAGGAAATTGAGGGACGGCCCGAAATATATATATATATAGATAGATAGTTTTGAACAACTATGTACATAAAACAGGGGACGAAATTAGACTCTGCTATTAAGTTTTCGTGTAAGTGTGATTAAAGGGTGAAATGAAGCACCCTGTATATGTTATGTAAAAATGGACCCACAATACGAAAAGACAGGGTTATTGGTATGACTGGACCGTTGTTGTAATGACCGGGTGCGGAGCAACGTGACGCGGGTTTGATGCTCACGTAATTGACTCTAGAACTACAAATGATTGTTTTTAACATAGGTGTATGAATGTGTAATTTATATTAAATTTGTCAATAATAATCAAAACCAAAAAATATAAAGTTTAATTTGTTGGTTTAATATTTAAATAATGGTTTAGTACTAACATTTGTGCTGAGTCAAAAGTCAAAAATTGAGGTACCATATTATATTTTCGCAAAAGCGATTGATGACGGTGCAAGGTTTTTAATTTCGAAATTCCTACAAATTTATATTTAGATTATGGGTTCCGAAGGGACTAATAAATAATATTAGTCGCGAAAGTATACTTTGTGTCCATTTTATACTTTTTTTGAGGGTGAACATCATCAAAACTTCTGCCACCCTGGGCGGGGGACAAAAGAGAATGCCAGTCTCTTACTGGCTAAAAATCTTCTTCAGCTCCAGGCCGAGGTTTCGGTACATTATTGCAAACCTTCATTTTTACATAATTTTGATGAAAATATGGTTTTCATTTACCTATGATTATAAGAATAATATGAACGATATGAATAGTCCTGCATCAACCGGACATTGACCTTGAGTGCACTTTCTCAATAAACAAAGGAAAAACAGACGGCTTATGTCTCATT
The DNA here is from genome assembly GCA_902829305.4 of Spodoptera exigua. NCBI lineage: Eukaryota > Metazoa > Arthropoda > Insecta > Lepidoptera > Noctuidae > Spodoptera > Spodoptera exigua. The sequence goes on along the minus strand of LR824607.2, from coordinate 15,401,498 downwards.
ACACTAACATTACATTTGTTCAAAGGTACAACATACGGCACCAAATCCCATAAATTGAAGCAAAGACACAAAAAATATTCTGAAGAGTTGATAGGCAGTGAGTTTTTGTATTGTTGTTTAAAGTAATTAAATGATGCCATCATCGACTTTTGATAATCCAATAGACATTTTTAAGACCATGTTTGGTATAGAATGCTGTAGCTGCGATGAGGTTGACTGGTAACAAGTACGATTCTGAAAACATTTCTTCATATCCCCGGAACGCGCCCGATTTCTGTGTTACGGTCTTTCATAGGTGTATCTGTTGTTTTTCCTGGCTTACGAGTAACTGCAGTGTTCTGAGCGTGTAGCAGGCGTTAATGGCAACATTCACTCTACATCTCCTGTAGGTACACACGCAATCAGGCTCTCTTAAACATCCAAAACTAGTTAAGTCTATAAATCTGTGTAGTGTAACAAAAACAGAATATTCAAGCCAACATAATAATCCCTCAAGCTGTCACAACAAGACTATATGAATCCGTAATTTTAACATATTCTGAATAAAGCCTCCATTCACAGCTCTAAGCTAACTACTCATACCTATATAGAGGTATACATTATGCATTTCATTATAAGAAAAGTAGGAACGCCAATTTATACAGGATGTGATATTTAATTTGTGAGTACTTTCATTTATAACATATCTATACAAACTTTGTATATAAATATATGAATTCATTTTCATTCCTATATTTTTTCTAATAGCCAAAGAATGAGGTGATATAAAGGCCTTAAAGAATACATGCGTGAAACAACCATAGCGATGGGTTCCGCCATGTCATTAAGGTTACCGGATGCCCAATCCTTCTTCCTCTCCCCCAATCCTTCCTCAATGCCCAAATTTCTCGTTACTCGCCTGGTGTTGCTTGTGTCCATGGGCAGTACCGATCGCTTACCATCAGGTATTAGACTCGTTCACCATGCTATCACATAAAAAAAAAGGAAAATCACCAGAAGGTTTGCAATTCGGTTAAAATAAAGACATCCGTAACATCGAAGACTTACAAGTACATTACCTACCTTTGGGTAGTTAGAGATTTTTGAGGATTGGGGGTTTTTCAGCGTGGGAATCGAACACATAGTTAGCTTTTACAATTGACGGATGTCCAGCCAAATATCCAATCGTGCAATATTAGTTTAAAATATTACTTACAAAAATCACACCCTGTAGGTAAGTATGAATATGATCTGCTATCTCACACACACTCCAACTCAGTTCGGATGCAGTTCCAAGTCATTAGACCAATTTAACTTCACAACTAATATTCCTGAAGTGGTATCCGTCGAAAGCTAACTACGTAGTTTAGATAGAACCAGTTTAGTTTTCAGAAATTTCATGAAGCTTGGATTTGGTTGAACGTTTTGTTTATCTTGGTTCTTTATTTTTGTTATGGTCAAGTTTTTACATTCATATGGTTATCTAAATAATTTTCTCGTTTTATGTTAATGCTATTTGCTTTAGTTGTTTCATGATAAAGGGTTTATATATTATGGATACAAAGTTAATAAGAGATTCTTTGTTCTAGGTCGAATACGAAATTTTCTTTGTTCGTTTTTATTGGAATGGAAGGTTATGTCAGTCCACGTAACGTAAAACAAAGACGGTAAATCTATCTGTCTATTTTACCAATTTTATGTTCTTTTTTAATTCAAGTAAGTGTTTTTTTTTATAACCCAGCGGCCTTAATGTGAGCATTATTGATGTACAAGAGGCTTTTAAATCTCCTCAAGGTATTGTTGATTTTAAGTTAGAACATGAATAAAATTCGTAATATAAAAATTAATCGATACATGTGTCACATCCTGAATGTGGGAGAGCCATGTTTCGGCATGAATGGGTCGGCTCGACCGGAGTGATACCACGGCCTCACAGAAAACCGGCAGGAAACAACCACTGCGTTGTGTTTTGCCGTGTGATTGAGGTTACCGGAGGCCCAATCCATCCCCTCCCTCAATCCCTGAATCTCCAGATCCCTAATCCCTGATAGGTCGGCAACTCACACGTAACTCCTCCGTTGGGTGTCCATGGGCGGCCCTGATTGCTTACCATCAGGTAATCCGTCGGCTCGTTTGCCGACCTACCTATTACATAAAAAACAATGTGCCGCTTAGTGCAACTTTCAAGAACGGCTGTACCAGTAAGTAGGTAGGTAAATAGGTAGGTTTTAGAAGAAATTTTAGGGAATTAGATGGGCAAATTTGGAAATAGCGACCTTTTTGTCACCCGAGCAAAACAGGGGTGGACCACTAGTACTAAGTTGGTAAACAATGTCCATATCTCGACATTTCATACAAAGTCCATTGTAATTGGCAGCTACACAGCACCACAGCACGTGTGAATAAGGGACACATCCCCAAACTCCGTGCGATTACTGAGAATTTTCAAATTTGAAACCTAATAAATGTTTCGCTTGACCCGAGAACAACGCGACCACTACTAAAGGTAGGGCAGTCATGCAGATACATACATACTTTGCAAACTAGAGAACTTCTGCTTCAAATATTTCAAAGTTAGAAATAAAGTGTTCTACGTAACTACACTGTTGGAATTTTGACATTCTTTTTTACAACATTGTTAATAGGCTTTAATATGATTCATAATTTTCTTTTAATTACCTTTTTGTCAGGAGAAAATCATTAAATGACTTCTCCCGGTAAGGCGAAGGCGAGTGTCCAGACTCTTACTGATTATAAACCCCCTGTCCCTTTTCCTGCTCTGGGCCGAGGCCGCAGCGACTCATTGCGCTTAACCCGCAACCCCGGCTTTCTTTTACTTACCTAAATTAAAGGCCCGATAAATGGCATGACCGCTCATCATTAGTATCATCATCATCAGCCAGAAGACGTTTACTGCTGATCAAAGGCCTCCCCCTTAGCCGTCGAAAACTCGCTACTTGTATGCATTGGCTTTCCGCGGCTCTGATAATCTCATAGAGCACTTTGAGAGGCCTTACGTTACGTTTTTAGGATTGCAGCCGCTTCTCAAGTACTTTCTGGGCCTATCGGCCGTCAGTCTTTTGAGTGATGTGGTCTGGTAACTATGTCGGTAGCTTTGGTCCTTTGGTGAATATCCACATTTCTGATTTTGTCCTGAGTGTAGCTCGCTCTATCTCGTTGGGCGACTCTGATCATACAGCATTATCAAAAATTAGAAGCCCTCGTTTAGAACTTTATTCTAAAATACTGGTAAGTTACTTACTTTTTTTGAGTGGTGAGAGACTTACTTTTAACTTTCATTTTCACTTCTGCATTTTCTCCTATAGTTTAAAGAATCTTGTGTAATAGGGATAGCCTTTTGTCATAGAGTATTTTTTTATGTTTGACTTCTTTAGAAAAGGTTAATGATCTTCATATGTTAATGAAATATTACTATGTATTGACTGATTCGTGATGAAAAATCTTCAGCGCATATTATTATGCGAGGTTCAACTGGAACCTCATTTTATGCGTGAAACAAAGCTAGCGTTGTAGTTGTGAGGATACCAGAAGCCCGATCCTAATTCTCCTAATCATCAAATCTTACAAGCATAGAAACATACCTGCAATTTATTAATAAGTGTTGCAAGAGCCCATTTACCGATACGTCTGTAATTTGCCTCCTCCCTATCAATATAAATATGCCTGGCCAGGCTCACATACCTGCAACCTGTCTCTTCAATACATAAATTACCTTAATACTATTATTAAGTACCTAACGAGATCATTATCAAACCCTAATCGTGTTTGATATTGCGTTAAAAAACTAATTTTGGAATGAAAATTATAAACATTCTTGGAGTGTCACAACGTTAGGAGAAGAGGCTTTTAAATGAAATTTTCATAAGAAAAGCATACTTTACATCACTGACGTGACAACAAGACCGACTGATGTTCTGTTATATATTTGTACATATGTACATATTTATCATGCCTTCGTTACGGAGCTTTGCAAAAAAATGAGGTGTTTTACAACAAACGATTGCTACGTAGATCGCGCTTATATAGACTATTTGCCAGTGATGGAGAAAGAATTTGGTGGGTTTATACAGTTAAAGTGGATTACCTGATGGTAAGCAATCGGCGCTTCCTAGGGACACCCTTAACACCAGAAGAGTTATGAGTGTGTTTATTATATTGTAATGTAATATGCATGTCCATATAAAACCCGATAGGTAAATGTCCAACCAGTTTCTGTGATTAATCACTTCACACAATTCGTTCCAAGTCTTGGTTCTTTAAAATAACCGAGGGTTTAAAATCCATATCATTTAAATCTCCAGATTGATTTGAAGATTAGAGATGAGGAGATAAGAAGGATAGGAAGATTGGAGATCTGGATCTCCAATCCATGGATGGAGACGATTGCTTACCATCAGGTTATTCTAATTCTTGTTTAACACCTTATCCCATAAAAATATATCGTTGATTTCGAAACCATTATCTTACACATCGATAGTATTCTGTGATTCAGCTATACTTTTTTTTTTACTTGCAATAAACTAGTGCTTGACTGCGATCCCACCTGATGGTAAGCAGTGATGCAATCGTTGATGGTAAGCCGCACTAGTTTATTAAGAGCCTATTCACTCTAGCCTTGAAGACACCTAAATTGTATTCGAACGGAATGACTGCAGCCGGCAAACTGTTCCAATCCCTTGATGTACGCGGTATAAATGACGAAGCAAAACGCTTAGTCCGGGCCGCAGGTGTCTCAACAACGTAAGGGTGGATATTCGCCGTACCGCGGGATGTCCGAAAGTGAAATTGGGATGGCGGAATCAAATCGTGCAATTCCTGAGCACACTATCCAAAATGCATCCTGTAGAAAACCGCAAGGCTGGCTACTCCGCGCCTGTGCTCGAGACTTTGGAGATTGGACCCAACCAAATCTGGATCACCAATCAGCCTCTTTGCACGCCTTTCCACTGAATCCAAAGCCACTATGTGGCATTTTGCAGCACCACACCATATGTGGCTGCAGTATTCCACACACGATCGGACCTGAGCTTTATACAACATTAGAAGTTGAGCTTTATACAATATATCAACTTAGGATTTTTGGACATTAAAGCGAGACTCACAAACGTTTCATATTTATACATTTGTAATTTCTTGTCTTACAGACTGTCAGTTTTAATAAAGTAACTAATTATTATACTATACACATACATAAATCTTCACCTTGAACCTAGGTTTCTAGCAGCAAGATTTATTTCTTACGAAAATAAGGCCTCATATGTCTGGGCAAGTAATCCCTTCGTTGTGTTCATGTACCACCTGAAAATTGTATTAGGCAAAGGCAGGCACGTAAATCTTTGATGTCAATACTACTACTGAGGTGTAGGAAAGAATAGGCCTGTGTTTACAAATTTCTGTGAAGTTTTTTAGTAAAATGGCGTTTGGCTAATCAATATGAATCCTTTATATTTTATACTAATATTATAAATCTATAGAGTATATTAGAGAAATAAGTATATAAGAGAAAGTTTAAAAGTGGCGCCAGTGACTGAAAAGTTGAAAGGGAACCGTTTGTCTTGGTATGGCCATGTGAAAAGGAGGGATGAAAAGCATGTTACAAAAAAGCCATGAGTATAAATGTGGATGGATGAAGAGGGAGACCAAAGAAAATATGGATGGATTGTGTGAGAAGTGATATGGAAGACAGAGGAGTTAGCGATAGCGTGACGGGTGACAGGACAGAATGGAAGAAAAAAAACATATTGCGCCGACCCCAAATAAAACGGGACAAGGGCAGGAAGATGATGATTATAAATCTGTAGAGTTTGTTTCTTTGCTTTTGTGAACGCGCTAATGTCTGTGTGTTTCCATAGTAGTTAACCATAATTGAATCTTGTGATTTAAGGTTTGGAATATAAAAAACAACCAAAAAAGCTGACAAACTGACTACTGAATACTGAATAATATTTCTGTGACAGACTATAACAATATTAGAAAAACCCTTTGTTATATCCAGCTTAACATAATATAATAAACATCGAGCTATGTCACACAAGTCACGATGCATGTTAAATTAAATACGAAACTACTTTGTTATCTCGGCAATAAAGTACAAAATGCCAGCACACCGCTATATTATAGTCGTATTATTCTACAGCATCAGCGTATTTTTTCTTATAAAGTAAAGCGTCTCTTGGTTATTTAGAAATAAGATGATTTAGTTACTTCTCTTTGGATGCGGATCAATATTTAATACTGATCGTATTAAGTTTTTGTAAATAATGAAAGATTACAATCGTACTTTTGGATTAAGATTGGCTGTAAATTTTTGAGCGTTATTTACATTTAAATAACAAAAATAATTAAAGTGAGTAAAAATAATTTAAGTTTGATAGATAGATCTAATTACACTGGCAATGGCAAAAAATCATTTAATTTAATTTGATTTAGAGAAGTCATCAGTCGTCAGGAGTATCAGTTTCTCACTGACTAAAGACCCTTTACTTCTCCTGATCCAGGCTGGGGCCATTATCATCTAGGATCTCTAAGTTTTACAGTAGATGTACCGAAGCAACGCTTGTAATCAAAATAATAATCTCTATTTCAATATGTGTGAAAACACAAATAGAAACCGAGATTATGACAGCAAATAAATACTGTGTATACTAATATTACAAATGCGAAAGTAACGCAGTCTGTCTGTCTGTCTTTTCTTTATGCCTAAACTACTGGACCGATTTCTGTGAAATTTGGTACCGGCATAGTTTGGAACTCGAGAAAGGACATAGGATAGTTTTTGTACCAAAATATCTGCAGGAAGTCACTATTCCACGCGAACAGAGTCGCGGGCAAGAGCTAGTCAACTATAATTTTAATAGTCTTTATTGTCATATTGAATCGTGATGGTTACAAAAATATCCACATAACAAAGTCGTGTCGGATCCGTGACGTATATCGAAATAAAGATTTTCTCGCTAAATAGCTTACTTGTTTGCGAACAATGTTACCTTAATTTCGGCTCCACTCACAAATTGTTAGACATTTAATTGAATAAATCAAATATTTTTTTGCTCAAATTAATTATATTTTTGCTGGAATTTCGTATAACTTTGCTTTGGGTCAAGCTGGTGGACCAGCACTTAATATATTATTATTTTGATTAAGTGTTTTGTTCTGTTATGCATATTCATCCTTCTGTCTTGATTTGTGTTAATTTTCATTGTTTTAGGTGTGTTTCCTAATAGCATAAGAATGTGAAAATTATAGGACGATTTTTTTTATGTAATAGGTTGGCAAACGAAAAGGCGCATTACCTGATGGTAAGCAATCAGCGCCGCCCCTCAACAGAGGAGTTACGAGCGCGTTGCCGACTTTTTAGGTATAAGGGATTTGGAGATTTAGGGACTGGAGAGTGATTGGGGAAGGGGAAGGATTGGGCCTCTGGTATTACCTCACTCACACGGCGAAACACACCGCTGTAGTTGTTTGACGCCGGTTTTTTGTAAGGCCGTGGAATCGCTTAGGTCGAGCCGACCCATTCATGCCGAATCATGGTTCTCCCACGCTTATAGTAAAACTGATTATTTTGTTTAAAAATCCGTTTTCTTTCTGGAATTTGTAAATTTTCGGAGTTCGACAATTTTACCTTAAATTGTATGCTGTATTTTTTAGGATGTTGAAAATTTTACGCATACCAATATTTTGGAATTTTTTGTTTGAATTTTACTACTACCTACTTCAAATAAAAAACTTGGTAGTACGCAGAATAATATACACAAAAACAGGGAAACCTAGGAAATAATGAAAACCTTCTCCTTTTTTTGAAGTCGGTTAATAAATGTAGGTAATAATTATAATATACCTATAGACTATATCGAATATTAGGACGTTCTTAAAGAAGATAATATTAAATATTGTTTATTACAAGTAGATACCTATTTCCTTTGAAACTAACATCTTGAAGTTTAAAACACAAAACTGATTAATATTTTAAGTTACAATTTGTAATTTGAGTGATTATCGTTTGTTTATTCTTTATAAAATATTATTTGATCAGTTTCGATTGAAAGTATTTGGTAAGTTAAAATTACTTGATAACTTTGTTGATTAAAATTCTTTTTAGGTTTCCGAGCTCAAAGGGTTACTGTACGGGCCCTGTTACTAAGGCCTTTTTCCTATAATAGTTGCGTATTTAAATAGTTAATAACCTTACTAAATAAAAATACAGATACATATTTTGACTTCTTAGTAACAATATATGTACTTGACTTCTTAGAAACGCGGCGCTTTTTAATATACATGCTTATTAAAACATTATTTAGATTTTAATATCGTGATTACACGTGAAATACATAAGTATAAAAATAAAATTATATTTAATTTTTTTTTATTTGAAATCCGTGTATTTGGACTCAAATTGTATACTTTAAGACATTCAAAAATAGGTTGCCTGGCACTAAGATTTTCTCCTGTATTATGGGTGCGTTTACAAACATACAATTTCACACGCCCTTCACACCCAGACCCCAACAATCTGTGGATCACACAAACAGTTGTTTAGTGCGGGATTCAAACTCGCGACAAGTTGCGCGGCAGCCAGTTGCCCAGCCACCGCGCCAACTGTGGGAGAGTCAAGCTTCGACACGAATGAACACCGGCATGACAGAATACCGGCGTGAAACAACCCAAAGTGTTGTGTTTCACCGTGTGAGTGAGGTTACCGGAGGCCCAATTCCGTCCCTTCCCCTATCCCTTCCCGATCCTTACATCCGCAACCATTATCCCCAAAAGGCCGGTAACGCACTCGTAACTCCTTTGGTGTTGCGGGTGTCCATGGGCGGCGCTGATTGCTTACCATCAGGTAATCCGTCCGCTCGTTTGCCGACTTATACCATTAAAAAAAACTGTGCATTGAAAATTGTTAGTGCAAGAACCACGTGCTATTTTGCCCCGTTTTAACTACGAGTTCAGTAAGTTCTGAAATTGTGAGTCTTCATTTATTTATGCTTGCCTAAACTTGAATTAAAATATTATCTTGTTTCGTTAGACTACTACAGGAGACAGCTGAGCTGGTTGTCTACAAAAATCCTATATCTCGATCGTTCTTTTCAATTAGGTACATCTCCCGCTCCATAGTGTCAGAGTACTGAGTAAAAACCTTCCTGTTTCTTCTCCTTCTCTGAGCCGAACTGACGTACATTATTGTGCTGGCAAATGCAACCCCCCCTCTCGATCGGTGTTAAGCTTTGCGGTTTATGTCTGTCCACACCATTCCAATGATCTAAGCGTCAAGCATCGTAATGCATCGCCACGTTCACAATGTAAGCGCAATGAGACACCGCGGCCTCGGCAGGAGAAGGAACAAGGGGGGTTTTGAGTCAGTTTCTGACACTACCTCCAGTCATTTGATGATTTTCCCCTCACAAAAAAGGTCCTTCTAGGACCGCCAACCACCTTTTGATCCTGAATATTCCAGTCCAAAGCCTGGTTGGGAATATAGCCACTGACATCAGAATACATAGGCTAAAATAAAAAAAGCTAAACTGAAATATTACTCCTAATCGAAGTACTTTTAATTAAAGTACTTTACAACGTAGTAATGCATCTAGTTGCGATACTGTAGTCCACATTACGCCATGTCTAGACAAATTGTCCAGCAGTTAAAAGTTTTTACTGCGACGTTAAAAACTACTTTACATAACTACTAAGAACTTTGTTAACTTTTACGATTTAAGTTGGGAACTTAAGTTGAATGGAACATAAGTGTAACTTAGTATAACAACGTTTCGTTCTCTCGAATGATGAAAAATGGAATTTTATTCTTGTTAAGTTAAAATTTGCTGTCACTAAAGTTTTAGTTTGCGGATTTTTATATGGTTCTTACAATGTGTTTTACACGACTAATATTTTTTGAGTTTCGTATTCCAAGAAGTTTGACGATTGGACGTTGTCTTAGGAACCCCATTTTTGTGAGGGGAAAATCATCAAATGACTTATCACGCCCATGGTGAAGGAAGGGATTGACTGACTAAAACCCTCCCCCCCGTTCCTTCTCCTGCTCTAGGCCGAGGTCAAGGTGCCTCATTGCGCTTAACCCGCAACCCTGGCTGAACATCAGGGCCTGTAGGGCCCCGTCTGTAGCGGTCTAGTGGCTCTTCGAGCCCGCGCGGAACGCTACGCGCAGTACGCTCGGGTCTGGTTCTTGTCGGACGGCGACCTGCCCTTACTCGCCGTCCGCAGCCCCGCGCTTACGGTGGCCGGAGATCGTCTCTCGTTAGAAACCCCATAGACCTCAATGTCATGTAATTACATTAACGCGTTTTACGGACGCGTTGGAACGAGCAAATAGCTTCACTAGAAGGACAGACGGACAGACTGACACATATAAAGTTAAACCTTATGATATCTTTTTTGCTTGACGTTCAAAAGTGCCTTTTTTGGTCTATTTGAAATAAAGAATTTGATTTGATTTCCAAAAGTCATTCTTATAAACTTTTCGCGTTAATACTCGATTTTTTTTTATTTGTTGCTCTCATGAAACGCGAAAGTTTAAAAGTTAGTAAAGCGTAGGCGATGTCCGATACTCTGTCTTGCTCTCTGAGTCTAGGTCTCAATAACTTACTACCTATGCAGTATCACTGTGGCGGTGTCATCACATAACCAAACCATCAATCATCAGGTTTGGTTGTATGGGAAAGCCATGGCTGAGTACGAATGGGTCGGTTCGATCGTAGTGATATCGCGACCTCACAGAAAACCGATGTGAACCAACCAGCGTTGTGTTTCGCCGTGTGAGTGAAGTTACTGGAGGTTCAATACTATTTCCCTTATTCCCCCAAAGCAATGGTAAATTCCTCAAGTGTTGCGGTTGTCCAAGAGCGGCGCCAATTTCTCACCTTTAGGTAATCTGCTTGCTCGGTTGTTGTACTATCACATCAAAAGATACTCCGAAATTACTGGACTGATTTAAACGACTGCGTCGACATTCCTAAAATACTGAGTGATAAAATATTAAAACTCCACGCGAGTAAAGCCGAAAGCAGAGAGCTTGTCTGATATAAAGGTACATGTATCTGAGTATGTAATGCTAGTATACCCCAAGGAAATCATTTTTCGACGAGTAATGTTATTTTTACTGATAACATAAATCCTTTTTAAGGTTTCATACACAAATCGCCCAAAGGGTTTGCCAAAAAAAACATATTATTCAATTATATTGAATGTTATATTGGCTAAAAGATTATTGCACCACTCTCAAGTACGTGATCTGTTTTTATTTTAAATTCTTAAATTTGAAAGAAGAATGAACTCCTTAAAATACAAATATTTATAAATAAAGATACAATTGTTGAACACACGAATAGATGAAAGAAAATAAATTACTTTTTAAAAGTGTTAATTTAAATTTTAAATAGAACATTAACTGACAAAGTTTGATCCATTAAGGCAAAAAATGCTAGGGTGCAATACCGATAGCGGAGAAAAAACAAAAAGTATAACGTTTAAAGTCGAAAATAGAATTAAACAAACTACTATAAACTAGTGGAACCTATAACATTCCACAAACATAAAATTTATGCAAATCCCGCGAGCTACGATCGTCCTGAGTACTCCAAGGAGAAGTGACCGCTCCTCATGTCCGAATTGTGTGGTGTCTTTATTGGCTGGCTATAGAGAACAACAGGATACTTGGGCTGATGCAAATGGTCTGAGAAGAAAACTGATGGTAGACCCTTCAGTCAATCACATTTCAGTGGTCCATCTGTTGTATTGAGAGATTTTAGCAAACATTCCCGGGGTCGGTGAATTGGCGAGTCTGCAATTTGTGTCTTAAGTATGTCTAATTACATTGTTTTAGCAGGTATGTATGTATGTATGTCCTTGCGTGACATAGATTCCTGCGCAGTTGGCTTCGGCCCCTCATAAACTACTAAAAAAGTAGTTTTGTGTTATTTTATTCTTTTTTTACTTTTTCTTTTTATTGTACCTATTCAAGTAGCATTATTCTAATTAATTCTATCAAATACTTTTGTTTTTTATTTTTTATAAAGTTGATAATGTCCGTCTCGAATTTTATAAATTACTGCAATTTATCATTTTATTTCATTTAGTCTACAACTATATTCTAAGAATAATTGACCAATGAAATTTTGCTAAACGTCAAGAGAAAATTTGGAAATTTACCAATTTTTTCGGTAAGTACTAATTTGGCATTAATTAATTAATCGTTACACTTATTTCCTTTTCTATTACAAGATTTCGGTTAATAAATTGATAAAATACGCCAAAAGACGGTTTCACTTAATAATAAACGGAGCGTATGCCAAAAGTCAAGATTGCTACCGTACCGGCCTATAAGGTTTTAGGGATTTGAAGATTGGACCTGACTCACACGACGAAATACATCGCAAAGTTTAGTTCAAGAGTTGTGGAAGATCCACAAAACAACAAACAAACATTAAAAAATATCCTTTATTTCAAAGGAAATCAGGCACTTGAAAATTAATGTATTTTTTTTATGAAATAGGTCGGCAAACGAGCAGACAGATTATCTGTTGGAAAGCAATCAGCGCCGCCTATCCGCAACGGATGAGTTACGAGTGCGTTGCCGACCTTTTAGGGATTAGGGATTTTGGAGACTAAGGGATTGAGGGGGGATTAGGGGAGGGGAAGGATTGGGGCTCCGGTAACCTCACTCATACGGCAAAGCACAACGCTGTAATTGTTTCACGCCTGTTTTCTGTGATCACTCCGGTCGAGCCGACACACTTAAAATATCAAGCTTTTTTCCAGAATTATACATCATGTTATCTGCATCGACCCAAATATCGAGGGTCAGGCAGCTGCAGCAAGCCTTCAGTGTCCTAGCTCTCCTCAACATAAACTCCAATACCTATCCCAAAGATGCAACTGTTTTAAGTAAGTGGTTCAGGCTATTCTTTTAAGTGATTCAGGCTATTTTTTTAGTGATTCAGGATATTATTTTAAGTGATTCAGGCTATTCTTTTAAGTGATTCAGGCAATTTTTTTTAGTGTTTCAGGATATTCTTTTAAGTGATTCAGGATATTCTTTTAAGTGATTCAGGCTATTCTTTTAAGTGATTCAGGCTATTCTTTTAAGTGATTCAGGCTATTCTTTTTAGTGATTCAGGATATTCTTTTAAGTGATTCAGGATATTCTTTTAAGTGATTCAGGCTATTCTTTTATGTGATTCAGGCTATTCTTTTAAGTGATTCAGGCTATACTTTTAAGTGATTCAGGCTATTCTTTTAAGTGATTCAGGCTATTCTTTTAAGTTATTCAGGCTATTTTTTAAGTAATTCAGGCTATTCTTTTATGTGATTCAGGCTATTCTTTTAAGTGATTCAGGCTATTCTTTTAAGTGATTCAGGCTATTCTTTTATGTGATTCAGGCTATTCTTTTAAGTGATTCAGGCTATTCTTTTAAGTGATTCAGGCTATTCTTTTAAGCCATTTAGGCTATTCTTTGAGGTGATTCAGGATATTCTTTTAAGTGATTCAGGCTATTCTTTTAAGCCATTTAGGCTATTCTTTGAGGTGATTCAGGATATTCTTTTAAGTGATTCAGGCTATTCTTTTAAGTGATTCAGGCTATTCTTTTAAGTAATTCAGGCTATTCTTTTAAGTGATTCAGGCTATTCTTTTAAGTGATTCAGGCTATTTTTTTTAGTGATTCAGACTATTTTTTAAGTAATTCAGGCTATTCTTTTATGTGATTCAGGCTATTTTTTTAGTGATCATGCTATAATTTAAGTGGTTCAGGCTATTTTTTACTGTCTACTTATTTTTTAAAAGTGGGGCACCTGCAATGCTATATTTTTACAACCAGTTCAAATATAAATTATAATTAATTCTTTTTAATTTTTTTATGGTATAGGTCGACAAACGCGCGTATACATCACCTGGTGGTAAGCGCATGGACAATGACAATACCGGCCTCGAGAAGATACTAGGCCATTTTAGGCGTTGTGAAATAGGGTGGGAGGGGAGGGATTGTGCGTCTGGTCACTTAAGCAAATTAACTCACTACTAAAGTAAATCTTGTAAACTTCATCAACATGAATTAAATATTTCAGATGGTGATATTTACGATTATGTAGTGGTTGGTGGAGGGACAGCTGGACTTGTAGTGACAACCAGATTGGTGGAAGCCAATTACAGTGTTTTGGTGATAGAGGCCGGTGATATTCCTGGGGTCGAGAGTCTTGTAAGTAAGAAGTAGAACAACAAAATAAAGATTTCATTAATTGATTCATTTTGGTACATTAAACTTAAGACTTAAACCCTTAAAGAGAGTAGTCAAAAAAATTTAATGTGACACACATTACATTTTTTTACTAAGTTTTTTTTTTAATAGGAAGCAAACGAGCTACGGCTACGTCTCGTCTGATGGTAAGCAATTACCGCAGCGCATGGACACTTGCAACAACAGAAAAGTCAAGAGTCAGTTGCTGGTTCAAGGTTTTGAGTTGGTTCATAATGCTAAAAATTACGAAATCCCTTCAGATGAAATTCATAAAAAAAACATATGTACTATGTACAACATACAAACTTACAAATTTTACCTCTTTATAATATTCGTTTAGATGCACGTTACAATACAAACACACTTTCTTACGTTCACAGCATCCTGGACTGGTACAATATATTAAAAATTCCCGCATAGACTGGAACTATACGTCGGAACTCAACTGTCGAACAGGTAGCTGCCTCAAGGCTGATGGTGGATCTTTCTATGGTAAAGGTCTTGGAGGAACTGGAATCCTAAATTACATGATATATGGACGAGGAAATAAAAGAGACTATCACAGATTTTACGAAGCAACCAGTGATTCATCCTGGGAATATGAAAATATGCTCAAATATTTTATAGTCAGTGAAAAATTAGAAAACAATGAAATTCTTAATTCCCAATTTAGAAAATTTCATGGCACTAAAGGTGAAATTGGAGTCACTCAAGAAGATCGTTCTATAGTAGATAAATATCTAAAGGGTTTTGAAAGAGCCGGAGAAAATTTAGTTATTGACAACGTCGGTGCTGGGGTAGGATTAGGATATTCGAAATGCCTTTATACAATACTTAATGGAAAACGTAATGATGCTGGTAGCGGTTATTTGAATTCTATAAAAGATAAAATAAAATTATCTGTAACTAGAAACAGTTTAGCAACAAAAATAATTTTCGACACTGACAAAACTGCTGTCGGCGTTGAATTTGTGAAACATGACAAAATAATTACTGTAAAAGCAAGGAAAGAGATTTTAGTTGCCGCTGGACCAGTGAAATCACCGCAACTTCTTATGTTGTCAGGTATTGGTCCTAAAAAACAATTGGAAAAAATGAACATAAACGTATTATCAAATCTCCCAGTGGGAAAAAATCTACAGTGCGTAATAGGAGCGTTTTTAGATTTCAAAACAAACATAACAGCAGTTCCTCCACCATTTGATCCCCACAGAATACCAGCACCGATTATATTAGGCTATTCAGCTGTAAATAAAAACAGCATATACCCAGATTACGAGACGCAAAACTTCATCATTGACGACCCTGCATATTTTCTAACATTATGCTCATTTACTTTAAAACTCAAAAATTCAATTTGTAACAGACTTCTGAAATTAGCAAATAACACTCAGATGATGGTGACAATCATGCTTAACATAAACACAAAATCCCGTGGAAGTGTTTCTTTACGAAGCAAAAATCCACACGATGAACCAATTATAAAGTATGGCTTCTACGAAGATGAAGATGATTTAAATGGTATGATATCCAACCTTCAACATTTCGTAAGAATTGAAAACACTCCTTATTTCCAAGGCCTAGGTTTGGAATTTCTGGAACCAACCTCGGACTGTAGGAAGCATAAGTTCGGATCGAGAAAGTATTGGCGATGCTATGCTTTGTGCATGATTGCATTGACAGGACGCACTGCGAGTACCTGTGCTATGGGCTCTGTAGTGGACACAAAACTACGTGTGTACGGGGTTAAGAAACTTCGAGTAATTGGTTCTACCGTTATGCCAAATAGTTTGGGAGGAGCTATTTTCGCCCCAGAGGTAGCCCTTGCAGAAAAGGCTGCGGAAATAATTGTTAATGATCGTAACCAGACACAAAAGTAGCAATGTAATAAAAAAAATATTAAAATGTATTACTAAACATTTTATTTATTTTTAATATGTATATCGTTGTCATTAACACAGTATTGGTTAAAATAGGCAGAATCCCAAACCAATGAATAGGTCGACGCAGTAACCAAGCTGTCGATTGGTTCGCTGTGTAGCGAGCATTAAATTTATCAAATAAATTATTTGTCTTTTCAACTTTGCAATTAGCATTTAATTTTAAAAATTCAATATTTCCGTTTTCGGGCACGCTAACATAGCAGCGGTAAGACCCCTCTTTGAGGAGTGGCTTGAGAGACGCCACGGCGTCCTCACCTTCCGTCTGACGCAGGTGCTTACCGGGCATGGCAGCTTCGGTAGGTTCCTGTTTCGGATTCGGCGGGAGGAAACGCCCGAGTGTCGTCATTGTGAGGACCACCTAGAGGATACGGTGGAGCATACGGTAGCGGTATGCCCTGCCTGGGCTGAGCACCGCCGTATCCTCAGGGAAGTGATCGGCGGCGGCGACCTCTCGCGCCCGGCCTTAGTCGAGGCCATGGTGCGGAGTGAGAGGAACTGGGACGCCGTCTCCTCCTTTTGTGAAGCAGTCATGCTCGCAAAGAGAGAGGCGGCCCGCGTGAGGGAGCAATCCTCCTCCTCACGCCCCAGCAGCCGCAACTGGCGACACTACGGGCGTCGGGGATCGAGGGACGATCTCCGGCCACCGTAAGTACGGGCCTGCGGTCGGCGAGTAAGGGCAGCTCGCCGCCCGACCAGAACCAGGCCCGAGCGTACGGCGCGCAGCGTTCCGCGCGCGCCTCAAGGAGCCATTCGACCACCACAGACGGGGCCCTAAAGGGCTGATGTTCAGCCGGGGTTGCGGGGTAAGCGCAATGAGGTACCGCGACCTCGGCACAGAGCAGGAGAAGGAACAGGGGGGTTTTTAGTCAGTAAGAGTCTGACACTCCCTCCTGCCCGGCCCTGGGCGGGAGAAGTCATTTGATGATTTTCCCCTCACAAAAAAAAAAAAAAAATATTTCCGTTTTGGTAATGATAAAATAATAGAGCCATGTACACAATAACTTGTTAAGTGTATTTTAAAATTTCATTGCCATGTCTATGAGTGTGCAGCTTTCAAACTTCCTCTGCATCTTAACCAAAATGTGAAATCTCACGCAATTATTATATCAAAATATTTTCAAATGACGAAATTGAGATTTTATAGATTATATATATTTTTTTTATTTTATTGATTTAGGACACTGATAGTCATACAGTTTAAGTTTTGGCAGTTCGAAGTGACTGTATTTAGCGATACCAACAACCCTTGTCAGAACGTGTGAACCTTATGAGTCCTGCGTCATATGAGTCCAAAATTATTCAGAAAATGTTAATGCATTTGATAAACTACTGATGAAACAACAAAAGGTATGCGTTAAACAAAAGTTATTTATTTTATTTAGGTTCTAAATAAATAAATTACACTAACTGGTTCTCTTGTGTTATCATAAGCATTTACATCATTATTCCTAATTTAATTTCAAAAGTGGCTGCAGTTCATTTCACGAAATTGTCTATGATAGTCAAGGTGTTGCAACTAGGACACGTAAGTACATTAAATTTGTTATAATAATTAATTTACCTGTTTTGGTGAAATTTTAAAGGTTTGCGACCAGGAAAATCCGTGCTATACGAAAAACTGCTTTGCGTAAAAGAATTTCACGATCCTTACAAATGGACATGTAAAATTTCCGCGTACGCTGCCGTGAGTTAGGGGTGTCCATCTGAGCACAGGAATCCTAGGCACATTACTGGCCTTTTGAAGGAGTACCCACGTTACTAGAAGGTTTATTGGTCGTATCAGTTCGGAAATACCATCGGCGAAAAATCATTTCAAAGTGAAATCGCCCAGTTCTTGATTTCCAACTATGTATATGATGGGAATGAAAGTATTTTCCCGTGGGTCGCCGCCGAAATGATGAGGCAGGGATCAAACCGAACAATTCCTCAGGATACTTACTGCGGTTTTAGTTTATCATTATCAATTACATAACATATGCTTTACATTAAATTAAACCGACGAGTGCCAAGTAGTTAAAAAAAACTCAAATATTTCTTTTATAATTATAACATATTCGTGTCCATTATTTCCACAGCATTCACCATGGCTTCTGGAGTGACGAGCATGCAAATAAATCAAATACTCAACATTCAAGGAGCCTTCCAAACCTTGGCTATGCTCAACATGGTTGGTTATTTATTTCCTGAAGACGCTCCAATTTGTGGTGAGTGTTATTAATTTATCTTTAAATATCATCAAAATTAAATTCTAACAATGTTACTGTTTTTACATTCTTATTGTTTTTGGTACCTTAGATGGTGATAAATATGACTACATAGTGGTGGGAGGTGGCACTGCTGGATGTGTAGTAGCTGGGAGGCTGATTGAAGCAAATTTTAAGACATTGGTTATAGAAGCAGGAGATAATCCTGGAGAAGAAAATTATGTAAGTAAAAATATATTAATTTGTTAAGACTAAAATGAAAAGTTATGGGCACCTATTGTTCTATTTTAAGGCACCTGGTTTATTGACCTATATGAAGAACTCGCGTATGGACTGGAACTTCACTACACCGAGCGATGGTTTCACAGATCAATGTCACAAAAATAGTGGAGCATTTTTTGGTAAGGTGTTGGGAGGTTCAGGGAATGTCGACTATTTGCTCTATGGACGAGGCAACCCTCAGGACTACAGAAAATTCAACGAAGATTCATGGAATTGGAAAAATATGTTGAAATATTTTCTAAAAAGTGAAAAACTGAATGATAATGAAATTCTTAAATCACGATATAGAAAATATCATGGCACTAAAGGTAAAATTGGAGTAATCAAAGAAAACCGTATGGAAACACAGGAGTATCTGCAAGCCTATAAAGAAGCTGGTAAAAGAGTGGTATCTGATGTTATTGGAGCTGGAATAATAGGATATTCAGGAGCTCTATATCACATTTCAAAAGGATTACGTACTGAAAGTGCAACTGGTTACCTATCCCCTCATAAAGATGATACCAATTTGCATTTGACCCGTAATAGCACTGCTGTAAAAATAATCTTCGATAAGAACAAAAGGGCTGTTGGGGTAGAATTTATTAAAAATGGCAAGTCAATCACTGTAAGAGCAAATAAGGAAGTTATTATTACCACTGGAGCTATTAAAACTCCTCAACTTCTGATGTTATCAGGAATCGGCCCAAAAGAGAGACTAGAGAAATTAAATATCACTGTATTATCAAATATTCCCGTAGGGAAGAAATTACAAGATAACGTTGGTGTACTGTTGGGTTTTCAAACAAACAAACCAGCTAAAAATGCGCCTTTTAATTATAATGATTACCCAGCGCAATTAATAATTGGCTACTCAGCTCTACGGAATTGCAGCTGTGATCCAGATTATCAAACCATTAACTATATAATAGATGATCCTACATATCTTCTGAAACTGTGTGGATTTAGTTTAGGATTCAAAAACTCAATTTGTGACAGACTTTATTCAAACAACACTCAAATTTTCTTATCTATCATTTTGCCTTCAAACGTTGGATCTTTTGGTGAAGTTGTTTTAAAAAATACCGATCCATTCGCTATGCCAAATATATTTCCAAATTATTATACAAATAATGGTGATTTGAATGATATAGTAGACTACATCATGGACTATTATAAAGTATTAGATACTCCTAAATTCCAAAGTATGGGTTTAAAATTCGTGGAGGCAACTGGAAAATGTGGTCAATTCCAGTTTGGGTCACGTCAGTTTTGGAGATGTTACGCTTTATGTATGATTGTCCCTTCAGGAAGGTACGTAGGGACTTGTTCTATGGGATCTGTAGTAGACAGCCGACTGAATGTTATGGGTGTCAAAAAGCTACGTGTGGTTGACGCTAGTGTTATACCGGGTACCATTGGGAGTGCCCTCTTTGGTCCAACGGTAGCACTGGCTGAAAAAGGAGCCGAAATGATTATAGAGGACAATTCGTAAAAGTTCAAAGATTTTCTTATTTTTAGAACTTCTGCTGTAAAAATAAATTAAACTTCTTTGTTTGGTTTCAGCTTGTTACTAATTCAACCCTAAAACCGTAATATTCGTATTCATTCGATTTTTGATATAGACGAAACACAATACATCTACTACAAACCTTGTTTCGGGTCAATGACTTCTAATTTGTAAATCGACACACATTTAAATTGTAAATAACAGTAGATTTTATTTAATACACTTTTTTAACATACTTATTTAGTAAATGCTTCAGAAATTGCAGTTAAATAGTAATAAAGACTAGCCTAGACAGAATAAAATTCCTAAACCGGTTTTAAATTTTATTTCATTATCATGGCCCGACATTTGAGTATTGTCAATAGTGTATCTAGATTTTTTTTATAAGTAAGTTAAAAAACGCATTGCCACGCTCTAAGATTTTCTCCTGTGTCGTGGGTGCGTTTACAAACTAACAATTTTACATCCACATGACACCCAGACCCGGAACAACAATTTGTAGATCGCACAAAGAGTTGTTCCGTGTAGAATTGAAACCGATTCATTTTGCACGGCAGTCGGTTCCCCTGCCACGGCGTCAACTGTGCTGTTAAGGTAAATGACCTCAATTTTTTTTTTTTTTTTTCAATTCCTCAATTTAACATGGTATATACGCGTACTTTTATTGTGAAACTGTGATACCCGTTATGCAGGTTTACGAAAGTGCCATACAGAATTACTTGGATGTTTTACTGAATTTTTTTATGAAGTTAGTATATATGTAAATAATGTTCCACTCGCTCCATTGGACAACGTTTAAAATTATACTCAAGTTTGTAAATATGTTACTCTACAGTAATTATTTAAAATATCAGATTGACTTATTTATATTCATCAAAGCTGCTTATTACACCTATACAAAAATAGACGAGTCCAAAAATAAACCCATAAAATTGAATATGCCTATTTCGAAATCCTTTGAAACGTTGATGTCAAGAAAATTGAACTCATTTTGAGTTTCAGTGAGATTTCTCTCCATCCCTTAGACAACTGAATCAGAATAATTTGCAATAAGAGAAACATCTCCGTCATTTTAACTGGCACATCAATAAAGTCTTGATTAATAAAATATACCAATCAAGTCTAATATAGAATGTAATTAACACGAAGGAGATCGATTGCCTAGCCTTTGTTCGGGGCTGATGAACTAGAGAGAAACAAATAAATTAGTAATTTGACGATTCTTCACTTAGACTCACGAATCAATCTTGGCTATACACATTCTAGCGCCGAATTAACAACATTAAGACTAATAAAATAAGGTAGATTTTACGCTAAACTATGTGAAGTAATCGATCTTTAAGTTATTAGGTTAGAAATATGTTTCCCATTTTAATACATACACACTGATTTTTTTTTTTTTTTTATGTAATAGGTCGGCAAACGAGCAGACGGATTACCAGATGGTAAGCAATCAGCGCCGCCCATGGACACTCGCAACGGAGGAGTTACGAGTGCGTTGCCGACCTTTTAGGGATTAGGGATTTGGAGATTTAGGGATTGAGGAGGGATTGGGGAAGGGGAAGGATTGGGCCTCCGGTAACCTCACTCACACGGCGAAACACAACGCAGTGGTTATTTCACGCCGGTTTTCTGTGAGGCCGTGGTATCACTCCGGTCGAGCCGACCCATTAGTGCCGAATGATACTGCTTTTGTTCTTACATTAATGAAAAATCCTCCCCAATAAGTCATACTATGTAGTTAAACATAGCGGTATTAATTCCATTAAGAACACATCTGGTCCAAAGTGCAGAGCAGGCGATAACGTTTCTATAACCGTGCATTATAATAATTAATTATCATCTGTCTATACCTATATATCATGATAATTCCGTCCTTGGGGTCTCCTAACTCAAACCGATGGCCGTTATTCGAGGCTGTGTGTCGCCATAAAATCATTCAGACGACTTCACTTTAATTTCTCTCCAACTGTTTCCTTATCCAGCTTTGAAACACAAAATGTTCCAGAATGTTCCACAATCTGTATGCTAATTAAATGATAGTTGGTTCCTAGTGTATGTAAAGATGTCTTGTCTGGTACATCGTAGTGTGTGCAAGTTGAACTTAAAGTTTTAATTACATTAGCGTGCGGTATCTCACGATGGAGTTCGTAGTCTGTTCTTCGTTATTGAATTTTGAATTTGAACGTTATGTTGCCATTATTTGTGATGCCTGTCTACCATTATTTTTTTTTGGAATACTGCTTTATTTTAGACGCCGTTAATTGTATTCACTCATTAATTTTCTAATTTTCGATGATACATTGCGATGTAGGAAGAAGGAGGGGTCAAACAAACAACGTGTGTTTATTATTCCAGAGTACAACATAATTATTTTTATACATAATTAAAAAATGACAATATGCTAATACATATATCCTATTTCAAGCTATGTACAATGCATCTTTTATTTATTTTATTTTATAAATTATTTAAGTTACGTTCATACCTTATCTACCTTAACTTAAACTATGTATTTTACATCGTGTACCCACACCACGAAATAACAAAGAACAAATAAGCACACGTGATTAAACATATTGTACACAATTCTGTATTATTTTGCCTTCATCAAAGCATATTACTATTTTCCTTTATCACTGTACCAATTCAATGATACCCTATCGGCAGTTATATCGCTGATGTTGCATGAATCCTGATGAGAAATGAGGAAAATGAGGCGAATGAGACATTGTTGCTTATGCCTGCCATTTATATTTGTACTGAAACAATTTGCTTAACTTACTGATGAGAAGAAATAAAGTAGATGTAATTAAATAGAAGATGTAGGTAATAGATTCTATAGCATATCTCTTACAAAAGGGCAACTGATATTTTGTTTCAAGTGATATGATTAAAAGACTCGGATCTTGGATGCTTGATTTTAATAGCACAGAACAGTGAACACAGTCGGGCAGCACACTGCACCAGAGTTACATTGTTAATGGCCGACACTCTCTCGGCCACCTTATTTATAGTAAAAGGATGACAATGACATTGACAGTTCTAGTGTGACAATGATTAGTATTACTAATTACAGATAATACAACAGTTAATTGAAAATATCTTATTTGATAAACTTTCAATCGTGGCAATTCGAGACACCAAAGAGGATCACCAAGTACGCGAACGCCGCCTTCGCTTGGGGTTTGATTGATCAAACCACAAAAAATAATAAAATATTAAAAATAATAACTCATGTACAATACTTTTTAATTTTGTGTGTGGGAGAGCCATGCTTCGGCACGAATGGGTCAGCTCGACCGGAGTGATAAAACCGGCGAGAAACAACCACAGCTTTGTGTTTCGCCGTGTGAGTGAGGTTACCGGAGGCCCAATCCTTCCCCTTCCCAAATCCTTCTTCAATACCTAAATCTCCAAAATCCCTAATCCTTAAAAGGTCCTCAACGCACTCGTTACTCCTCCGTTGCGGGTGTCCATGGGCGGCGCTGATTGCTTACCATCAGGTAATCCGTCTGCTTGTTTGCCGACCTGTTACATAAAAAATTACATAAATTTAAATTCGAGAATATTCTAAAACAGACGTTAAAGCAAGTGATCGTGAAAGTCTGAGCTAAAAATGTGACACAGATTTCTTTCCAAGTCCGAAACTAAAAGGAAAACGGAAACATAAATGTTGTAACTGGTTCTAGACGAAGACGAAGTTTGGTTGGAGTTAAATCAAGTGGAACCAGGATACAAACATAGTCTAGTGATAGTACGTCCATAGTCAATCATGCGTGAATGTACCAGTTTGAACTTTCCAAGTTTTATGAACAAAACGCTAGAAGATATTATTATTTTATGCCTTTAATGTACCTAGACATCGAGGGTTCACAGGGTGATGTTTTAAGAGGCACATTGTATATTATTTTGTTAATTTCGAGCCATATAGAAAATTGAGGACAGTGTTCTTTCAGCAATCTTTCATTGAAAGAAAGGAAAATATTTATTTGACACGCAGACAAACACAGTGCAGAAAACTACTTATTAAACAAAACTTTTTAACAATATTTTTATTAATGAAAATGAAAATAAAAACAAATAGAAAAAAATGGTCGATGTCATAGATAGATCCTACGTAGTGCTAGTGAAGTTTGCACGTAATTTAACAAAGATACAAAAAACCCAAAGGTGAACAGTTGGCCAGAAGCCCACCTGTTCGGAAGATCCTCCTTTTCCGATATTAGGGAACAATTCTCACTGTTTCCTAAATGAAATTATTTGAATTGCACAAGTCCTTTTACCCCTATAAAAAAAAAAATGGGCGCGTGTTTAGAAATCCAAACTTCAAAGAGAAAATAAATGTGGTTTCTTTCTGTTTACTTGATAAATAGCAGCAGATCGCTTAGCTACTGCATTAATAGCCGTGCAGTTGAGTAATCAATCATATTATATAGGACAAACTTGGATGCAAGTAATTTTCCTATAATATTCTGATAGCCTTTCAAGAATTATTAAGTACCATAACGTTAGACTCTGAGTTGTGTAAAGTGTTATTACGTTTTTCAATAACAAACTTTATTTGTTTACTCTTTAAAAGTCATACTAGTATGTGTTATATAATTAAGTGTGGGAGAGCCATGCTTCGGCATGAAAGGATCGGCTCGACCGGAGTGATACCACGGCCTCACAGAAGACCGACGTGAAACAACCACAGCGTTGTGTTTCGCCGTGTGAGTGAGGTTACCGAAGGCCCAATCCTTCCCCGCCCCCAATCCCTCCTCAATTCCTAAATCTCCAAATCCCTAATCCCTAAAAGATCGGCAACACACTCGTAACTCCTCCGTTGCGGGTGTCCATGGGCGGCGCTGATTGCTTACCATCAGGTAAGCCGTCTGCTCGTTTGCCGATCAACTACATAAAAAAAAATATAACCACCAACTTTGTCACGGGACAGTAATGTTGACCTGATTTCTGATGTAAGAATTAGCATAGTCATGCAAAGCGGTGATGATCGCATTTTGCCCATATTATTTGGTGGTGGAAATGATACGCAAAAACCTGTCGATGCTTTTAATATTAGGAAAAACGAGGCATTTTGTAACTCATTAATGATCAGAACACAGTTCAGTCTATCTATAGGAAACTAACAGTCATTAGTTCCACATACATAAGTAAAACGCCTAGTGACAGATGTTCAAGCTTTGATTTCGATCATACAAACATTTAAGCTTTGAATCTCGAATACAATCCAATCCAATACCGAGTCATCAATTGAGATAGATAGACTCTATCTCACACACGGTTTCTGAAAGGCTTGTCAACGCTAAAATTAACTAATCTCCTGTTAAATCTCTTGTCAAGTCATTTAATTGGTTGTTGATAATTCAGTCAACCAATCAGATGACTTGACAAGAGATTATATTGATTTTAACATTGATCGGCCTTTCGGAAACCGGGTGTCAATCTATCGTTCTAAAAAAGTATCACCCTATACTAAAATAACCTTGAAATTTATGAGAACACTAGATCATAAAAAGTGTTCGATAACATTAACAAAAAAACTTTATTAACACCATATCACCCAAGATGTTAACGGTCCCACATAAAAACCTAAAAGTACCATAAAATGTATAAATTCAAAAAAAACTTTAAAACACTTACTAGTTCGTATTTAACAGCGAGGACGCGACATAATGATTTAAAAAAAATATCAGAATTAAACTGAAACGTAAACTAGAATTCAGTACAGCAAATGGATGAATATTTTGAAGTGAACTTCAATGTTAACGTACGGAGTAGCTGACTGATCTCTGAATCTCCAACTCTTGAGATCTCCAACGATGAACGCCACAGCAGTTATAGCCAGTTTGAAGAAAAGACAGGGAGCTCTGTACACTCTCATGATGTTACAGCTCACTGGTTATTTGTATCCACCTCCAGCTCTGCTGAAATGTAAGATATTATTTATATACGCATGTTTCTTTTATTTTCTTTTATACCATTGAATAACACGGACACATCGAACAGTACATTTTTAAACTATCACACTTCAATTGCCACGTGTTTTTGCTAAAGTATAAAGTTATCATACTCATTTTACCTATAATCAATCATCAACTAAACATGACTCTGTCACCAGGTGTTTAATGCATTTTCTTCTCTTAGCTGGTGATAGCTTCGACTACATCATAGTAGGAGGCGGTACAGCAGGTAGCGTGATAGCAACCAGGCTGGCCCAGCAGAAATACAACGTGCTCCTCATTGAAGCTGGACATGACGCTCCTTTTGAAAGCAGGGTAAGTCATAATATGCAGCCTACTTTTCAAACGTTTTTGAAATATAACGTCAAGTTATTCAGAAATTTATAAGAGAATCCATCTATCATTGATGGTATACTAAAATAATTGTATTGTTACAGTATCCATCATTGGTGGCGTATCTAAAAAAATCAAAATCAGATTGGAATTACACCTCCGTGAATGATACATACAGCTACCAGTGTCACAAAAATAATGTAGTAGAATTTACCCAAGGAATTATGCTTGGAGGAACAAGCGCATTAAACTTCATGACCTGGTCCCGGGGAAACCCTAAAAATTTTGACAAATGGCACTGGATCACAAAAGATCCCACTTGGAAATGGGAAAACGTACTACCATATTTCATCAAGTCTGAAGCTATGCACGATTCTGAAATCATGAACTCTCCTCTCAAATATTTTTATGGAACCAATGGATATATAGGTATTACTAGAGAAAACAAATCGTTTACTGCTGATTACTTAAAAGGCTTTGAAGAACTCGGTAAAGAAATGATTGCTGATAATGATGGAAACAGAAATGGATACGCACGAGGGCTCATAACAGTGTACAATGGAATGAGACAAGATTCTGGATCACAGTACCTAAAACATGTTGTTGACAGTTCTTATTTAGCGGTAGCAAAAGGTACTTTAGTAACAAAAATCTTATTCGATGAAAACCGCAATGCTGTGGGCGTTGAAGTTCACACCGATGATGGAAGAAATGTTACTATTAACGCTAGACAGGAGATCATCGTAGCTGCTGGTACTATGAAGTCACCTCAACTGTTAATGCTCTCAGGCATAGGCCCGTGTAGAGACTTAAAGAGATTAAATATTACTTGTATCGCCAACTTACCGGTTGGGAAAAATCTCCAAGATCACATAGCAGCATTTATACCACATACAACCAATAAGAGATTGACAAAAGGTAGTGTAGATCCTAATGAATATCCCACTGGCTTATTTATTGGGTATGCGTCATTGAATATGCCTGATGTTAAACAATACATAAAGTTCCCAGACTACGAAGCTTCGGGCTTCATCATGAATGAAATGAAGGTTTTGCTTCAATTCTGTGCATTTACTTTGGGTTTTTCAAATTCTCTCTGCAATAAACTGTATGAAAAAGCCAACGGAAGACAAGTTTTAGTTACTCTTTTAAGCAATTTATATGGATACTCTCGGGGACAAGTACGTCTCCAAAGTGCTAATCCTCACGATCCACCGTTGATGATTACAGACAGTTTTTCAAATGATTTAGATTTAGACAATTTTGTTGATCACATTGTCGATTATTTAAAAGTTGAAGAGACAAAAGCATTTAAAAACTTATCAGCGACCATGGTAGATCTAACGACACCAAGATGTGATGCATTTAAAAAGGGAAGTCGAGGGTATTGGCGGTGTTATTCGCTTTGCATGATGGCGAGCTTAGGTCACTATGGTGGAACCTGCGCTATGGGATCAGTCGTGGACAGCAGGCTACGTGTCCGCCACGTGAAAAGGTTGAGAGTAGCCGATGCAAGCGTTATGCCCACACTTGTAGCAGGAAACATTTGCTCAACGGTTATCATGATCGGAGAGAAGGTATCGGATTTCATAATAGAAGATGCAGGACCTTACAATGATGTGGAACATGAACAAATTAGTCAAGACCAGATTAAAAATTTACCCAATACTTTTGCGTGAGTCGAGTTAAAGTAATTATTAAAATGAATTATGTATTTCGTATTTTTATTTTATTTCTCATAAATGTTGTGTGAATTTTACTGTGTGCTACATTGCAAGATGATGCACATCAAGTCAAGAAACAAGAAATCATAAATGCAACCACTTTGTTGAGGAACTTTCAACTGAAGTAATTTCTTAATATTATTTTAAACTTAATCTACTCTTTGATACAGTTAATAAATGTCATAGAATGAGTTAATAAAGCGTAGAATTCAATATTAATAAACAAAGCATTTTTGCAATGGGTATATTCAAAAACCCACAAAAATGGGTAACCGAGTAAGCTAAATAAAGTTTGAAAGCTGAAACCACTCGTCACCTCACGCTGGCCAATTAAAAGTTTGACGCGACACACAATAGCGGAACTGCTATTTTAAAACATGCTTTAAAATAAAGGCTTTTAGCTATTTTGTCATGCTCAGTTCATTATTTCATAAACTTGACGATCCTTCAAGGTACCAGGTGAGTGTAAACTAACTTCACGTCATCAAAATTCTTTAGAAAATCATCCAATGACCTTCCCCTCCTGGATGAAAGGGAACGGAGTGCGTTCTCTCTCTTACCGACTAAAATCCAACCCGTTCCTTCTTCCGCACCATACTATGCGGGCAGTACATTATTGCTCGCCCATCGGCCCAGGCTGGACATCAAACCTAGTAGTCCTAATTTGTGGCCATTTGATGAATCTTTACAGCGCCCGCAAATCCCGTAGAATCATTTCAAATCACAAATTACGTTATTATACACAACCATCTAGTGAACCTATAATTAATTTAAAATGCATCTTGGTTCCATCTTCATTGAAACAATGAAACAATGAAACAATAAATTTATTTTTGCAAATAGGCCATAAAACGGCACTTTTACACGTCAATTTATATGTAAAAAACTAGATGAAGCCGGCATTTCCTATCTGACTACTCTGAGAAGAAATGCCGAAACAAACTCAGAGGTCAGTCTCTTTTCAAGTCCAGACAATGTAAAAATAACATAATGTGAGAGAACCGTGCAAGTTCATTCTGTAGTGGTCTTTTGATGAAAGAACCACACCAGTTTAAGTGGACCCGTTCTGAAGACAGGCACGCAAGTGTCAGTTTGCAACCAGCGTAGCAAGTGCTGCTGAGTTGTCCGACGAACAATACCGATCTAAAGAACATTTGGTTGGGTCGCGCAAGTACTCAAACTGTCAGAACGCAGAAAACTGGTAGTCCAAAAGCGCGGCAAGTCTCACATGGTCCTTACACTAACAATAATAGAAAATAATAATAATAATGTCAATAAATAATTATAAAAATAATAAATAAAATAAAAAATGTCAAATAAAAATAAAAATGTCACAATAGGTGATAATGTCATTGTTAAAAAATAATAATAATAAACGTAATGTCAAATTGTATACAAAAAGCGTAACTTATGTTACAAACATGTCAACATGACCTGTGCAGAAGTTACAGCGGCTATTTCCCAAGCCTGACTATCTTCTAAGTAGTCTTTTATTTTATAAAATGCTTTACAGTAAAGTTTAGCCTTTATTACACTTTTAAAATTATTGAGGCTCCAATTTTGAATATCCCTAGGAATTATATTGTAAAAGCGTATACATTGACATCTAAACGAACTACTTATTTCATTAGAACATAATACAAGCACCTCTTACTTTAAAAACTTCAATGTAAGTCTTAATACTGTTGAAATAAGATCCCTCATATAAGCAATAGGATGAACTGAGTAGAGCATACATCTTGCGAAGGCTTTACTGGGATCGAGAGACTTGGATATAGCAAAGTTTGTGTGACTTTTTGGTACGGTTCCAGTTACAGCGGATGAAAACCTCATGCGAAAATCGTACAGTGCTCTGAAAAAAGACTTCATTATGGTACCTCGTGATTCCCATATTTGAAAAGTCTATTGGGAAATGTAGTCACATCATCTAAAATTTCTTCTGCTGTTTATCTTATTTTGGTCCTTGGGTACAATTTAACTAAGCTTTAAGATTCTACTGGGTGGAGACAACAAGCAACTACATTGTAAATAGTGCACACAGGCATTATAAATGAAAATGGACACAAATTAATTACTATAGATACAGTTCTTCAACTATACAGTTATTATGATCGAAACCATTTCGCAATCGTAAAGCTTTATTTTGTTCATTAATTTCGTAACCGCAGCATTTTGTAGACATTTAAGCAGACGTTGAGATAACAACAAAATTAACATAAATTAAAACTTTAAAGCCAGTTAACACAGCTGACGTCTGATCAACAAGTTTGTTTACAGAATATTTTAATTTCTTCTTACATTTTGTTAAGTCATTTGCTTAATTGTAAGTAATTGTTCGATTTTATTTCTACGTTTAGTTGTTGTAATTCTGCGTAAACTAATTTATACTATTTCTAACTACTGATAAATAATTTATTAAAATGTCTTCACTAAAATACGACGTTTCACCCGCTACTCAATTATAACTGAATAATCTGTGGCCTTTTTCTTTTTATTTTGTCTGTGATCTGTAATTTACGTTCGTTCACCATTGTATAAATAACTCTCCATCTTTTATTAAATATTTCCTTCCTTGCGTTAATTTCTAATAATCTTCTTCACTACATATTTTTTGTTAATAGTTACTTAAAAAAGAAACTTCTATATTTTCCTCTACCACTGGCGCCACAACCAATTTAGTCCGCGGCTGAACTTTTCCAAAGAAGGATATTGTGACAAATGACTTTGTCATTTTATCATAACAACCAGGATCGTGTGCACTGAAGCCTTCACTTCTATTCACAAGGCTGCATGTAACGAGCATCATGTTATGTGTCCGGTACGAAATCTGTTTATTATAATTTTAAAATAAACAAAAGTTAAAAATAAAAATTAAAGATAAGTATTATATTCCAAATGGACTGATAGATTACCTACATACTCAATGTTGTGTTAGAATTCGGTTCTTAAAGTTTTAAAAAAGTACTTTTTTTTAAAAAAAAGTCAAATGACTAACCCTCCGCTAGCGTCGGACACCATTGTCCAACATGGCGTTCTAAGTAACTGCTTCTGTTTACAAATTTACTACAGATTATTTATTTGACCTGTAACTAAATTACATTGTGTTATGAGTCTGTGGCACCACCCATTTTTTGGAGATCGGTTCGGATGGATGGATGGATTTTTTGTAAGGGAAAAATCATCTAAAAACATCTTTCCCGAAAGGCGAAAAAGACTCTTATTGTCTAATCACTCCCCATTCGTTCTCCTACCTTAAGCCCAAGCTGCTGTACCTACCTTATTACGCTTACCCCGCGACCCCTGCAAAATTTATTGTTACTTGCAATCGGAAAGTTACGACACCGTCATTATGGTCGTTTCTGCCCATAGCCGGATTTAAAAAAAATAAGATCATTCATTAATTTTCTTTAAGTAAATAACAGTTCTTAATTACTTTTAATATGATTAATTGCCTAATATAATTTGTACATGGTTTCATACAATATTTATTGAACGGAGCGATCATGGAATCTGTAACAAAAATAAAATATAGGTATTCTGGAAGTTACGAATTAATAATGGACATTAAAAACAATGGCGAGTGGGTGCAGATTAAAAATATTTCTTCGTTTTTCACGCCTACACTTTGACAGCACTTTACTTATTGTCTCTTTTTTGCTGTGTCCTGACAATTACTCCAACCATCATAATTAAGTAATGGCATCCAAGTTATTTCTGTACGGATTTATAAAATTCTTATTTTAGATCTTAGACAACGTGTCTTAATTTTTCAGATCCTTTCGTCCTTGTCCTTTTAACAACATATAGGACTATCTGTAAATGTCAAAATAATTTAAACCCACGCAACGTCAATTTGTATAAAATAGTTTGTAGAATTTGAAATAAAACGAAACACAAGCGGATTTGCTTACATATCATATGCTCCACAAAAGAAAAATACGTTTAAAAAAGGCTACATTTTGTGTGACACATGAAAAGCGAACTGAAGTTTCAATATCGGATAAAATAAATTTATAATGTAACTTTGCAAATTGAATTCCAAAAAAAAATATATCGGTAGGTATATTATAAAAGACTCAATAATATCGGATGTGGGTAGGATTAAAAAACGGCAATTTTTTAACGTTCATTGAATTAATATCAAAGGACCAGGTGCTTTTACAAAAAAAACCTACTAAGGTAAGGTAAAATTTCGTATTTACATCCAAAAGGACCACGATTCTGCAAACATTTAGCAGACTACATCGGTGGTAGAAATACAAAAACTCAATCTAATGAAAAGTACGAACCACAAAAAGGGGAAAATAAACCTTACATTAGCATTTCAAAGGGCTTTCAAATAGTTTCTGTTTGTACCTCAAAGACGAAGACACAATTTCGGAAAGACGCGATCTATTCAAAGTAGCCAACGTCGGGGAGGTTTGTACCTCCGATGATAGAAACAGGGCTCAGGTAGACAATATTATTATATTCCTAACCCTCCTCATGTAAATATTATATACAACGACTGCCATTTGCCCTCCGCAAGCCACATGGGAGATTTTGTAATACACTTTTTTATTAAATAAATATTTGTAATAATATGTTTCTTGTGGATTTTCACAGTCGTCACCGATAGAACCTTTACATATTGTCCTCAAAATACTGAAAACCAAAAAGATTTTTATAGATATTGTAGGATAGTTTAATTGCTCCTATCTATGAATACATCATCAGCTACAAGTGCCAACTGCTGAGCAAAGGCCTCTTCTCACACGGAGAAGGTTTGAGCATTAATCACGACGCTTGCTTAAGGCAGATTGGTTATTCCAAACTTATAATTAGGAATTTTATGTCCAGGTATCCTCACAATGTTTCTCTTCACCGTATGTCAGTGGTGTTTAAATAGAAAGTACATATAATTTGGAAAAAGTCACATTGGTACTTACCAGGTTTAGAAAACACACCCTCATGCATGAGAAGCAGGCGCCTTTACCTTCAGGCCATCACGACATCAAATAGTATGTATGAATACAAAATGTTAACAATATAGTAACACAATAATAAATAAACTTTATACTTTATCATTACTAGCCACACACAATGTTTAGGTTTTAGTGTTAATGCAAAGTGCAGAGAATTAAAACTGATGTAAAATGAAACGACAGATAATTGTGCATTAGCGCTAAGCACCATAGAAAAGCGAATTACAGTTGTCACAGTGCGTTAGGTACGGTCAGGTGATAATAATACTCCCTCCCCCATCCCGTCCCAATCCTTAAATATCCGAAATCCTTATCCCTAAAAGGCCGACAACGACTTCGTAACTCCTTTCGTGTTGCGGGTGGCCATTAATTAATAGCGTAATTAAAAATATCCTGAGTCCTTCAGATAATGACAAACTATTAAAATACGTATTTCTTTGAAAATAAAATAATACTTTGTTATGTTGAATTTTAGGAGAAGAAGATTGCTATGACGGCCTTTTATGTATAAAACGCATTTAATCGTGGCGTCACACGTTGTTTTCAAATCATTATAGTATTTGTCTATGTATAAAAATAAAGAAAACGTGTCTAACATTTTAAATATCCGTCTGATTTAAAAATGACCTTAGTCATCATTACTGTTGAGTTTATTTTAATTATAATCATCAGGTAACTGATTTCATATAACATGATCTCAGATGATGATGATCTCAGAGATTTCAGATGATTTCCCCTTTAAGGCAATTTTAAAAATTATACCTACCTACATAAATATTTTTTTCCAACTTACTTTCTTTAAATTTGACCTATACAACGCTTTTCTCCTGGGCGTAAATACGTCTACAAACATAGAAAATCACATGCCCGTGACATCCAATCCCAGAACAATAGTTAGTTGTGTATTAGTGGATCACCTGAACGTTATACCGTTCAGGAACCGAACTCGCCACACGTTGCATAGCAGCCCATTGCCCAACCACTGCCCGACCCATGCAAACGAAAATTACTATCGTGAAATGACATGTAAAGGTGTCTTTTCATTATTCAAGTTAAATAGAACTTTTATTGTAATAAAAGGCCATTATAAGAACCCTCGACAGAGATTTTATTGCCAGAAAATACGAAAAAGGACCATTTCGAACCTAAGGACCATAACAATAAATGTTGAAAGTTTTCTTGGCATATCATCCTTTCTTCTAAGATCTAAGTTTTCAACGGTAATGTCATCTTATTTATTTAAAAGCGACTCAGATTGCGGTTTCATACAATTCGGTTGTTTTGTGGTAGTAAAATATTGAATCGTTGCTTTTGAAGTTTATCCTATATTACAGTTTGTGAATAAGCAGTTTATGTGGTACTTGTTTATTGTTTTATTTGTAATAATTTTGTTTAGGATCGATTAACGTAATTAAAACATATAAAATTAACATAAAGTGTACAGGTTCTTCCCAGAAGGACATTTAGGTACTTTCCTTTATTTCGAAAAGGGGTAGACAGGGTAATGCTATTAAATAAAACTGGTTCGCCATTATCGCGTATTTAAATGCTCAGAAGAGACTTAACTAAGTGTGGGAGAGCCAAGCTTCGACACGAATGGGTCGGCTCGACCGGAGTGGTACCACGGCCTTACAGAAAACTAGCGTGAAACAACCACAGCGTTGTGTTTCGCCATATGAGTAAGGTTATTGGAGGTATAATCCCTCCCCCTCCCCTATCCCTTCCCATTCCTTAAATATCCGAAATCCATATCCCTAAAAGGCCAACAACGCACTTGAACCTCTTTTACGTGTTGCGGGTGGCCATGGGCAATGCCGAATGCTTACCATCAGGTAATCCGGCTGCTCGTTTGCCAATTTATAATAAGATTACCTATATTATTTATAAACTCAAACTCAAACTCAAACTCAAATTTATTTATTGCAAACATAGGTAATAAGTACATAAGACATGATGAAGCATACATAATATAAGTCCGCTATGTTTCGCCTGTCGGCATGCAATTTAGAAATTATTTAAATATTATATTATAAATTAATGTCAAACATTATACTTGTCCAGTTCATAGTCATTTTACATTTATGTTAACATTTTCTTTTGTCCATAATAGTACCATAGTATTTTGAATAATATATAATTTTATAACAAAAACAAAAAAATACGGATTAAAACAAATAACAATAATACTGTGCATAAATATAATTAAGTAGGTATGGTATGATTCTTTACTAGATGGATTTATCATGTAGATAGTCATCAACACTATAATAGGCCTTGTTTAGCATTATATCTTTAATCTTGCGTTTAAATAAGTCATTATTCTTAATCTCTAGTATGTGCTTTGGTAGGTGATTATAAATTCGTGGTCCCATGCAGAATATACTTTTATTGAACATCATTGTGCTATGCGTAGGACAATTGATTTTGTTAATTTGTCGCTTACTTTTGTATTTTTTATACTTATATAAATTAGTCCTGATGTAGTTTATTACCTCATAAATAAATAGACTAGGAAGTGTTAAGATTTTTAGATTGATAAAATGGGGCTTACAGCTGTCAGTCTGACTTATTTTGCAAATACTCCTTACGCACCTTTTCTGCGCCAGAAACACTCGTTGCTTATCTGTCGAGTTACCCCAGAAAAGGATACCATATCTTAGTATAAAGCCCACGTATCCGTGGTAGGCCGTAAGTACCGCTGACTGACTAGCTACTCTTGAGAGCATGCGCAAGGCATAGGATTGTTGATAAAGTTTCTGGCAAAGGTTATCAATGTGAGCTTTCCAATTCAAGCTACAATCTATCTATCTACTATCTTATATATTTACAATTTCGATTAGTTACAATTTCACATGCACATGCCACCCAGACCCGCATGTTCCGTGCGGGAATCGAACCCGCGACATGTTGCGCGGCAGCTGGTTGCCCAGCCACCGCGCCAACCGTGTTGTTATTCTATTTACCGAGTTTCAGCAATATAGTTTCGGAAAAACTGGGTGGAAAGACAAATAAGGGATCCGTTTTTTTCCATTTGGCCATTTTGATGTTTTCATGGATTATGAGAAGACTCGCCCTTGTCAAGCTTTGAAACAAAAAGTTTATCCAAGACGTACTTACGTAAACTAAACTGTATACCAAATAATTAAACTATTTATATAGATTCAGTACGTAATCATTTAATGACTTTCCTCCTCTTGAGAGATGAGTGGGATAAGAGGAGGTTTTTTTTTGTGAGGGGAAAATCATCAAATGACTTCTCCCGCCCAGGGCGGGGCGGGAGGGAATGTCAGATTCTTACTGACTAAAAACTCCCTGTTCCTTCTCCTACTCTGGGACTACGTCGCGGTGCCTCATTGCGCTTACCCCGCAACCCCGGCTGAACATCAGCCCTTTAGGGCCCCGTCTGTGGTGGTCTATTGGCTCTTTGAGGCGCGCGCGGAACGCTACGTGCCGTACGCTCGGGCCTGGTTCTTGTCGGGCGGTGAGCTGCCCTTACTCGCCGACCGCAGACCCGCGCTTACGGTGGCCGGAGATCGTCGGGATAAGAGGAGGTGTGTAAGTGCAGAAGATTGCATTTGGGATAGGCCAAAAACCATTTAACGCTTCACATACGCTTTACTTAAATATGGAATAGAATTTGCACTATAAATAAGTATAAGTATGTGGGGATGCAATGTGACAGATAGGTCAAATCCTTTGTTGAAAGTGCTGAGCAAACCTTTTTTCACGTAGAGAAGTTTTGAGCATTGATAGCATGAACTCATAACTAGAAATAATAAGTATTTTTATAACGTTTCCTCACACTAGAATTTTCTTATGTGATATGGCTACATTTACAAACACAAAATTTCACATACCTACTTACACCTGAAACCACAATAAATGAAACACGTTTCGAGGCAGCCGATAGACCAGCACGTTTCTCTTACCGAAGTAAAAGTTCATATTATTATCTGCGTATAAGCCACGCAGAAAAGTAAGCCACACGAATTGTGTAAAGAAGAGTTGAAATTTATATTATTACAGTACCGCGTTTTTATAAAAGCTTTATTATGTAAAGGGTCATTAGAACTCATCTTACTTATTTAATTAATTTTTAAAACGTCCACCTTTATATTCCTGAACGTGTAAGCAAAAGAGTGTAATATACATATGTACTTACATGGTACTCCCAAATGCACGGATGGCGACTGGACCACTGGCATGTTAAATTATATGTTTCTCAACGCACCCACTTTAAATCAGAACTGTAGAAGAGCTCTCTCCAAAAGCCGAACAATACAGCAAAAAGTTCGACTGACAAAAACTATGAACTCTTTTCAAAAACAAATTTTATTTCGTACAAATAAAAACGGTAACGCAAATCTAACCTTCCAGGAAGAACAATTTATAGCACTTCACATACTCGACTCTTCCTAAACCCATTCTCGTATCTAATAAATTAATTAAGCCGAAATAACAATAACAATGCCAACCTTTGGTCCAAAAGTCCAATGATTCGTATTAAAATAGTTTGGGGTTAAAGTTTTTTGGGTAAACATTAATTAAAGGATCGAGTGATTTAGGTCAACGTGATTTGGAGTTTTGTTTTGAGAGTCATGGGTTGTTAAGAGCATTTGACCCCTTGGCTGAGTTATGGCTGGAACCCCACCTTTTAGGTAAGTCCACATCAAATTGAGCGTGAAGTTCTGGGGGGGAGAAGGTGCTACTCGTATTTATCCTTCGTAGACTAATGAAAGGACATACGACATTAATGAAACAACTACTAGGACATTTAAAGACAAGTGAAATCCTTATTCTATTAAAAAAGGGAGAACGCCTTCTTAAAAACCAGAAATTTTTTGTATTTTACAAAAATGTAATTGAAACTCCCCTGATTACTGCGCGTTTGAATTACATAAAAATATAAATTTGTTTTTACGTATCATTAATAAAATTCATGGATTATTTATAATCCAAAAAAATCTCTTGTAAAAACAAGGGGTTTTATGACGGCAAACGATCTGACTACTTACCTGATGGTAAGCAATCAACGCTGACAATAGGCACTGCAACAGAAGAGTAATTGTAAGTGTGAATAGTCGAAGTTTTAGGGGTTGGTTGGTTGGCTGAGTGCTATAGGCTATAAAACACTACGCTACGAATAAATGGAGCCGAGCAGCGGGTTAAACTACGCGAGAGTAGTTAGTAATTGTTATTTTTGTCACCATTTCACATTTTCAAAAAAACATAACTCACTTAATATAATCTCATATCTCCCGTAATCCTCGCAGTCCTGAATCCAATCC
Source organism: Spodoptera exigua (assembly GCA_902829305.4). Classification (NCBI taxonomy): domain Eukaryota; kingdom Metazoa; phylum Arthropoda; class Insecta; order Lepidoptera; family Noctuidae; genus Spodoptera; species Spodoptera exigua. The sequence goes on along the minus strand of LR824607.2, from coordinate 15,363,059 downwards.
CTATACCTACGTAATATATTCAGTGACCCCATTGCCCCAGGTAATCGAGTCACGTACAGGCTTCAGTAAGCTGAAACTTTCAGACGAACCTCTCAACTACTAACTTGATGATCAGATGCTGATACACCATTATTTTATCTTCACGCTCTGTTTGTTTCTGGTTGTAAGCTGAATTGTTGGCATTTAGTGATTCATTGTTTACGAGTTCTGATCCATAATTTGTTTCTTTAATTTTTTCTTTAACTAGTTTTCAAGTGATGAATACAGGCTTGAATTTAAGAGCCTAATTTAACTTATAAACAAACAGCAATTAATGGACAAGGCTGATAGAAAGCATTTACATACTTAACCAACAAATTGACATGGAAATCGAAATCAAATAACACGAGAGAACACAGCGCCTAATGTTGATCCTAAATCATAACCTATTCATAATAAAAACCATGCAATAACATACTAAAGCATACACAAATCCACAAATAACGAAGAAGAAAGAGAAGATGTAACTCTGCGAAACATTTCCAAGTTGGAAATAAACTAACACAACTAGAATTCCACACAAGTACGAGCTACCAATAGTGACACTTCCGTGTCGCGATACAATTTGCTCTTCCACTAACAATTGACACTAGCATGAAGTTAGTAAATTACAACGGCAACCAGCTGTAGGACAAGTTGCCAACAAAGTTGTTTAAGTTGATCAAGACAATACGTGCTTAACATACAAGAAGTGATTGAACCAATCGAGTTGGAGGTGTTATTTGCAAACACTGACAAACATTTGTTATGTGAAACTGTTTTGGTACTGCATTGAATACGTAATTTGGTTCCGGATTTTGCCTTAAGAAATCGACAAATAGATTGGTGATCAAAGTGTGGGAGTGTTACCACGGCCTCAGAAAAACAAGCGTGAAAACTACATTTGCATTGTGTTTATCGCTTTCCGTTCACTTCATCTGTATCCAAAAAAGGGCATGAATGAATAAAATTTAAGAAGAAAAAATCTTCTTGAATTTTATTCAGAATGATAATCCGCATAGTCCAAATAAAAAGGCATGGCATAAGAACTGGACGATAAGTTTTGAAATGAAAATCACATTTCTTCCATTGCGCTGCACCTACTTAAATAAAGATTACACGCAACTTTGCTACTTAATGACAAAGACAGAATAATCACATTCCTACTTCTTTTCACCCACGAGAATTCGAACAACTTTTATTGCGTAACTTGGAACAATCTCTTTTCAATAGGCAGGAGTCATACATAATCAAGGACGGAGTCAGCCATCTTTTGATTGATGTTGTAATCATCTGCCGGCTTCTCATGCTGTAGGGGGATGATTTTAGCCAATCGAAGGGAATAACAATCGGTACGAAGAAAAGGAAAATCTTACTCTAGTTTGAAATTTAGTATCCTTGCTTTGAGTTAGGAATAAATGAGTGAAAATGGAAATTTGAAAATAACGACACTATTTTAATATCGACATTATCAGGGAAGTAAGTGTCGGCGTAAGAAACGCCGAATGGGTTACCGCATGGGTGAGGTTACTAAAGGCCTTCTGAAGGCTTATAATTTTCTTATGCCTTATATCGAGTTTCAAATTTCGAATACCGGATTTTGTTTATCGATTTTGGTCAGATTGTTAATTCACAACAAATGGTGTTTTGTTTACATGGAGTGACTTGAACAGACTTGAACAATAAAATAAGTACTGGTGTAGTTACACCCTGCATATTGTGTGTCTAATAAAATGAAGTTAGGAACTTTCTCTGTCAATTCACAAAACAATATAAATTCAGTACTTACACACATTATCATTATTCTCGGAATTAACCTCCACAGACATTTAAAATAACCACTGAATCATACTTTACAACATAGATTTCACATTGAAACATTTCTTTGGTCGCAGATAACAGAACACTTACTTTTACGAGTCTCATTTAAATCCAAGAGTACTTGAGACTAAGTTATCAAGAACAAAGAAACTGCATACTTAGCATAAAACTCATTTATATTAAATTTACGTTACGTATGATGCTATATTGAGAGGGTTCTTCAAATAACTTTAATTATGCTGAGGGTCGGGTGAAGATTTCTTGAGGTTATTTGCACCTGATACTTAAAAAGACGAAATCCAATTTCGTGTAATGATAAAATCGGAGTGAAACCACAATTGCGTTGTGTTTAGCAGTGAGTGAGATTGCTAATTTACTAATGCAATTCAAATTCCCTGATCCCAGAAAGGTCGGCAACACCACTTTTCTGATGTTGCAGTTCATTGGCAGCGCCGATTACATCCATCAGGTCGTCCGTCAGTTTGTTTGCCACTCTATACCATAAAATGTGTCCTGACAGAACGGTGACTAATAATAATATATATTATGCTGACTCTACAATTTCTCCTCTCTTCAGAAGCAGTTTTCTGATTTTTAATTAATAATTGAAGTGTCTTCTGGTGATTATTACAACTTGTTATTGGGCATCAGTATCATCGTCATTAGTCTTAAAGACCTCTTCATACACGGCGAAATTTCGATCATTAATCACCATGTTTGCTCAAGCGATTGGTATTGGGAATATTACCAGTAGATAGAAACATATAAATGACAATGATAGAAATTAAATCGCTGTACGTACACATATACAGAATCCTCCAACCTACAAATCTACCAACTGCTTTCCGTCCCCGCTCGCTCCTTCAGGAAAATAGTCATGATACCATATCATATAAGACAAGAACTAAGGTCACCCAAGTTATGTAATACTCACCCAGTGGCAGTAATAACTCGTTTTGACCTACAGCTAGTAAAGAAAGTAATAACTTTCTTTGGGAAAATTAATACGGTCCTTTTTACGTATTCTTCTTCGTTAGATGGTATTTAATGTAATAATTATGACGCCATACTTGTTTAATATTGGCACTGCACCGTCAATTCCCCCCTATACTACGTGAACTCTTTTGTGATGAACTAATTATTGTTGAAAATATTGTAGCATAAGATAATGTTTTAAAGACAATAGTTATGGAACGAATGGGTCAGCTCGACCGGAGTGATACCATGGCCTCACAGAAGACCGACATGAAACAACCACAGCATCGAGTTTCACCATGTGAGCGAGATTACGGGAGGTCCTATCCCTTCCTTTCCCCAATCCCTAATCCTCCGATACTCTTATCCCAAAATAGCCGGTCCTCGTAACTTCCCTAGTATTGCGGATGGCCAAGAGCGGCCCCGATTGCTTACCATCAGGTCATCCGCAAGCTCGTTTGCAGACTCATCTCATAAAAGAAGTTCCAAACTGTTATTGCAGGCCATATAACATTTTTTTCTTCGCAATCTTCTTGTTTGTGATTTTCACATAATACACATAATAATGTTTCTCAATAAATTAAATTAAACTTTTTTTATTTTATTACCAGCACCTTTAGAGTAGGTGGCGAGTTGTCGTTTGAAACAATGAAACATGGAATTTATTTCTATAAATAGCTCACACAACAGCACTTTTACACTTGAAAAGTTTGTATAGAAAACAAGATGAAGTCGGTCTTTCCTATCTGTTTGTTGTTGAGGACTAAGATACTATTGTATACATTTCTTTATGGAAACCTTTCGGCTCATGATCATAATTTTGTTTTATTGATTAAGACCAAGTTACGAATTGATGCTCTCGCTAAAACATTTTACTTACTCCTTCCGCGTAGATGTCAGACCAGACCACGCTAATTGTCATAACTTCAAGGTATTGCTGCGACTTTGCTGGAAGACTGTTTTGATAAACGATCCACTTCGAGACAAGGCAATTGAAACTAGAAAATTAAAGGTTTTCCTAACGAAACATTTAAGATTAAAATATCCCGTATTCTAATGTCTTCTGCAAAACTGAGCATACTCGACAGCAATAAATTATAATCCTCTTCGGGCATTATGAATAGATAGGCAAAAAAAGTAAACTTTAAAACGGCTTTGTATTATCAACTTGAAAAGGCCCAAGGGTATGAAATGTAAATTTTCTTTATTCCTACATTATCAGCTTGCAAAATTTAGGAACAAAGTTTGGTTCCCCGGGGAAATGCCAAAACCAGGATAGGAAGCGTCGCCGACGTGTTTAGAGATTGAAAGACTGGAAGCTTCATCCGAGTTCGGTGCCGCTGGGACGGTCCAATTAAGCTGCGTACAAATGAAATACTGTGCTACATTTTCTAACTGTGCAATCTCCACTTTACTGTTAAAATATCCCGCTTTTCTAGTCTTTTGGTTTCTTGTATGTGATAGCACGGCAAATGAGCAGACGGATTACCTGATGGTAAGTTGTCGCCGCCGCCCATGGATCCTCGCAACAAGACACGAGTTACGATTGCATTGCCGACCTTTTGGGGATTAGGGATTTGGATATTTAGAGATTAAGAAAGGGGAAGGATTGGGTCAAATAAATTACACGTTACAGTTTATATTTTGTTGTCATAGTGTTCGTCAAATTGTAAGTTCTTTTTAATTTTATTCTCAAAGGCTTAATAAATTTGTGGACAAAAAAGAAAAGAACCGATAAAAGGTTTCACTGTAAAAAGACCATTAAAAATAGTGTTCCTAAAAATAGATGACGCAGACTTCCAATACAGGTCGGTCGCCGACAAACGGACGACGAAGTATTTTCTATAGATCCTAGGAAATTCCTAGGAATTATTGAATGATTGAATTCGTTTTTCTATCGAAACTTACTAGTATTTTTTCTATTTTTAGTCTAATTAATTGTGGCAAAGGATTTACTACAAAAAATAGATACAAACACAATTAATACCACAACTTTTAAATTTGAAAACGTCTGAAAGTAAGTTCTTGGAAATATTTTGATTATTCATACTGTAATCGACTTCTAAATTAATATAATCGATTCATAACGCCACGCATCTATATCTCTAAACAGGTTGGCAGAGGCATATCGTTGCTTGGGTTACGGGGTAAGCGCCACCTCGGCCCAGAGCAGGAGAAGGAACGGGGGATTTTTAATCAGTAAGAATCTGACACTCCCGCCCGGCCTTGGGCGGGAGAAGTCATTTGATGATTTTCCCCTCACAAAAAAAAAAACTTGACCAAGAGTGGTAATTAATGCTCTAACTTTCTCCGTGCGAAAAGAGACCTTTGCTTAGCCGCTAATTCCCAATAGTTATGAGTACTAGCGAGGCATGATTTTAAGAGTGGGAGAACCCTGCCTTGGCACAAATAGCCCGGCTCAATCGGAGTGATATCACGACCTCACAGAAACCAGGCGTGAAACAGTACTAACGTTATCCTGTCAACCAACATAAGCGCGTTGTTTTTATAACTTAAACGTCCTCTATTTATGAACTGCTATTAGTACCGAGGCTGACATTAATTTTCATACAATGAAAATCACGTCAAACTGTCAACAGCCATAACATTTCGTTGTAATTATTATTTTCGTAAAATAACACATTGTGTATTTTCCTGTATATGTGTAACTATTTTTAGGATAACATTGTTTGTTCTAATAAATATAATCGAACATTTTTGCTTCGAATACAAATGGGTCGGGTCAACCGGAGTGATTAAACAGTCTTTAAGAATATCGCTCGCAACAACGGCTGCATTGTGGTCCGCCGTGGGAGTGAGGTTTTATTTTTAATTTATTGTTTACAGTCTCCACGGACTCGGGGTCCGTGCCCTTGTCATACAGTTTCCAAAAACATTATATTTGTAAGAGCAGGAGGGCCTTCGTCAAAACTCATCTTATATAACGTATGTGAATAGATAGGCATTAATGATTAGGCAAGTGAGCGTGTGCAGAGAAAACCACAAGACCTCGTTACAATGACAGTAATAACTTGGAAGCAAAGCGATTCGCCACAAGCGTGGTATGTGGACGCTGTCTTGAACCAGAAGTGTGTTCCGATCAGATCCTCCTCAAAACTATATAGGCTAACTTTGACAGCCAAAAGTCAACCTGATGTTTGATATTGACGCATGCGCCGTCATATTAGTAAAATGCGTGAGCAAGCTTCATTCCTTCTACCGCCTATCCCGAATCGTCAAATATTTAACAATCTCCCAAATTCTGACTACGTTCTTCTACTTCCTCTGGTACTACGAGTGTTATTTGGCGGTGCTAATTACTTGCCATCAGGGCACCACGAACACGTTTACCCCCCTATGCTACCCATATAAAAAATTACGTCACATAACAACCAATTGATCAAAATACGATTATAAGTCCGAATAACAAGAAACGTAACAACAAATCAAAGTTTTCTATTTGTTATAATGACATTTTTTTCAGAATCGAATAACGTGTTTTTTCCTTAAAATATACTTTTTGTTACAGGAAAATGTTATGTCACGTATGACTTAAAATATATCAAATACATATAGTATGTATGTATGTTCGTATTTGTATATAAGTTAAAAAGTTTGCTTGTTTGTTTGTTTGCATAAAAGTTGTAAAGCACCTTAGATTTTTTTAAATCTTTATTCGTCATCACCTAAAATTTTAAACATCGATGATTTAAAATTTTCGATGCATTATGCATATGTGTAAGTAAAATTTAATAACGAGATTATGTCAGCTATTGTCGTCATCATTTTAAATCTGTTTCCGTTGACTATTGGATATGCACTGGATATTATACATTCTTGTATTGTGTACCAAAAAAGTTTGAGCTTCGACATCACCACGACAAGTTGACCAACATTATAAGTCCCACTGCCTAAATAAATAAATAATCTTTTAAGTGTGGGAGAGCCATGCTTCGGCACGAATGGGTCGGCTCGACCGGAGTGATACCACGGCCTCACAGAAGACCGGCGTGAAACAACCACGTTTCACGTTTGAGCGTTGTGTTTCGCCGTGTGAGTAAGGTTACCGGAGGACCAATACTTTCCCGCCCCCAATCCCTCCTCAATCCCTAAATCTCCAAATCCATCATCCCTAAAAGGTCGGCAACGCACTCGTAACTCCTCCGTTGCGGGTGACCATAGGCGGCGCTGATTGCTCACCATCAGGTAATCCGTCTGCTCGTTTGCCAACCAATAACATTAAAAAAAAATCTATGATCAAGTATGGGATATTCAACAAGCGTTAAAAAATTAAATATGTCTGTCTGTCACTAGACTGTCTTATTAACCGTGGTAGCTAGATATGAAAAATTTTAATAGACGATGTATATCTAGGACTGCTATAATGTCAATAATAAAAAATAAAAACAAAGTAAAAAACATTTACAAAACCCTTCGAGCTTAAGGGCGACTAGCTAAATTTTTAATTACAATATTTTCGTTTAAGGTTTTACTATAAACCTTATTCAAATCACAAAAAAAACTGCTAAAATAACTGCTAGTAATGTCCCAATATGGCCCAATGTTATAATAATTAACCTCACATTACACATCTTCTGCCCATAACTGTTCAATGCTGAGCAAAGGTATCTTCACATACGGAGAAGGTTTGAGAATAATTAACCTAACGACTAAATACTTCCAAAAAAATAAATTATATAAAAAATAATGAAATACTAGCGACAATAAAAATAGTTGTATAAAAATTCTCCTCATTACTTTTTCCGCAAAGTCATCATGGCTACCCAGAATTACGAGCGGGTACAACATATATACAAGCAAAGGTACATTTATATAAATAGACTCAATAAATTCAGTTAAGATCGAGCTGCACCAAGATTACAGTGTCCACGATAAATGGAGACAAAAATGGACGGATTAGACGTCTCCGAGACTGGAACGGGATTCCGCAAAGCGTTTCATGAAACCAACTTGGAAAATGTTTTGAAAAACAAAGTGAAATTGTTAAAAAGAGAACAATGATTTTGATAATGTCGGTTTCTGTTTTTTATGTGAGAGTGCGGCAAATGAGCCGATGACGACGGGTCACATTGGTGTGCAACTAGCGACACCTATGGACACTTGCAATACCAAAATGATTTACAAGAGCATTTTCGACGTTTTGGAGGTTGGCTTTCGACTTTGTAGAGGATTTAATTGTCTTAAAAATTGTTACTTTGGATTAATCTGCATTAATCCAAAGTAATATAAAACCGAATACATAATTGAGTCCCGCATGTGCAATTAATTCACCTTTTACATAACCAGTGAAATGGGTTTTACATTATGAGTAATTTATTGTCTTAAGAAACTGCTACACTCTGTTACTTTTCTTCAAAAAAACTCTCCTAAAGTTCTTCACAAAAGTTATAACAACTCGATATACCTAAATAAAAATAAAAGCTGGTCCAGTTTTTATATTTCATATTTTTTGCTACAGAATTTAAACTGGGTAGTTTTAATTAAGTGCGCTAACCATAATATTTAGTTTTCTACCGAGTATTTGCATTCGGAAATTACAGTCGGACTAGCAGTGTTGCGATAGAGGTTTTATTAAAATCTGTAATAGTAAATTTAGATTGGTTTTTATATTCAATGTTGTAACTGAAATACTCATAGACAACAAATTATTTGGTACTAGCTTCCACGCGCGTTGTAGATAATAAGTAACCTATATGTGAGTCCAAGGTGTCGCCTATCTACATAACAAATTTCAACCAAACCAGTCCATCAGTTTTTGCGTTAAAGCATAACAAACATACATACATCCGTACATTCACACAAACTTTCAAATTAATATTAGTAGGAAAATAGGATGTAACTTATATAGAATTTAAGACACTTAGAACGAAAATTTTCTACATCAAGAAAAAAACACTTACGAATTCCTAGAACCCAGAAACCCAACCACTGAAAAGGAATAGCGAAAAAAATTCACCAACATGAAATATGTCATCTTCAACCAAAGATATTAAATTCTTAGGAAGAGAGTCGGTGTAATTGCGCAGTTTGTCACATAGGGAGCCGCCTTAACGAGCAGTTTAACTCCGGTTAAGCTTGTAACTCATACGGTAATGTTACTTACTTGGGTACAGATATGCTGGGATTACATAATATGTGCTATCGGGACGCCGAGATTGCCTGATGAATTTTGTTGGCGTATAGTGATTGCTGTGTGTGTGAATAGACAGCCGGGGTTGCGGGTTAAGCGCAATGAGTCACCGCGGCCTCGGCCGAGAGCAGGAGAAGGAACGGGGGTTTTTAGTCAGTAAGTGTGACACTCTCTCTCGCCTAGCCCTGGGCGGGAGAAGTCATTTGATGATTTTCCCCTGACAAAAAAAAAGTAATATTTAGCTCATATTATAAGATCAAAAGGTTTTTATTCTACCTAGTATAACGCGAGAGGTAGTGTCAGGCTCTTCCTGACTAAAAACCACGCTGTTCTTTCTCCTGGTCCAGGTCGAGGCTATGGCAATAAGCGCTTGCCCCATAGTCCCGGTTTGTTAGTACGAAATGAATGTTTGTTACGCCTTAACGCAAGAACTGCTTAACGGATCTGAATGAAATATGGCATAAACATAGATTATATTCTGGAATATCATTCCATTCTCATTAGCATTCATACTACGGTACTGCAAACAAAGCTGTTGGCATAACCTGGTAAGTAAGGTTAGGGCATAGGTTTTCTTGGTAGTCGAGTAAAATGAAAAAGCTATTTTCTGTTTTCCAAATATTTTTCTACTAGCTTCCGCCTGCGGGTTCGACCGCGTGGTATGTTAATAAAAACTAGCCTATGTCCTATTCCGGAGTGTATCCTATGCCAGTGCCAAATTTCATCCAGATCCGTACAGCTGTTTTGGCGTGATTGAGCAACAAACATCCAGACATCGTAACTTTCGCATTTATAATATTAGTAAGAAGTAAGATATACATTATTCAGCTTTGTTAACAATTTCTTTGATAATTATAAGTTAAAAGGTATTTTAGTTAATACATCTCTCTTTGTAAGTTCAGATTTCCATTAGAAAAAATAATATGATAAAGTTCATAATAACCGACTGTATTCTACAAACGGATTCATTATAACATGTCAACATAATTATGACAAATATCCTGATAAAAAGCACATTAAAAATAACAATACGCACTTGTTATCTATGGTAATCCGATCAACACGCAGCCAATCACGAGCTTCATAAACCATAACGTCACACACACAAAATTCAAAATAAAAACGGAAACGTTCCAAATATGAATTCCAGCAATATTCGTTGATTTGAGCGTCAAAACTAGATTTGTGGGAAAAATAAATAAATGAAACGAACTTTGTTACTGGCCAGAGTTATATGACGTCACAAAGTGGAAATATTGGAATAGGAAAACATAAATAGTTTTGGTCGTAGTTTGTTTAATGCTGACTGGAACTAACAAATTAACTGAAATGTTAATTACGACACTAGTTTTATACCATTGAGACGGCAAAAAGCTTACGATTTCCACGCTAGGAAGTAATTACACTGTTAATTAAGCCCACACAATTTATGTAACAAATAATCGTCGCTCGATATTTTTCTCAGATTTAGATTTTAAATGTTTTGTAGAAAATATACTCCGAACCTTAATCACAAATTTCAAACGGTTATTTACATGTTATAATAATAATATTAGTCTGTTTTTATTTTTGTAAGATATTAAATTACTTTAATATCTTACAAAAATCATGATACACTACATACATACTTTTTATTTTACGACCTACTCACGACACTTCTTTGATTGTCGAGATAGCTTAAATAGTTTCAAACTACACACAATTAAATTTCACCGCAGCCCCTGTACCGCTGGTTGCTTCCGCAAATAAACGAAAAGAAAATCCGTGCTGTGGCCGTAGATTGTCACGGCGAATAGTTTCGGCGGCGGCGACCTCTCGCGCCCAGTCTTAGTCGAGGCCATGGTGCGGAGTGAGAGGAACTGGGACGCCGTCTCCTCATTTTGTGAAGCAGTCATGCTCGCAAAGAGAGAGGCGGCCCGCGTGAGGGAGCAATCCTCCTCCTCACGCCCCAGCCCCCGCAACTGGCGACACTACGGGCGTCGGGGATCGAGGGACGATCTCCGGCCACCGTAAGCACGGGTCTGCGGTCGGCGAGTAAGGGCAGCTTGCCGCCCGACCAGAACCAGGCCCAAGCGTACGGCGCGTAGCGTTCCGCGCGCGCCTCAAAGAGCCATTAGACCACCAAAGACGGGGCCCTAAAGGGCTAATATTCAGCCGGGGTTGCGGGGTAAGCGCAATGAGGCACCGCGACCTCGGCCCAGAGCAGGAGAAGGAACAGGGGGGTTTTTAGTCAGTAAGAGTCTGACACTCCCTCCCGCCCGGCCCTGGGCGGGAGAAGTCTTTTGATGATTTTACAGAAATAGATCTCCAACTTAATCTCTTTACCATAAGACTGAGAATCTTTTACAGAAATGAATAATAAATAAATACGAAACTCAAATATTCACATACCCTTTGAAGAAAAACAAACAAGAATACTAAGTCTATTTAATAACACATTGTATTCACAATACGAATTTAATAATAAATATTGAAGTACAGAACCTTACTGCGAGGGAGAGTAAAATATTGTCCTAAGCTAAAACAAAGGGCTCGCTACAACGGCTTAAGTAAGATCCTGCTCGAAACGTCAGACGCAGTTTCAGACCAGCCTGACATCCCCACAGACGGGTTTAAACTTTTAAACAAGTAAACATGAAACGTTTTGTAATTTTCTTAGCTTTTCAGATATTTTCTATTGTCAATTTAGGAGTGGTTGGTTCCAATTGCGCGTAAGTGTAAGGAGTCTTAGAGTTACTCTTAAGTGTAAGAGGTCGTGGAGGTCTGGAGGTTAAGGAGCCCGCTTCTCATGCATGAGGGTGTAGGTTCGAAACCTGGCTAGTACCAATGTGTCTTTTTTTGAGTTATATGTACTTTCTATGATTATTTAGACATCAATGACATATGGTGAAGGTAAACATCGTGAGGAAACCTGGACTTATAATTTCTAATTATAAGTTTGAAATCGCCAACCCGCATTGAGCAAGCGTGGTGATTAATTCTCAAGCCTTCTCCGTTTGAGAAGAGGCCTTTGCTCAGTAGTGGACACTTATAGGCTGATGATGATGATGATGTAAGAAGTCTCTGTTTATTTTAACTCTCCCATAGCGCGTCTGTTGGAAAAGATTTTTGAAGAAATAAACTGTGCCTTTGAGCTTTATTATTGTATTATTCTTGTTATCTAACTGACTGTGTACATTAACTATTAAATAAATAAATAAGTCATTAGATTTTCGTTGAGACATTACGTAGTCGTTTGATCCGGTGTGATGGTATGAGAATAGAATTGTTTTATCACCAATAGCAGCAATATATCAGATGTACATACAAGTGTTGGCAACGTACTTGCAACTCCCCTAGTCTTGCAGGTGTCCATGGCGGATGCCGATTGCCTACTATCAAATGTTAATATAACATATACATATGACCTTGAACAATATAAAGGGCTACACATTGAGCAAATACCGAGTAGCAGCACTCACCTCATATTTACTTACACGTCACATATCGTCGACCTATAAGTGTCCATTGCTGAGCAAAGGCCTCTTCTCACATGGGAAAGTTTTGATCAATCACCACGCTTGTATCTAGACGGATTAGTGATATAAAACTTATAATTTGAAATGATGTATTATTCCAGGTTCTAGGTTGCGGATCAAAATAGGTACTACAGCCTCGGACTGAAGCAGCATAAGGAATGCTATGGTTTTTATTCAGTAAGAGTCTGACATTCCCTCTCGCTGCACCATGGGCAAGAGAAGTAATTTGATGATTTTGACCAATCAAAAAAAAAGTTTTCTCACGACGTTTTTCTGTACCGGAAATCAGCGGTATCTAATTAATCTAAAAAACACACATATAACTCAGAATAAGTCATATAGTACTTGCCAGGTTTGAAACCCAAACCCTCAAGCATTCCGGGGTAAGCTTAATGAGGCACCTCGGCCCAGAGCAGAAGAAGGAACAGGGGGTTTTTTGTCAGTAAGAGTCTGACACTCGCTCCCGCCCGGCCCTGGGCGGAAGAAGTCATTTGATGATTTTCCCCACACAAAAAAATAAAAAACCTTCAAGCATGAGAAACTGGAACTTCAACCTAATGGCAATCACGACATCTACATATGTAGTAAAAAAGTCCACACAAATTACTTTCTTTATTGAAACTTTTCTGTTAGATAATGCTATCCATCCGATGCACACACTCACTATACACATATTTACAGAAAACAAAACAGTACGATAAAAATAGCAATCGTTCTCCTAAACTATTCGAATATTAAAAGTATCGATTAACTATTCAGCTCACCTGTTCCCGCATACCATTAACTGTGCGAAACGGATTCCTTCGGGTAAATCGATTACCGACTCGATTGCCGCCGAGCATTCGAACTTGTAACCCTGTAGCCACACACTCGATCTCTCCACGTGTAAAAACAGACACTGTAATAAACGAAGGCTATTTTTATACGATTAAAGGCCAAAGGTCTATTAATTGAAATAGGACCTTTGTAACACTGGACAAGGATTATGTATATATATGTAGTGTCAAGTGATAAAATGCTTTAAGAACTTACACTAAAGTGTGTATCTTAAATGCCTATTAACAAAATCTAGTTATACTATAAGCGCCAAATTTTATTATGGATGGATGTTTGTTTGAAACTCTTTCACGTTAAAAATAAGGAATGGATTTAATTGAAAATTGGCCCAGATATAGATTATAGTCTAGAATACACTAGATACACAATACACACGACTTCTTTTCATTCATGAAACGTGGCAGAAGCCTCTGGCAGAAACTTGGTGAAATAAATCTCTTTTTTTTCTATTACTATCTTCGTCTAACTCAATATTTAATTATGCTATCGTAGTAAATGTAGTGAATACACTAGTATTTGCCCGCGACTCCGTTCGCGTGGAAAAGTGACTTCCTGTAGATTTTTGGTATTAAAACTATCCTATGTCCTTTCTCGAGTTTCAAACTACGTCGGTACCAAATTTCAGAGAAAACGGTTCAGTAGTCTAGGCGTGAAGAACAGACAGACAGACAGACAAACAGATAGACAGAGTTACTTTCGCATTTATAATATTAAATTTTTAGGATTACAAAAAGTGCATCGGGTGAAGTGTGGCCGTAGCTTTACCACGGTTCAGGTCGTCGCAAGATATCACGACAGTCACAAGTCTACGAGTGCTCCAGCTGACGACGCCGGGGATGATGGAGGATGCAGCTTCTAATCAGAGGTACGGGAAACCTGGCGTATCCTTTGTGCCATATATTATGTCTTGGATTAATTATGTTAAGACGAATACAGGTACCTATAAGATCTTGTTTCAATAATGAATTGGTACTTAGAAATCTTTGTTCATTAGATATTCATATGTTTCTATTTATTGACAATTCATAGGACTTCATGCCTTAGGAATTATTACCAGTCAAGCCTTGTGTAATGCTGAGATGAGCCAATGATTGATGCAAGAAAAAGCAAGCAAACGATCGTAGTTTTATTTAAGACGTCAGCATATGATACATAACTTAATAGAACCTATAGTAAGTCAATAGTTTTAAAATCTGATCCAACAGACAAATTGTGTATACAGTTTTGTTGGACATTTTATACCTTTTATAATGTAAAATGTACCTTTTAAGCAATAATAAATAAATAAATATAATAAATAACATATAATTAATTGTATATGTAAATGTGCATATTACTTACAAATACAGTGTTATAATATATACAAACACTAGCAGACCCGGCGAACTCCGTTTCGCCACCAGATTCGTTTTATGTAACATTTCGTTTGGTGATTAAAAGATAAAGAAAAAAAAAATTTTTATTATATATTTGAAAAGGAAAATATTTATTTCATTTCACAACAGTAATAAATACATTTCGATTACCTACTAAAATGAAGTGTTATTTAGTTGAACTTCCCTAAGTAAATGAAAGTTACTCTTTGATATCGCTACAAATCCAAAGTAAATACTGAATCGAAGCGTTATACGTGTCCGCAAATTATCCGTTTCATTGTAGTGCTATTTGGTAAACCACATTTTTTGTTTTTTGGTCTGACGTTAACACAAACAAAGCGGATGGTTTCCCAACTCGTGAACACGCAACGTATAACTGCCCATGTGAAAAACAATGATTTTCTAAATTTATCCCGCAAACACTAAGCGATTGGCCTTGCAACTTATTAATTGTCATTGCGAACGCAAGGCGAACTGGGAATTGCAATCGTTTGAAGTCAAACGGAAGATCAGTTGGAATCATTGGTATTCGAGGAATACATACATTTTCACCTGCGTACTTTCCGTTAATAATGGTTGCCTCGATCAAATTCGGCATAAGTCTCTTTACCGAAAGTCGAGTACCGTTGCAAAGTCGCTGTGGATTCAAATTACGCAGTATCATAATAACTGTACCAACTTTGAGTTGCAAGTTGTGTGGTGGAAATCCTGGTATCTCCAGAGAGTTCAAAAACTCCGTTGGATAATTTACTACATCATCGGGATTTGTTATTGAATCAACGGATTTGTATGTCACCAAATCGCCAGCAATTTTTGATTGAATGGTAAAATTCAGTGCGTGGACATCATTATTCTTTGCGGCAAGAATTGCTCGTTGACTTAACCAAGCATAATTCTTATAATTCTCACTAATGTTTGGGAAAACATTTTCAATAAGAACTAATTGAGTGTCTACAAATCGGCAAAAATCGTTGGTATGAGTAATTAATCCAGATGTCGCATCAACTTGGACTTTTCCATTTCCAACATCTAACAATTGTTTGGAAAATTGTGCAGCACTTTGATCGTTTTGAAGTTGAACTCTCATATTAGTGGTTAGCGATAATGTTTTTACGTTATTCCATAAAGGTGATGCCTTCAGGCAAGCATTCAATTCATCTGCAGGCGTTCCACGGGGAACTACTGGCAACGTCTGCCTGAAATCGCCTGCCAACAATATCATCAAGCCGCCAAAGATGTTGTTATTTCGCCGAAGATCCTTCAGTGTGAAGTTAAGTGCTTCAAGTGATTTCTTATGTGCCATTGTGCACTCATCCCAAACAATGAGCTTGCATTGCATTAACAATTTTCCCATTGCACTGGATCGGGAAATATTGCATGTTGGAGTATCAATTGTGTTTAAATTGAGTGGCAACTTAAGCGCAGAATGTGCAGTACGACCGCCATCTAGAAGAGTCGCCGCAATTCCAGATGATGCTAAAGCCAAAGCTATGTCACATCTTGATCGAATAGTGGCCAAAATCAATGAAATGACAAATGTTTTCCCTGTTCCTCCAGGCGCATCCAGGAAGAATAGACCACCAGTATTATTGTCCACCGCTTGCATTAATGTTTCGTATACTTGTTTTTGCTGTTCATTCAGCAACGGAACATTATTTCTAACGAATTCCTGCAATGTATCAACATTGTATTGTAGCTCTCGATTTAATTCTTGATTGAATGCATCGTGCATCGATCGATTTGGCGCAATCATTCCTACTTCAATCAGTAGCTTGTTTGCAATATTCAAGCATTGATCCTCAATCAGAATCAATCCTTCATTGTAGATTTCATCGGTTATTTGGATGCCAGGATTATTCGTTTGAATGCGCAAGCGATGCAAGATGTCTTCACATATGGCGTCTTTGTATTTGTTCCATAACTGAATTGGTTGTGAAGGAAAACATGTGGTGATGATAATTGCGAACAGCGTTCGTATTTGGTACGCATTTGATGAAACAACTGAATCTGCAAGTGTTAAATCCCAATGAGAATCGTTCTCCAGCAAACCCAATAGTTGACATGCTTCTCGATATGTTTGGCATTGGTGGCCATTCACAGTTTTCAAATGCGCAAATGATTTTGGTCCACGTACATTTACTAACAGCAGTCGCAAATAAAAACACTCATCGTTTCTAGGATGAACAGTGTACATACGACCTAGTGCATCACTTGAAAACACCTGTGGCCAGTCTGGAACTGGGGTTCCTTGTTTGCGACGTTGGAATTTCTTTGTTGATTGATTCCAAGTGTAATACTTGGGCATTTCAACGTACATCAGCGTCGCTGCGAATGGATCTGCTTCACACATTGCAAAGAAGCTAGTTAATGTTGTCGATGGTGGTCTCTCAGCTCGTTGTGCCGCATTAGCCTCAGTGAAGTAAACTCTTTGGCCATTTTCCAAATGCACTGCTAAATGTACAACTGTGGGATATCTTTCATGAATTTGAAATGACAATAATCGCCACAGTGCTTCATTAGTACTGACGTATCTGCCCATTTGAAAGTTGCTGATTTCATCATTCGCATTTTCCGACGCAATACCAAACACAGCCATGTCGCTGCCTTTTGTGACGTACTTGCACAAATATTTGATTGATTTGGCCGAATGACAACTCTCAACGTTTGCATGTGTTTCGAAAATTCGTGATAGCAGCGGGCAATATGGTACAATGAATTCATTTCCGATCTCAATCTCTTGATTTTGAACTTTAACTTTGATAGTTCGACCGTTATCTTCTTTTGAACGCCGACGATAAACTGGATATCCATCGTTCCCTGTGACTGTTTCAGCAACTAACGGTCGCGGATATCGTTTTGTGCACTTTCCATCAGCCATGCAAGGCGATAATGGATTTAATGCACCGCACGGTCCATGCACCATCTGCGTCGTCACAATGCCGTGTAGACGGGGATCAGTGACTGGATCAGGAATTTCAGCTGATATGATGTCATCCACTTCATTTGAATGTAATTTGTTCAGCAACCAAATTAGGATATGAGCATGTGGTAGTCCACGCTTCTGCCATTCCACCGAGTACATATAACAACGTGTGTCACCAAAAACTCGATACTTAGTAAGCACATCCATCATAACCTTGAGTTTTTGCTGAAATACTCTGGCGATTATGTCATGGCGATCTTGCACTTTTTGACCCGGTTCCAACTCGCGTTCAATTTCCGTCCACTTCGGATTGCATGTGACCGTAATAAATAAATCCGGAGTTCCATAATTTCGCACGTACGTCATAGCGTCTTGAGCATATTCGTGCATGTGGCGTGGGCTTCCGATATAAGTTGATGGGAGAATCGTCAGTCGTCCAATATTCTGAACATCACCATCTGAATGAATAGCATCACGCAAGTGTATATAGTCCTCAGATCGTAGCTTTGCCTGATTGAATCGGATGAACGCTAAACGTTCGGTCTCGACTTTGACATACATGTCGACAGCGAATTGCTGGAATAGCCGACGGCACTTCAAAATGACATTCTCCTCATGTGTACGAATCATCATACGATACGCATAGTAATTCATTGCGCTTAGATTTTTATTCGTTGATACTCCTGAAAATGCAAAATTAAATGAATTGTTAATGGAAACCAATAATAGTAATAATGGAAATAATTAGTGTGTAAATATTGTACCTGTAATTGTATCGACCATCTTCAACGTGATGTCGTATCCGTCTTGCCCTTGCCAATAAATGATTGGATATTGTAACGCATCGTACAAACGATGTGTCTCGTTTACACGATGCATGATATTGCTTCTTCGCTGAACGACAATGTCTCGTGATTTAGTTGGATCGCCAACAATAATTGCAGCAACATCATTAACGGTGGGTGCATTGAATCTTCGCACATGTTCACCTGTTGGGGTACAATCCGCTCTTATGACAAATTTGTGCGTATCCGATGGCATTCGTTACAATGCTGTTTTGAACACATTAACCACAGCATTATTAGCGTGAAAAAAAGCTTGAAACTTCAATAATTCGTCTCTTTAACTGTTGTGCTCCCTGTATATTGCACCGCACATTCAACTGATCCACCATTGACGAAATGAAATATATTTGCAGAAATTGATGCGGTTCATCTGGTGTTGGCACCATTGAACCATGCAAATGATATATTTGTCTTTGTATCTGTAATTGCAAATAATCATTAAAATTTGTTGAAGAATACGTTGTAAATCGTTTGATGGTGTAGTGTGTGGTGTATATGCAGTTGTTATGTGTTGCAATTCATTGTGTTGGTGTGAGTGATTGGTTATGTGTGTTGTATCTTTTACCTTGCAAGTCGGCATGAAGCCGCCTTCTCGAATGATATTAGCTCCAAAGGAAGTCATGCGAAAGCAGTTATTGTATTCAAGGATGTGTTGAAGAAAATGGCTGGAATCGGGATCACTTCCATCGAACAATGTTTTCAGTGGCTGTGGTGGTGTAAGTAATGGATCCAGTTTGACTTTTCCACTTGCGTAGCACAATCCAGCCGTTTCTCTTTTGAACTTTAACGCATTAACGCATTGCAATATCGGCATATAGTCGTCATTCGTCCAATATCTAAATTTTCATCATCACTGTAGTTTGCAGTGGGATCATATTGGAATGCCAAGCGATTGTATGATGCCAATGATCTTCGTGTGCTCACGCGATGTCTCAATCGGTCATTTTCTCTTATTATATTTTGTCTTTCTTCGCTTAAGTTCCTTGAATACACTTGTTGCTGGCTTGCATGTCTTGTGCGGCGGCCGATGCTCGCACGTCGTTGTCTAGGCATTTTGGACAATGGACAGAGTGTTGAATTTAACCTCAAATGCACGATCCACATAATTTACACTGAGCTTGAATGAAATTAACTGAGCAGAGACAATGAGTAGCTGTCAAACACTCGGCGCCATCTACTTGAAGTGTTGGATATTGGTTTGTAGTACATGCTATGTATCAGAGATGGCGCTGTATGTGAAAAACGATTTACCCACTTTTCTGTTGAATTATTCCTGATTATTCCTGAATTTTCTTTACTATAAACCTCACGGAGCCCGAGACCTTTCCAACGAATGCAAAACCGTGGAAATCGGTTCGTGCGTTCTGGAGTTATAGCGTCAGGGAGGAAAACCGGACTTATTTTTATATAGTAGATTTCATCTCCAAAAATTTTATTTTATGTGATGGTCATGATTTTCTGTCAAACAAGCAAACTGATTACCTGATGGTAAGCAAATAGCACACATTGGGGATAGACGGGGAAAGGGAAAGGACTGGGCCTCCGGTAAACTTATTTAAACGGTGAAGCACAACGCTCTCGCTGTTTCACGCCGGCTTTCTGTGAGGCCGGGGTATCACTCTGGTAAAGCTGCCGCATTTATGCCGATATGATCTACCATATTGGACTAATTGAATTTGTTAAAGAAGCGTTTTATATTAATTCATAATCAAGTAAAACATAGGTTGTCTGACTTGATTATACAGTATATTCAACAATAATATTGTTTTAAGATTGTTAATTTCAATTGTAGAAAATGTCATATCATTAGAAACAAATATTACTTGTAAGCGAATTCCATAAAATTGAGATTACTCAATTCCAATGAGTTCTACAATAAATACTTATTATTAAAAAAAAACACAAGTGTGGGAGAGCCATGCTTCGGCTCGAATGGGTCGGCTCCACCGGAGTGATACCACGGCCTCACAGAAAACCGACGTGAAACAACTACAGCGTTGTGTTTCACCATGTGAGTGAGGTTACCGGAGGACCAATCCTTCCACTCCCCCAAACCCTCCTCAATCCCTAAATCTCCAAATCCCTAATCCCTAAAAGGTCGGCAAGGCACTCGTAACTCCTCCGTTGCGGGTGTCCATGGGCGGCGCTGATTGCTTACCATCAGGTAATCCGTCTGCTCGTTTGCCGACCTATTACATAAAAAAAAACAAATCTACTTAATTATAAATTATTAACATATTTTCACCTCTGAACTCTCTCACAAACAAAATAGACGAACATACATAAATATATTGTATATATGAATCACATATTTTTCCAATTAGCCCTCTATTTATCTTCCATTACCAAATAAATCTGAATAATTATACAAATTGCAATCACGTTGCATTAACACGAATTGAAATTAAAACTCTAAATTAGGGTTCCATTAAAGTGGGTTTAAATCAATTCTGCTAATTTACTTTTAATTGAGTGTCACTCAATTCACTTGGATTCTATAATCACGGCTATATTTCTGTTATATTTCTTTTGATCGTCAATCAACAATAAATTAAATATCAAAAAGTCCAACTTTGTGTGTCGGTCTGTCGCCTAGTGAAACAATTTTTTCGTTCAAAAGTGTATGTGAGCAAGAAAATCTATGGTTACTCTTTTTCAATCAATTTCAACTAGAATAGTGGTCACACATCTCTGTTTAGTGAAAACATGTTTCTTTCTCTTTCTTAATATATTTTTTAATGCAGTACTGTAGTTCGAACCTGTGTTATATGTATGTTTCGTGTGAGAAGACCTTAATTTACCTACGGGAACTTGTGATAAGCTTTTTGAAAACATCTCATTTTCGCATAGCGCGCCCTAAATTTAGGAAGACACAGGTATTTAGCACGAATTTGGAGCTTCCTAACGCAGCTTCTTCTATCTGCTTAATAAGAAAGAGTGTAGGAAACCACGCCCGCACAGAGGCTGGCTTGACCAATTGATACCACGGCCTCACACGCCCCACACGGAAGACATGTTTTGAAAGGAAGCATTATTATTCCTAGTCTGGGTGTAATGTATATGTGAAATTGTGTGCTTGTAAACGCACCCACGCTACATGAGAAATAACGAGAATCCTAGGAACGTTATCCTAAAGTGATATGTTTAATATAACTGAAAGATAAGTAATTTTATTTTATTTTACAGTAAAAAATGGACTAAATCTTTTTTGAATTCCCACACAACACAAAAGCTTCAGTAGTTATTTTGCCTCTCTAGTTAAAAGCTTTCATCCGAGTATTTATTGCGCTCAGTGAATGCACCTGCACCTGCTCCCCTTCAATAGTTACTTTACCTGAGAATAGAACCCGAGACGTGCTCAGCTTCTTGATAAGAAAGTATTGCTTACTTTGAATACTTGTGGCTTGTGTTATTGTCGTCCGCATAAAAAAGAAAATTACTTTATCATTTCATTAAAGCATTCCCTTCTCTCAACGTTTAAGAAAATTTATTTTTAAAAAGTATTTGAGTGATATACAAACATTTGAATAGGTTTTGCAGTTTCATTTTTCTTCTGTCAACCAGTTTTTCCAGCTCCATCTGTCTGCCGGGGTGGTTTTACGAGCAGCCATATACCTATATACTGCGGCCCCGGCACAGTGCGGAAGTTTCCAAAGGGGTAGTTTTTAGTCAGAACAGTCTGACACTCCATTATATCTAAAGTAAGTCTGGAGGAGCAGTTTAATGATATTCCTTAAAGAAACAGCTGTGACTGTTTTTCAAAGCTATTTTGTGTTTTGGTTACACTTATTTATGAACAATCGTGAACACATAGGTTTCAAAATTAAATTCTTCCTTTAACCAATAACATGATTTATTAAATAATAATTTTAATTTTCAATTTATTATCAACGTTTGGTGAAAAAAACATTTACTTTAAAGCATTGAACAAAATACAAAAATTGAATAATCCATTTATTAATTACTTATACTTTAAAAAATGTAACATAGGCATCTTAGCCCACAATGAGCTAACAATATTTAGTCTTTACGATGTTTAGCAATGATCATGTCAGATGCTTTCTCAGCAATCATAACAGTCGCTATATAATTCCCGCCTACAACAACAGTTGGCATTACACTCGCATCCACAACCCTCAGCCGATGGACTCCATAGACCTGCAACTTGGAATTTACTACAGATCCCATTGCGCAGGTACCTCCAAAGTTCCACATACTTGTAGCCATGCAGTGCACATAACACTTCCAGTAGTCATCTGAACCATATTTATGAGCACTGCACTTGTCTCCAACTGGGTCTATCATACTACCGTTCACTTTCTTAAAGTAAGTCGTGTTCACCAGGGGAAGGAAATCTTTTAAATATTTAACCATATTATGCATGTCTTCTTCTTCAGTATAATATCCAGTTTCAACAGTCGGAGCATCAGCAGCGTTTGTAGTATTTAAAGTCACTTTACCTCGTGATTTCGGGTACATGTTAATAATTTGTGTATAAGAGAGTTGCCTTCCGGAAACTTTCCGATAAGATCTGTTACAGATTTCATTCTGAAAATCAAAAGGAAGCCCACAATATTGAAGTAAGAACTCTAGTCTTTCTTGTATAAAGCTAAAAGTGGCGTAATCGGGGGTTTCAGAACAAGATTTTAATGATCTATATCCTACTACAAGTGATGCTGGGTAAAGGTGGTAATTGAATGCTCCAGGATATTTGATCTTCCTTGCCGCATGCATCACCGTTACTGCTTGTTGATCTTGGAAATTTTCACCAACTGGTAAATCAGAGACAACAGTTATGTTTTTTTCTTTCAAATGCTTTTTTGGACCTATTCCTGAAAGCATAAGTAACTGGGGAGACTTTATGGCTCCAGCTGAAACAATTACTTCTTTTTTGGCTTTTAAAAATATTTCCTTTCCACCATCAATCGATACTCTTACACCAATAGCATTCTTTTGTTCATCGAAAACTATTTTGTTGACAATGGTTCGTCTTGACACAAAGAGATTGGAATTATCTTTTACTGGCGATAAGTAAGTAAACGCTGTGCTTTGTCTGTAACCCTTTGCTATGGTAAGCAAACCTCGAGAGTACCCCTTAGCATGTTCGCCACCAGGAAATTTAACTATTTTATTACCCATTTCTTTAAAAGACTGTATGTAATCGACCAGAACAGTACTGTTGTCTTGTGATATCCCTATATTTCTTTCTTTACCCATATATGGGCCTTCAGCTAGTTCCATATCATTGTTCTGGGGATACATACTTATAGAGCCGACGTGCCTTACACTTCTCTTCAAATATTTGAATAAATGTTTGTATTGCCAAGAAGAATCCTTGGCTGCTGTGGCCCACATATCGTAGTCGTGTTTGATTCCTCTTAAAGCGATCATAAAGTTAACAGAACTGGTTCCTCCAAGCATCTTTCCAAGGGGTACAAACATGGAGCGTTCTTTGTGACATCTATCAGTATACCCATCTGGTTGAGCTAAATAATTCCAAGCTTTATTGGTTTTTGGTAGATACACTATAGTTCCTGGTAACTGAAAAAATACATAAATATAAAGTGACAAATTTAACAGACAATTTTTATAGCAACTATAGTTTAAAGGCAATATATTTTGTGAATACCCTTTCTATATTTAAATATATTTGCTTATCTATACAATGAATCTTATACTGTCAGTTTAATAAGTACTTACAAGTGAGTCATAAGTTTGAACGTCTCCAGCTTCCAACATCAGCACTCGGTGATTCGCCATCACCAGTCTGTTTGCCAGTACACATCCAGCTGTTCCACCACCAGCTATTATGAAATCGAATTCATCACCATCTAGAGTTAAAAAACCAACCATCTTAGTCTTAGTAACGGTTATTAATATAAAAACTTCATATTACACCGTACGCAGAATAAAGAGCCAAATCTAAACTAATATTACCATTAGAACCACTGGTCGGATTTCCAAAATTCTTTCACTGTTAGATAGATATAATATTCCTGAGTGACAGGTGCTATATAACATCACCATACGACCAATAGGAACGGAGCAGCGAGCAAAAGCACGCGGCAGTTGCCAGTCAAATTATAATACGGTTATTTTTCTATAGCTAAAATTAAATCAGTCTGTCTGATATTAGACTAAGCTTAATAATATACAAAATGGATGACCAACCTTTTAATTCAGCCTGTTTCGGGAACAAGTATTCTGTCATCATGAGTAGAGACAAAGTGTGGAAAGCTCCCTGTGCCAATTGGATGTTTGCTAGTGCTTGCGCTGTATTATTCGCCATTGTACCTACAATATATATACATATAGGTACATATAAAGTGTTGCCACACACTAGGATTATCTCCTGTGTTGTGGGTGTGTTTACAAACATACAATGTCACACAGACACCACGCCCAGACCCAAAACAACAATTTGTAGATCAGACAAAGAGTAGTCCGTGCGGGAATCAAAACCGCGACACGTTGCGGCAGACAGTAGCCCAGCGCCAACGTGCAGTCTAAAAAGTATTTGTTTGTTTAGATAGGTACTATATAATTAATGTCTGATAACGAGCTCAAAATTCGACTGTAAATAACTTGCAAGTGTTACAACGCGTTCAAACTAATCTATGTATATCACTACATAGTATAAAACAAGGTCGCTTTCTCTATCCCTGTATGTCTAATTCTTTCTAGCTGCAATACGGATTTTGATTATGTTTTTAGATATAGAGAAGAGGATGGATTATCTTTATATATATAATTCTGCAGTACGTGTGTATGTCATTGAACTCCTCCTAAACGGCTTAACCGATTTGAATTAATTTTTCTGTATGCGTTTGAGTGGCCCCGCTGGATGGTTTAGATTCACATATCAGCCCGGTAGATGGCGCTGATTGCTTGAAAAAACATGTAGTCTCGGAAACGGCTCTAACGATTTCGCAAAAATTTGATAATTGAGGTTTTCAGGGAGAACCACTAGTTTAAGTATAAAAATTTTGTATAGCACTCGTGCGAAGACGGTACGGGTCGCTAGTTTCTTAATACACTACTTTTCTATCCTTATCAACCTTCCTTATATCAATTGCCAAGTAGAACTATGAACTCAGTGTAAATTATTAGATGATCTTAACAATACCAGCGAAAATAAAAAATAATTATAATATTATATTAACTTACCGTAAGAATACATTTCGGTGAATTTTATGATCTTTTTACTATCCTTTAAACAAGTGACTATTTAGTTATGTTACCGCATAGTAACATCAACTGTCTATTTTGACGCTAGACAATTTAAGTGGTAGAGTTTTATTTTGCTGATTACATAAAACTGGTTCAGTATCTTCTTTAATAAACTGTAATGAAATAAATTTGCATTTGTTACTTTCTTAGTGTTCATATTAAAGAAAAAAGTATGCTGTTTTTTTAATAACTAACAAACATGCAACTTCCAAAATTTTTTTTTAATTGAGAGTTTTCGGACATTGGCTGGTGTGCCCTTATAACAATATGGTAGTCTTGAAGCGATCACAAATTAACACAGCTAGATTCTCCGAGAATTCTTCCAATAGGTACAGATATATCTATATATCTGTGCAATAAGAAATAGCTAGTGTTTAGTTATTATTATTTTTTTAACTCGTTTAATCTTCCAGGGTTGCGCAGTAAGCTCGGTCTAGAGCAGGAGAAGGAACGAAGGGGTCTTTAGACCCGTATTAGCAGTTACTTAATTGGATGCCAGAACCAGACCTGAACATACAGCGAGTCGCGTTCTGCCCACACAGATAGAATGCAGGAGGGTAAATGTCCATAAGGGTTCTCGGTCCGGAGCAGGAAAAGGGATGGGATGTTTTAGTCAGTAAGAGTTTAACCTTCGCCCCACACAGGGCGAAGGTTATATATTACTATATTGATTTAATAATTTCCCTTCTACTCGATTAATCAATGAAACAAATAAGCTAGTTAACTCACTCGGCCATGCTGTCATATGCATGTAGTTCATTCTTCATTCTTACACAATAAATCGAACAACGTAGGTACTATATAATAAAAAAAAAGTAGATACTGTCAAAAATTGCGTGTTTTAGGCAAAGAAAAGTAGATGAAATACCTAAATAATAAAAGAAGAATATTACCTACCATACAATTTCGTAATAAAATAATAATGTGCGGCAAAGCGAATGTATCTACTCATATATTGCGTATCACGTCAAAGATCATGTCAAAGAAATAAAAGTTTGTTTTCATAAATCAAATTGTTTTACATAACAAGTCGACTTTACGTGTAATATGTCTGTCTGGTATACACGCAATGACGTCATATTGGGTTTATTTAAAGGTCTTATGTAATAGATGAAAATATATTTACTTACATGCAAAATATTCTTTACTGATTTCATTTTACAAAATATTATTCGCCCACAAAATGTAAAAAAATGTTTTATACAACCTCCTAAACCAACGTAGGATTCTTTATGGACTAAGGTTTGATAGTTATTCAACATTGGAACAAGAAAATAGGCGAAATTAGTTGGTTAAGGGGTTTTTCAGAGGGGTACTTCACCGTTAGGGCGGGTCTGCGGACGGCGAGTAAGGTTAGTTCGCCACCCGACCAGAACTAGACCCGAGCGTACGGCGCGAAGCGTTCCGCGCGCGTATCAAAGAGGCAATAGACTACCACAGACGGGGTCCTATAGGGCTGATGTTCAGCCGGGATTAAATGCAATGAGACACCGCAGCCTCGTCCCAGAGTAGGAGAAGAAACGGTTTAATCAGTAAGAGTCTGACACTCCCTCCCTCCTACCCTAGGCGCGAAAAGTCATTTGATGATTTTCCCTTCTCAAAAAAATGGTATCTTTCATTATTAATACTGATTAAATTATCACAATTAACCACCGTAGACCTACTGGACGAGGGGCCTGCTCTACATGAGGCAGATTTGCTGATCTTTATACAATTGCAAGCAATATGGGGTTAATATGTCTTATTGGGCTTTTGTGGCAGCCGTGAAAAGAGGAGGGCTAGTGAGGTAAATCAATACCAAGAACCATGTATGGAAGCAACTTAATGATATAAGTGAGAAATTTATCGTGAAACTAATTGAATCAAAATAACTATGAAGTTTCTTGCTCGTTCTTCTTTTTAAGCCTTCACTTTGGAACGAGTATTAGCTTACACTTTTGAATTAGCTTCAGTGGAGGACTTACTGACAGACTGACACTTTATAGCTTTAAATTAGTTTGACGTTCAAAAATGCAAGAAGGGGTCTAATTGAAATAAATGATTTTTGACTTTTAGATCATCTTCATCATTATGTTGTCCATATTTACCTGTTTTTGTTCTTTATTTTCGGTCCTATATATCCAAGCTTTTCTTAGCCTGGTTTACAAAACTACATCCTCACTTACACGTTTGCAGAATATCAGTTTCCAATACTTACCGTAATTGTAATGAAATTTTCCTTATTCCTTAAACTATTGAGTATACTAGTTATAGGTTAGATTGTAATGAAAACTTCAAACACTTTTTGGACTTATACTCGTTGACTGCTAGTTAGTATTAATAGGTGTACTTCATTTAACTGTTTACAATGAACTGGTTTCCCATCATAAGTTATAATGCGTAACGACACAAGTTTATTCATAAAAACCTAATCACCACTTAAACTGCGTGTCGTTCAAATTTAATTAGTAGTTAAAAATTATTTGCAAGAAAAGGTGTATACGAACTATAATGAGCCACGCTTTGGCATGAATGAATTGGCTCAGCCGAAGCGATACGTAGGGCTCACAGAAACACGGCGTGAAACAACGTTTCCTGTTGATGTTGTGGATGAGGTAAACGGACGCCAGCAGCCAGTCGGACAGTCAAATTTGTTTTGATATTATAAAATTATTTTAATAACGATCTCAGAAAGCTATAAACTAAATACTCAGTCAATGAATTAATTGTATATACAAAGATATTTTCTTCCAAGACTCCTGTTGAAAATTAAAACATATTTACCTTTCTGTGAGGGGGAAAATCGTCATCTGACTTCCCAGATGAATCATTATCATCTCGCCTAGGGTAGGAGAAGGGAGAAGTCATTCTTACTGTCTAAAGGCCACCCCGTTTCTTCTGCTCCAGACTAAGGCTGCGGTACTTTATTACGCTTGCCCCGTAAGTCCCGTAACCCTGGTTAAGATACCCTTTATTTACAAATTCAGCGTTGTTAATGAATATTCTTCTTTATCACAGAGCGACAAAGTTAGAAATCTTTTGAACGAGATCTTGACGTGTCTCTAATAATATTAAGTACTATTTAGTACTTATGACTACGGCTTTCGCACCTTCCCAATCGTGTGAAATATAGGAGTGGTATTGAAAGGACGTATTTAAATGGTAAAGTATATTCCAAGAAATAATATAATAAGTAGAAAGTTAGTATAAAATGAGGAACATTTTGACAATATTTATTTTAAGTATCTCTTTGAATAAGTTAACACGAACATGACTGCCAAGTAAATAGCTTGATTTTTTGGTCCAATAAATATTACTAAGAAATTCTTACTAAATTTAGAGTTCCCCATCACGTCTAGTGTATGCTACAGACTTGGCCTCTGTTACATACTAATTGTTACTACATTTTAATCATCTGATTTAAAACTTTGAGTTACTGTTGGTGCGCGGGTTCGATTTCCGAACGGAACAACTCCTTGTGTGATCCATAAAGTATTAGTCCGGGTCTAGGTGTGGTGAATATTTTTTTATGGTATAAGTCGGCAAACGAGCAGATGAATTACCTGATGGTAAGCAATCGGCGCCGCCCATGGACACCCGCAACACCAAAGGAGTTATGAATGCGTTGCCGGCCTTTTGGGGATAGGGGTTGCGGATATAAGGAAGAAAGAAGGAATAGGGGAAGGTGCGGGATTGGACCTCCGGTAACCTCACTCACACGGCGAAACACAATGCTGTGGTTATTTCACGCCGGTATTCTGTGAGGCAGTGGTATCACTCCGGTCGAGCCGACCCATTCGTGCCGAAACTTGGCTCTCCCACACTTAACGTGTATATGAAAATTGTATATTTGAAGCAATAACATCCCATCACGGCTCAGAGCTGGAGTGGTTTTGTAGTCAAATAGAGCCTTCCCACAATTTCCACCTCTCTAGAAAAAAAAACATTTGTATTTAATAAAAATGGTCTTTAAAAAAAAAACTGAAATAAAAATTGAGTTTCAAAAAATTCAATTCTTACACCCTGTAAATAAAAATAAGAATTTTATTTATTTTCTAAACATGATACTAATATCTACAGCGGTATCTGACGATGTAGACTACCTACAATATAAAATTATCTTTACATTCCTAGAACAGCTGTTCATATAAAACAAATTAAATTACATACAACTCGTCTAATTACTTACAAGAGATAATGAAATTAAACTCTATGTTTAATTTAATTTACTAATTAACTTTATATAAAATTTTTGCTGTAGAAAATTTCTTGAACCATTAAATGCATCATCATTCATTGTCACCAACCATAAACCCACTCACTCACCAGCCTCGACACAGCAAAGGCCTCTTCTAACAAGGAGAACGTGTAATCATTAATCACCATGTTCGCTCAAGGCGGGTGGCGATCTCAAGCTTAGTATAATTAGAAATTATAAAGTTTCTGCAGTTTTCCTAACCATAATTCCCTGGCCGTATGCCAGTGGTGTCTAAATAATCTGAGGAAGTACATACTTATAACTCGGAAGAAGTCACTTTGGGACCTGCCAGGTTTTACAGTATTAAATAAAGATACCAAAGTGAAGTTCATCCAATCTTACCAATAAAAGAATCACCAGTTTCTAAAAATATTCTGGCAAATGTAATGAAAATCTGAAAAGCTTTTACCAGATAGGTCGGTAAGTCTCGGGACTAAACACTTTACTAACATTTCTATGGATCTATTCAATGTCAAAATCATAATACCTGTATTACAAGTAAAGAATGTTAAACGCGTATACATAATTAAGGCTCAATCACATCACACGTCACATCATCTGCCTATAAGTAGGTAAGTGCCTTACGAAGCCAAGGTACTACTCTGTCAAGAAAGTACCGGGAAAAAGTCAATAATACACAAAATGTTTGTTATTCATCTAAATTTATTTTATCACCTTCAAAGTATGCTCCTTCAGAAACGATACACTTACGCCAACGAATAATCCAATCATCGAAACTTTTTTTAAACGCTGTTTCCGGAATTGAGTTCAGTGCTCGCCGCGAATTCTCCTTTATGTCTTCTAACGATTGAAAACGGGTGCCACGAAGGGGTAATTTGAGTGTGGGAAAAAGAAAGAAGTCGGCTGGAGCCATATCTGGTGAATATGGTGGCTGCTCGATGGTGTTTGTTGAGTGTTTGGACCAAAAATCGTTTACAATGATGGCCTTGTGCGAAGGCGCATTATCGTGATGCAAAATCCAAAAATTTTCTTTCCACATTTCTGACCTTTTTCTTCGAATTTGTTCTCTTAAACGCCGCATAACGGTCAAATAATATTCTTTATTTACCACGGTGCACAACACCGCGATAGTGAAAGAAAACAGTCAACATGACTTTGACTTTTGATCGACTTTGACGTGGTTTTTTCGGTTTTGGTTCAGTTGGAAGGCGCCATTCCGAAGCTTGTTGACTAGTTTGCATGTCAAACTCGTAAACCCACGTCTCGTCACCAGTAACAATGCGTTTCATGAATGTTGGGTCGGTATTGACTCGTTCTAGCATGTCCTCAGCGACTTTCATGCAATTTAGTTTTTGAAGAAAATTCAGGTCTTTTGGGACTAGCCGAGCGGCAACACGTTTCATACCCAAATTATTTGTTAAAATGGTACGGATCGATTCGTTAGATACAGAAAGTTCGGCGGCCATCTCTCTCAAACTTGAATGAGGATTTTCAGTCACTATTTCCTTCACTTTTGCGATGTTAACTTCAGTTGCAGACGTTGATGGCCTACCAGAATGAGGCAAATCTTCCATCACATCTCGACCGCTTTTGAACGCTTTGTACCACTCATAAGCACGTGTTTTTGATAAAGTCGATTCACCGTAAGCCTTCTGTAACATTTTGAGTGCCTCCGAACACGAAATTTCATTGGCGATGCAAAATTTAAGACAAACTCTTTGTTCGATGTTTTTGTCCATTATGAAATTCGCAATACACACTAGATATTATAAAACTAAAAACAGCACTGTTTTTAATATAAATAACAGATGCAACTCAAATTCCGCGCCAAAATGGAAAACAGTTATGCCAATCTAACAACAACAAAAAAAATTAAAATTCGAATTTGGAACCATAAAAAAAACATTCATGCCCGATACTTTGTTGACTGAATGTATTAATGCTCAAAGCTTCTCACACGGAGAAGGTTTGAGCATTAATCATCACGCTTGATCAAGGCAATTTGGCGATTCTAAACTTATATTTAGAAATTGTTAGTAAAGGTTTCCTACCGGTGGTTTTCTTCACCGTATGTAAGTACTAAATAATTGAAGAAACTAAATATATTTCGGAAAAATCTCGCGAGAATTAAGTGTATGAGAGCTAAGCTTCTGCAGGAATGGGTTGGTTCGACCAGAGTGATACCACGGCCTAACAGAAACCGGCTTGAAACAACCACAGCGTTGTGTTTCGCTTTGTTACCGGAGGCCCAATCCCCCCACTACCCTATCCCTTCCCAATCCTTAAATATCCGCAACCCTTATCCCCAAAAGGCCGGATTGCATAGCGTCAGGAAATGCGTCTGCTCGTTTGGTGAATTATCCGAAAAAAAAGTGACATTGATACTCGCCAGGTTTTAAAACCACAACGCCGACATTCTTCGTAGCGTTCAATGGATAAAAATTATCTGCTAGAAAAAATCGTAATAAGATTCCACTTTAAAAACTACGTTGCAAGTTAAATTAAAGCTTGTAATAAAAGGAATTTAGGTAGAAAACATATGAGAAGATTGCCAAACAAAACATTGCCCTAGATTATATAGGCTTCATAATCCTAGTAGTTCAAATCTTGGGTCCCATATAACGGTAACAGAACACCGCAGATGTGCTCAGGCCCATCCACCAAACGACCGGTTTCGGAGCATTTGATAGCTTGGGTACATATTTTATACCGAATATTCGTTTTCGGACGATCGTACGTATTTTGAGGATTTCGTAAACTTGTTTTATCAATATGTTTAAGAAGATACTCACTTTTATATTTCAATAGCTTCCGCTTGCGGCTTTCCAAGTGATTTCTGTACCCCGGGATTAAAAAAACAGCGTTTAAAGCGGTCTCTTGACTAAAATACGCAAATCAAGTAATATGTACCAAAATATGTTTAAAAGAAATGTCTCGAAAAATGATGAACAAATCAATTACTCTTTTCACAAATAAATAGGTAATTTACTCCTTGAAAGGTAAATGGTATTCAGAGGTCAGAAGCGCGAGTATAATCATAGTCACTTCGTAAAAACATATTTCCCGTACCTATTTTTCGCAGATTTTCCACTTGACCCAAAGGTTGACTGGTAGAGAATGCCATATAGCATTAAGTCCGCCTTTTGTACCAACTTCATTTCATTGTGTACAATAAAGCATAAATAAATAAATATGTATAGCCTATAGCACTCAGGAACGTTGTGGCTATCTCTCAGTGAAAGGATTTTCACCGACCAGCGCGCAGCAGTCCCAAAGATTACCCTCTACATACAAACTTACAAATTTTACCTCTTTATAATATCAGTATATATTGTACATATGTGTATGGACTTAATGTGATTTATGAACTCCGTTTTAGTTGTAATCATTATCAGTTCTTAAAAGTCAATTATTGATATTGATTTCTAGTCTCCCTTGATCAAGTTCGTAGATAGAAGACCCAGTTACTGAGTTTTTTTTTAAGAAAGACGGTGATGTTATTATAAACATTATATTAAAAGGTCTTCAAGCCATTAGTGAAGCTGGTGTTGACATTGTTCTTTCACGGCGCTGATCGATTACCACCAGGTGACGCCAGTATTCTTTTTTTTTTGTTTTCAACCAAAATCGGCTGTCATATCTGTTTTTTATCGATACCGGATTTAATTTTCAGTGAATAAGTAAAAACTATGTTTAAAACCTAATACATAACATATTATTATTACAATTGATGTGGCCAGATACCCGTTTGGAACCCTCATAATAAAAACCCTAAAAGTAGTGTATTTAAATTGTATTCTGAGTTTAAATAATAACATGTCAATGCCAAAATAACCATATTAAAGAAATTTATCGTACACAACGAAAATATGTTTAAAACAACTTTCTAGAAAATATATATATGAAGGCACCGGGGGATTGGTACATATATTAACATCCCGATCATCGTCTTCATAGTCCATCGCAGGGCGTAGGATTTTATAATCAGGTTGACTCAGAATACAGAACAAACCTGTATTCTGAGCAGGTTGAATAAATTACAAAAATAACTGACGTCGGCGATCCGTCTCCTATGATAGTCACAGCGCTCGCTCTCCACCATAATGCGCACGCAGATCTGTCTGTTTGATGTTCCGCCAGAGTAAGAACCGCCTCACAGAAAACCGGCGTGAAACGACCACAGCGTTGTGTTTCGCCGTGTGAGTGAGGTTACCGGAGGCCCAATCCTTGCCCACCCCCAATCCCTCCTCAATCCCTAATTAAATCTCCAAATCCCTAATCCCTAAAAGGTCGGAAACGCACTCGTAACATCTCCGTTGCGGGTGTCCATGGGGGGCGCTGATTACTTACCATCAGGTAATCCGTCTACTCGTTTGCCGATCTATTACGTAAAAAAAAAAAATAATACGTAGTTGCCATGAAATGATAGAAATACCCAATTGCCATTTGGAAGTCTGATTCACTAGATTTCCCGATATAATCAAACATAGACACACGCTATTACATAATGAAGCTACAATACATATAAAACCAGTTAAGCACTAATTGATACAAATTAATTAGCCTCCACCAATAATATTACGTCGATAAGGTCTAAATTCCCGTAGTTGAAACATGACTATGTAAACACAGTGTTCTAATCAGCGAATAACTACTAAACGAACGAAATGTTCGCCTGCACACAGTTTGTAATGAAGTGAATGCATTCTGATAATTAGATAAATTAATTATTTTAGAACTAAAATTGAATAGTTTTTCTGGTACCTGGTAGAATACTCGTTATTTCAACGAGTAAAATTTCCAATTCAAACACTAATATGTGTTGAAAATGTTATACGTATTTGGTCTACTGGCCAAAAAGTCAAAAGTCAAAATCATTTATTTCAATTAGGTAGACTTTTACAGGCACTTTTGACCGTCAAACAATGCTTAAAGATTGTGGAAGTCTGTCGGTCAGTCCCCCCCTTAGTGAAACTATTTGCTCGTTCCAAATGCAGATTCCAATGGAAAAGAACGAGCAAGAAACTCCATGGTTTTATCAAACAAACGGTTTTTTTAATACTTCTTAGGAAAATCAGAAAGAAGCCATCAAGTCACTCCTAATGAGAGGAATCATAATCCCTTAAGAACTGTCAACTCTGTCATCATTATGTCGTACTGACAAAAAGTGACAATATTATAATACCAACACAACTTCTCCACAAAGTAAATATCAAACATGGCATGTCAACTTCGTGACGTGGTGGCCTAAGATAAAGACGCCCACTTTTCACGCATGAGGGTGCAGTTTCAAAACCTGGCAACTACCGATGTAACTTTGTCCGAGTTTTATGTCCTTTCTATGATTATTTAGACACCATTGCCATACAGTGAGGAAGCCTGGAATAATAAGTTTGAAATCGCCAATCGGCCTTGAGCAAGCGTGGTGATTAATGCTCAAATCTTCTTCGTGTGAGAGGAGGCCTTTGCTCAGCAGTGGGTACTTATAGGTTGATGATGATGATGTGATATACCCGGTCGTGTCACCTTATCTTAATTCAATTTCCTATTCAAACAAAAGCTCCGCATTCCAAATCATCGCCATTTTGACCAGTTTTTTTCCTAATAAAATAATGTAAAAACGTCACTGGAGTGTAGCGGAGGTAATCCAATCATAAATTACTTGAATGATTTCCTCCTCTAAGTGACTCCGAGTTCCCTCCGTCCCTCTACCACATGGTACATTAAATAATACTCTATGAGGGCGATGAGGCGAATTCGATCCTTCATTTCACTTTTTCGGTTCCCTTTTGCGGTAATTTTGTGTTACGGGGTTTAATAAAAAGTTTTTGGGTTGATTATAATAAGATGGTGAAGAATAGAATGGATGTTGTCTCTCTATCATATGTACAGTTACTGGCATACAGAAGACTTTACCCAAGATTTAAAGCTAGGTTTTAAATCTTAGGAACTTTTTGGAGTCATTTTCTTCCACCACAGAAGGGTCATGTGGCGCAGGAGAAGGAATGTATTGGGTTTTGGTATTAGTTAGTAAGAGTCTGTCATTCCCTCTCGCCTTGTCCAGGTCGGGATTATTTTCACCCTCAAATTGGGGTTACTTTTTAAAACCCTCGTTTTTAAAGAGTCTTAAACATAAGCTTTATTAGATACGTACATACGTATAGACAGCAGTGGCAGTACTATAGACAGTATGGCTGGTCTGGGTGTGAAGTGTATGTGAATTTTTAGGAAAAAAATTCTAGTGTCCCAGATATTTAAAAGCAAAAATATTCTGCTGCAAAATAAAATTCATAGGCTTTCTAGAAAAAAAAAATTGATACGATGCCAACAACTATTGAGGCGACCATTGAAACCACATAGTATATTGGTAAAAAAACAAATAAACGAATTATATAAAAATAAAAATAAAATGTACAGAATATACTAGCAATAAAAATGAGCATAGCAAAAGATGTGTGACAGTATAAAAAAACGGAATTTACATAGGAATGTATTATATAACTTAAATATTTTTAATTAAAAGAAAACCGGCTAACCTCTATTCATTACTAAATAAAAAGTCGGTTAAAAAAACAAATGCATATGTTTGACAACTGATTAACATTCTGATTGAAAAAATAACAACGGGATTTCTAGCTCGTACAGCTCCATAGAAATCTACATTATTTAACGAGCAAATAGCTTCACTAGACTGACACTTTTTATCTTTAAACTTGTTTGACATTTAAAAGTGCCTATTATATCAGTGTCCACTGCTGAATTATTTTAAATCTGCAATCCGCCTTGAGCAACCGTCCTGAGCAATTGTGGCTGGCATAAGTGGCTTTTGCTCAGCGGTTGGAAGATTACAGGTTAATTATATCGCACCTGCTTTGCACGGGTATCATCATCTCGCTTACGATGAAAGAGTCCCTATTACCCAACTCTTCCCTCTACTTTTCTAAATTTCTCTTTCATGAGAACCTTCTCCTGACAATAACACACGTAACAAAAAAGAATCAGTAGAATTGGTCCAGCCGTTATTGAGATATTTAAGTGTGGGAGAGCCATGCTTCGGCACGAATGGGTCGGCTCGACCGGAGTGATACCACGGCCTCACAGAAAACCGGCGTGAAATAACCACTGCGTTGTGTTTCGCCGTGTGAGTGAGGTTACCGGAGGCCCAATCCTTCCCCTTCCCCAATCCCTCCTCAATCCCTAAATCTCCAAATCCCCAATCCCTAAAAGGTCGGCAACGCACTCGTAACTCCTCCGTTGCGAGTGTCCATGGGCGGCGCTGATTGCTTACCATCAGGTAATCCGTCTGCTCGTTTGCCGACCTATTACATACTAAAGATATGCGCTTACCAAAATATTTTGCGATTCATTTTTATATATATGTATATAGGTTATCTCAGCATCACCCAAAGGTTTGGCTGTCAAAGAATGTCCACGGTATTAAGCCCACCATTGTTCAAATTTTTGTGCATGAAGATATTAAATAAATAATCTCCAGTATAACTCTCACAAAAATACAAATGATAGAATATTGGATCTGGTTCTCAGCAACAATTACCTTGATGTCGCTAAATGTTCTGAACCATTAGTTTCTGAGGACCCACATCACGTATCTCTCTGTATAAACTTTGATTTCGTGGAATATCATAATATGTTACCTACTCAACCAAGACTTAAATTTTTGTTTGATTTAGCTAACTATGAAATAATATCGAAAGAACTCGACACTTTTGACTGGAATAATGATCTTGTTCAAGGGACAGTGGAGGATGCTACGTCACTTTTTTACTCTAGATTAGACAAATTATGCAGCTTACATGTACCTGTAAAAATGATTAAGCCTAGTTCTAAGTATCCTATTTGGTATAAGTCACCTCTTATTAAAATATTAAAAGAAAAATTTAAGTACCATAGAAAGTTTAAAAAATATGGAAATAGATGTGATTACGATTCATTTTCTGCGTTAAGAGATCGAGGAAAAATACTGGAGAGGGAAATGTTTGCTGATTATATTGACACCATAGAAAGTAATATAAAAAAATCTCCTAAGTCTTTTTGGTCTTTTGTAAAAACTAAGCAGGGTTCTAACGCTTATCCATCTAACATGTCATATGGACAGTGTGCCTCAAGTGACAGTAATATGATTTGTAATATGTTTAGTGACTATTTTTATTGTAATTTCCTCCAAACTCCTAGTAATAATAGCATTGGCCTTGATTCAGATATTTTGAACAGATGTCAGTCCTCTTCTGATATCGGTTCTATAGAAATTCTTCAATCTAATCTATATACTTTATTAAAAAAATTAGACTTAAATAAATCTGCTGGCCCGGATGGAATTCCACCTATGTTTATAGTACGTTGTAGTATAAGTTTGTCATTGCCCTTATCTATATTGTATACTCGATCTCTAAATGAAGGAGTGGTTCCTGTTATCTGGAAAAATGCGTTTGTTACACCCATACATAAAAAGGGTCCCAAGCATCAAATTGAGAACTATAGGCCCATATCTAAGCTCTGCTTATTTGCGAAAGTCCTAGAAAAAATAGTTCACACTCAACTTTACCACGCTCTTCAACACTCGTTTAGTGAGGGTCAACATGGCTTTATGAAGAATAGGTCCACTGTATCTAACCTCTTGGTCTGTTCAGAGTATTTATCGGATATAATGTCACGTCCTTCCCAAGTCGATTCAATCTATACGGACTATAGTAAAGCCTTCGACAGAATAGATCACATTATCCTTTTACGTAAATTATTAACGATAGGCATTAGGGGTAATTTGTTTAGATGGTTTCAGTCTTACATAGATAACCGATGTCAAACGGTAGTACTCAATGGGTGTAAGTCAGTCCCGGTTAAAATACCTTCAGGCATTCCGCAAGGATCTCTTTTAGGTCCATTATTGTTCACCATATTTATCAATGATATAGGTTCTTGCTTTACTCATTCTAAAATAATCCTCTATGCGGATGACATGAAAATTCTCTGTCCAATTTTTTCGGTTCAGGATTGTATGGGTCTTCAGGAGGATCTTGACAGCTTACAAAGTTACTGTGCAATCAATAGATTAGAACTTAACGTCGCCAAATGCTTTGTTAATACTTTCACACGTAAACCGAATCCTATTTACTTTAAATATAAATTAAATCATACCATTCTGCATCGTAAAACTTTTGTTACAGACCTTGGTGTAATTTTTGATTCTAAATTACTTTTTGATACACACATTGAGAATATAATAAATAAAGCTAACAAAGCACTTGGTTTTGTACTAAGACTGGCATCTGATTTTCGTGACATTAAAACTTTTAAAATATTGTATTGTTCTTATGTCCGCAGCCATTTAGAGTATGCCTCGCAAGTTTGGAACCCGAATTACAATATTTATATTGATAGGATTGAGCGCATTCAAAAACGTTTTTTACGATTTCTACAATTCAAAACACGTAAGTATGTATCCGGTTATAATGTGCGATGTAAGAAATTTCATATGCTACCTCTCTATAAACGCAGACAAATAGCTGATATTTTGTACCTTTCCAAGATAGCCAACAATATGGTTGACTGCCCCGATTTGTTGGGTAAAGTGGGTTTGGTAACGCACTGTAAGACTTTGCGTAAGCCTAGTCTGCTTTATGTCCCTTGTGTTAGGACAACCTACAGGCAAAATTCTTTTCTTATAAGAGCGAGTAGATCCTATAACAATCTGTCTGAGCAACATGATTTCGATCTATTTCATACCAGTGTTTCTCGTTTAAAATCTATATTGTCTAAAAGCTTCTTTGCTTAACATTTATCATTTAATATTGTTATTACTTTGTTTCTTTCCTTAAGATTTATCATTTATTATTATTTTAAGTACTTTTGTTTCGATCGTCTGCTGACTGCTGCTGTTTTTGAATATTAGTATTTAGTTATTAGTGGAAACTTTTAATTGGCCTTAAAAATTTTCATTGTTTTAAATTTATTCATTTGTTTAGCTGTAAGTTTTCCGAATATCTTAAAATAAAATAAAATAAAATAAAATAAAATAATCTCCGACTGAACACCATCCCTAATGACCCCCATTTGTGGATGTTTATAACCACTTTGATGTACCAAAGAACTTGGCTATCTACATCATTACTTATAACGCACCAAACAGTAACACGTGTCTAATATTTTCGTTTCCTAAGTCTACATGGCCAGTATTATATTATACTGAGACCGTCCTAACTAAACCGAAGCCCGTATTATATTAGCATACTAGGATCACACGTGTGATATCCAATGCTGTATTTGTATGATATATGTTGTACATATATGTATAGAGGCCACAGTGTAAGGATCACCGTCCATTGTACACCGCAAACACGTGTACAAAATACACAGCATATTGCAATTAATGGCTTTTGACTTTAGGTTGAAATTACTATGTATTGTCACTAGTCATAGGTAACAAGAAGGCGTTTCTTTGATCGATTATATTAGTTACAAAGTATCTTCCTTTCATAGATAGATAATATTTTTTTACCTTAATATTTAACTCAAACATACCTAGATATTGTCGTTTTCAGAATCGAAAAAATTATGAGTATCAAGCCAAAGCATTATCGTGGGTGCGTTTACTATCATGCGATTTCTTACACACATTACAACCAGACCCGTAATAAACCAGGGGACAACAAGGAGGTCATGCGGGAGCATAAGATGAAGTAGGGTTGGCGGTGTGCCTTGCTTGGGCTGAGCACCACCAATGTCCTCAGGGAAGTGATCTGCAGCGTCGAGCTCTCGTGCCCGCCCTTAGTCGATGCCATGGTGT
Source organism: Spodoptera exigua (assembly GCA_902829305.4). NCBI lineage: Eukaryota > Metazoa > Arthropoda > Insecta > Lepidoptera > Noctuidae > Spodoptera > Spodoptera exigua. The sequence goes on along the minus strand of LR824607.2, from coordinate 15,322,366 downwards.
GGAGCGAGAGGAACTGGGAAGCTATCTCCTCTTTCTGCAAAGCAGTGATACTCGCAAAGGAGGAGGCGGAACGCGCGACGGTACTATCGTCCTCACGCCCCAGCCGCTACAGCAGGCGAAACTCCGGGCATCGGGGATCGAGCGACGATCACCGGCCACCGTAAAGCGGGGGTTTGCAATTATAACGATCAAATCCAACGAATCGATAAGTGATATCCTCAAACCAAATTTAAAATACGATTATGTCAAGAAAGTATTGTGACGTTCTTGCTCACAGCATCAGCACAGGAGTAGGTCCCGGCCTATGAATAAAAGATGTGCACACATTAGCAAGCAACTTAATTGAAAACTGGTTTGCGGAAGCCTTCCTTGAGGAAACTGTGAATAGACGAACTGTATACATTACGCTAAGGAAATCACATTGTGGAATGCAATAAATATATTGAATTGAATTGAATTGAAATGAGTTTTTGCTGAGTATATTAACATAAGTATAAGATTAGTGTATTGATTACGTATTTATATTTTTGTTGAACTTTTTACATTAAAATATAGAGCAGACATTTGGCTGCTATCACGTCTTGTGGTAAGTGATGATGCGACATAAGATGGAGTACGTCTACCCATAAGCAACCTATATACTTGAGCCTTGAAGACACTCAGGTTACACCGATTTTTCTAACCTTTTGACTGCGACCTTTCGCGTCCAGCCAAGAACACTTAAGAAGCCGTATCCTCTTTCTGCAAAGCAATTTTTAGTCAGTAAAGGTGAGTACCTACTGTTATTTAGTATTTTTACTAAGCAAACAAATAAAAATATAATTTATAGAAAATCAATTAAACTTTGAAATGTAAAATTTTTGTAAGTCAAAGACAAAGTCAAAGTCATTTATTTCAATTAGACCACAATAGGCACTTTTGAACGTCAAACAAAGCAAGTAAGAATACACTTGTGAGAAAATAGGGATGTTCTGGATCTGGATCTGGATGAAGAATTTTACCGGATTCAGTAAATGTAATTATTTCAAATGGACTGGATATGGGTATTAGATTGAAGAAAAAAAATGTCAAGGAACTACAAGATTCACGTGGCGTTCGAGCGATGAACCAAAAGCCTATCGAAACATACCTACTTTACTAAGACTCCGCCCTTATCCAAAACTGCAGGCGCCAACGCTAACCAGTAGACTACGCGACGTCGCCGCGTCCGCGCACGCTGCTCATGAGGAAGAACCCCTCTGTGGTTCGAAACTAATAGAGCTTTTCTCAATATATACACGTGAGTAAACCGCGATTTTTAGTTAATTTAGTATGTCTCACGATAGTTATTATAAAAACTTATCCGAAACTGTTTGAAACTTAACGAATGTGTTTCATGTTTTTTTTCAGTAGGCTGCGCGACGTCGCCGCGTCCGCGCACGCTGCTCATGAGGAAGAACCCCTCTGTGGTTCGAAACTAGTAGAGCTTTTCTTAATATATACACGTGAGTAACCCGCGATTTTTAGTTAATTTAGTATGTCTCACGATAGTTATTATATAAACTTATCCGAAACTGTTTGAAACTTAACGAATGTGTTTCATTTAAGATACCTGAGATTATTTCAGTTATGGTTAAGGAGCTCCATAATATTCCTACTAGCAACTAGTTCCAAGTTATTAAAATGCGCACAGTTCGCGTCTTAACAAGTAATTACTTTACTTTCTTCCATTAAGGATAAGTACTCGGTAGCTTTAATTATTTATGAATGTACATAATTGTTCAACTTGTGCAGTGTTTCACTGTGTCTCGTTCGTTATTTAAAGCCATTTATTTATCCTTTAGCTGCCTCTCTTGTTAAATACACGAGTAAAATATTAGAAATTCTGCTTTTGAAATTCATAATAAAAAGCTAAGCTAAATTAAGTGTGGGAGATCCATGCTATGGCACGAATCGGTCTGCTCGACTGGAGTGATAGATAGATCCACGGCCTTACAGAAAATAGGCGTGAAACAACTACAGCATGTGTTTCATCGTGTGTGTGAGGTTACCGAAGGCTCAATCCATAAATCTCCATATCCCTAATTCCCAAAAGGTCAGCAACGCACTCGTAACTCCTCTGTTGCTATCACCATTATATCTACTCGTTTGCCGACCAATCACATAAAAAAATACGTATATCCGAAGTAGCACTACAAGCTCCATAACAATCCTATCATTCGTCATATCCACTACACAAACATAAATCCCTCAAAATTACAAGGATATAGTGTAAACCCCAGCGCGGCTCACATTAATTATTTAGAATAATCAACAAAACTATTAGAACAGAGAACAATTGTCATAAATTGTTTGCACAAACAGACAAACAGTTGTTGAATACATAATTAATTGGAGATAAACTACACCTCAGCTGTGTTTGAATTGCCAAGCGAAAACTGTGGCTTAGGGCTTAGAGACAATCGGGGGAAAATGTTATTTTACAAACTATATAAACATAAACCACGGCTTTGGGATGGATCACAGTAATCACAGAACTTCAAAGTTCAAACACAAGAATAGTAGTGTGTAGTTTCTTTCTTCATTGTGCCGTTTTTCCTTTTATTTATTACTTAATTATTTTTTCATTCATTATTTTTTTGTATTTTAAATTTATCTCTTTATTTATTTCTTTCTTTTTTTTTCTTTTTTTGTCTGTTTCTTGTTTTATTTCCATCTTTTGTTACCTATTGCTTTTTGGTATTTCTTTCTTTATACCTTTTTTTCCCTTTATATTTATTTATTTCTTCGTTTCTTTCAAAGTCAATGTCGAATCGTTTATTTCAAATAGACCACTTTAGAACTTTATTTGTTTCTTTCACTTTTGTTTTTTTTTTCTTTGATCGAATATTTTTAAAACATCAGATTACACGAAGAAAATTAAATACACAAGGTATTGTCTACATTCTTATATTAATCTGTGCCATGTTCTTTCCCTCTACAATACTGGCAGTGACAATGCTAACTTGTCACCAACTTAAATGGCTCTATATAAATGTTATTTATTACATCTTAATGAAACCCTATTGACAATAAGTTATTATTGTTTGTGAAATAGAGAACTATTCTTGATTGCTTGTTTGTTTATTTGTTTTGAACAGATTTTAGGAAGATTTTGAGATGACAGTTCTATTTCTAGATTTCAAACATCAGTGAAGACGATTAATGTTAAAAAATTATGTTGTTTTAAAATTTCCTCTATTTTTTTATGGAATAGGAGGTATAGGATCGGACGGACCACCTGATAGTAAGTTATCGGCGCCCCTCATGGACACGTGCAGCACCAGAGGTGTTCAGGCACGTTACTGGCCTTTTAAGAAGGAGTGCGCTCCTTTCTTGAAGGTCATTCCAAAACTTTGCTATTCGGGGCAGAAAGTTATTAAAATCACATCTGTAAATTACACATACCTACACGTTACACACGCTGTGTACTAAAAAATTAATACCAATGATTTATTCAGTCAAATTGATAATTCTACGAAAGGACTTTATTGCAACCAAAATGGACTAAAGTGATTTTCGGAGAAACGTTATTTAACTAAACAAAGGTGAACCGGTGTGTACCGAACACTTATTATTTATGTTCCATACATCGATATATCGATATACATCGACATAAAGGATTTTATTATAGGCTAGAGCGGCACAGCGACAACAGACCTAACGTGTGTGGACATGACCCAAGTATATGACATCTGTGAAGATCCCTACTCTTCCACCGGAATTCGTAAGTAATCTAAACCTACCAAGTATCAATCTATACTAATATGATAAAGAGGTAAAATTTGTGAGTTTGTAAGTTAGTATGTAGAGGGTAATCTTTGGAAACGATAGTCAGATTTCCAAAATTCTTTCACTGATAGATAGCTACAATATTCCTGAGTGCTATATAGGCTATAAAATATCACGCTACGATTAAATATACCGAACAGCGAGAGTAGCTAGTATTATAGAAAACCCCTCTTATGTAGACTAGCACTGGTTGTTTGAGGTGATCAAAGTTTTTGTTTCAAGGCCATTTACGTAAAAACTCTTATGAATTACAATAAACTAATCTCTATTACTTTCTGCTTTTCATAAAACTTGACTTTACAAGCAACTTAATGAATAAAATCCGAGGAAACGCCATAAAAAGAGTAACAGCTTCCTTCTTTAAGCAGAAGACATTAAAAACCTTTTTAGCAGAACATTTTAATTACTTGCGACTTTTGAGTAAGAATTTAAGTTGAGAGATGGTTACATCGAGAAAATACCTTCTAATTATATTTTAGAACCAGTAGGTTATTATAATATTATGGGCTGTCCAATCATAGTGTAATGTGGTATCATACTATTGATCTTTATTGCAAATATTGTCTTGTTTGCTTACATGGCATAAGTGTAGGAAAGCCAAGCTTCGGCACGAATGGGTCGGCTTGGCCGGAGTGATACCACGGCATCGCAGAAAACCGGCGTAAACAACCACAATGTTGTGTTTCGTTCCATGTCAGTGAGGTTACCAGAGGCCCAATCACTCCTACTCCGCCTTCCCCTCCCAATCGTTAAATTACCGACGCCGACCACGCACTCGTAACTTATTTGGTGTTACGGGTGTCCATGGGCTGCGCTGATTGCTTGCCATGAGGATACCGCCTGCTCGTTTGCCGAAAAAATCCTTTTTTGAGCGTAGACAGTCGTTAAATGACCTATCTCTATCTATCCCTGGTTGTGGCGAGAACTGTCAGATTCTTACTGACTAAAAACCTTCCTCGGTTCATTCTCCTGCTCAAAGCTGGAGCCGCTGTATATTATTGCACTTGATCCACAACCCCTGGACATCAGCCCTCGTTGGCACTATCTGTGCTGGTCCGTTAACTCCTAGGTCCGAAATACTTCCTCGCTGTCCAACATACATAATTTAAAACAAAAGAATAGACAAAGATCATTGTTAGTAACGAAATTCTTTAATCATATTTGTGTGGATTTGAACCTAAGAACTCCCATTTAATATATGTTAATGAAAATAGGAAATAATAGTGCCTGATTTATTCTAAGCATTAGGCAACAAATTTGACAAAAACTATTTTCTAAGGTTTAAATTAAAATAATGTAAAGGATTTACAAATCGTTTGTGATTAAAACAAACATCTTCGTATTTAAACAGCTCGCTGTTTTAAGAGATTAGTACCTACTATTATGAACGAAATCCTTTCTGGACAAATGTTTTCTTCATTATCCTCAAATTGGGAGTCTTTAGCAAAATAATCTAGATCGCTATTTGCCTTTGTTTTGAATTTGATTTTATCTCCTATCCTGAATTGGATATTAATCAACTTTTGTTAACAACACACAAGGTTATAACGGAAAGATTAAGATCAATTCCACCACCATCGAAGTTTTTGAAAGTAATCTTATTACCTTCCATAACGTAAATATTATTACAAACCCCTATTATGTTGATTCACATTGCCCAAAAATGAACACTCATTGAAAACAACGATTAAACAAAAACAAATGATGAAAAAATATGAAATAAAAACTTTATTATCTTCTATGAATACTATTACTAACTAAATTTATAAACAAATGTTTCATCATTAGCAGCAAAAAGGCTTGTAATCTTGATTGTCTTCCTTGATCATATCAGATACTTTTTCTCCAATCATAATTGCAGCTCCTAAAGTACCTCCTGCGGTGGGGTATGGCATGACACTAGCATCGGCGACTCTTAGTCTTCTCACACCATACACCCTTAATCTAGAGTCTACTACAGATCCCATTGCACACGTACTACTATAATGGTGTTCAGATGTTGTCATACATCTTATATAACATTTCCAATAATCCCTGGTACCCACTGTGTAATTTCTGCACCCAGGTAATTTGGGATTCTGGAACGTCCCACCAATTTTCTGAAATGCATCTGTGTCTAAGATCTTCATAAAATCTTCTACTATTCTCGCATGGTCTTCTAAATCTTCTTCTTCTTTGTAGTAATTGGGATAAATGTAGGGATCATCCATAAAGTCGCGACTCTTCAAAAGGATTTCTCCTCTAGACTTGTATAATTGCTTGTTTACTATAGAAAACATCATCTCGGAGTTGACATTAGTCCCTATTATATTGTTACAGATTTCGTCAGTCTGACTGTATGTAAAGGTACAATAACTCATGAGATATGGGGGGAGGCTCACAAAATTGATGGTCTGGTAGTCGGGATAGTTACTAGACTCATTCATAGACACATAGCCCATTAAAACTGATGCTGGATATTTGTAAGGATTCCAAGGTCTATAAGGATATACCAGGTTTGTCATGTTAAACACAATAACCACAGCCAAATGATCCTGTAAGTTCTTCCCAACTGGTAAATCAGATATTGTAGCGATTTTGTGACTATATAGATGATTTCTTGGACCGATTCCTGACAACATAAGAAGCTTTGGAGAATTAACAATACCAGCTGACACAATAACTTCTTTCCTAGATTTCACTATAATAAATCTTTTGTCATAAGTATACGCTTCAACGCCCACAGCATTGTTAAATGCATCAAATATAATTTTCTTCACTAGAGTATTTTTTAAAACGTGTAAGTTTGGTCGGTTCCTGATAGGCACTAAGTAAGAAATAGCAGTGCTCTGTCGAACACCGTCAGATATGGTGAAAAGACTGTCACTGTAGCCTAGAGAATTATTTCCACTAAAAGCCACTTGTCTTTGGCTCCCCGTTTCTTCAAATACTTTGAAGTATTTTTCTCTTTTATTACTCAAAGAAAGGGTAAGTCCAACGTTTCCTTCAGTTCCAAAGAACTGTCCTTGAGGAGAGTTGATGATGGAGTCTTCCTCAAGTCTCTGTGACTTTTTTATGTACGGTAAAACATTCTCCCAGTTCCAAGTGCTATCGTTCACTATGTCAGCCCAATTATCGTAATCATATTGGTTCCCCGCGGAGTACAATAAGTAGCTTGATGAACTAGAACCCCCAAGAACTCTTCCTATGGACATGTCATCTTTAAGCTTCTTGTGGCATTGTGATGAAATTCCATCAGGTTCTGTCGTATAGTTCCATGCTGAACTACTTTGCTTCATGTACATAAGTAGGCCTGGTAACTGAAAAAGTTTTACGATATTTACTTTATAGATTTAAAACAATAATTAGCACATTATCAGCCTACTGCTGAAGAAAGGCCTCTTTTCACATGTAGAAGGTTTGAGCAATAGTCACCACGCATGCTCAAAGGGGATTCTCGATTTTAATTTCAAACTAATAAATTATAAGTCTAGGTTTTTTCACGATAGTTTTCTCCACCGTGTATCAGTGATGTGTAAATAATAGAGAAATATAGATACATAGAATAATCAGGGTCTACGTCAACCATCTCTCCTTTTTCTTCATTTTAATTGAATTTCTACTTAATCACGAAAGAAAGAAGATTCATGTTCTATTGTATACTTACACCAGCTTCGACTTGAGGATCGCCTCCAGCCTCAATGAGTAGCACAGTTGTATTACTATCTTCTGTCAGACGGTTGGCAACCACACACCCAGTGGTACCAGCACCAACTATTATGTAATCGTATGACGCGCCATCTTGGAACGAAAGAAAGATATTTTGACAAATCATTGTTTAAACAGTAACGTTCTATTTTAGAATATTATTATGAAAATTTACTTTTTTGGAGATATTTTTTTTTTTTTTTTTGGTAGTTACTGACTTACGCAGTAAGCTATTTATACGGCTCTAATAACATGGGAATTTTAATAAAACCAAAAAACTTACCAAATACGCAGGTCTGCTCTGGAAATTGGTATGATGTTAGGTGTAACGCCGACAGTACTCTCAGGGCACCCTGTATAGCTTGGATGATATTCGCTGAATCTGTCGCGTTGATACGCATCTTTAAGGCTAAAAATAAGAGACGTGTTTAACTAAAACCAAATATAATATAAAAAATTGATGATTCAAAATTAATTAATTCATTATTCAATGCTGGCCAAATCGAAATTAATTTTGAATGGATATAAAACATACAAAGGATGAGAAGGGCCAGGCGAAAGAAAAAGGTCGTTTTTTATGTTATAGGTCAGCAAACGAGCATACGGTTTACCTGATGGTAAGCAATCAGCGCTTCCAATGGACACCCGCAACACGAAAGGAGTTACGAGTGCATTGCCGGCCTTTTAGGGATAAATGTCTGAGTGTCAACAAAAACTGTTGAAGGCAAATCCTCCGCTCGCGTTGCCAATATTGACCGTGATGGCAGGGTAAGGGAGTGAATGTCAACTTAGCTGCCTCACCAGCGACGACAGGACGATAATAATGAGGATCAGATCGCCAGACGAATCCTAAAACGAACGGCCTAGCCTCTGGATTGAAATAGCACCACGAGCATATATCACAAAATATATGGGGATATTAACGATTGAATACATCACATCACTTCCATTGGATAAAGTAAAGACAATTGAACTCCAATTAACACGATTATGACATAACTATTTGATACTTCTATATCAATCAATCAGTTCATGCATGCTCATCGATTTTGGTTGCTATTTTAGGTAAATTAATTGTATTATCACAAACAACTACTTTTAATTTTGTAAAACAACATTAAATTATTATAACAACTATTTTAATATTGTAATAAAATAAATATTGTGTCATAATAGTTCTTATAATAATTTCAAAGTTGTTACTTCATTTACAATTAAACTATTATTTATGTTTAAATGTAAAGAAATATTTTTAATTACCTTCATATGCCTTACATGAAGTACCACTTTAAATTTGTTCCGAATTCCTACTTTGCTACTAGACCGACTAAAATAGATTAAATTTAAAACCTAGCACCAATGTTAAGTTCATCGTCAATTACCTAATTTCCCTAATCGATAAAAAAAATCGTAAAAACTTAACGTCTTTACTCAAAATTTTGTAGTATTTTTCACAGATCATTTAATTTATTAAAGTACTTAAAAAGTGTAGTAAAAATTTAAATAGATTATCTTTCGGAATACTTAATTAAATTAAAAATAAAGTTAGTTTGATTAAGTACATTTTTCATAATTACTTTACTCCTTAGGGAAACGAAAACTTAAGTCAAACAATTAAAATTGAAAAGAAACTAATTTGAAATAATAAAATAGGTTCGGCACGAAATGAACCAGCTCGGCTGGAGTGACACCCCTACAGAAATCTGACGTTGTTTCGCTGTGTTACTCTAGGCCCATGATCCTTTTCCTTCTCTCCCACCTCCTATTCTCCATCATCAAAACGTATAACGTTATCACATAGCAACAAAGCCTAAAGGTCTACAGCCGTAACATACTTCACAAGCTTACAACGCTTAAGGAAGTTTGTAGGCACACAAACAATCTTAGAAACGATGTATCAGCCCCCTCCGATCCGACCAGATCGGAGCCAGGGCTAGCTATGTTTTTTTTTGTTTTTTTTTATTTAATAGGTCTGCAAACGAGCAGACGGATTACCTGATGGTAAGCAATCAGCGCCACCCATGGACACTCGCAACGGAGGAGTTACGAGTGCGTTGCCGACCTTTTAGGGATTAGGGATTTGGAGATTTAGGGATTTAGGAGGGATTGGGGGAGGGGAAGGATTGGGCCTCCGGTAACCTCACTCACACGGCGAAACACAACGCGGTGGTTATTTCACGCCGGTTTTCTGTGAGGCCGTGGTATCACTCCGGTCGAGCCGACCCATTCGTGCCGAAGCATGGCTCTCCCACACTTAAAATTGATAATTCGCCTTTAAGGGTAACAAATGTTCCAAATATAATGAAACCTGGTTAAGTGAGACATCATTTTACTTGTAGAGGTATTCCAATTACTCAGTGTCTCAGATATACAAGTATAAATAAATATCTGTCTCATTTACAGAGGGTTCAATTAATAGAGGTAAATTCTTCAACCAATTCGAAAAATAATGGTTGTCATCCTTTTTATTATTTTTGTAATTCACAGGCAAAGTTTTATCACCTTTGAAACACTTACGAGTATTTCTGAATGACATCATTAAGTCACTTCGTCAACGAATGAATTCCTGTTCATTAAGCGATAGCGATTATCGATACGGAACTTGGCTAGGGAGGCTGGCAGATACATGCAAAATAGTAATAGTAATCTCAAGAAAATATAACAGTATCCACATAAAATGTTCAATTTCCCCGAACGCTGGCATCCCACGAACTGTTTTATGAGTTTCCCCGAAACAGGGCAACTTCAGTCGTATGCTTTATAGCTGTCTTTCATACCTCTAGAGAAATAAAGTTTTGTATTATATTGAAAGTTGACAACCATGCATACACACATTTATGAAACACAAAATACTTAAAAATTTGAGTCTATTGTATGTTTCCTTGACATACTTCCAATAATTGTCATTGTGAACTAATAAAAAATCTGAATATTCTAAAATAATTACACTTTTAAATGATTATACAGTATACAATCATTCCAAAATAATAACACTTTTAAATTATTTTTTTATTAGTCACTTTCACGGTCACAGTTCACTTTTATATTACTCGCGCACAAAGTTTATAAATACCGGCACATTCTTATAACGCCACAGCCGATACAAGAGACTCTATGCATCAGGGTTCACGTGACGATCTCCAGCCACCATGACCAGGGTCTGGACGTAGCTACAACGCTGCCAGACCAGAACCAGACCCAATCGTAGGACACGTTGCGTTCCTCGCGCGCTTCAATCAGCCATTACACCATCATAGAGGAACCTCATTAGGTCCGATGTTGGAGTTGCGGCCGCAAGCTCAACAATGTCCTGGTCTTACACGTGGGGTAAACTTTTACCAGGGCGTGAAAAGTCATCACAGTCCACCCCTCAAACATGGTAATATAAAAGCAAGTTCGTTTATCCCTATGATAACAAAATCTGCTACACAAAGCAAAGTCTGCTTCAAAGAGCATTAGTCTCAAAAGTCTTAAAACAATGTGGTTTCATAATATAAACAACATTTTAATATGATAAGGATAACTTTGTTCGAGGCTATAAACACACCAGCGTTGATTTTGTTATCTCGTGTAGCAGCATATTTACCTAATGCGGTTTCGCCAGCCAAAGAAAAAGGTCGTTTTTTATGTTATAGGTCAGCAAACGAGCATACGGTTTACCTGATGGTAAGCAATCAGCGCTTCCAATGGACACCCGCAACACGAAAGGAGTTACGAGTGCATTGCCGGCCTTTTAGGGATAAATGTCTGAGTGTCAACAAAAACTGTTGAAGGCAAATCCTCCGCTCGCGTTGCCAATATTGACCGTGATGGCAGGGTAAGGGAGTGAATGTCAACTTAGCTGCCTCACCAGCGACGACAGGACGATAATAATGAGGATCAGATCGCCAGACGAATCCTAAAACGAACGGCCTAGCCTCTGGATTGAAATAGCACCACGAGCATATATCACAAAATATATGGGGATATTAACGATTGAATACATCACATCACTTCCATTGGATAAAGTAAAGACAATTGAACTCCAATTAACACGATTATGACATAACTATTTGATACTTCTATATCAATCAATCAGTTCATGCATGCTCATCGATTTTGGTTGCTATTTTAGGTAAATTAATTGTATTATCACAAACAACTACTTTTAATTTTGTAAAACAACATTAAATTATTATAACAACTATTTTAATATTGTAATAAAATAAATATTGTGTCATAATAGTTCTTATAATAATTTCAAAGTTGTTACTTCATTTACAATTAAACTATTATTTATGTTTAAATGTAAAGAAATATTTTTAATTACCTTCATATGCCTTACATGAAGTACCACTTTAAATTTGTTCCGAATTCCTACTTTGCTACTAGACCGACTAAAATAGATTAAATTTAAAACCTAGCACCAATGTTAAGTTCATCGTCAATTACCTAATTTCCCTAATCGATAAAAAAAATCGTAAAAACTTAACGTCTTTACTCAAAATTTTGTAGTATTTTTCACAGATCATTTAATTTATTAAAGTACTTAAAAAGTGTAGTAAAAATTTAAATAGATTATCTTTCGGAATACTTAATTAAATTAAAAATAAAGTTAGTTTGATTAAGTACATTTTTCATAATTACTTTACTCCTTAGGGAAACGAAAACTTAAGTCAAACAATTAAAATTGAAAAGAAACTAATTTGAAATAATAAAATAGGTTCGGCACGAAATGAACCAGCTCGGCTGGAGTGACACCCCTACAGAAATCTGACGTTGTTTCGCTGTGTTACTCTAGGCCCATGATCCTGTTCCTTCTCTCCTACTTCCAATTCTCAATCATCAAAACGTATAACGTTATCACATAGCAACAAAGCCTAAAGGTCTACAGCCGTAACATACTTTACAAGCTTACAACGCTTAAGGAAGTTTGTAAGCACACAAACAATCTTAGAAAGGATGTATCAGCCCCTCCGATCCGGCCAGATCGGAGCCAGAGCTAGCTATGTTTTTTTTGTTTTTTTTTATTTAATAGGTCTGCAAACGAGCAGACGGATTACCTGATGGTAAGCAATCAGCGCCACCCATGGACACTCGCAACGGAGGAGTTACGAGTGCGTTGCCGACCTTTTAGGGATAAGGGATTTGGAGATTTAGGGATTTAGGAGGGATTGGGGGAGGGGAAGGATTGGGCCTCCGGTAACCTCACTCACACGGCGAAACACAACGCTGTGGTTATTTCACGCCGGTTTTCTGTGAGGCCGTGGTATCACTCCGGTCGAGCCGACCCATTCGTGCCGAAGCATGGCTCTCACACACTTAAAATTGATAATTCGCCTTTAAAGGTAACAAATGTTCCAAATATAATGAAACCTGGTTAAGTGAGACATCGTTTCACTTGTAGAGGTATTCCAATTACTCAGTGTCTCAGATATACAAGTATAAATAAATATCTGTCTCATTTACAGAGGGTTCAATTAATAGAGGTAAATTCTTCAACCAATTCGAAAAATAATGGTTGTCATCCTTTTTATTATTTTGGTAATTCACAGGCAAAGTTTTATCACCTTTGAAACACTTACGAGTATTTCTGAATGACATCATTAAGTCACTTCGTCAACGAATGAATTCCTGTTCATTTAAGCGATAGCGATTATCGATACGGAACTTGGCTAGGGAGGTTGGTGGATACATGCAAAATAGTAATAGTAATCTCAAGAAAATATAACAGTACCCACATAAAATGTTCAATTTCCCCGAACGCTGGCATCCCACGAACTGTTTTATGAGTTTCCCCGAAACAGGGCAACTTCAGTCGTATGCTTTATAGCTGTCTTTTCATACCTCTAGAGAAATAAAGTTTTGTATTATATTGAAAGTTGACAACCATGCATACACACATTTATGAAACACAAAATACTTAAAAATTTGAGTCTATTGTATGTTTCCTTGACACACTTCCAATAGTTGTCATTGTGAACTAATAAAAAATCAGAATATACCAAAATAGTTACACTTTTAAACAATTTTACAATATATACTTCTTGTTTGGAAATAAATATGCTATTCGGTGCTTAGTCGCGTACAAAGTTCATAAAATTCTCATCACGCCCCAGCCGCCACAGGTAACTCTCTGGGCGTTGGGGATCTCGCGACGATCTCCAACCACCGTAAGCAGTGTTTGGACGTAGCTACAACGCCATCAGCATAACCTAGGGCTCACACGTCGTACACTTCGCCTTAAAGAGCCATTAGACCACCACAATGTCCCAATAGGACGCTTCGCGTTGTTCGCAACCGGTGCAAGCGCAGTTATGCTCCGCAGCCCAGCTTAGCAGGAGAAGGGGTGGGGATGGTTTTTAGTCAATAAAGTCTAGTCTCACCCTACCCAGGGCGGGAAAAGTCATCTAATAATAATGACATTCCCACTCAAAAAAGGTAAGTAATATAAAATCAAGTTCGCTTATCCCTTATGATAACAAAATCTGCTACACAAAGCAAAGTCTGCTTCAAAGAGCATTAGTCTCAAAAGTCTTAAAACAATGTGGTTTTATAATATAAACAACATTTTAATATGATAAGGATAACTTTGTTCGCGGCTATAAACACACCAGTGTTGATTTGGTTATCTCGCGTAGCAGCACATTTATCTAATGCGGTTTCGTTCACAGTACCATTTTAAAAATGAGTCATGTGATTATCCAGGCCTTAACCTAACTCGGTGATCAATTTAATTTAGACCTGTTCAGTAGTTTTTACGTAAATTATAATAAAATCTAAGAAATAGATTTGTATGATATTTGTAACAAATATAGTTAGCTTATAGAATATAATTTAAGTATCTGTCTGTAGTAATTGTCCCGCAGTTTCACCCGCTGCTCGGCTCCAACATATCGTAGGTTGATGTTTTATTGCCTATAGTAGCCTTCTTCGATAAATGTACTAACAAACACAAAAAATTGTTCAATTCAAACCAGTAGGTAGTTCCGGAGATTAGCGCGTTCAAACAAACAAAGAAACAAACATACTCTACAGATTTATATTAGTTGTATAGATAACACAGGGTACTTTTCATCAACGCTGGCAGAAGCTAGCCTAACGATTCAGCTCCACTTAACTTTATGCAAAGGGTAATAATACTTAGGGGTTCCAGGTGGGTTAAGATTTTCGGGTATTTTGGGTCGCCTTCCAGACCCGCGCTTACCTTACCCGAAAATCCAAGCAAGGGTAGCTTACCGCCCCTACAGAACTATACTCGAGCGTACAGTGCGTAGGGTTCATCGCTTTTTTTACCCGACTGCCAAAGAAGGAGGGTAATGTTTTTCGAGTGTATGTAAGTATGTATGTATGTCTTTTCCTTTGTGACCTCCTGTAGCCTAAACGGCTTGATGGATTTTGATGTATGAGGTATCGTTAGATTTGTCTTGATTACGGGAGTGTCATAGGATACATTTTATCCTAAAAGTCCCACGGGATAAAGACATAATAATATTTTTTCTAAATTTCCCTTTAAAAAAATATGTATGCGGTATCATTAGATTCATTTCAATCACGGGAGTAATAAATATAGGATACGTTTTTTCTCAAAATTCCCACGGGAACATGTTAATTCTGCGTCAACGCAAAGCAACTCATGCGTTAGCAAGCAAAAAGATAGGGCGTGGCCTGGCATGCGGCGCGCGGCGCGGTGCGGAGGGGGATATGCTCGAGTATACAGCCCGAATGCGGGCACACGCATTACATTTTCGTTAAATAAAAACAGCTAAAAAGTTATAAATAAAAAAATTATTATTAAAAAAACAAAATACCCGACTGCACACTAAAAAAAGAGTAAAACAAGCCCCACAATACAAATTTACTGAATATAATTTATAAATGTTGATGGAAAGCATCGCAGGCGGGGACCACCTTGACCGCCACCAACGAAAATTCTGCTAAATGGTGCACAACAGAAATGACTATAAATAAGCCTCTGTTGGTCCCCGCCTGCGATGCTTTCCATCAACATTTATAAATTATATTCAGTAAATTTGTATTGTGGGGCTTGTTTTACTCTTTTTTTAGTGTGCAGTCGGGTATTTTGTTTTTTTAATAATAATTTGTCGGCAAACGAGCAGACGGATTACCTGATGGTAAGCAATCAGCGCCGCCCATGAACACCCGCAACGGAACGCATTCGTGCCGAAGCATGGCTCTCCCACACTAAAATGCTCGTCCCGCGCTCGTCTCAAAAAGCCATTTGACAACCATAGATGGGGCTCATAAAGACCGATGTTCATTGTTCAGCCGAGATGACAATGCAAGCATAATTATTGTGACGGAAAAGTGGTTCAAACTCTTTGACATCATGACGTCAATGGATGGTTGTCAAACGTTGCCTAGAGATTGTAAATTTCGTCGTGAATTGTCAACACGAGTTGGTGTAATCGGTAAGGCGTGTGGATTACACCAGAGAGACCCCGAGTTCGAGTCCCGCCGTAAGCATGAAGTTTTTTAGTTGATGGAAGTTTTTGTGGAACTTTCTGGAAGCTTTTGGTGTGAAAGTAATGAAAAATCAAAGAGCGAGAAGGAGAATAAATAAAAATGAATAACGAAATTATTGGAAGGTTCTGGAGTCATGACAATCAAAAAGAATAACGAAATTGAATGTTCCAGAACCTGACCGGGGGTATATAAGCGGAACTGCGGCTCACCGCTGACAGTTGAGTTCTAAGTCTAAAGCGATTCGGAAGAAAAGGAAGAAGTGAAAAAGAAGAAAAGTGAGTGAAATAGTGAAGTGCAGTGAAATAGTGAAGTGCAGTCAGTTAAGTGAGTTA
The DNA here is from genome assembly GCA_902829305.4 of Spodoptera exigua. Lineage (NCBI taxonomy): Eukaryota > Metazoa > Arthropoda > Insecta > Lepidoptera > Noctuidae > Spodoptera > Spodoptera exigua. The sequence continues at coordinate 15,306,071 of LR824607.2, read as the reverse complement.
AGCCAGCGTGAACGGCAAAGTTGTGTCAGTCGGCCGGGCTCTGCTGGAGAGGAACGCCGATAACTTAACTCCGTGGACGCTGTAACTTAAGTGCAATAGAAAGTCTGAAAACCGGTATTAGTGTTTCATTTCATCCAATCCCGTTACCCAAGCCCGCATAGTCAGGCACGTAACATTTGGTGTCAGAAGTGGGATTGGAGAAAAATGCCGCTAGTACCGCAGGACGTAAGAGGAGTGAGTACCCGTGCTATGTCAGAAGCGCAGCGTGTGAGGGAAGAGGGTGCTGCAGCTCAAACCAGCGATGCAGAAGCCAAGCCTGTGCAGGTGGATCTTCTGCTACAGCTGCAGCAAATGATGGCAGAGCAAGCGCGCCGCCAAGAAGAGCAAGCGCGCTGTCAGGCAGAACAGCTGCGGGAGCTGAGAGAAGAGCAAGCGCGCCGCCAAGAAGAGCAAGCGCGCCGCCAAGAAGAGCAAGCACGCTGTCAGGCAGAACAGCTTCGGGAGCTGAAAGAAGATCAAGCTCGTCGCCAAGAGGATCAAGCTCGCCGCCAAGAGGAGCAAGCGCGTCGCTTGGAAGAGATGCACAGGGATTTCACGAAGGGACTGCAAAAGGCTGTCGAACGGGTACAAGAAGTGGAGGAAGGGTTAGGCAAGTTGGAACATCGCGTCATGGCAATAGAGGAGAGAGTGGAAGAAGAGATCTCCAAAATCAAACAGGAAGTGGCAAGCCCAAGCCCTTTGAAGAGCCGAAGCCGTCTTGCAGCCGTTTTTGACACCCCAAATGTGGCCTCAAGCGCAACGAAAGGGCTCAAGATTCCCCATTACGACGGAACAACATCTTGGACCGCGTTCAAGCTACAGTTTGAGACACTTATGGAGGCTTATGGTTGGACTCAGAAGGAAGCACAGTCAGCCCTCACCCTGGCCCTCCGTGATCAAGCGCTCTCAGTGCTTGAAGCTATCGGCGCAAGTGGGGATCTCAGCTTTAGTGCCCTCCTCGACGCACTTGAGGCACGTTTTGGAGACAGCCACCTCGAGCACGTGTACAGAGCGCAATTAAAAGAGCGTACTCAGCGTGCTAATGAGAGTCTACAACAATGGTCCGTGGAAATCGAAAAACTTGTGCGTCGAGCTTTCCGGTCGACTCCGTCAATGATTGAAGGCACGCTTCTCCAAGCGTTCATTGACGGTATTCGGGACCCCGAAGTACGAGCTGCTGTTCATCTGGGCCATCACAAGAACATGAAAGAAGCTCTGGCCCATGCGTTGGAAGTGGAAGCCGTGCGTGGCAACTCCCGTACCTTACGTCTGCGCGAAATGACGACAACGGAGCAGGTACCTCCACGCCGTCGGAACTTCATGTGCTATGGATGTGGAGAGCGTGGGCACATACGGAGCGACTGCCCGAAGAAGATGAACCGCCAGGACGCGGCGGTCTCAACTTCTGACCAGCAGGGAAACTTAAATCCAGCCAGGGCTGCGGGGTGGGCGCCGACTGGTAGTGGAACAACCCCAACAATCTACATCAAGCAAACCAACGATGGAAATACTCTGGTGATAGACGGTCAAGTAAATGGGAAAAACAGTCAGCTAACATTAGATACTGGAGCTTCAAGGACGGTGATAAATGTTCGGCTGCTCGAGCAAAACATCAGGAAACACCTTAAACCAATTGTTGGCCTACAAATGAAATCAGCTACCGGCCAGTGCATACCGATAAGTGGAAAACTGCATGTAACAATCAAAATTGGGGAACGTGTTTATCGACATGAGGTTATTGTGGCCAAAATTCTGGATGACTGCATCCTGGGACTTGATTTCCTGCAAGGGCACCAGTGTAACATCGACTTAAAATCTGGAGTTTTACTATGTGGAACTGAGGAAATTCCGATGAAGGGTGGAACCCTGGGAAAAGTTTGCTGTTTAAGAAGAACTGTTCTTGCACCAAAATCACAGACTCTCGTACCAATCGCATTACCCAGGAGGAAGGAAGGAAGTTTACCTCGAAGGTGCGCTGTGATTGATAAATCGGAACACGTAAGCTCATGGCTACCGGCAAGAACTGTCGTGGGGTCATCTGATGTCAACCGCATTCCGGTATTCAACTTCAGTGATTCAAAAATTACGATTGAAGAAGGAGAGCCTGTGGGCGTATTGGAAGAAGTGGCCTGGATAAGAAAATGCTCGGAGAATCTTGTGAAGAAGGACAGTACGGGAATTGACTTTGTAACGAAAATCTTAGACGAAAACAAAAGTCTGACAAAAGTGGAGACTATGAAAGCTAGAAATTTACTTCTTCGATTCTCTGATGTGTTCTCAAGAAGCGATGCCGATATTGGCCGAACTGGTTTGGTGAAGCATAAAATAAACACAGGTGATACAATGCCAATTCGTCAAAGGCCCAGACGCATACCATTCGCTCGTGAGAAAGAGGTTGAAGAAATGATTGACGATATGAGGAAAAATGACGTGATAGAGCCCTCTTCTAGCCCTTGGTGTTCACCTGTCGTGCTCGTCAAGAAGAAAGATGGTTCAACGAGGTTTTGCGTAGACTATCGGCGATTGAATGATGTAACCAAGAAGGATAGCTACCCGTTACTAAGAATCGATGACACACTTGACACACTGAGTGGCATGAAATGGTTTTCAACGCTCGATCTGAAAAGCGGCTATTGGCAGGTGGATTTGGATCCCAAGGATAAGGAAAAGACCGCATTCTCAACTGGGAAGGGACTCTGGCAATTTAAGGTGATGCCATTTGGATTATGCAATGCACCGGCAACCTTTGAGCGTTTGATGGAACAGGTGCTGGCGGGACTGCTGGGCGAAACCTGCCTAGTTTACCTCGATGACATCATCATTGTTGGACGGGATTTTGACGATCATCTAAGGAAATTGGAAAAGGTACTCGACAAGCTGCGTGGAGCAAATTTAAAGTTGAGTCCAAAGAAATGCTCTTTCTTCAAGCGCGAAGTGAATTATCTAGGACATGTTATTTCTGAGAGAGGAATTGAGACTGATCCAGCCAAGACTGTCGCTGTTAAGGAATGGCCAACACCTAAAGACAAAACGCAAGTTCGGGCATTTCTTGGATTGTGCTCGTATTATCGGCGGTTTGTGAAAGGATTCTCGGACATTGCCAAGCCTTTGCATCGATTGACAGAGGAGAAACGTGCCTTTATCTGGGACGAGGAATGTGAGCGAGCCTTTCGAGAACTAAAAGAAAGGCTTTGTAACACACCAATTCTCGGATACCCCAGCGCGAAAGGAATATTCGTAGTAGATACGGATGCCAGCAATATTGGAATAGGAGGTGTCCTTTCACAACGCGATGGTGAGCAGGAGAAGGTTATTGCTTACTTCAGCAAGTCACTATCCAAGCCGGAGAGGAATTATTGCGTGACCAGGAGGGAATTGCTGGCCGTAGTCAAAACTCTGCACCATTTCAAGAAGTATTTACTGGGACGGAAATTTTTGATCAGAACAGATCACGCTGCTTTGAAATGGCTGCTTCAGTTTAAGGATCCCGAAGGCCAAGTAGCCAGATGGTTGGAACAACTTCAGGAATTTGACTTTGAAATCGAACATCGCGGAGGAAGAATTCATGGCAACGCAGATGCATTATCGAGACGCCCATGCGTGGAAGATTGCAAGCATTGTGCCAAGAAGGAAACTGCTTTTCTTAAGGTGATAAGGACTGATACTGTTGACGAGGCATGGGGAGATGATGCGATGAAATTAGAACAGGAAAGAGATGCAGATATTAAACCAATACTGGAGTGGCTACGAAGTGGTAACAAGCCAAGTTGGAGTGACGTCGCCCAATATAGCGCAGTAACGAAAGGTTTATGGGCACAGTGGAAAAGCCTTACGCTGCATAATGGACTTCTGTGCAGGAAATGGGAATCAACAAACGGCAAGGACGAGCATTTGCAATTGGTGGTGCCTCGTTCAAAAATAAGGGATGTATTAAAAGCGTTCCATGATGGATCTTCTGGAGGACATTTGGGAATTAGGAGGACTTTGGTGAAGATCAAGGAGAGGTTTTATTGGCTGCATTGCAAATATGACGTCGAAGATTGGTGCCGGAAATGCACTAGTTGTGCAGCTGTCAAGGGTCCACAAACAAGAAGCAGAGGGGCGATGAAAATCTACAATGTTGGTATGCCTTGGGAGAGAATAGCCTTAGACATCGCTGGACCATTTCCAATCACTGATTCGGGCAATCGCTACGTTTTAGTGGTTATGGATTATTTTACAAAATGGCCGGAGGTCTTTGCCATACCGAATCAAGAGGCAGTAACTGTAGCCACGAAGTTGGTAAACGATGTATTCACCCGATTCGGAGTGCCCTTGGAGATGCACAGTGATCAAGGACGGAACTTTGAATCCCAAGTTTTTCAGGAAACTTGTAAACTTTTGGGAATCCATAAGACTCGAACGACCCCTTATCATCCACAGTCAGATGGAATGGTCGAACGTTTCAACCAAACATTGGAGCGACACTTAGCAAAGGTGGTTGACAGCCATCAGAGAGATTGGGACACTTACATACCTCTCTTCTTGCTTGCCTATCGGACTGCTGTACATGAAAGTACCGCAAAGACGCCTGCATTTGCAAATTTTGGAAGGGAATTGAGATTACCGGCAGATCTTGTATCGGGCTGTCCACCTGGCGACACTCGCACCGAGTTTAGCGATTACATAAGCGAGTTAAGGGCAAAAATGTTGGACATTTACGAGCAGATCAGGGAGGCCGGTCTTCAAGCTAGTGATCGCGCAAAAACGCGCTATGATCGACGAGCCAATTCTGTTGGGTTTGAAGAGGGGTCATTGGTCTGGCTTCATAATCCAGTCAGAAGGAAGGGAAAATCTCCGAAGCTGCAACCGAGTTGGGAAGGTCCTTATGAGATAGTCACGAAGATCAATGACATTACTTACAGAATTCGGAAGTCTTCAAGGAGCCCTTTGAAAGTTGTCCATATAGACAGGTTACGGCAGCAACGATGCTCGGGACGAGCGAATCTAAGAGGGGGGCAGTGTGACGGAAAAGTGGTTCAAACTCTTTGACATCATGACGTCAATGGATGGTTGTCAAACGTTGCCTAGAGATTGTAAATTTCGTCGTGAATTGTCAACACGAGTTGGTGTAATCGGTAAGGCGTGTGGATTACACCAGAGAGACCCCGAGTTCGAGTCCCGCCGTAAGCATGAAGTTTTTTAGTTGATGGAAGTTTTTGTGGAACTTTCTGGAAGCTTTTGGTGTGAAAGTAATGAAAAATCAAAGAGCGAGAAGGAGAATAAATAAAAATGAATAACGAAATTATTGGAAGGTTCTGGAGTCATGACAATCAAAAAGAATAACGAAATTGAATGTTCCAGAACCTGACCGGGGGTATATAAGCGGAACTGCGGCTCACCGCTGGCAGTTGAGTTCTAAGTCTAAAGCGATTCGGAAGAAAAGGAAGAAGTGAAAAAGAAGAAAAGTGAGTGAAATAGTGAAGTGCAGTGAAATAGTGAAGTGCAGTCAGTTAAGTGAGTTAAGCCAGCGTGAACGGCAAAGTTGTGTCAGTCGGCCAGGCTCTGCTGGAGAGGAACGCCGATAACTTAACTCCGTGGACGCTGTAACTTAAGTGCAATAGAAAGTCTGAAAACCGGTATTAGTGTTTCATTTCATCCAATCCCGTTACCCAAGCCCGCATAGTCAGGCACGTAACATTATGTACCGAGATCTCGTCTGGAGCAGGTGGAGGATCAGAGTGATTTTCAGCAAGAAAAGTCGTAGGACATTTCTCGCACTCCTTCTTGTCCAACGTAAGGTTGAAGTCAAAAGTAAAAAAAACATTTATTTCAATTAGACCCTTACAGGCAATTTTGATCGCCAAACAAAGAAGAAGTAACTATTGATGATATAATTCCCCATTAAAAAAAATCCGTAATTTCTTTCTTTACCTATATTAATCCATAATTAACAAAATAGGCTACATACCTACCAAACTACGTGATCTAGAATAATAGGAACAGTGGCCATTAGGTCAACTTACTACGCCTATTTTTTCAAATGTATTTATTCGACTTTGAACTTTAAAGTTTTGAAATAGAGCATGAAGTTCGATGAAAAAATTGGCAAGTGGCTGGCCACTGTAATTACCTAGTATCTTCGGACCTTTTAAGAGGTTTTCAAACATAGAACGTTTATGTTATTTCATTTGTGGGTACTTACTTAAACCATCTTAGCAACATTGTGGCCTAAAGTTTACGATGTATAAAATAGATTGGCTTGAGTTTACGACCACGTTTTGTTAGTAGTTCTGTCTGTTACTGTTTTGTTTTAAGGAAGCCTAGGATCTTTAATGGTCCAAGTTCATTTAGAACCTTATTAATTACTTTATCCTGTGTTTGGTATAAAAAGAAAACTGCTTTGTCGTGACTCGTGAAACGTATTGCCGGATTGATTCGCGTACAGAACAATTCTTTGTGTGGTAGGCTAATTATTGTTCCGACATGTGGGTGCGATCTTTACGGAAAAATTTCATGTTTTTAAACGCACTCACGAGTCAGGGGAAATTGCTACTGGACTCTTAATTGGACAACGTGAAAACATTAATATTTGTATCCTATCCTACTTAATAGTTAGTTAGTTTTTTGTGAGAATGTGGATGGATGTATGTTTGTTATTCTTTCACGCAAAAATGGCTGGACCAAATTGGTTGAAATTTCGTATGTAGATAGGCGATACCATGCGGATGAAGCCGCGAGAAACAGGCAAGCTACTATTATATACATTTCTCTCATCTCTCTATGATATCAACCAAGAAATATTCCAAAGAGATATTCTCGATTCAGGAACCGAACCCTTTATAATGAACAGTGACGTCATGATTTGCAACCCTTCCCCTTATATTGTGACTGTTACAAATGATTTGTTATTGTGATGATTGATGATTTTACTTCCAGTGGATATTTGTGGAATGGAGATCCCGGATACTATAGAAGGGTCAAGAATTTACATAATATCATTTAGGTATGTTTCTTTTATGTGATATGACCACCTGATGTTAAGCAATCGACGCCACCCGTAACACCCGCAACTAACTTAATATAATTTAGGTATATTTCTTTTTAACCCGCAACTAAATCAAAGTCAAAGTCAAAATAATTTATTGCAGCTAAACCATAAACAGCTAATTTTAAGTTTGAAAACGCCAATCCGCCTTGAGCAAGCGTAGTTAGTTAAACCTTCTCCGTGAGCGGAGGGTAGGCAGATGATGATGATATTATAAACCAGAAATAATAAGAAAACTCTTCACAATGCTGTGCATAAGTACTTATACAGGACAAGACAAAACGAAAAAGGCACTCACAGCTCTATAGTCGCCCGAGAACGCAGGCTCGAAACCATGGCGGTGTGAAGAAGTCATCAAATGACTTCTCTTGCCCCGCGTGGGGCGAGAGGGAGTGTCAGACTCTTACAGACTAAAAACCACCGCATTCCTTCTCTTGCTCCGAACCAGGATCGTGATACATTAATGCGCTTAAACCTGCAAATCTGGCTAAACATCGGCCCCCTTTTTTTATGTAATTGGTCGGCAAACGAGCAGACGGATTACCTGATGGTAAGCAATCAGCGCCGCCCATGGACACCCGCAACGGAGGAGTTACGAGTGCGTTGCCGACCCACTGATTATAAAACATGATTTATCCTTAGTCCAGGTTTAAAACCTGGACTAAGGACTAACTAATTTTGAAACCATTGACTCTGGTTTTATATTTTGAACTTTATTCTCTCCTACCTTGTTTTGTAATAAAGCCGCAGATCTCTTTGGGTCCCATCCGTATTTTAAACATGCCTCAAGCATTTCTCTCAATATAGTATTCACAGCATTGAAACATGACAAAACATGCAACTAGGTTTCCCAGTAAAATTTTCACATCTCGCCGTCACTAAGAGTCGTTTAGCGCCACTAAAAGCTTATTGCAAAAAGCGAACGTGACGCAAACGCCCTCTATTGGTCTAAAAATGGAATTTTCGCAGCACTTTTCTGCGAACATTCTGTGATCGTGCGCTTTCGACGTTACAAGAATTTTATGTGTGGACAGAATTTTGTCATAGACTGTATAAGGAACACCTCACATAGTTTTTGAAAGTATCGTGTCCTACTTGTTATTAAAGAAACTCATTTTTATTATTTTAACATTGGTTTTTTTTCTTATGGTATTATACGAGTAAGTCGGCAAACGATCATACGGATTACCTAATGATAAATAAGCAATCGGCGCCGCCCGTGGACACCCGCAACACCAAAGGAGTTACGAGTGCGTTGCCGGCCTTTTAGAGATAGGGGTTGCGGATATAAGGATCGGTATGGGACAGGGGAAGGGGAACCTCACTCGCACGTTCACACAACGCTGTGGGTTGTTTCACGCCGGTATTCTGTGAGGCCGTGGTATCACTCCGAACGAGCCGACCCATTCGTGCCGATGCTTGACTCTCCCACACTATAAAGTGTGTAAATTAGTTTAATCTTGTTTTGAGGACGCCATCCTGTCGCAAACTATTTTTAAACGTTGTTTGTTTGTTTGTTTTCTCCTGTTTCGCACTCAGAATTGAAACAACTTGAAATTTATGAATCCCACAAAGATTTGTTCTGTGCTAGGACCTGTTATACGTTGTACAGTTTAACAAAATATAAATCGCTAGGTATTTAATGTTTGGAAGTGTGGAAGAGTCATGCTTCGGTGGGAATGGGTCGGCTCTGACGTGACGGTTTAAAAAAATCTGCGTGAAATAATCACAGCGTTGTGTTTAGCCTTGTGTGTGAGGTTACCGGAGGTCTAATCCTTCCCCTCCCCCGATCTCTTATCAATCCTTAAATCCCTAAAAGGTCGGCAGTGCACTTGTAACTCCTCCATTGTAGCGGGTGTCCATAAGCGGCGCTGATTGCTTACCATTAGATATCATATAAAACATGTTATTTTTTTACAAAATGTTTCAATTCTTTCGTTTTAGAAACCATCTAACAATATATTAAAATAATACATCGCTCCCTTATCCCCGACAATCGCTCACAGTATGCCTCCCTTTTATTTCCCTCAGCTTATCTTTTAAAAGCGTTTGTTTCATTTATATCCGAAGGCTTCGGATCAGTAAGGCTTAAGCCTATTTCGTACAACAACAAAATATAAATCTCCATGTTTTTAAAGCTTATCTTTTTAATATTTTCTTCGTATTCCTAGCTTACTGTGATTTTCGCAATGTAGTTAAGTGGTATTCGGGAAAGAAAATGCTTGTTTCATTTAAAAACGAATGAGCGAAGCTTGTTATTTTTATGTTGGCACAAAAGACCCGCGATATACAATGGAGCTAAAAACTTTACGTCGGTTAAAATATGACGAGAGCACATTTATACTAGAAAATGCGACACCACACGACGGTCATAAGTGTGTTCGTGCCATAGTAAAAAAAATACATTTTTTTCACGTTGCCCTATACTTTAATGCTATGTTGCAGCCCGGGCCATTTGCAATCACAACATGCAAATCACACACAAAGTAGAAGCAACGATTTAAGAATCATTATTCTATGAATGTTTTGATATGCAACGTGTAAGGCCTGTTGATTTTTTCTTGTACACAGCTATCGTCACCAAGTCGCGGTAAGTCATAACGCTTGTTAGGCAAAGATTATTTTACCACCGCTGACATGCGGACGTCGAGTAAGGGTAGCTCGCCACCCGACCAGAACCAGACCCGAGCGTGCGGGGTGTAGCGTTCTGCGCGTGCTTTAAAGAACCAACTACTAAGGTACTGCGGCCTCGGTCTAGAGCAGGAAGAGGAAGTGGAAGGTTTTTAGTCTGTAAGAGTCTGACACTCCCTCTCATCTCAATCTGGGCGAGAGAAGTAATTTTTTTTTCATGTAATAAGTCTGCAAACGAGCCCTCGCATTACCTGATGGTAAGCAATCAGCGCCGCCCATGGACACCCGCAACGGAGGAGTTACGAGTACGTTGCTGACCTTTTTGGTATTAGGGATTGGGGAAGTGTCGGGGGAGGGGAAGGATGGGCCTCTGGTAACGTCATTCACACGGCGAAACGCTATGGTTGTTTCACGCCGGTTTTCTGTGAGGCCGTGGTATGACTCCGGTCGAGCCAACCCATTCCTGCCGAAACATGGCTCTCCCACACTTAAATTGTAATAATTTGTGATAATTTGCCCTCACAAAAAAAAACAAAGATATAGTTACTCTTTTCCTACCATCTTCTTTCTTACCTTGAAATGATTAACTTACGTAAATATTATCGAAGCCATCTAAAACATCGCTCCAATCATGTCATATTCCCGGTTTAAACAATTACGAAATAATAATTAACGATACATGTACCGGCGCGGTGTTTCAACACAATTAGCAACAATTAATCACAGGGCGGCATCGTATGAACACAATTTAGCTATTGGTAATTAATGTTCAATGTAGACGAGTTACATAGATCTTACGGTTTGTGTTAGCTTTATTATAATTCTACCAAAATTAAGTTTCGAAGAATTTTGTTTCTTATAAAACATTACAGTTCATTTCTTAAAAACAGAGATAAGCATACATAGATACTTATACAAACGAAAATAGTAGTCGATTCATGGTTCCAATATCCAAACTATCCAAACTAATATCGCATTTATAATGAGAAAGTAACTCTGTCTGTCTTTTCTTCCTAAACTACTGAACCTATTTGTGTGAAATTTGGTACAGACATAGTTTGGAACTCGAGAAAGGACAAAGGAAAGTTTTTAATTCACTATTCCACTCGAACCAAGTCGCAGGCAAAAGCTAATAAAGTTATATAAGTAAAATGACTGAAAATGAAACTGCAGCTAATTACAGTAAATTTTTACTTAACAAGGCAAGCAAACCGATTAAAAAAACATTTAAAAAGGCCGACTTCAAAAGCAAACAAAGGCTGAAAACTAAAATGAAAGAAATAACTATTAGGTACCATAAATGTATAAACTTATAGGCAACCTACTTACTGGTAGGTTGGAAGTCGGCCCTCAAGTTCTGAACAAAAGTATTCATTCATTAACTATAGGTACTGTTGCAAAGCGAGCTACAAAACAGATTTTTTTCTATAATATTACCTAAGTGAAATTTTGACACGATGCTTCAAATTCAAACCTGTGTATGAATAAGTTAGGTACTCCTAACAGGTCTGCGTTCCTTTTTTGGTGTAAGGATAGGAACAAGCAAAACAGAATAATGATTACTATTTGAGGCATTTTTTTGCAAGATTGTAATTCCTATGGGCTTTGTATTGATTTAACTGAAAACTAAAGAAACTGTAAAGAGGTGTCCACTACATTGCTTAATACACCATATGAATTTAATACAACTTACTTTTTACGATTGGCGTATTAGCATGGCAGCCGGCTCCTTTGGGACATATCGCGAGTTTCATTCCTTCTTGGAACAACTCTAGATAGGTGTGGTCCACAGATAGTTGTGCCAGGTCTGGGTATGATGTGTATGTGATTTTTTATTTAAATAGGACGATGCCCCACAATACGATATTCTGCTGTGTTGTGGTTCCGTTTAGAAACATACAGTTTCACATACACATTACACCCAGACCCGGAAAAACAATTTGTGTATCACACAAAGAGTTGTTCCGTGCGCGAATCGAAATTGCGACACGTTGCACGGCAGCTGGTTGCCCACCCACAACCATGTAGTCAGTCAAAATTTCTGAGCGCACTCACGACACAGGAGACAATGCAAGCGAGAGGCCTCGTGTTTATAAAAAAGAACACCCAATTATAACTATTCTGCCTGTCCCAGTAATAAAACGAGGCGCTCAAACTCCACTCATCGAATTCAAAGCAAATAATGATCTTGGTTTAATTATGTTCGAAAGCAGCCCGTCTGCATCCCCCGAAGACAAACAAAAGAAGCGTACAGATTGACGTGTTTAATTATTTAGGGAATCGACTGGCGCGCCATTGATGTCTTTTCAGGAAACGTTTAATTTTATTCATGAAGTTTTCAGCTTTACACAGTGTTGGAATACTAAAAACATCATCATTGCTAATTAATGATTGGTGTCTGGATATTGCTCGTTTAATTATAATATTTTCCCTGGCTTACTTTGTAGGTTGCACTGGATCGTAATATATGCGTATTTAAAATGAGATCACTACTATTTATAAAACACAACACACGTTTTTCAAGAAAGTTTTAGCTTATTTTATTTATTTTAATATTTTACTAGCTACTCTCATGCGGTTTCACCCGCTACTCTATCCATTGGATCGTAGCGTGATGTTTTATAGCCTATGGCAGTCAGGAACATTGTAACTATCTATCAGTGAAAGAATTTTGGAAATCCGACCAGAGGTTCCAAAGATTACCCCCTTTTTTTGTCAGGGAAAAATCATCCAATGACTTCTCCCGCCCAGTGTAAGGCGAGAGAGAGTGTCAGATTCTTAAGATTCTTACTGAATAAACCCCCCACCCCCGTTCCTTCTCCTGCTCTGGGCCGAGGTCGCGGTGCCTCGTTGCGCTTACCCCGCAGCTCCGGCAGCGGTTCCAAAGATTACCCCCTAAATACAAACTTACAAATTTTACCTTTTTATAATATGAGTACAGATTTTAAAGAAGGCTTACAGACTAATAAATAAATTATATAATGACTCTTATATTACCAGGTTGCTAATTAAACACAAATAAAAACATAAAAAAGAAAAATATTCAGTGAAAAACAAATTAAGTACATACCTATGTATACTTAATAATGTAAGTACCCAACTTACTCCACTCAGCCATTTACAAGGAACTACACATACATATTTTAACCAACGGATAGATTTTGTGCCATTTGTTGTCGCAATGTCACCACAATGGTGCAGAAAAAGTCAATGTCAAGGTTTCTCGAAAGTCTATTAAAATTAACTGAACATTCGTGTGAACCTTCAATAAAAGAGCCTACTCCTTTTTAATAGGCTTGTGTCTCCATCCCCTCTTCTTTTCCCATAATAAAATTCATATCCTTCTTAATCCTTTCTCTTTATACCCCTCTCTTTCAAACGCCTCGCTCCTTCACTTTACCACATATAATTGAATAGTTACTACGTAAACTTTACTCCCAGTCTTCCGATGGTTTTTCTCACCCTTATTAATGTGAGTGTAAGTTTAGTTAATACCGACTTTATTGCAGAAAAATAAAAAATATTAGGACACTTAGGATAAGTTTTTACTTAAGATTATTTATCTTTTAAAGTGACTTTAATATAAGCTTTAACTTTTTTAGTAATATTTTTTATCATAATAAAGACGAACCCATTACGCTATTATAAAATTACCAATATAAAGCTTATTATATCGAGACACAGAAGATAATCCTACTTAAAGGTTCTGTCAAAATCTTCTTTCTTATTTTTTATTAAGAAATAAATACCCTTCAACCGAAAATAAACCAAAAACTTAAGACGAAAGAGTACACGTTTGAATAAATTATAATAATAATAAGTCGTATTATAGTTTTCTTAGAAAACATTACAAGGTCCGTCCAATACACGTGTTTGGTAAAAAAAACTATGGAGACATTCTGTGAAAGGTTATTTTCTATAAATAAATCGAGTTCTTTCAACTTCAGTGTAATGTACTGTAATTCATCACTCATATTTTTTTACAAACGTCACCCACGTACTTTTTGAATACAGTCAAGACACGGGGCAAAATTTATGAAGAACAATATAATTTTATGCTAAACAAAAAAATCTAAGAATAACTTCTACATAAATATGCAAATTCGTGGTGTGTCGTGGTGGCCCGGAGGTTGAGGAGCCCGCTTCTCATGCATGAGGGTATGGGTTCGAAACCTGGCAAGTAACAATGTGACTTTTTCCGAGTTATATGTACTTTCTAGGATTATTTAGACACCACTGACATACGGTGAAGGTAAACATCGTGAGGAAACCTGGACTTTATAATTTCTAATTATAAGTTTGAAATCGCCAACCCGCATTGAGCAAGCGTGGTGATTAATGCTCAAACCTTCTCCGTGTGAGAAGAGGCCTTTGCTCAGCAGTGGGCACTTATAGGCTGATGATGATGATGAAATATGCAAAAAAATAGAAAGTGACCAACTGACATGTCAACGCACAGCCTAAACGGCTAATCGTAGTTACTTGACGTTCAAAAGTGCCTACTGTGGTCTAATTGAAATAAATTATTTTTGACTTTGACTTTGACTTGATATTTGGAAGGGACGTAGCTTAGGTACCGTAGAGGTGCACTAAGAAAGGAATTCCCGAAATTCTTACGGGAATGGGAATTAGCGGGAAAATCCTTTTGTATGAAAAATCTAAACCGCTTAAGTTAGACGCTTGAAATTTGGCATGCCTTAGTGAACTTAAAGCTTAGTTCCCACGGGAACGGGAGTTCGCAGGATATAATTAGTTCGAAAAAATCAATCAATCAATCAGTGTTTAAAAATGCCGGGATACATATATACACTTATATACGCGTGCAAAGCCGCGGGCGGAAGCTAGTCGAAAATAAGTCACAAACTTTGAAAAAAGCCTTAATTGTCATTGGCAATTTATAGTTTATGTCAAAATTCCTTTACTTTCGAAAAAAGGGTGACGAATAAGCGTCATAAAAGTATCTTGACATATCGTTCTATCGACAAATAGGTTCACGCTGATACACACAGAGCTAGCAGCTGTCACCGTGAAAAACGACTGAGATTCGATTCTTATCAATCGATTTGGCAGATGTTTTTGATTTTTTGGCAGGATAAAGTGAATTTAAAATAAATTTTCTTTTTTCTTTTTAGAATCAACAAATTGTACTCGTATGTAATGCCATTATTTAGTGACATAACAATATTGTTATCGACCATATACCGTCAGTAATAAAAGTGTGAGATAGCCATACTTCGGTACTAATGAGTCGGACCGGAGTAATACCATGGCCACACAGAAAACCGGTGTGAAACAAGCACATGTGTGTTTCACCGTGTGAGTGAGGTTACCGGAGGCCTAATCTTACCCTCCCCTAATCCTAAATCCTAATGTAAATCTAATCCCAAAAGGTCGGCAAAGCACTCGTTACTCCTCTATTGTTGCGGGTATCCATAAGAGGTGCTGATTGCTTACCATCAGGTAATCCGTCTGCTCGTTTGCCAATCTAAAAATGGGAATACTTTGTAATTAGTGTGTCCGTCAGCGAAGCTTGTTTAACCTGAAATAGGCCGTATCCATCCAGCTTCCAGACTATAAGACTGCTTTTAACTACACACGCTGACTCGAGCTTTTTTTATGGTATAAGTCGGCAAACGAGCAGACGGATTACCTGATGGTAAGCTAAGCAATCGGCGCCACCCATGGACACCCGCAACACCAAAGGAGTTACGAGTGCGTTGCCGGCCTTTTGGGGATGGGGGTTGCGGATATAAGGATTGGGAAGGGATAGGGGAGGGGGAGGGATTGGGCCTCCGGTAACCTTACTCACACGGCGAAACACAACGCTGTGGGTTGTTTCACGCCGGTATTCTGTGAGGCCGTGGTATCACTCCGGTTGAGCCGACCCATTCGTGCTGAAGCTTGGCTCTCCCACACTTACGCCCGGTTTTTGAAAGGCTTGTCAACGCTAAAATTAACTAATCTCCTGTTAAATCTCTTGTCAAATGTCAATTGGGTTGCATAAAGCATGATTAATCAACTAATTTGACCATCATGTCAGTTGACATGGCTGTCAAATCAACTCAAGAATCGAATGATTATCGCAATTTTGGGTTTCTGAAACGCTGGTCAAGCCTTGATCATAGATTATTCGTCTGTCAAAAGCTCGGTCAACTAATCGGTGCTTGTTGGCGAATTAACTTACGAATACAACTGATTTTTCACGTGAGACTACATTTTCTCTTCATATAAGTATATTTTTTTTAAAGTATGTTAAACAGAAATATTTATTACGAAATTATATTTGTAATAATATCATTTTCTTTGTAAGTGTAAATTATTTGATATCTTGATTAACTTACATTGATTCTGGTTTTAGATTACGATAATGTCTCTTTCGGATAGTAGCAATATGAGTATCAGCACATCCAGCAGCGATAAAGATTTAAGACCAGAATGAATCCGTTTGATTTCTACAATGAAGGGGAATTTAAGAATCGGTACCAACCAACGGACAGGAGGCGTTTGTGCTATTACTAGTTAACATATTAAAACCGAATATTAAACAGTTCACTTTGAGGAACCATTCTATCAGTGCTTTGGAATAGGTGCTACTGACAATAAGCTATTACCATGCTACATGAGCATTTCAAATTACGGTTGCTGAGAGCGCACAAATCTACGGTTTGTAGAATAATAACAAAAGAATCTGCAGCGATTACTATGCCCTGTAAACATGAAGATTGCACAAGGATAAAAACAGAATTCTACAAAATTAGCTCTTTTCCAAATGTGATCGGGGCATTTGACTGCACACATGTAAAGATACAGTCTACTGGTGGGCGAGCTGAGCTGTAGAGGAACAGAAAAGGATATTTATCAAGTATATCTTAGGATACTTCAAGAACGAGGGCTGGGCACGCTATAATAGCAGCGGTAAGATCTCTCTTTGAAGAGTGGCTCGAGAAACGCCACGGCGTCCTCACCTTCCGCCTGACGCAGGTGCTTATCGGGCACGGCAGCTTCGGTAGGTTCCTGTTTCGGATCCAGCGTAAGGAAATGCCCGAGTGTAGTCATTGTGAGGACCACCTAGAAGATACGGTGGAGCATTCGGTGGCGGTATGCCCTGCCTGGGCTGAACACCGCCGTGACCTCAGGGAAGTGATCGGCGGCGGCGACCTCTCGCGCCCGGCCTTAATCGAGGCCATGGTTCATAGAGAAAGGAACTGGGAAGTTATCTCCTCCTCCTGCGAAGCAGTTATGCTCGCAAAGGAGAAGTCGGAGCGCGCGAGTGAACTATCCTCCTCGCGCCCCAGCCGCCGCAGAAGGCGACATTCCGGGCGTCGGGGATCGAGATATGATCTCCGGCCACCGTAAGCGCGGGTAATACGACGGGGGGCATAGAGCTGATGTTCAGCCGGGGTTGCGGGGTAAGCGCAATGAGGTGCCGCGACCTCGGCCCAGAGCAGAAGAAGGAACAGGGGGGTTTTTAGTCAATAAGAGTCTGACACTCCCTCCCGCCCGACCCTGGACAGGAGAAGTCATTTGATGATTTTCCCCTCAGAAAAAAAAGGATAGTTCAAGAAGATATTGGTGCCCTTTCAGTGATAAATGAAAACACTTCTGTGCTCACATCTTTGTTGTTTACTCATTTTAATTGTTAAGTAATATTAATGGTTTGTATTTTAGGTGAATACAAAGAAATAATCATATTATTAATATATTTAATTATTAATCTTTATAAAAAATATAATATAACACTTGAAATATAAAAACAAGTATATTATCTTACTTACATATATACATATTTAGTTAGTATAGTAACCTACCAATATTTAAATTAAATACTAATAATGTATATTTCTTAACCAAATAACTTATTTTATTTCGAAATATATGCTGTTTTATAGTTAACCGATCTTCTAATAACTTCTTTTTTTATTTACATACTCCATCTTTATTTCATTATACTTCTTATTATTTTGTTTCTGAATAAAGGGCCTCTCATGTTTAAATTGTTTCCTTGATGTGCAAGTTAAATTACCTGTAAATAAATTTCATTAAAGTTGCAATAATTATTCTTAATACATTATTAGGTACTTAGTTAAGAAATCAGGACAGCTATTTAATATACCATAATCTGGTAACGGTTACAATATTCTGACTAGCTAGTATGGGCACTAAAAAGTATTTTAAGATCAAAAACTTACATTTTTATTGGCTACATTCTGTCTCGTAGTTCTTTTTAATCCCAATAGCCTGTGATTAGCTGTTTTTGGTTTCGAGGCACTTCTGCATTACTGTTGAATTAATTCGTTATGGTTTCCCGAGCTTCATTTTTATTAATAGTAGAAATAGCATTTGTGCACTGATTATCAATAATGAGCTTGTATCTGTAATAAAACATGGTGCGTATTATACATCAGTCTTGGCTGCAGCGCAGGATGTGAATTATAAACAAAGATATTTTATACTTTTAAACAACAATAGGTTTATAAAACGCAATAGGTAAAAAATATATGTCTATACTTATACTTACTTCTGAACTGGTTCTAAAAGAACATGTTTTTCCCTTTCGATGAAATTCTTCCCTCGTTATGCCATTTTAAGCAAGTTTAATTAGCATTTTATTGAAATTGTAACTTTAATATTTGAATTTCGCAGAATTGTTTGACATCAATGACAGTCCGTAACTTTTTAAATATTAACATATTTGACAGATAAGAATGAACTATTGAACAAGAAAGAGCAGTGTGGCTATGATTAAAAATAAATCGCATGTCAAATCAAAATAATCATAGATTAGTTAATTATGCTCTGATCAACGTTTCAGAAACTCAAATTGATTTGACAGTCATGTCAATTTAATCGCAGTGTTAGTTGATCAATGAATTGACAAGGCTTTCAGAAACTGGGTGTTAATCTGACTAAAGCTGGCTGATGTGACCACGGCTGTTGGCCACGCACAAACCTGCGTGAAACAGTACATGCGTTGTGTTTTAAGAGCCGTATGCATAAACTTAGCTATTGGTGAACCAAGCCATATTAAATTGACCACAAAAATGAAATGCGCTACATTACACATAGTTGATTTATTTTGACTTCTTAAGGGTTAAAAACTGTTTTAGAACAAAGTAAGTATCGTGTAATATAAAAATCATTTTCAAACTGTAGCAAAAGGGTCTTGGGAAAACAGACCCATCTGCAGATCTAGCTTAGTGTAGAAAATTCACCGGTACTAGTTTACGTAAATCCTTTTAATATTTTATAATATCATGCCACAGTATAAAGGAATGCGAAGACCAACTGTTGATTTATAATTCAAACTCGTGTTACATAGATATGCTAGTAGTTATTTTAACAATATTGTTTCATAATCATGATGTTAATTTTGATTCAACTTGATTTTCATTACTACCTATTTAGAATAAAATATAACTTATTGCTGGCGAGTGTATTGCTGGCATTTTGGACATAAGGTATTTCCGGGTTAGAAGGATTTGATTTGATTTTTGAGACCTATCTTTCTACAATACCTTCTCTTAATCATTCTTTTTTAAGATTATGCATTTACCTACTGAATTGTTTTACTCTGTGGTAATAGAATTTTCTAAAACAGTCGAGAAGCGTCGATACTAAACTTAAGAGAGCTATGTTTATTGCGAACCGTTTCAAGGATTTATTTAAACCCTTTACCCAGGCTGGAGGCAATTTTTAGGGTTCCATAACTAGTATTGACAATAACACTCCCTGAAAAATATTTGCCAATAATTCTGCTCTCCCTTATTTCGTTGCTAAAGTCCTTTTTCATGGGTATCAAATTATTTCTACCGTACTGTTTGACTAAAAACCAATCCCTTCTCCTGCTTCAAGCCAGGCTGCGGTACGTGATTGCACTTGAATCCGCAACCCTAACAGAACATGGTCATCGGCCCTAATGAGTCCCTTAAGTGGTGACGTAATGGCTCTTTGAGGCGCGCGGAATACCACGCGCTATACACTTTATTATAAAAGAAATTCCAAGCCATATCACAAAAGAAAGTAACCTACTATTAGTCGTAGATATGATTATGGAAATAACATGACAATGGATTTCATTTGTACATCGTGGTGAATCGGAGGTTTTTTTTTGTAAGAGGAATATCATCAAATGACTTCTCCCGCCCAGGGCCAAGCGGGAGGGACTGTCATACTCTTACTGACTTAAAACCCGTTCCTTCTCCTGCTCTGGGCCGAGGTTGCGGTGCCTCATTGTGCTTACCCCGCAACCACGGCATGGATCGGAGGTTAAGGCGATTATATAGACACAACTGACATACGGCAAAGAAAAACATCGTGAGGATGCCTGGATTTTTAATTTCTAATATTTTAAGTTTTAAATTACCAATCCGCCTTGAGAAAGCGTGGTGATTAATGCTCAAACCTTCAGACCTTGAGAAGAGGCCTTTGCTCAGCATAGAGCAGTTATAGGCTGATGATGTATGAATTTTATTACAAACTAGCGGCCCGCCCCCGCTTCGCACGGGTCCAACTATCTCGCTATCAAAGGGTCACTTTTTCCTAATCGTCCCCTCTACTTTTCTAATATTTTCTTTGATAACCTTCACCTAACAATGACCAACACAACAAATAATAATAAAATTGGTTCAGGCGTTGTTGAGTTATGCGCTTACCAACACATTTTGCGATTCATTTATATATATATAGATGAAAATGAATCAGTCAATATTCGACCATTACAATATTTAACAATGAGCCTTAGGTCTAGAAAATTACCTTAGCCAAAAGCATGATTTTTACCTAATCCCTAGTATCCTAATTGAAATCAAGACGCAGGAAACCTTTATTTGAACAGGCTAGTGAACATGTTGGTTCAGGTGTTCTAGGTTTCACAACACAAATATGTGCTTAGAGGGTCGTGTAGCTAAAATACAAGAGTATTATAATAAATGGAGTCCATGTTATTACATGAAAAAAACCCTACACACATGAACAAGATCGATTGTAAGTCCACTGTAATTTACACCTCGACAAGAGCCTTGTCTGTAACTTTGTTGACTGCACGGTTCGTACAGTGACTTTGCAACTGGCTAGCGATTAGCGGATTCCATCCTGTCCCTCTCGCAAAATGTATTTATTTGCTGTAAATCTCTTATTCTTAGCCTGGGTGTGACGTGTCTGTCAAATTATGTGTTTACATACACCTCACAATAAACGAACAATGCTCGACGCAACACTTAAAAAGATATAAACACTAAAGAATTACTTTAGTATGATTATATGATTAGAGCGACTTGTTATACCTACAGCAATCAACTGTCAAGGTGCCACGAAAATCGTACCAACTTCAGTCTCTTTGAACTATTTAATCCATGTTCAAAGATGTAATGAGCACTCAACCCCTCTACACTATCTAGATGTTTTTACATCTGCAGGTAGATGTCTAATTGTTATTCCACATATTTATTTGAATAACTCTTAAATTAAGATTACAATACACAAACATAAATAAGATTTAATACAATAAAAAAAATATTTTATTTTTAAAACCATAAAATAAAAAACTTTCTAGTGTGACAGACAAGCTTTTGTATGAATGGGTCGGCAGGACCAGAATGCTATGTTAGAATGATTAACACCCGGTTTCCGAAAAGCCGATCAATGTTAAAATCAATTTAATCTCTTGTCAAGTCATCTGATTGGTTGACTGAATTATCAACAACCAATCAGATGACTTGACAAGAGATTTACAGGAGATTAGTTAATTTTAGCGTTGACAAGCTTTTCAGAAACCGGGTAATAGCCTCACAGAACACCGGTGTGAAACACAGCGTTGCTACCGGTATTTAGAGCCCCAGAAACAGAAATCTCCTCACAATACGAACCATAACAGGAGGACTGCCTTCTGTATCAGATTCTTGATCACCCTAACATCAGCCTTTTAAAGTGGTTGTCGAGGCTTATGGAGACTAACCCAACGACATTGGGTCCAACGACTTGACAACTATCGGCACGATGATAGCCGAGTTCACACTTCATGTTAAATTCATTATGCGCGGGTCTGCGGACGGCGAGTAAGGGTCGCTCGCCGCCCGACCAGAACCAGACCCGAGCGTACAGCGCGTAGCGTTCCGCGCGCGCCTCAAATGGACCACCTCAGACGGGGCCCTATAGGGCTGATGTTCAGCCGGGGTTGCGGGGTAAGTGCAATGAGGAGCCGCGACCTCGGCCCAGAGCAGGAGAAGGAACGGGAGGGTTTTTAGTCAGTAAGAGCCTGACACTGTCACTCGCCTTACCCTGGGCGGGAGAAGTCATTTGATGATTTTTCCCATGACACAAAAAGATTAAATTAAATATATTTAATTGTTTATCTTTCTCAACTTTTACGAGGTTTCAACCGGGGGGTTGCGGATCAAGCACAATAAGTTATCGTGGTCTCAGAAGGTGGAGCAGGAGAAAGAACGTAGTGGGTTTTAGTCAGTAAGACTCTGATACTCCCTCTTGCCCAGCTTAGAGCAAGAGAAGGGATTATCCCGCTTCAAAAAAATGTTTACGACGTTCTTGTCATCAGGAATGGTGACATCGATCATCATTGTTAGGCGTGCTTGTCAGTCTCACACCGTCACAACATCAGGCTATATGTGTCCACTGTTAAACAAAGGCGTCATCTCATACGGAGAAGGTTTGAACATTAATCACCACGCTTGCTTAAGGCGGATTGGCGATTAAAACTTATATTTAGAACTTAGCTTATTAGTCTATCAAAACTATATCTGGTTCATTGGCTAAAATAATAAATATGACTAGTGATAGACCGGTCTAAGTTACTATATTATTAAAACCTTTGTTCTTGCTGAGAACCAGCTGAAATACGAAATTCTCAGTTTCTGATCAATTTGGGTGAACATTTTCAGTGTTCAGTTACATTATTTTGTTTCCAAAACTGTTTAGAGCCGGAGGCTGTTCTCCAATATTTGTAGTAAGGTACGAGTCTTTTGTTTTAGTGTCGTACTTGTGGAATTTAATGAGAATCGTTTCTTATTACCTTTTATTAAAGTAGGTTTTGCATTGGGGTGTTGTTATGTATTTATTTATTAAAACATCGTAATAAAGAACATGTTGGATATTCAAGATATAAAATTGAGAAAGAAAATGTGTGACAGAGACAGCTTATTTCCATTATTCGGTTTCTTGTGTGTGTTTGTTTCATATGTGTATCTTTTTCAAATTATATTTGTCTCTCTTGCGTAAGTTGTAGACATTTTCATATACTTACTATTTATGTTTTATAGCTTACTCAGACAGCTGCACGACGAATTTCTAGTATCACTTGAAACTAGTCGAGTTTATAGTTCAGTTACTTCAATAAGCCGTTAAACAATAAGTGTGAGACAACATAAAATAAATCCAAACTAATATTATAAATGCGAAAGTAAGTCTGTCTGTTTGTCGGTCTGTCTTTTCTTCACGCCTAAACTACTGAACAGATTTCTGTGAAATTTGGTACAAACATAGTTTAGAACTCGAGAAAGGACATTAAATAGTTTTTATACCAAAAATTCACAAGAAGTGACTATTCCACGCGAACGGAGTCGCGAGCAAAATCTAATAATTTAATATTACATCGACCATTCTGTTTTGTACATTTAAAACTCCTCTCATTTCAAGAAAGACAAAACACGAAAGTACTTCAAGCACGAAACTCTTAAATTTATTCCGTCATACATACGCTGACTGTCTCTTATAAAGTTCAACTTAAAATATATGGTTTAACTTTTAACTATGTCACACTAACTGTTTCGTATTCCGGAGTTAAAACTTAGAAAGACGATGCTGCTTTTGAACAATACATTTTTGAATCTTTTATTTTAATTTCTACAGCGACCTTGTACTAATGTAAAATTAGGCTATGTGTTAATTATTATGTTTTCGGCTTACTCACGTAATAATTTGACGAGATACTCGACTAGTTTCAAGACATGCTAGAGGCCCATATTCATGAGCAGCATTCCGCGACACGCGACGCGGCGACTGTCGCGCTGCTACTGGTTACTCGTGTCTGCGCGCCCAACGCGCCCTCTGCCGAATGAATATGGGCCTTTAGCATGGCTTGAAACTAGTCGAGTATCTCGTCAAATTATTACGGAGTAAGCCGAAAACATAAAAATTAATTTATAATGTCTCACGAAAGTTATAATAAAAAAAGGCTATGTGTTATTCCAAACTTTATACTATCTTCGTGTTAAATTTCATTCACATCGCTTCTGTATGTGGTCAAATAATACTATTTGTCGGATCACATCATCACCAGCCCATAAGCTTTTACTACTGAGCAAAGGCCTCTTCTCTCACGGAGTAGGTATGAGCATTAATCACTATGCTTTCTCAAGGCAGATTGGATTAGGCGACTGCAGAAGGCGATCTCAAATTTATAATTAGAACTCACGATGTTTTTTTCGTCGTAGATTGGTGGTGTCTTAATATTGTTTAGAAAGTATATAAAACTCGGAAAAAATCGAAGACAGGGTTTCGAAGAAGCGGACAAAATATCAAGGCTCCTACACGACATATTTGTCGGATATCTTCTGTGAAGACCTAATCGTAACTTCACAGCAATTTGAATAAAGCGGTAAGAAACTCATAGAGAACGATCCATGACCCAAATCCCTCGCCTGGCTTAAATTACAATTACAGTACACAATTAATCCTTAACTAAATCCCTTAAAATATCAGCTTACAATTCTCCAATACCAATCAATCATTATTAATGCGGAGTAATCAAAGTGAAACTGCCGATTAAGTGATCATAGTAATGTAACACTAGCAATTAATTAAGCCTGCAGTTTTACACCCCACCCCCCCTTTTTGAAGCTCACCTCAGTAGTTTGTGGGAAATTAAATTTTAATTCTCGGTCGGCGTAATTCGTGGCTTTCTACTGATGGGGAATAAATTGTAATCCTCTGATACTTATGTGGTTGGTAAATTAATATCGTGGACTTGCCAAACTAGCCGCAACAGTTACTTGATATTATTATATGTTTTGTAAATATTACTTATTTATTATTAATTGGTTTCTACTACATAGACATAGTTAGCTACATTTGTCATTAAGAATGTATACTATTATAAGAACAGATTAATTCAATTAACGGAGGCAAATATTCCACCATCATAACGCGCATCAAAATCCGTTGAGTAGTTTTAAAGATTTAAGTAAACATAGTGTTAGACGACGAAAATCAACTAAATGAACGTCACTAATTTAATCTGTGGTCTCGGCGACACTAGCTGCCGTGGTGACGCTGTCATCTGTCAACTGTGACAGATTAATAAAGTTTTCCCGCGCAAAGAGTGCAACGGGAAGTTTGACAAGCATTCATACGCTGTTTCTTTTAAGAATCCGTTTTTATTAAACTTACATAGTTGAGAGTGTGGTATTTTACTTATAGTAAAATAGGGATATAGGGACAGAGAAAGCGACATTGTTTTATACTATGTACCTAGTGTTGTTTTGTAGATATAATCTAATACGCTTGTGGTTCCCCAACATCCCGTTCATACAAGTCAGGGTATGCATGTAATGCGACCACATGATTGTGGTCGTTCTGTACCATATAAACCGTAAATTTGCCATTATATAACCTGCTCTAATACTTTTAACTTACGGTTCATAGTTCAACGCGGATTGGCGAGGATTTTTCTCTTCTGTTGTGTAACGTAATTTAGCTGCATAGTTGAAGTGGTTATTATAAGCCGCTGTTTATTCGGTTCAGAAATGCTTGGTAAGTTTTAACCTAAAACTGTACCTTTTACCAATGATAATCGATTTTTCAAAGGTCATTTTTTATGTAAGATGTTTACTGGGTGTTTATTCGTTGCTTTAATTCCATTTTTACAAGAAATGGCTCTTGTCTATGACTAGGTAGTCTTATTGTTCCTTTTCTCTTTCCCATGCACTGGGGTCTATGTGAATTTCCAACTTTTCCAAGTGTAATCTAAGACTAGCTCTCCTCCGTCCTCCCAAATCTCCAATCCTCATATCCCTATCACCCACAAAAGGCCAACAACTCACTTTTCACTTCTTATGTGTTCCTCTCTGGTGATGAAAAAGCTCGTTTACCGTCGTCCATAAAAAAACCAACACGCCTACTTTAACACGTTAAGCACCATGGGGGTCACCGGTGACCTCCGTGGCGGAGGATTTACCTTCAATGGTTTTCTGTCAGCAGCTTAAGATAACATACGCTAGTAACATGATCTAAAAACTAATATTAAATATAAAAATCACAACAAAAATTTACATAATCGACTCTGACCCCAATTTAATTTGAGTGTACCGATACACATGACGTTTCGATGTTATGATATATCCGCGGTTACTTTGTGATTTATTCGTTGCTCGCCGACCTGAATGCTGATGAGATCCGTCGACTGATATATTGCCTAGTATATAATTTATTTGGACAATTTCATAGTTTTAAATATTGACTTAGTGGTGGATATAAATTTAATGTGTACTTTAATATATTTGGCTGATAAACTATGGTATATTGGTATTAGTTTTAAGGCAAGCTATTACTCGTAGTGAACTCAAAATTGATTCTGGTTTGGTCTACATTTGTCTGGTGTCTGGAACTGTAAGACTGCAGACACTGTTTGCCAAGCAATCTTAGCCATTATTATAAAGACACTAATAAAATAAAACTAGCAATAAGTTTATTAAGAAGTCGTAAGTCATTTGTTTAACTGTCCACGTTAGTTTTTCAAATAACAGCTTATAAAAAACTGTCTTCATAAGTCTAACAATAACTCTTTTCTAACTTGTACCACATGAGAACAGGTAGAAAAGTTCAGTCCACTAATACATATTCCAGAACTAATAAATAAATTCCAGAAATAACAGAAATAAAAAAATTTGGCCCCGTCACCTGTGACCTATTGTACCGAATATAAAGATGGCGAACTAAGCCGAACTATGCCGAACTTTTTCGAAGAGTGCCGAAATAAAAATATCACGTCTAGCCGAAATACGATAACAATGGGAAGGGTTGAAGACGTGACAAACTTTTGTAGTCAAAGTTATGGTGTGGGGGGAAATCTACGTGTAATAAACACAAGACATGTTTAGTAGATAACATTCTTCTAAATATTATGTGTGAGTTAGTCATGTATCAGCTTGAACGGGTCGGCTGACCAGATTGATACCACGGCCACAAAGAAAACTGGCGTGAAGCAATACAAGAATTGTGTTTCGCCGAATATATGAAACGAAATTCTCACATTCTCATCCTCAATTCTGAAACTCCAATCCTCAAATGATTGAGACCCTAAAAGCTTGAATCGAACTTATCCTTGTCATCGACTAACTTCTGCATTATTTATATTTTCTTTTTGTGAGGAGGAAAAGTCATAAAATATTTTGTCTTATCCTGGGTGGGATAATAGAGAGTATCAGACTCCTACTGGCTCAGATCACCCCATTACTTCTCCTGCTCCAGGCCCAGCCTAGATAACAAATAAATAAAGGTGATGTTACATCTAGATATACCAGCTTTAGTTTCAGGTAAAAATATAGCGATATATAATGTTACAAATACACCTGGTTTATCAAAATTGAAAATAAATATTCTGGTCATACTCATCCCACGCGATAAACGTATTTCGTAATAAAGGGTGACATTCAGTCCGCGACTATTTGGGCGCAGTCAGCCGTGTCGCCGGTGAATGGGCAGCGATAAATCTCATGTTGTATGGTCTTTTATGGTTAATGAAGTGACGGTAACCACGTTATCTTGAGTTATGATAATGAATGGTAAATAATTAACTAAGACCGAAGGACTCTTACTGATTGGATTGTGTGAAGAAATTGTCTTAACAGAGTCAAGGATACTCCCCTTTGGGAAAACAGAACGTAATTTTAAACTTGACCGGCCTTATTACAAAACAAGGTTTTACTTTAGTCTAGGACTAAACCATTGAGCCAGTTTTCGTATTTCGAATTGAAGGTAGATGACAATAAGATTCAAAATTCAAAACCCGACTCAATGGTTTAAACCTGGACTAAAGATAAACCTTGTTTTGTAATAAGGGGGGACAAGTTTAAAATTACGTTCTATTCGAGAAAAACATGGATTAGTTGACGAGAAGGTACTTGATTTTGAATTTGTGCACGTTGTTTGAAATACGTCTGATGTAATTTCATAGATGAATACAATAAAACAGTGGGCCAAATTACGCATGTTTATTTGGATGCAAAGATCGACACTGACTATAATACTAACGAATCTTAATACACATGAAATTACATCTATTATAACAAAAACGTCTTCAAAAGCTCTATGACGTGTATGACTAAACAAATATTACATTAGACTAATGAATAACCACACAAACTATATAAATACTTGAAATGACACTTACACACACACACACACACACTTTATTACAATTAGCGTAAACACCAACCGCAAATTATCATCAATCGAAATGCAAAATATTTTATTGATTCTACTAATTTAGAAATTGTTTTCGTAACAATTGACAAATAGGTATATTGGTTTACCAATTGACCTAATTTAGTCAATAGTGGTTAATAAATGTATTGTTTATTTGCTAAATTCGTTAACACAGAGCACGGATAGTGGTCACATTAATTTGTTATAATAAACAAAGCATGCAGCGTCAGTAAATTATATTGCATTGACACTTTTGTCCATTATATAATCCTTTGTAGATCAAACGATTTATTGACACGCAATCTTGAATGAGAGATTATTAAAAAAAAATATATATGACTAACACCCGGTTTCCGAAAAGCCGATCAATGTTAAAATCAATTTAATCTCTGGTCAAGTCATCTGATTGGTTGTTGATAATTCAGTCAACCAATCAGATGACTTGAAAAGAGATTTAACAGGAGATTAGTTAATTTTAGCGTTGGCAAGTCTTTCAGAAACTGGGTGTAAAACTTTTAAACGCCACCGGCACTGGCTGAACACATCATGAGGAAATATTTTTTAAGTGATACGGTGGCAAATGAGCAGTTCGATTACCAATTGACGAATCGAATCGCAAGCAATCAACGCCGCCCATGAACAATAGTAACAAAGGAATTACGAGTGCGTTGCCGACGTTTTGGAGAAGGGAATTATAGGCTCATTCCTTCCAAATATTTCATAATTGTAAAAATAATAGTATAAGTTCTAATTACCTTGCATTATATAAATATTTAAAAGTTAACGAAATTACTGTGGTTTATTGTAAACAATCTTTCTAAAAAATTATCAATAAATATTATTTTTATTTTTTTTTCCCCCTCCAATGCCAAAGATTGGGGGAGAGCAGGCTGTAGCATGTCTCTCACACACCCACAAACCTGTCCTTTTGATTTCAAATTATAAGTTAGTAATCTCCAATCCGTCTTGAAACTTATCCATGTATAAAAAGCGTTGCTCAACAATGGGCACTTATAGGGTGATGATGGTGAGGGCGGCAATGAGCTCATTAATCAGCTGATGGTAAGAAATTAGCATCACCCATGGGTTCCCGCCTCAAAAGAGAAGTTTCAAGCTAAGGTGAAGATTTAGGAATGTAAGTTGGTGGTCTTAATGAGGCCTGGTACCCTATGGATAGGGCTAGGATTGATGAAACTCGTAAACATTCAGTATTTAAACTTGAACCCATCATTCAGAACCAACCCTTAAAAGTTAAAAGGTATTTTGTGGGCAACTACTGAGATATTGAAACTACATCTCAAGTTACTAGGGCAGCCTAATAATGAAAGTTCTTGAATAGTTTGTGAACTTAAACCGATTCTGAATACCTAGATGTCAGACGTTAACCTAACTTTATTGTTTCAGATAGTTTCGGTTCTAGGAATTGCTGACTTACAATTGATTTACTGTGATGGTTATTTTTATAAGTTTGTAATGTAACAGCGTTAACTCTTCATAATGTTTTATCAAAGAGATACTTGAGTAGATGTTGCCTCGTAGGTAGGGCTCCCATATCTCAGACAACGAAATGCCGTGGGTATGTATATTTCAAATTATCTATAAATATTTATGTTTTTTTTTATTTGGTCGCTTTCATTTGTGTTGGTAACAGACGCTTTTTTATTTCACAAAGGTCGCCACAAACCAGACCTGCAAAGGCTTATGCCGCATTCCGGACAAACTGTTCGGAAGTTACGGAAACTTCCTGACGTATGGCAAACCTACTCGTTGTTCTAGAAGTAGTAAGTGCTATTTCGCTGCAAAGGATAGCAATTAAGACCACCCTAAAATCGAATCTTTCATACAAAAAAGAAGAATACAGAAAATCATCAAATACCTTAAGTGTAGCTCCCCGCCCGACCAGAACCAGATCAGCGGGACCTCGGCCTAGAGCAGGAGAAGGAACAGGGGGGTTTTTAGTCATTAAGAGTCTGACACTCCCTCCCGCCCGGCCCTGGGCGGGAGAAGTCATTTGACCAGAACCAGATGCGAGCGTACAGCGCGTAGCGTTCCGCGCGCGAAGCAATAGACCACCCGATGTTCAGCTGGGGCTGCAGGGCAAGCGCCCGAAGGTACCGCAGTCTCGGCATGAAACAGGAGCAGGAATGGCGTGGGTTTTAGTCAAGAGTGGGTGGGTTAAGAGCTGCTCAAGTGTCAGCTCTTAATGACTAAAAACTCTCACCTCGTCCTGGGCGAGAGGACGAGAGAAGACTTTTGATAATTTGCCTCTTCAAAAAAAACCCATGGCCTGAATATAGGCTCTAGATACCCATATATGGTTTAGAGGCTTTTAGAGGCGACCAGGGTCTGGTCGTTGGTCAGGCGGCAAGCGACCTTTACTCCGCACATCCTCCGACATTTATCATACGCTAAGAAGTTTGATGAGGTGAATTTTTCATAACCTGCCGACAGACTTTATGAATCGAACAGCTATACGTAAATCCTTTTATTAAAAACTCAATAATATTTTACTGACACCTAAGACATCAGGGTGTCGTTCTCAGTAATAATTATTTGCCTGATCCGTGATTTGCTGTTCTTTTTCTGGTTGAAATGTATATGTGAAACTACGTATTTTTAAATACGCTCACAACACAGACTAACAGCCCATAGTGGTGCCTTGATTTACTGAAGATGTTTTATGAATATTTTTAAAGGAAAATCTTTAGCCAACGTAGAAAATCAAAAAAAGACACTTTGATTAATTAACCATTGAACTGAGTTTAGTTCATTCCCATCAAATTAACACTACAATTAACTACGATAAAAAATCAATCATCTTAAAAGATTTAGCAACGTATTCCGTGAAGCAAGTAATTGAAGATATCGCAGCATCTGAGATAACGGACCTTACCCTTATCTTAACAAATTGACATCTTTATAGGGACGGTGACTAGAAAAACGTCAAAGGAATAAATGGTGTTATGTAGGGCTATCCTGTCCTACTTATATTGTCTATGTTTAGGTACACTATTGACCTTATATAAGGCTGCTAAAGTGCCTATATAAAATCAAATAATAAATTTACAAGCATTAAGGTCCTTGTTGTGTTTTGAATCTACATTTTGGAACGAGCACCTAGCTTTACTAATGAATACACTGACAGACTACTATTCTATTTTGACGTTTAAAAAGTACCTACTTATGGTTGAGTTGGAATAAATGATTTCGACTTTGAGTATGACTTTGACTTTGACTTTCAAGGCATAAAAGTATATAATTGTCACCACCCTTGCTCCTGCTGAGGATTTCTTAAGAACAGGAGGATTTCTTAACAAAAGGTTTGGGCGGATAGTCCAACAAAATACTGAAACTCCAAAGGATATAAATCAAAAGATATTATCAGAGGAGAAGAAATAAAATTAGTTTCCATTTTCCGAGAAAACTAACGTAGGTACTTTAGTACTTTTAGTTAAACTTTGTTATTTCAGAATATAATCTTTCTTATGCCAAATTTCATTTAGATAAGTTCATTAGTTTTTACATGAAAGAGTTCACCCATCCATCTACACTAACAAACTTTTGCCTTAAAAATATTAGAAGGATAGGAGATAGAACAAGATATGGTTATTTCGACCTTCCTCTTCAGCTTAGTACCCAGCCAATTCATAGACCAAACAAAAACTTAAATGTTAAAATAAATGTTAAGAAAAAAAATTTCTATTACTATAATACACCTTTTATGAAGAGAGAAAATCAACAAATGGCTTCTCTAGCCCAGCGTGAAGCGAGAGCGAGTGTCGGAATCCCGTTCTTCCTGCTCCACTTCATTGCGATTGACCCGTAATCCCAGCGGAACTACAATAGACATATAATAATGATAACATTATCTAATAGCATGTTACACAATCTAACAAAAATTGTGGAAATATCTTAGCTACCTACTCGTACCATTTTCATCGGAGATCTATGATAAGTTGTCAACTGGCCACACGGTCAGGATCTTGATAGGTCGCGTGTCCGAACGCAGCCATTTTGGCACACTACGTGACTGAATCGGACAAATAGTGAGGGAACCCCAATTTGTAAGATTACGCAGCACTGATAGAAATATTGCTGATTTTGTAACTAAATTCACCGTTTTTTTGTGACTTTTTGTATGTTTTTCTTACCTGTGAAGAATTACGTTTCCTTTTATTTGATATTTTAGTTACTGCGAAGCTGTACGTAGACATTTTTTTTCTGATCTGCTGAAATACACATAGAAAATATTGATTTGAAGTCGTAAGTATGAGTCCCATATTTTATAAAAATTATGTTGCATATTCAAATTTATCTTGTGGATATTAAGACATTCTGAAACAGGACCTTATGTATATTACAACATCATGCAAAGCTCTTTAAAATGTTTATGTCATAATGATAATACACATAACATACTTATTATATTACAATCCTTACACGTTTGGTGTCACTTAAGAGCTAAGAAAGTAGATATTTCGGCTATTATCTTCTAACTTGAACCACACATATTTAAACAGAAGGCAATCAGCAACAGATGGCGCGGTAAATATTATTTATTACTCGTAATTGGCTAGACTTAATCACGAACCAACTTTTTTGCTTAGTAAGCCAAAATTGTATTCCTGAAAATATAGCAAAGTAACTTTTACCTGAGCTACGTCTTAAGCCTAACCTAACATTAGGGTGCGTCCTTTTCTAAAAACAAAATGTGTCGTTTTGTAAATTGGAATATTTTTGTAAAGTTACATTAATTACATAGCAACATTTTATTTCTCGCAGAGGTGAACTGAGATAAGACTTGATAGATCGTACTTGCGGTGATAAATAACTAATCACATTGCATTAACATTGAGAACCCGGTTAAGTTTACTGAGTGGACGAGTGCGTTGCCGACCTTTTAGGGCTTAGATATGGAGATTTAAGGATTCAGGAGGGATTGGGGGCGGGGAATGATTGAGTACCGGAGACCTCACTCACACGGCGAAACACAACGCTGTGGTTATTTCAGGCTGGTCTTCTGTGAGGCCGTGGTATCACTCCGGTCGAGCTGATCCATTCGTGCCGAAGCATGGCTCTCCCACACTTCTTCAATCAGGAGATGATAGGAAACATCACCATAATCGATTAAGGTTACACACAGACTAAAGTATGCACAAGCATCGCTCTTACACTGAACAGTAGCAAGTTTTTTTCACGATAGAGGAACCGTGACATATTTGTGACTTTTTAACTGACAGCAGCAACTTGTGCTTGCCAATTGACTGTAGAGTCAAGATGTAGGCAAAGATTCTTCACAGTTCCGTTGCACGGTATATTCATGTCATCAAAGATCAGAGTTGGCAAGTGTAGAACGTCTAATTAATCAGGTATTGTACCCATAAATGTGATGCAGCATCCAATTACCCGACGCGCCGTGCCGAGGCGCCGCTAGCATTTGAGGGTCGATTTAAAAAGCCATTTTGTTATAACCCCCACGTCAGTCAAAAGTTATTGTGGTAGGGATGTGATGCCGAATATTGATATATCGATAATTTTATTAACTTATCTTTGTACTATATCGATTAGTCTTAAGTGGGATTATCAAAACGTCGTGGCAGTCAGGAGGTTAAGGCGCCCTTTTCTCGTGCATGAGGATGCGAGTTCGAAACTGGAGAGTACCAATATGACTTTTTCCGAGTTGAATGTTCTTTCTATGATTGTTTAGACACCATTGACAAATGGTGAACGGATACATCGTGACGAAACGCAGACGTGTAATTTCTAAGTATAAGTTTGAAATCGCCAATCCACCTTGAAGAAGCGTGGTGTTTCCACGCTCAAACCTTTTCCTGTGTGAGAGAAGAGGCTCAACAATAAGCACTTATAGGTACGTTGATAATAATAATATGATGATGTAAAGTCAGATTATCAAGCAAGAAATCTGTGCAATTGTCCAAGCCCTCTATGAAAATTTCAGCAGTAATGTTACGAGTTCTAATTCTTCTATCTATCCTCTTATGCACTTCGGAGACTAAAGAATGATTTTGTTACACATATGTTAAAAACAGTTTTGTTATAATCATCAACTTCAAAGGAAAAAAATACTGTTTTATTTGCATACATTAATAACATTTCAACCACGATGTAATACGACAATAAAAAATGGCCGTCGCAGCAGTAAACAAAAGATAGTTAGGTAAACTAAAATTCCTGTCTGCTACACTCAACGTTAATCAGGATCAGTGCCAAGCACGTATGCACAGGGATTCGCATACAAAGTGCAGTTCAAAAAGTGCATCGAAAACTTTAGCCGTGCACGAAAAGTGGAAAGTTCAGTGTTTGGCAGATTGCCAATCTAGAGTGGCAGGACTAGCAAGCCAAGCTGTTTCTGTCTCTTGATTATGCACTTGCACTGAATGTTAACAGTTTGGTTGGATAGTTTTTAGAATATTTTTATAGCCTGGATGTTTTATAAATATTGTCTGAAGTAATAGCTTAATTAAAGAGACTGGTGATTGATTGCACATTTCATATAATACTATAGTACTCGGATTACCTGATCGTAAGCAATCGGCGCCGCCCATGGACACCCGCAACACCAAAGGAGTTACGAGTGCGTTGCCGGGAACTAACCGGCTAACCGTGAGTCTAGGGCTTCGGCACGAATGGGTCGGCTCGCCTACAATGATACCACGACCTCACAAAAAACCGGCGTGAAACAATCACATCGTTGTGTTTCGCCGTGTGAGTGAGGTTATCGGAGAACTAATCCATCCCCTCCCCCAAATCTTAAATCTCCAAATCCCTAAACTCAAAACGTCGGCAACGCACTCGTAACTCTACCGTTGTTGCGGGTTTCCATGGGCGGCGCTGATTGCTTACCATCAGGCAATCCGACTGCCCGCAGACCGAAATATTTTATCACATAAAATAATTACAGTTACTATTGAATTTTAATTTCGAATAAAACCCGCAGATTTTTATTTTCGTATAGAAGAACTTTCTTACATATAATCTAGTTACTAATCTAATCTACAAAAAGAACAGTCTAGAAAACTTAAAAACTCCGTTAAAATTATTATCGATAAAAGTAGTCCCATCCGTATTTTTGATGCTGGATGAAAGTTGTGGCGTGGCAACGGGACTTTAGCCTAATTATGTCTTCAATCAACGTCACCCTGATCTTCTGGGTACACTCAGAATTGGTCAATTATATTAACACCGTATATTATTATTATTACTCTTCAGTACTAACAGCTTCCTGCGGTTTTACCTGCTTCTTTTTCCGCTCTCCAGTTCTTCCAAAGGAATTAAGTCAAGGTAACGAGCAGACGAATCACATGATGGTAAACAATCAAGTACGTGGCTGGCCTTTGTAGGTTGTTAGAGATTTGGGGATTGGGGATTTGGGGATTTGGGGATCAGGGATAGTATAGAAAGGATTGGGCTTTCATACTAACTATGACACACATCATATATCTACCTACAGTAGAGAATGATATGCGGAATTTAATTTACGTAATAGAATTGAATTTATTGAATTATGGACAACCAGTAGCTGTTACATTGTTTCTTACATCTAAACATTAAATACAGTATAATATAATTAAATGTACAGCATTTTAAGGTGTCACAACATGCACAAAATATTTCGTAGTGACACAAAAAATAATTAATAATAAAAGAAAGAATATAATTAAATTAATAATATAATATAATTTAGAATGAATAAACAAATACATGTACAAACTCTGTTTTTTTATATAGCATGTTGATATTTCGCTTGGATTCGTACATAGCCAATTATGTGACATGCAGGAACATATAGCACTTCTGAAGTTTCTCATTAAAAGTTGTTGGGAACGTGACATGTTCCTTGTAAGTAAGTATGTAAGTATACATATATAAGTATGTATTGTAAACTTATCTATCGGATATCAATTGTGGATAGCGTTGTTATGATAGCAGATTATGCACTAACCATTAGATAAAGAAACATGACATTCTCAGCCTATGTTCAGCGGTGACCGGTGACAACTTGTCTCTGCGTTGTTCTAACATACAATAATGTATACTAAATGTTATATTATTGAAAATGTAAAACAATTTTTTTTAAAGAGTAACGATGGAGTTTCTTGCTCGTTCTTCTCCATTCGTCTATAATTAGGAATGAGCACCTAGCTTCACTGGCGAATAGACTGACAGACTACTTCTCTAATTGACGATTCAAAAGTACCTATTTATGGTTTAGTTGAAATAAACGATTTTTACTTTGACTTTGAGCAAAGGCCTCTCCTCACACGGAGATAGTTTTAGCATTAAACACTATGCTTGCCAAAAGGGGACTGGCGATTTCAAACTTACAATTAGACATTTTTTCGTCCATGTTCCTCACGATGTGCGCTGCACGTTTTATCATATAACTCGGAAAAGTCACATCGGTACTTGCCGAATTTAGAACTGGGTGCCTTAACCTCCGGGCCACCACGAGTTTAACAGCGCCGCAAAAAAGAATGCGCTTCAAATAAACCCCTAAACCACCGAAGTCCTTGGGTATAATAAAAGAAAAAAACACAAAACAATCACACACAAACTACAATAACAAAGCAATCTATCTAAACATTATTATAATTTTCAATGAACCCCACAAAATACCAACTATCCCATCATCATAACAGCTCCTCAATCTTAATTTCGCAACAAAATCCATTTCTCGCACCCGGTTTAACCGGATCGATTTCCCGGTAACCGGATAATCCGGGTAAAGGTATCTACATAATGCTGGTAAACATCATTACCTATTGAACTCTACACGCAATGTTTGAATTCGCTTGATAAGTGCTACCATCCGGGTAACGAGGCTCATATTAACTGTATCTCGCTAGTTCATTGTTATGCGATGCGCAGCCATTTTAACCGGGTTTAACTGTCAACGTGTAGGGCTTCGGATATTGTGCTCCGTAAATCTCTATTGTAATGGTTATTTGTGCTATAATCATAATTTCAGTAATATATTAAGCCGCCACGATGTTTTTCAATTGACTTGATGGGCAACATATTAACTTATGTTATATCTTATATGTATATAAATATGGATCGCAAAATATGTTGGTAAGCGCATAACTCAACAACGCCTGGACCAATTTTGCTTATTCTTTTTTTGTTGTTGTGTTTGTTATTGTCAGGAGTACGTTCTTATCAAAGAAAATATTAGAAAAGTAGAGTGGAAGATTAGGAAAAAGTGACCCTTTGTTAGTGAGATAGTTGGACCCGTGCGCCGAAACGAGAATAATAACAGAGTGGTTTTTAGTCAGTAAGAGTCTGACAGTCTCTCTCCTCATCATCATCATCATCATCATCATCATCATCATCAGCCCATAAGTGCCCACTGCTAAGCAAAGGCCTCTTCTCACACGGAGAAGATTTGAGCATTAATCACCACGCTTGCTCAATGCGGGTTGGCAAATTCAAACCTATAATAATTAGAAATTATAAGTCCAGGTTTTCTCACGATGTTTACCTTCACCGCATGTCAGTGGTGTCTAAATAAATATAGAAAGTACATATAACTCGGAAAAAGTCACATTGGTACTTGCCACAGGTTTCGAACCCACACCCTCATGCATGAGAAGCGGGCTCCTTAACCACCACGACGACACCTCTTAAACGAGGCGAAAAAAGTTGATGCAAATATTTAACCTCTCAATAAAAAATAATATAAGCCATTACTCAACTATGCTATCACTGAGGATCTGTTCAACGATACAAAATATAAAATTCCACTCTACAACAATATTTCAATACTATAGAGATCGGATCGTGTTTGTCTGCCAAAAACGTCGGCTTCGAGAAATTCGATACATCCCAACTTCAAATAAATGCACTTCGTGCAGAATAAACAATGCATTTTCAATCTTGTTTATTTACGACAAAATTGAAAGTCTGATAAAAACTGGCCAAAGTATAATTTGTTTTGAAGAACTTATCGATAGCTATAATCTTACGAAATATGATTACGATTTGATGCGTTATCACACCAATGCAATCGGTTAGTGATCAACCATTCGAACAGATAAAGGAACGTTTAAGGGACACGCAGCCATATCTTTTGTTCTGATTTCATTTTGATATTATTGTAAATGTCGGTACATAAATATATCCAGGTAAATGAGCAGAGGATTAGGGATTTTAAGATAGGGGTATAGACTGATGATGATTTGGAGATACTTAGGCTATTGGGGATCAGGCGACCTCCAGCCTCTGAAAGCACAGGTTTGAGGACGACAAGTAAAGGTAGCTCGCCGCCCGACCAGAATCAGACCCAAGCGTACGGCGCGTAGCAAAAAGCGCACAGGTCACCACAGATGGCTCGACATGAGCTGATGTTCAGTTGGAGTTGCTGGTCTAGCGCAATTATGTACCACGGGCTCAGCCTAGAGCAGCAGAAGGGTTTTTAGATCATTGCGAGTCTCTCACCCTAACCAGGACGAGAGGCATTTTTGATAATTTTCCCTCTCAAAAAAAGGCTGATGATGATAAAAGACACTCGAAACACAAAGTTGCCACCTTTTTCATCCATTATCTTTTTAACCACTCAAAAATAAAGAAGTTACTTCCAGAAACTGAATTCTTCTTTCATATTTCTTGTAAATGCAGATTCATAATTCATCAAAAGCAGGTTATGCTCGTGGCAAGCACTGTGTGAGTCGAGAGCTGTACAAGATCTCTGCGCGGCTCCTTTTTATTTCTCGAAAGTGTACTACACGCTAAGCACCTTGCACGGGAAGAAACTAGAAATAACCGCTTTTGTGGCCTTTTCGCTACAACTTCCATTTAATCTTTGCTGTTGTGGTTTTGAAACAAATTTAATTTTTATATTACTTTTAGTTGGTGATGGCAGATCTAGGCAGACTATGTAATACTAACTTAATGTTCCAATACTTAAAAAAATATTTCTTACTTAACTCCTTCTGATTGTTTAGAATGCATTGGGGATGCATATATAGTATTAACGTAATGTTCCAATTTTTATGAATAAAAAGATCCTTTGATACTTAAATCGTCCTAATTGTATAAAAAATGAATCCCCAAAATGCCAGCAACTCAGCCGTAACTTCTCAAATATTGCTGCTGTCCCATGGGCAGCTGATTGCTTGCCATCAGGTCATCAGTTGACTCATTGTGGCATTAAAAATGTTCTAGAAAGATCTTTACATAACAACACTTCTCTACTTATTATAATAGGAAGATGTAATTAAAATAATTTCCATCTTCAATATTGAATCTTAAAGTCCTCGTTGCTGGAGGAACTTGTCAATACGAGTGAGAAGTTTTCAACTACTTTGTTCATAAATCTAGATAACTAGGTCACTGTGGATGAATAATGAGTACTAAAACACTGAGAATCAATTATAGTCCGAGCTACTTGAACAATTATAAAAATAATTCTTATACATTTTCTAAGGAATTGGATATTATCTTCGGTCAAAAATAAATTCCGTCAATATATCATTACAATTAAATATTAAAAAAATAATAGTAATTCATTGATGGATTTAACGATATACTTACTTTTAGATTTATTTTGGTTATATTTTAAGAAAAAAGTATGCTGAATGACCCAATAATATGATGACGTCACAGTTCTTTTTTTCATACCATTTGTTTGAAGCCATTTTTCTGAGAGTCCGTGAGATCACTCCGGTCGAGCCGACCCATTCGTGCCGACTCCCAATGAACGACTCTTTTTGTTATTGTGTGTTGCTCGGTGTTATGTGTGAAGGCACCGGGGGGTTGGTACAAACATCAACATCCCGATCATCGTCTTTAAGGTCCATCGCAGGGCGTAGGATTTTATAATCAGACCGAATAAATTACAAAAATAATGGACGTCGGCGATCCGTCTCATATGACAGTCACAGCGCCCGCTCTCCACCATAATGCGCACTCAGAACTGTCCATTTCACGTTCCGCCAGAGCACGATACCTTCGTCCGATGAATTGTGATAACACCTCCTTCAAAATTCAATTTCAATAATCGACGCACCCGCCGTCATCCTTATATGAACTGGTATGTTTGCAAACGCAATCACGAAGAGCAACAAAGAAATTATAGGCCAAATTATATTAAGAAAAAACTTGAAACCCGGAAGAATCGACTGCTTCACCTCATATCAAAATGTTTCCGGGCTTATTATGAAAATGTATAATTCATAAAACATTATATTCACTTCGAAAGAAGAGAGGGAAACGTCTGAGAAGATGCCAAAAGTTGCGGAGTCACTTAACAAAGCTTACAACGTGTAAATATTGTATTAGAGCCACAGACGGCCAGGAGCTGGTCCAAGGTAGAAGGGGTGACATTGTTTACCTAAACTATACAAAAAAGTATGCTAATATATCCATATTTTATGACTTGATTACCTGATGGTAAGCAATCAGCGCCACCCATGGACACCCACAACGGAGGAGTTACGAGTGCGTTGCCGACCTTTTGACGATTAGGGATTTGGAGATTTTGGGATTGGAAGAGGGGAAGGGGAAGGATTAGGCCTCCGGTAACCTCACACACACGGTGAAACACAACGCCATGGTTGTTTCACGCCTTTTTTTTGTGAGGCCGTGGTGTCACTCAGGTCGAGCCGACCATTCGTGCCGAAGCTTGGCTCTCCCACACTTAAAATAAAAAAAGTTTAACTACTTAATAAACGTCCTTATTCATAAAACAATGAAATACCTACACATTAAAACCATTACACAATTATAATTGTCGACTACGAAACCGCGACGAAGCAAGAAGGCCCGATAATTTACGAAGTTTACTTACTATGAAGTAAGTAGGCCACCACCAAACAAATCTTATCAGATTCAATTTTAGATTTTAATTTATACCGTCGTGAAGTGGGCTGGATGGAGTTTAATATATCAAGTTTATCTTTCCCATTTAATGGTGTTTCGATTTAGGTTTATATAAGTTCTTATATTCAAATTCTTATACCTGATTATACAGGCTTGAATGGTTTACACTTAAGGACACGCGCATCATCAATGTCTCAAGCGCGTTGTCGTCCCATTGGGGATTAGGGATTGAAGAATTATAGTACCTATTAGAGGATTTGGGGATCGGAAATGGGGGGCGGTGGAGCATATCAGTTAACTCGCTCACACGGCGAAATATATAAGAAGCGTTATTTCGCGCTGGTCTGTATTGAGGCCATGATATCATTTATGAATGTATTTCCCTACGATGTACTTTTTTCAATGGTACAGTTCGGCAAACGAGCTGTGGTGGTGGTGGATTACCTGATGGTAAGCAATCACCGCCGCTCATGGACACCCGAAACACCTAAGGAGTTACGAGGGCGTTGGCGGCCTTTTAGGGATAAGGGTTTCGGATATTTAAGGATTAGGAAGGGATGGGGGTATGGGGAGGGATTGTGCTTCTCACACGGCTAAACATAACGCTATGAATGTTTCACGTCGGTTTTCTGTAAGGCCGTGGTATTACTCCGGTCGAGCCGACCCATTCGTGCTTCAGCATGGCTCTCCCACACTTGAAATATCTTGATCCTCTTATTCCTTGGACCAGCCTCCTTAAACTGCGTGTAAGGTACTTAAAACATGATTACTCGCAGCTGTGTGCTGTGCAGGTGATGCTGATAATATCAAGTGTTACAATATCATCATAAATAACTTTTCAAGTAAATTTTTATTAGCCCCTTGTTTTACGAAGTTAGCCCGTATGGCTTGAGGAAGAAGGTGTGTATTGTTTTGCATAATTAAGTTGTTTTAGTATGTGTACCTATAAGTGTGCGAATTTTGTTTTTAGTATGTAAGTATGCGACTTTTGTTTTTAATGTTTGTTCTTAAATGGGAGACAACAAAGACATGTTTCGAAGTAGCAATATATACTAACTATTAAGAAATTCGCTACTGTTACTCAACCTAAATTTCTTCGATAGACTTGTGTGTGAGCTGTGAGCCCCTAACGTGGCTTGAAATAAGTCGAGTTCTTCGTCAATAAATTACGTAAGTAAGTCGTTCAATCTTCTATTCTCACTAACTGTGTACATAAACTGTTAAATAAATAAATAACCAAACAGGAGTGTGAGAGAGCCATGCTTTGACAAGAATGGGTCGGCTCGACCGGAGTGATGCCACGGCCTCACAGAAGACCGGCGTGAACCAAACCAAACCTTTAATTTCTCGTTCGTTAGTTGATTTCAACAATACACTTTTTCCTAAGAGGGTTCTCTTAATAAAGATAATCCTATGACTTTATCTGTACCGTATATATTAATACTCCATGCCTTTATAGATAATTTCCAAATCGCACAGCCCAATGATACTTTACCCGCCACAGTAATTGTTCTGAATTCTCCTTTCATCGCCCAATCACTGTTTCCTCTCGTATTACGACTTTCTTTCCTCATTCGAAGTAATCAGGTCAGTAGAGTGACCCACCCAATTCCCGAGTCACTGAATAAGTGGTCCTTACTATTCCATCCACTTGCCAACACAATAAAATAGTAAAAGTTTTTTCTAACTTCCATTGAACAGGGATCGCGTCGTTTGAAAATGTTGTAGTGCAACTACAGTGATAGCTATGCTTTAAATAGTCCTGTCTGTCACTTTAAAAAAGTTAAAAAAACTGATAAAATATCATGACGTCTATGTCTTCTAGGCCTAGTCTTTATGGCATTATAACATCACACATAATCAGCGTAAGTTCCCACTGCTGAGCAAAGGCCTGTTCTCACACGGAGAAGGCACTAAGCATTCATTACCACACTTGCTCCAAGCGAATTGGCGATTTAATAAAACTAATAATTATAAATTATAAGTCCAGGTTTCACGATGTTTTCCTTCATCATATTAAAGTGGTGTCTAAATAATCTTAGAAAGTACTTACATTTATTCTGGTGAAGTCAAATTGGTACATGTCAGATTTCGTAGCCGGTCTCTCATGCATGAGAAACGAGCACCTTAACCACCGGGCCACTATTTTTAGTGTTCCGCTCATATAAACAGATACTTCGAAATCCTTTATAAGAAAAACGACAATTTTTTTATTAATCGAGTTTTTTTACAATAAACAAACTGCCATTTCGAACTTACAAAGTCAAAATCATTTATTCCAACTAAACCAGAAATAGGTACTTTTGTAGAACTTAAAAATATAATAGTAGTCTGTCATTCTGTTCGTCAGTGAAGCTAGGTGCTAATAATCTAATTTTGTATTTAAGTTCGGTAACTTCTCATCTCAGTGTGACGAACTTAGTGGACCAACTGAGCTCCTATGGTCGACACTCGTACTTCCAAACACTTGAAAACGACACTGAAAAATGTTTTTCAAATTTATCGCCTCCACTGTAGCACGTACCTCCAAGATTCTTTTGGGAAATCACGCACAAGCAGATTGGCTCACATTCCCGACCCACGCTAATTAGCACATAATATAATTAATTTGCACTCTGTCTTTGATCTCGTGAAGATTGAAGATTTACCCGGGATCACCGTCACATGGTGAACGTTTTGATCCCGAATGAAATAAGGCAACTTACTGAAAATTAGGAAACGTCGTCATCAGGGCTTATTTGGAGAATTACATCTAAAATTAGATGTATTTCGGGTGAAAACAGCGAAGTTTTAATCAGTGGAGTTAAGAAGAAATTTATATTTAATTGCCTTTATATCTTGATTGTTTAAATATTCTTTTCCCTTTTCTTTGCAATGGCTTCTAACTACCTCGCTAAAGAAGAAAGATCTTTTTATTCCCCTCTA
Organism: Spodoptera exigua; assembly: GCA_902829305.4. Lineage (NCBI taxonomy): Eukaryota > Metazoa > Arthropoda > Insecta > Lepidoptera > Noctuidae > Spodoptera > Spodoptera exigua. The sequence goes on along the minus strand of LR824607.2, from coordinate 15,262,174 downwards.
CTTTTCATTTATAGGCACCTTCTTCCAAAAATAACATACACAAAAAAATATTGAAAAAATCGCTCCAATCCTTGTTGAGTTATGCGCCTACCAAAACATTTTGTGTTTGATTTTTTTTTATGTAATAGATCGGCAAACGAGCTGACCGGTTAACTGATGGTAAGCAATCAGCGCCGTCCATGGACACCCGCAACGGGGGAGTTACGAGTGCGTTGCCGACTTTTTAGTGATTAGGGATTTGGAGATTTAGGGATTGAGGAGGGATTGGGGGTGGGGAAGGATTGGGCCTCTGGTAACCTCACTCACACGGTGAAACACAACGCTGTGGTTGTTTCACGCCGGTTTTCTGTGAGGCCGTGGTATCACTCCGGTCGAGCCGACACACTTAAATTTGATTTTGGATTATATCTACATTTACGGAATATTTCCTTTCAGCACTCTCTATCGGTGCTTGTTCTAAACTTGCGTTTCCCAATATTTAGCATCTGACTTATAAATGGTTTTTATCATAACCACCAATTATTTCGTCTCCAGGTGAGAATGGGTCGCATATAATGGCAGCGGTATATCAACAGGCTGCCAAACAACTCTTCAGAAAATAATAAGTCATTTAATGTCATTAGTACTTTCTGTTAGGCAAAGGAAATCATGTCATAATTAATAGCAATAAGGTCGCAAATATCACGTTGCATTCACACTATAAACTATTCACACCATTATGCTTGTTCACGTTTTCACACCTCTCTTTTTAAATCGAATATAATCCATTTACATTTGAATACTGTTTTGAAGTGTATTGAACGCGAATCCGCGTTTTCCAGTTGCCACACTCCGCGTATTTCCCCCGGGAATCGAAGGTCGTACCATACGATGTATGTAAATGTACGATTTATTTATTTAACCATACGTAAAAAGTTTTGGGAAAAGGGATAAAATTACTTATGTTACTTTTTGACTTTTTTGTATTTGTTTCTTGTATGAAAGAAATTGGTTTTTAAATTAAACTTTTCAATGACATGGTATGAGCATACCAATATCAAAACTGAATTAAACCATCAGTTATATACTAAAAACTGTTAACACGATTTTAAAATTTTTTCGTGTAGGTAAACATACTTGACGTTAACTCGCCCGCCGTCCGTCTAGAACCTGACCCGAGTGTACGGGGGTACACGTATCGTTCGGTACAAGCCTCAAAGAGCCAACAGACCAACACAGATGAGGCCTAATAGCGCTGATGTTCAGCCAGGATATCGGGTTAAACGCAATAATGTACCGTGACCCTGGCTTGGAACAGGCGAAGGAACGAGGTGGTATTTAGTCAGTAAAAGTCTGACGAACAAAGTTACTTGACAATTTTGCCGCCTCCGAAAATAAAATAAAACAATTTGAAGTTTCAGAGCATAATCTAATAAATGAAATTAATGAGAAGTAAAGGGAAAATATGTTTCAAATGTTTTAAAGAGTAATGTGAAAAACTGACATTAAAAAGAGTTTGTTCGTGTTCAGTCTTAATTTTATTTTACAATATAACACTCAGAATTATTTCTACGTCAATCTTTCTAGTATTATAGTATGAACAGTCCTACCGCTTATTAAAAGAAAATATTTTTTCTATGCCAATTAATAAACAAAATCAAACTCGATCCACTACACGACCAGTAAGCAACTAAAAGCAATTTTCCTCAACCCGAAATAGTAACCTCAAGGTCAGCAGTCCCCCTTACAACCACTGAACTAACGAGGCGGTAATTTCCTAAATCACATCGTGTTATCGTGGCCGGACCTTACAATACTGATTTACTAGCCAATATACATAAAGTGGGAACCGGCTATAATTCACAGCGGCTATGCATCTGGCGGCTATTTCCCGAATAACCGGTGAATGCCTTAATATACGGGAACAAATTTCATGTTGTTTGTTGTAATGATACTTACATTTTTTCTAAGATTTTTAGATATGGCGCCTAACGAGCAGACTTATCAACTGATGGCAAAGCAAGCAAGCCGCTCTTTGATACCTGCAACACCAGTGTAAGTGTGGGAGAGCCATGCTTCGGCACGAATGGGTCGGCTCGACCGGAGTGATACCACTGCCTCACAGAAAACCGGCGTGAAACAACCACAGTGTTGTGGTTCGCCTTGTGAGTGAGGTTACCGGAGGCCCAATCCTTCCCCTTCCCAATCCCTCCCCAGTTCCTAAATCTCCAAATCCCTATAAGGTCGGCAACGCACTCGTAACTCCTCCGTTACGGGTGTCCATGGGCGGCGCTGATTGCTTATCATCAGGTAATCCGTCTGCTCGTTTGCCGACCTATTACATAAAAAAAAAACCCGAAATAGTAACCTCAAGGTCAGCAGTCCCTCTTACAACCACTGAACTAACGAGGCGGTAATTTCCTAAATCGCATCGTGTTATCGTGGCCGGACCTTATAATACTGATTTACTAGCCAATATACATAAAGTGGGAACCGGCTATAATTCACAGCGGCTATGCATCTGGCGGCTATTTCCGAAATAGCCGGTGAATGCGTTAATATACGGGAACAAATTTTGTGTTGTTTGTTGTAATTGTACTTACATTTTTTCTAAGATTCTTAGATATGGCGCCTAACGAGCAGACTTATCAACTGATGGAAAAGCGTCGGTCCCGCCTTTTGACACCCGCTGCACCAGAGTAGGAACAAGTACGTTTTTGGCAAATTAAGGTGTTAGGGATTTGGACGACCATGACAGTAGGTAACGTCACTTGGGTAAGACGTATGTCACACGACGGAACGCAACGCAAACGTTGTTTCACGCCGGTATCCTTTGAGTTCGTGGTATTACTCCGGCCGAGACGGCCCTTTCACGGCGAAACCTGTCTCTCACACATTTATTAAGTACATTCACATACTATTATCACATTATTGCGAATTATTTAGCCTGTCCTTGGTACCAATATAGAGGATGTAATCGTTGGATTTGATAGAACACCTACGAATTCAGTATAAACATTATACTGTTGTGCATCTTGCTTTGAATTTAAATGTAGGCCCTACTGATTGTTATATGTATTGAGCCTAAAAAATATAAGACGAAAATCTAGTTAGTCTATTGGATTTGCGTTTTCACTTTAATTGCCTTTTACAATATACTAGTGACCTACTCTAGCTTGTCAAAAATATTAATAAAAATTCTTCTTTAATCACTCTATCTATGAAAAAAACCGCATCAAAATCCGTTCCATAGTTTTAAAGATTTAAGCATACATAGGGAGATAGTGACAGATACAGCGACTTTGTACCATACTAGTGATGTCCTGCAACTAGTTAAATATAAGGAACGATACTAATAACACTATCAGATTTAAAACACCCTTTAACGTAAGCCACTGACTCCGTACTGACATTGATCGTTCGCTACAATTGCCATTGACTTGGAACCTCTCACTCGAAATAAAATAGATATTCCCTGTCGCCCTCTGAGGAACTCACTTGTGCGTAACGTCTTTATTTAAATAGGGAGGAAAAGAGGTACTATATATTCCTCAGTACTCAACAAGTGTCTCGAAGATACCTCTTGAACGATAGAGCGAAATCAGCAAAACTGTTTTAGATAAATATAAGCTTTATATTAAGAGCATTGCAAGAGCAATGCATGATCTAAAAGGACTGGCTCGGCCGAAGTTATACAACGGTCTTACGAAAAGCCGGCGTGAAACAACCACAGTGTTGTGTGTCGTTGAGGGTAAGGTTTTCAGAGATCCAATCCTTCCTCTACCCCTGACCCTGCTCAATCGCCAAATCTTCGAAATCCTAACGTTAAACCGGCAACGCACTTGTCTGGTGTTACGGTTGTCTATGGGCAGTACTGGTTGCTTACCATCAGGCATCTGTCTGCTCGTTCGCCGAACTATTACTAATTACTGGATGCCTGATCAACTGACAAAGGCAATTGCATAATGGAGAAATAATATAAGTTCAAGCGTATAATATACACTCTGCCTACCCCTATGGAGCATAAAAACAGCCGTATTAAATTTGTTAACATATTTTCTTTAACATTTAGACATAGGTACTTAATTGCACATTACACGAAAACATATAGTAGATACAATAGAAGTATGTTGTATGTACAATGGTCAATCTTAGAAAACGCCCTATAATAATATATAAGGCGTTTTCTTACAAATAACATTTGAATGGAAATTTATGAAAGAATCTTAAGTTTGGGCAAAGAAAAATAAAATAAAATCTGTTATGTTAAAAAACATCACATGTTTTATGTAACGTCCACTTCCAATTTTGACACCTTATGATTACACTGCCCGCATTATATTAAAATTCGACCTCAGACTTATTAAGGTAACTAACTAATTTACAACAATTCATTGATTAATAAGTTTAGGACATCGTCGCCAACTCACCAAGGTTACTATGATACAAGTTAATACAGCTACGCCTTAATATTGATATTAAAAGAATAATATTAGTTTCCCGATGGAATTTTGTATCCTATTTTATTTTATTAATTTCGATGGCGAACAATTTATTTTTTCCCAGAATGATACCACAGCCTCATGGAAAATTGTCGTGAAACAATCACAGTGTTGTGTTTCAACGTGTGAGTTAGGTTACCAGAGGACCAATCCTCTTAGCGTAATCACTCGGACATTCAGCCTTATTCCGTCCTTTGCTAGTTAAAGGCCTCTTCAATTACACGTGTAAATTCTCATGGGTACCATTTGTCTATAAAAGAGCGTCAGACAGCAGGTTATGTCGGACTCTTACCGACTAAAACCACGCACTCAATCCCAGAAAACAATGAGAGGGTCACTGGGTACTCGAATGAACGAACTCACCTGCGACCCTCAAATGATGTTACTACCTCCTATCTTTTCGGAGCTAATTTCTACGGCGATTCCTACGACGCCTCCTTTGTCTCCGAGTTGGGTCTATCCTCTCTCGATCTCTCTCTGCAGTTTCCTTCTGAAACATAACAGTTTCACAGAAGGTGACTACGGACCAGAACACTTCGCTCACCGAGCCATTCGGGACAATCCTCAAGCGTGTGTTGAGCCCACCAGCTGAACCTGGCCCTACTCTACGTTTGCTTAGATGTGGCCTCCACTACAGAACACGTCTACCCCAACGATCATCGCTTCTTCGACAACCACTGTGACCTGTCCACTGGCACTTCAGTTTGTTAATCTTTTGAGCTATGTCGACAACTTTAGTTCTCTGTCGGATATCTGAAATTGTTTTGAATTCGATCCTTCAGAGAGACTCCAAGCATAGCCCTTCCCTAGCTCGCTTCGCGATTTGAAAATGGTGGATTAGTCGCATTGTTAGTGTCCAAGTCTCGGCTCCATATTATGGAAAATAATAAATAAATAAAACAGCATTTAAAAGTATGTGTAATTCTAATTTTATTGCATAGTTTCGAAACCCTTAAAGTAAAAATAGTAGAAATAGTACGTTTAAAAAACTTTCTGAACCCAAAATCAAGATTTGTATACGAGGAAAACGTTCAAATAGCCAAATACCAGCACACACTCACTTATTCACAGAGGCGCGTTTCTGTTTACGTTTACAAATGTTAGCGATGTGGCGGCCATGTTTTTTCACCATTACATAAGCCATTAAGTTTGTCAGGTTTCCTTGTGAGCACCCCTCAATGGCGCCGAACAATCCAACGGTTGAATTTAGTTTTATTGTGTGGAACTGTGAAACTCACGGACTGGCCTATTTTAAGAATCGTGTTTTATTTTTCTACTTTTTTTCTTTTTTTTTTTTTTTGTTGTACTAATGACGGTTAGGCAATTTATAGGGCGTTAAAATTATTTTAAATCCAATATTTTGATTCCTCTTTGGGTTTTTGATTATAAAAACAAGGCCATCTGAATTAATTTTAAGGTTAATTCTAGATGGGTGGCAAACGCTGCTAAATTAAGAAATAATGCAACAGCACGTTTCTTATATGATGCCTGTTATTCAGGATGTCGATGCACATATCGACCATCGACATCACCTACGGCCGCCAGAGGGCAGCACAAGCCGGGCGAGACGCGCGGGCGAGGTGTCCTACCGTGTCCGCCATCGGCACTCCGCACAGTACCTTCACTACCGACGCTAGCTTATTATATATTTTTGTACCTATAATCAGTATTCCTATTATAAATTTACAGTCCACTTAAATATATCTTTTATTTAAACTACAGACCTTAACATGGTCCTATAGCTTTTATAGTAAAGCTCACCGGAATAACAAATTATAATAAGTGACGTCGACTTATTGGTGGACATTGGATTCGGCAAGAACAACGCGTACAGGTGTTCGCTTCGCCACGTTCCTGCTGCACGGAGGCTGGAGAATCGACCTAGTGGAGCGGATTCGGTAAAACAGTGAGTTCGTTCCAATTAAATTTCCCTTATTTACTTCTCACAAGATCAACACTTGCTGTCATTATTTTGCCCAAATTTCGCCTCAATTTGTGTAATCAAGTGCTTTAAAACCTAATTTCAGTAAATTATAATATATCTGATAATAACTACACCTTAGTTTACTTAATTTTCCAATCTTTTGCACTTCTTGCGAACGTGCACGTGTCGTACCGCGTGGCGTGTCACCGCCTTATATGCTTCAGATTGGCTAATACAGGATTAATTATATGCTTGGTAATAAGAATAGCGTAAAATAACTTGGGGAATGCATACGATATTTTTTTTGCTATAGTGCTTGTATTTTAATTACTTCCTTTTTTCCTTTGATAATAAAGTATCAGTCATTATATTGCTATATTACTTAAAACGACTCAGCTAATCATTAGTTACTATACATATAATATTTAAGTATAATAAACAAGCGATAAGACGTTGCACGATTGCATTCATTGTTCATTTGCTTAAAAACCGGTTTCCGTACAAGATCCTACGTTTCTTACCGATAAAAAACAGCTGTTTACACAATGAGTGACCATAGCGATGACCTAGAAATGCTTAAAAAGAAACGTAGTGCGCTTAAAGCTAAACTTACAATATTTAAAAACTATTTAAAAGTGCTAGCCAGTTCTTCTTCTTCTAGCTTGTCTGAATTACAACGTCTCGAGTTGGAAGGACGTTTTAGCCGTTTCCAATCATTATACGACGACTTCGATGTATTACAGACGGATATCGAGTCGCTGTTGGATGATCCCGAGGACGAATTCAAAACGCGGTGTGAGTTCGAGGACCAGTATCATCCAGCCGTGGCTTTGGCACGGAGTTTACTTATTGTTGAGAATGGCGCGGGCATTCAAAAGGAAACAGGTAAGGCACATACAAATGTCCGTCTACCTAAAATTGATTTGCCGCACTTTGACGGTGGTGTTCAGGGTTGGCTTGAGTTCAAAGACACTTACATTTCTCTAATTCATACCAATAATTGTAATGACGACATCATGAAATTTCACTACCTACGTTCTTGTTTACGCGGCAGTGCCGCTTTAGTAATTAAAAACATTGACTTCACTAGCGATAATTATCATAATGCATGGGACCTGTTATGTCAGCGGTATGACAATGATCAGCTGCTCATACATAACCATGTCCAAGCGTTGCTCAACGTTCAGCCATGCTTAAAGGAATCTAGCAAAGGTTTGCGTTACATAATTGATATTACTAATAAAAATATACGCGCACTAAAAGTATTAAAACAACCAACTGAACACTGGGACACGCTTATTATAATTATGATGTCTCAGAAACTTGATTCTGCAACAAGTCGGTACTGGGAAGAATTTCGTAATAAATTATCTCGACCCCCTACTTTAAATCAATTTATTAAATTTATTGAGGATCAAATAAACTTATTAGAAAAATTAGAAGAAAATAATAAAAACAATAACAAGCACAAAATTACAGAAAATAGTTCTAATCTAAATAAATCTAAAAGTTTTATTGTGGCATCAAATATTAAAAACAAAGCAGTAAATTATAAATGTCTATTATGTGCTGAAAATCATTTACTTTTCAGCTGTGAAACATTTAGGAGTTTGCCTATTGAAGCCCGAATTGAAAAGGTAAAACAGTTCAAAGTCTGCATGAACTGTCTACGTTCAGGTCATAATGAAAAGGCTTGTAAGCTTTATGCATCTTGCAAATATTGTAAGGGACGTCATAACACTTTATTGCATGAGGACCCTATACGTGATAACACGCTTTCAGTTCCCATGCCAAATAAAGAAAACGTTACCTTTTCAGCCAATTTGGAACATAACAATTCAAATTCAATTGTATTACTTTCCACAGCCTTGGTGAGAGTGCGTGGTGCAAATGGCGCTAAGCACTCCGCTCGAGTGTTACTGGACAACGGGAGTACTACAAATTTTGTAACTTCCGCTTTCTCATCTAAGCTGGGCTTGTCACCACAAGCTACTTGCCTGGCGGCAGTCACAGGTATAAACAATCAGACCTCTTACAGTACACAGTCTTGTAATTTCACTCTTGAGTCTTATAGCGGTGACTATAAGGTCGAATTAGATTGTCTCATTTTACCTGAGATCGCTAAAGTTTTGCCATCACGGTTCGTTAACTTTAAACAAATACCGGTTCCTTCCGGATTGTGTCTCGCGGACCCTACCTTTAATATACCATCAGCCATCGATATATTAATCGGTGCTGAAACATTTTGGAACATCCTAGGACAAAATTCAATTAAGTTAGGCAAAAATCAACCTAGGCTTCAGGAAACTAAGCTAGGGTGGATTGTCTCTGGTCAGGTACATTTACCAAATCTACAATCTTCGTCTCACTTCTGTAATTTCATTACAGACGATGTCAATATTAACCGGTTTTGGGAGTTGGACTCGGTGCCTACTAAAAGTGCTTTGACCAGAGAGGAACAGGCTTGCGAACAGCATTTTCTTAATCATACTTATCGCGACACTGATGGGCGTTTTGTGGTTACGATGCCTCTTAAAAAAGACCCTAGTGCATTAGGCGACTCTTTACAAATGGCTATTAGTCGTTTTCTATCAATAGAGCGACGCTTTCAACGTGATCCAATATTTAAAGAACGTTACTTAGAATTCATGCGCGATTATGAACAATTGGGGCACATGACGGAGGAATGTCTATTACGAGACTTTTCTGTATCCTCTGATAAAAATGCTAGTTATTTTCTACCCCATCACGGTGTCATTCGCGAGTCTAGCACTACGACAAAGTTGCGTACAGTATTTGATGCGTCAGCTACCACAACTACGGGCATATCACTAAACTCAATTCAAATGGTGGGCCCAGTGGTACAAGACGATCTGATTTCTATTGTATTACGCTTCCGCCAACATAAATACGCAATTTCAGGCGATATAGAAAAAATGTACCGATCAGTATATTTAAATAATGATCAGCGGTCTCTACAGCGTATTATATTCCGTGCTGATTGTAAAGAGCAGCTTAAAGTTTACCGTCTTAATACAGTGACATATGGTATGGCATCAGCACCATACTTAGCCACTAAATGCCTAACTAGTTTGGCTTCCTCAGCTTCTTCTGAAGATGCTAAGCGTGCTATTAAATGCGACTTTTACGTTGACGACTATTTGGGCGGAAGCGACTCTATTGACGGGGCAATAGAGATATGTAGGGACGTTATCAATACTCTATCAGGGGCTAAATTTAACTTACGGAAATTCAGGTCAAACGATCCTCGTATTCTTGCTCAAATTACTCATCAGAACGACTCTTCTTCACATGATAACAGATTAGAGTTCAACGCCTCCTTTAAAACTTTGGGCCTTTGTTGGTTATGTGACACTGACTCACTTTCATTTTCAATAAATATTAATAATAATCCTAATATAAAAATTACAAAACGACATATCTTATCTATTATCGGTCAAATTTTCGACCCATTGGGTCTGATAGGTCCGTGTGTAGTCGAGGCAAAAATTATAATGCAAACGCTTTGGGTAGGGAAGTATGATTGGGACGATGTTGTTCATCAAGAAATTCGCAAACTTTGGTTCTCTTTCGCAAGTACTTTATCTTGTCTTAATGAGCTAAAAATACCTAGATTCATTTCTTGCAGTGACGCTATACAAAACGAAATTCACGTCTTTTCCGACGCCTCAGAGAAGGCGTATGGCGCGTGCTTGTACGTTCGTTCGATTGACAGTTCCGGCAATGTCTATGTTAAACTTCTCACTTCAAAAAATCGTGTTGCACCTATCAAACCAATTACAGTGCCTCGACTCGAGCTCTGTGGAGCGTTATTAGCGACAAGATTGTGTACCAAAGTTCGTGACTCTCTTACAATGCACATAGACAACATTTATATGTGGTGTGACTCCACTATAGTCTTGGCTTGGCTGCATACCTCATGTCACAATCTTAAACCATTTGTGCGTAACAGAGTCATTGAAATACAAGAGTGTACTGTTGATTATACCTGGGGCTACGTACCGTCAAGGGACAACCCAGCGGATCTTGTTTCCCGCGGGCTGAAGGCTGATGCTATCAGCACCAGTTCTTTGTGGTGGTCAGGTCCTTCTTACTTATTAAAATCCAAGAAGGACTGGCCACAAAGGCCTAATCTCGAGAAACACAATCTACCAGACATTATTAGTTGTGTAGTTAGTACCAATGATAACGGTAACCTGACTCACGCTAATTCTAATCAAATTAGTTCCTCAATAATAATTAATCTAATTTCAAAGTATTCAAAATTCATTTATTTACAAAGAATAGTTGCTTATGTACTTAGAGCTATTTATAATTTTAAAAATAAAGCAACTAGACGTGTCGACTTTCTTAGTTCAGAGGAATTAAACAATTCATTAAATTGTATTTTACGCAATGGTCAACTTGAGATGTTTCCTGAAGAATATTCTATTTTGAAATCAGGAAAACCTTTACCTCATAATAATCGTCTTACTTCATTAACTCCATTTGTGGATTCTTATGACATTTTGCGCGTTGGTGGTAGATTAAATAATTCACCCTATGATTTTAATATAAAACATCCCGTGTTACTATGCAGCAAACACACTTTAACTAAATTAATATTTCTTAATGAACATCTCAAGCTACTACACGCAGGACCACAGCTTTTGTTGGCAAGTATTCGACAGCAATACTGGCCTTTAGGTGGGAGAAATTTGTCGAAATCTATAGTAAAAAATGTGTAAAATGTTTTAGATTTAGGGCTCAGAATGTTCAACCCATCATGGGTCAATTACCTAAATGTCGTACCGATTTGCAATTTCCTTTTCTGAACTGTAGTGTCGATGGAGCCGGGCCAATCATGATCGCTGATCGCAAAGGACGAGGATGTAGACTGATTAAATCATACTTATGCATTTTTGTGTGCCTTGCAGTGAAAGCGGTTCATATCGAACTGGTCACAGCGTTAACGACAGACGCTTACATGGCTGCTCTAAAGCGGTTTGTATCGCGTCGAGGAAAACCGCGTAGCATTTGGTCCGACAACGGCACGAACTTCGTTGGAGCCTCTAATGAAATAAATAATTTTCTTTCCAACTCAAGCCTTGCTTCCGACATAGCTCAGGAGGGCATAGAATTTCATTTTTCACCTCCTTACTCTCCTCACTTTAATGGGATAGCGGAGGCCGCTGTCAAAGCCGCTAAAGCCCATCTAAAAAAGGTCCTCACTCTTACTCATCTCACCTTCGAAGAGATGACAACTTGTTTATATCAAATTGAGGCTATTCTCAATTCGCGTCCATTAACCCCAGTTTCCTCTGATCCATTAGATTTAACAGTCCTAACACCAGCCCATTTTTTAATTGGACGACCACTTATTGCTGTTCCGCATCCACAGGTCACTGAGGGCAACATTACGCAGCTGGAGCGCTACCAACGCGTGGAGCTTATACGCCATCACTTTTGGAAACGCTTTTGTAATGAGTACATTTCTGTGCTACAGCAAAAAACCAAATGGAAGGCTTCCACAGGCGAGTTGCAGCCAGGAGTTTTGGTTCTTGTCAGGGACAAGGCACTGCCGCCACTTCTGTGGCCACTCGGCCGCATCATCAAGGTGCATCGAGGCGGCGATGGCATCACACGGGTGGCAGAGGTCAAGATGAAGACGGGAACAGTCGTCCGAGGCTTCAACTCCATTTGCCCCTTACCACTTCAGTGAAGTATAAAAACTTCACCCCGGGCAGTATGTCGATGCACATATCGACCATCGACATCACCTACGGCCGCCAGAGGGCAGCACAAGCCGGGCGAGACGCGCGGGCGAGGTGTCCTACCGTGTCCGCCATCGGCACTCCGCACAGTACCTTCACTACCGACGCTAGCTTATTATATATTTTTGTACCTATAATCAGTATTCCTATTATAAATTTACAGTCCACTTAAATATATCTTTTATTTAAACTACAGACCTTAACACAGGATTTAAAAAGCAATTTTATAAAAATAAAAGATAAAAAAATAACCTGACTTCTTTGAAAAAAATCTTGGCGGTTTGGAGTTATAAAAAACTGAAGTACATAATAAACAACTATGAGAATGAACAACCAACGATTGTGAATACTTCTATTTTGGGTTCTTAGTCACTTTTTTATAATTTCACCTACCGTCAATTATAATTTCTTAAAACAAAAAAACAATGAAGACACAAAAATAAAGAAACATTTTCCACGCTCATCATCTTTCTGTAAATAACTCATTATTTTTAGAGCCGGTTCCCTTAATGATTGGATATCGATAAAAAGTCAACGGAAAAGAGTCACGCCCTATTTTAATGTCGATAATTTTGTTGATTTTCCTTATACAAAAAAATTACGGTACCGTGATTTTTTAGCTTTATGTCCCAATTTTTGAGGTAAAAATAATATGGGTATTCGGAAAAGGTATTTTTTCACACTGAAAAATAAGACCTTCCTTATTATACTTATAATATTTAAGTTACTTTCCTTAATAAAGTGGTGACTGAATATCTGAGTCTATATAATCCTCATTTATTATGTTCCACTTTCAAAGTCAACAAAAAGCATTAATATCATCAACTAAACCATACTGGTCATACTATGAGCGAAGCCAGGTGCTCGAATTCGTAGCATTTAGTAGCAAATCTACCATCCGCTACGAACTTCGTAGCAAACTCGTAGCTTCGCTACGGCGTAGTTGGAATCGGTCGGTCGGAATTCAACTCACCCACATTCCGGTACACATTATTGTTGATGTGATTTAGTAGGGTCTGAATTGTTGTTTCAGTCATTAGAAATTTAATGAAAAGTCAAATTACATAAATAATATGTTCTTCATACATCACTATAGTGACATCTGACAACCACTAATATAAACCACTGAAGCACAATAAGAATTATTACACCTGAAAGCTTTCATAGAAATTGTTGTATTTATTGCTGGCGGCAGGAAAACTGCGGCTATAAATAGCTGAACAGGTGCGTTGCCATGGTAACGGTAACTGTCAAGTTAAATGGTGTCGTACTTACCGCGCCGGCCACTTTTTATACATGCCGGGCACATTTTAATAATCTTATATTATTTTAATGCGTCAAGAGATTGTAACAGCTAATTGTTTTTTTGTCATTAATAAAATAAAATATAATAATAAAAGGGAGATTCAAAAAATTACCTTTATCATCAGCCTATAGGTGCCCACTGCTGAACGAAAGGCCTCTTCTCATAAGGAGAAGGTTAGAGCATTAATCACCATGCTTGCTCAATGCGGGTTGGCGATTTCAATCGTATAATTAGAAATTATAAGTCCAGGTTTCCTCACGATGTTTACCTTCACCGTAAACTCTTTCTAAATAATCATAAAAAGTACATATAACACAAAAAAGTTACATTGGTACTTGCCAGGTTTCGAACCCACACCCTCATGCATGAGAAGCGGGCTCCTTAACCTCCGGGCCACCACGAGACTTTGGTATAAATTTACCTTACTCGCGTGAATTAACTAAAAGAACCTCGACTAGTTTCAAGTCACAATGGGACTCTTATTCATGAACAGCGTACGCGTCATGGTCTCGTCGCACAGCCGATGCCCGCACTTACTTGTTGTGTTTTTTGAAACACAACTTTTGTTTCTTGAAACTAGTACAGGTTTCATCATTTAGCTCATGTGAGTAAATAGTCATTTTCAATAAATTAATAAAAGTGCTAAAACAACAGACAACACAAATTGCCATATGATCATGTGAAAACTAATAAAACACACTTTTTAAGTACCGCAGAACCTTGCTTTAGCACGAATGGGCCAGCTTGGCCTTAAAGAAAACCGGTTTGAAACAACTACAGTGTTGCGATTCGCCGTGTGAGTGAGGTTACCGGAGGCCATTTCTGACCAATCGTAACCCCCAATATGCTGGCAACGCACTCGTAATTCCTCTGGTGTTGCCAGTGCCCATGGGTGGCGCCAATTGCTTACCATCAAGTAAACAGATGATGTGCATGATGATAATGAGTGTATTTTAAACAAAACTATTTAATTGCTTCCTTAATTTCCCTGTCAGAATATGCCTTAAACAGGATGTTATTCGGCTTCCTGGAGCCGGATTATCTCACAAAGGGTGAACAGTTTCTCAAGAGGTTTCATCGCTGCATTAGGTACCGAACACTATGATGTCACAGGACTTGATCAAAGCATTATTTAGTTAGATAATGGTAAATTACTATAAGACTATTGAGAAAGAAATAACCTTAGCGGTAAATTTTGCACCCGCCACCCCAATATCATATAATATGATGTGTGTGTGAATGCGCTACCCGCCGATGTCAGGACTGTGACTGGTCGGCTGACATTCAAGCAGAGAGTTCGGGAGCTTCTTCTGAGGAGGGTTGGGGAGTCATTGTGATCATCACTACATTTATGTATATATATGTATGTATGTGTTTATATGTGTAAACATATTAAGTAGTATGTGTTTTATAAATATATGTATATAAGTATAGTTCTATGTACTTTATGTATGTTTATATAAACCTATGTTGTACTACTCTATTTCGCTTGCTTCTTGCATCTACTACTGGATTCTCTGCATCACCCAAAGGTCGACTGGTAGAGAATGCTCAATGCATTAAGTCCGCCTATGTACATACAAATTGTGCATGAAGTATAAATAAATAAATAAATAAATAATAGAGATTATCACATGATATGATATGAATGAGAGATTTCATATGGGGATCGAATTCGCAACACGTTACGCAGCTGCCGTTTGTCCAGGCACAGCGTACCTACACCTATCCGATCAGCGAATATAGAGCTTGCTATCACGTTCCAAAAATAAAACTCGCAGTAAGAATTAACAACAATTTCTATTTTTCAACGAGCTACATAAAACTCTCGACCTCCTTTAAAAAGTTGGTTCGAAATAAATAAAAATGAATTCGAAGTAAAAGTTAATTAAGCGCAGATTTAATTACAATAATAAAAGGTGCGCTTATTACCAACTTTATGACTTTCGCAGGTGAAATTTAATTTGCTTACTGAGTACAATTTATTTTATTTTTTCTGCGGTTTCGGATATTACAGTTCAAAATATTTATTTTCCTATGACAGTGGGAGATATCAGCATACCAGTTCTGTTATGCTCCTATTTTTCAAGGGGGCAAATCATCAATTGACTTCCCTTCTACCGCCGTGTGTTAGAATTTTGTTAAATGCATGCATATTGCACATGTTATGTATGAAAGCTTGTCATTAGCAACTGTCACTGCCTACATGCTGTTAATTATTTATTATACTGATTGGTCTATAAGCTTTCTTTAAAAAAAACTTACCTACTGACATAAAACCACCTCATTTCTTCTCCACCTACTACAGCTAAGAAGTTATGGTAAACTTGCTATTTCGCCAGCTGATGCTAATTATGCTCCTCAATGCTCCTTTAGCTTATTCATGCCATACACCATTCTCTATTACTTCCACGTTACATGGTAAGACATACGCACAGTTTGATTTAAAAAATATTTTAAAAACAACCTTTTATCGGTTGGTTCAAAAAGTACTGCGACTAAACATTACACAAATTTTGGATTCAGAGTAAAATCATACACTTAACGTTCATCGTCGAGATGATGCAAATTCAACGTATTTGAAACATTTCAGCTTAATAGATCAAAGGTAATATCTACTTCAAAATTTAGTTACAAGATCCGCTTCCCAAATGCTGTGTGTATTTGCAAGTTAAATAACAGCTTATGCATCTGACTTCAGATTACGGTACCTACCTTGCCTACTTACCCCTGTACTATCATATCACCATGTATGCCATACCAAAGAATTAGATTTTTTAAATTTAAAAATCCAAGTGACTAGTCAAAAGTCCTTCGACAAAACTCTTTGGTCCTATTAAAATAAATATTTCTTTTCAAAGTTATTATTTTTCCCCCTCTCAACCATTTAAAATACTATGAGCAGAAATAAACCTAGTAAATAGCTCCAACATGTTGATACAAATTTAAGTATAAACGCTAAACGGCAAGAAACTTAAACGTTATATTGGTTCTTACAGAACAGCTCTTTAAGTGTGGGAGAGCCAAGCTTCAACATGAACGGGTGGGCTCGACCAAAGTTGATACCACGTCCTCATAGAAAACCGGCGTGAAACAATTACAGCGCTGTGTTACGCGGTGAGAGTGAGGTTAATGGAGACCCTTCCCCTGCCCCCATCCCTTCCCAATTCTGAAATCCGAAACCTTTATACCTGAAGTGCCCATAGGCACGGACGGCTTACCACCGGGTAATCCATCTGCTCGTTTGTCGACCTTTAACATAAAAATGCTTACCAAACATCGTAGGACAACGTGGGAGTGGGACTTTTACCATACAAAGTCTCACAGATTACCGGCGTGAAACAACATTTTTTTATTGTAGGTAAAACATCATCAAATTCGCCCAGGATAAGGCGAGAGGTAGTGTCAATCTCTTACTGAGAGAATACAGCCACCATATGCTTCACAGTGTCCGCTGGTTGGTCCTCGTAATGATGACACCCGGACGTTTCATGCCGCTACCTACAGAAGCTTGCATGTCCACAACAGGCGGAAGGCGAAGACTCTACTTGTCCAAGAGGGTTCCTACCACTGCAATAACAGTGAAAGTTGAAAAATACTATGATATGATTTCATTTGATAATACGACGAAAAAAGTTAATGCTATTTAAATAATTTTAATAATTACTTCGACCAGAGATCAAGTAGCCCGTGCCAATCTTGTCTTTTTCTTCCTTACCACTTATACTAATTATTTTCCTAATTAATTTTAAATTATCCACAGACGGTTTCCTAGGAACATTTTCTTTTATATTTTTGCTTTAAACAAATTAACCTCAAGAGCGGCACTCGGGCAGATCCTTAGAAATTGAATGAAGAAAAGAATTATTAAAACAATAGCAAGGTTTATGGACATCTTATTTGCCTGGATTACAAAGTTTTGTGAACAGTGAAAGTTGGAAAATGTTTCTTGTACTCCATACTTAGAGTATGAAGTTCAATGTAACATATTATTTTAGAATTTAAATTATCTCGACAATCTTTGTTTTATTGGTCATGAGTGAGTGACAACGTGCAAAGGATACATGAATGATAGTTACATGTAACAAGTATACAAAAGTGTTGCATATTACCATTTCGGGGGGTCATACAATGTCTTCTCCTGCCCTGGCTGGTTAAAGTGAGACAAATTGACAGACTCTTACTGACTAAAACCCACCCCGGTCATTCTTCTGCTCTGTGCCGGGCCGAAGTACATTAGGACACGTGCAATCCCTTCGTTGTGTATGCAACATGCACCGCTTTTAAGCTACAATGAAACTACAAGGAGCAGTTGCTATTTTTCAGAGACAAATTTATCTTTGACAAATTCTATTACATACTATAGCAGTGTGTCTTTGGTGTTTTGTGAACTGTGATACATATTCTGAACTTGTGTGGATACAATGCTAGTCAATCCAAACGTCTTGTGGCCAAAATAGAAGATTCAGTCTAAAATTATATGGGAACAAAGATACTGACATTCTGTAATTGAATAGAATAGCAACAGAACCAGTCAAATTTTATGAAATTTTGTATGAAGGTGCTAAATCGCGACGTAGCAATTTTGTCACCATAATATGGATTTATAGTCAAGCTGAAAAGAACATAAAACAAAAAACCCTGGTCTAAAAAAATCGCAGTGATGTGGTTACCGGAGGCCTAATCCTTCCCCTCGCCCTATCTCTCCGTCTCCCAAGTCCCTAAATCCCCAAAACTCCTTACCCTCAAAAGTCCAGCAACGCACTTGTAACTCCACTCCACGCTCTGCGTACCTTCAGGTAGTCCCTTAGCTCGTTAGCCACTGTATTATAGAAGTAGAAAAAAACCTTATTGCAATCATTTCATATTTTACTTTATGCCATCATCCCATTCCTAAAGTCCAACTCCACTAAACATTTTATCATATGAGAGAGTTAGCTTAAAGATGTTATATAATACAAATTATGAATAGTTTTGGCTGTTAATAAATTTAGTAACAGTAATATGTTTGTGCCATATTGTACCAATTTAATTTGCATTGTCGTCCTACGACGCGTTGTACAACGCTCAAATGGAGGAAGGAATTTCACTGACTAGGGATGTTACTCAATTCGCGAATAAATGTAGATATTTTATCGGGAAAATACATATGTAACGGAATAAATATATCGTATATCCTACTGTTATTATAAATGTGAAAATTTGGTTGTTTGTTAGTCTTTCGTGCAAAACGGCTGGACTTTAAATTTGGTGGATAGGTGATACCGGGATATGATTTGATTAACATTTACGTTTGCACGGTTGACGCGTAGGCTGGGCAACTGGCTCCCGAGCAACGTTTCACGGGTTCTATTCCCGGACGGTACACCTCTTTATGTGATTTACAAATAGTTGATCCGGGCCTGAGTGTAATGTGTATGCGAAATTGTACGTTTGTAAACGGACCCCACGATACAAGAGAAAATCGGCGACTGGGGCAACGTCTTTAAAAAAAAAACACTTGGGCTGCTTTTTATCAACATACCACGTGTGCGAACCTGGGAGCCTATACTGGACCATTCACTTAAAAATGTTACTAAAAACACTTTTTAAAACAAGTTTTTACCAGGTGGCTCAATCAGACTGTATAATTTGGAAACATTCTTATCAACGTCACACATGGGTCGGCTCAATCGGAGGGATACCACGGCCTCACAGAAAACCGGCGTGAAACAACACACACAACACAGCTTTGTGTTTCGCTGTGTGAGTTAGGTTACCGGAGTCCCAATCCTTCCCCTCCCCCAATCCCGAAATCTCCAAATCCCAAATCCCCAAAAAATCGGCGACGCACTCGTAACTCCTCTGTTGCAGTCCATGGGTGGCGCTGATTGCTTACGTAATACTTAGGTAATCCTTATGCTCGTTTGCCGACCTATTACAAAAAATAAGACATGACTCTTTAAAAAAAGGATTATAAATAACTCAACAGAATTCGGATATCATTACATAAATATCGATAATTTCGGATACAATGACGATAGTTTGTCACATCACTAAACGCGTTGTTGTTTCATGTTTGTATAGAAACGTTGATACGTTTCCGTGGTACGTTCGGGACGTTCCATCTTAGCTTCGTGTACAATACGCCTCTACATAATTTGATTAACCAGCACTGAACTCACACTTCTGACAAATTACAATACTTGAGTTGGTGTTGCTAATAGTTTTGGAAATATTGTTGTTAAATTGCGTTTTAGTGATGTTACTAAAGTTATTAATTGAACTAGCGAGTTTGGGATTTGATCCTAGGTGGGAGCTAAATATTATTTTTAAATAATTTAGTCCTCTGACTAGAAAGATAACGGTCGGTTCGCCTTTTTTAATGATTGATGTGATTTAATGATTGGAGAAAATCATTCCTGCTTGGGGCGAGAACTATTAGGAAGAGTAACAAACATCCATAAGTAAGGACAAACTTTCCGAAACAGCTCCCCTTTAAAATAAACTAAGCAAAAAGCTTGGTTGGTAATATTATATTTATTTAAATCTAAGTCTTAACATTCGCCAGGAGTTTGCACGTTCGAATCCACTTATTCAGATGTGAAGAAAACCTATCTTAGAAAACGATATTGCTACGTTTGCGAATTTTAGGTTTATTGTCGTATATTTTTATCGAATTTCAGTTCGAAGGACGATATGCGTAAAAGACATATTGTATATGGTATTTTTATTAGGATTTCAGTTTAAATAGAAGAGAACCCAATAAAAAAAATGTGTTTCTTTTCATGATTACGAAATAATATTTATTATATTTGTTTTTATAATAACTATTCTGCTTTTTTGCTATTATGCTTTTCTCAATTTATACACGTGAGTAACCCGCGATTTTTAGTTAATATTTGTTTTTGATTATAATCATAATCTATTTTATCCGGATTTAAATTTTTATACCAAAATAAAATTACAAGTAATAAATCTACAGAAAACATTAGTCACCTATAGATTTATCGTACATATAAATTAAAGTATCTCTTTACTATAAAAATCTCGAATTCAACTCTCGATAATAGCGTTTGGAAACCTTGCAAAAATATCTGAAAATATACAAATACAGAGCGACCATCCTTTTCACTTACGAAACCTAAAATTATGTCCAAAATAAACCCTTTGAGTTACCCAAAACCCCGCCGTCAGGATATTGAATCTCCAGAGGAAGAAAAACTGAAATTGTGTGGACACAAGATACTACAGAATTGGATTTTTCTATCAAATTGAAATACCTAATGTTATGACAATAAGCTTCATTTTACAATAAACATATAGTGGTTTATTGACAAGAAATGAGAAATTTTGCTATTATATTTTGAAAAGTGAAAACAATTGGCTAGTTTCCTCATAAAAAAAGAAAATATTTTAGCGTGTAAAACCGTAAAAATACTGAAAAACAATCACATTCATTTGACTGCACGATTGGCGCAGTGGCTGGGCAACTGGCTGCTGTGCAACGTGTCGCGGGTTCGATTCCCGCACGGAACAACATTTGGTGTGATCCACAAATTGTTGTTCCGGGTCTGGGTGTGTTGTGTATGTGACATTGTATGTTTGTAAACGCACCCACAACACAGGAGAAAATCCTATAGTGGGGCAACGTTTTTTAAAATAAGAATAAAATGTACTTATCTTTCGTAATTGTATTGTTTTAAAAATTAGTATGTGAATTTTGAATAGTTAGAAACAACCGTATTGCATGCTGTTGACATATATTATTTTCAGTTCAAACGTTCATACGTTCAAAAACAAACATAGGCTAGGTTATTAAACCAACAATTTTGTTACCTAGCCTATGTTTGTTTTTGAACGTATTTAAGCGTTGTCTTGACACAAGCGAATATCTAGAAATATCAATGGACGAAATTGCGACCATACTTCTTTCACATAAAGAACTTCACAAGGAGTTTGCCAAGTGAACAATAAAAAAAATCTGTCGTTTACTTGTTTTTGAAATCACACTCCTTGCTTCTATCTTCTTTTAAATATAAACACGAATTGATGTTCATTAGTCACGCTTAAACTCGGGAACGGCTGAACCAATTTGGCAGTTTTTAAATACTCGTAAAGTAATATTTTTTATGACCGTCCTACGAAAAGATATTTTGTTACCATACCGTAAAACGCGACAAATATATAGATACAGAGTGAGTATATTGAGGATTTATTATCCATACTATTTATATTTTAATTTTTAATTGATTTTTGTATGTTTGAACGCGCTAATCCCCGGAACTACTGGTTCGAATTGAACAATTATTTTTATGTTCGTTAGTTTATTTATCAAGGAACGCTATAGGCTATAAAACATCACGCTACGTTATATATATGAGCCGAGCAGCGGGTAAAACCCCAAGACAGTAGCTAGTCTATTATAAAGTAATTCTATTAATGAACACCAATTAGCAGGCCTGCTTACTAATCATGAAGAAACGAGCTTAAAAATACTGAAAATCAATTTCAATTCTTTTTATCTCTAAATCCCGCTGAAAATAGATTTTTAATCCTCTTACGAACCTTAGTATTGATAAAAATCTTCTGAAAACTGTATTACGAATCATTTAGGTTCTAAAATTAAGACGGGATTAAGACTTAGTATTCGTTAAGGAAAATAAAATTATATTTTTCTAAACTGAGTTTTAAAGATCTTATTATTAAACAGTAAAATTTTATTTAGTTTTTCTTTTTTCAATGGTACTTTCTTATATTAAGAGTGTTAGGGATTAAAAAAAAAATTCTAAGCTAAGTAAAATATGCTATTGGGAAAAGTAGGAATGACTCTACTATTCCGGCGGGTTCTAGGCTAGTGCGAGGATCCAGCGGGCGCGATCAAGGCGCCATTGAGGCGGAAGACGTTTGACCAAAGTTTTTATTTATAATTATAATTATAAGATAATGTGGTGGTGGCCTGGATGTTAAGGCACCCGCTTCTCATGCATGAGGGTGTGGTGAGACATACGGTGAAGGTAAACATCGTGAGGAAACATGGACTTAATTCTATTTGTAAGTTTGAAAACGCCAACCCGCATTGAGCAAGCGTGGTGATTAATGCTTTAACCTTCTCCGTGTGAGAAGAGGCCTTTGCTCAGCAGTGGACACTTATAGGCTGATGATGATCATGATGACTTATAAGATATTATAAAGAGGGAAAAATTTTAAGTTTTTATGTAGGCGATAATCTTTGGAACCGCTGGTCGGATTGCCAAAACTCTTTCACTGATAGATAGCTACAATGTTCCTGAGTGCTATAGGCTATAAAACACGCTAAGATCTAATGGAGACGACCAGTCGGTGAAACAATAAAAAGACAATAACTTACATATCTCGTACTTCGTGAAGGTACTTTTCACATAAATAGGTTCATAGTACAAAAGTGCAGTTTTTTTTTAAATACATGTCTACCCATAATTATATTTATACAAACATTTTTTCTTGATACAGTAAGCATGACATCTGGTTTCTATTGTTACTACTGAAGTTCTTCAAATATTTGAATGCCGCAAGGGAATTTTAATTTTGAATTTCATCCTTTGAAACTGAAATTCAAATCTTTGAAACTTGGAAATGTGATCGCTGAAATATTTTACATCAAAAGGGATCGTTTTATGCTGTTCAGGATCACAATAATGAAATGTTTGTTGTTTTGTTGACAATTTTTTTATGTGTTAATTTAAAAGAAAACTATCTAAGTAAGAGCCCCATTGTCACTTGAAACTAGTAGAGATTTTCTCATTTAATTAACTTGTCGTTATTTTCAATAAGTAAGCAATATATGTATGCTAGTAAAATGAACATCAAAACAAAAGGAGCCAAGAATTTAATAACTGAAATAAATATACCTATTAGACATCGTGAGCTCTCGTGCCCGTTTTCCACAGAATCTGTTTACGAAATAAATGTCTTCACCAGAGACATTTTGAGTAACTGTCACAAGCAATAATAAAATAACAATTTCGAGAATCCCCATAGCTTTTCCGAAATACGAAATGTACGGGTTATATTACACGTTCACTCAAACATCGACTGTAAAGTTGAATGGTTAGGGAAGAAATTTATCTGTCGGTCATAACTTTTGCAGTTTTTATTCAAAACATTTAAAATCTTGACTTGCTTGTGTTGAGTTTCCTCTTAAAGGGAAGACGGAGGATTTTCATGAATAAGAAAATGGATAGTTATGTAAGTAAAAATTACTATGTAATTCTCTTTTATCTTATTTCTACTTTATCTATACGTTTTCAAGAAAAATGAAAGAGAATTTTATGTAATTCAAAATTGGACTGGTAAGTAAAAAAGTAGACTAGTATGACTGCTTGGTTGTCGCGGTGGCTGGGCAACCGACTGCCATACACCGTGTCACGAGTTTGATTTTCGCACATAACAACTCTTTGTGTCATCCACAAATTGTTATTCCGGGTCTGGGTGTGAAGTGACTGTAACGTTTTCATTTAAAAAAATAAATAAGTGTGCCAACCTTACTTAAGACTGTGGATCCAGATTCATTAATAATGTTTAATTTTTTATGATAATTAATTTTGTATACAAGATAGTTTCATTTAGATTTTGAATATCCTATTATAAGATATAATTTCGATTGCAGCCAGTCGGCGAATATCCATTGTGTTATCGAGTCGGAACCTCCTTTTATTTTGCTCCACCTACTCCATACTTCTAGCTTTTGGTCAATAAAATATAGATTTGAAATACTTAGTACTTAATAAATATACATTTATCGAGCCACGTTCACACATCATCATTCGCCTATAAGTGCTGACTACTGAGCAAAGGCCTCTTCTCACGCGGAGAAGGTTTGAGCATTAAGGAGATTGACTATTTCAAACTTATAATTATAAATTTTAAATCCATGTTTGGGAGAGGCATGCTTCGGCACGAATGGGTCGGCTCGTCCGAGAGGCCGTGGTATCACTCCACCACGGCCTCACAGAAAACCGGCGGCCCAATCCTTCCCACTCGCCTATCCCTATGTTTATAAATAAATAAAAATCCCTTCCCAATACTTAAACATCCGCTACCCTTATCCCCAAAGGGAAGGCAACGCACTCGTAACTTCTTTGATGTTACGGGTGTCTATGGGCGGCGCCGATTGCTTACCATCAGGTAATCCGATTACTCTTTTGCAGGACTTACCCCAAAAAATATATAATCAGAAATTATAAGTTCGTAGTCCAGTCTTTTTAGACTTGATGTCTAAATAATCATAGAAATTACTACTTGCCAGGTTACGCACCCGCACCCTCATGCGCCGGAATGAGATGGCGATTAAGGCGGCCACCTTAATCCTAACCTACTCCGTACTTCTCGCTTTTATCAATAAAACATAGATTTGAAAGACTACTTTATACATATACATTTACAAACCACAATATTTGGTTTGATACGCTCATCTTTCTATCAATCTGTATATCAAGGATTAAGTGCGTATATAAATACATACAGAATACATATTTGTGTGAAAATTATTTCATGGCCCGAGGCTAAAATGCAAATTAAAGGCAAAACTTCATATAGGGCCAACCTACCTACAAGTCAAAGTCAGTTTTACATAAGAAAACAAAATGATTATGGGAACACACGCTCTTAAATAGTTTCTACCTACTGACATATGTATGTGTATGTAGCTACTTCATAGATACTTAAAGTGGAGTTCTACTGTCGCGACTACTATGTATTTTATATTAAAGACGCAAGCAGCACAGTCTTTTATTAAATTGTCTCATAATTAGCTGGTATATCTAGATTCAACAGATACATAGTTCCTATCACGGTTCCTTTAGACCAGGTAGGCAGTCAGGCTATTTGAGAATCGCGCCTAGAATGCCAATTACACATTATGCCATGTATTTCAGTAACTTAAATAACAGGATCTACTTTTATCGCAAAGAAATATGCATTTCACAAAAGCCATTTATTCTATGATAAATTTGTATAACAAATAAATATGATTTATTTAACAGCAAAACTGTTAGTAAATTTTAAAAATGTTTTGTTGGTATAATATATTCTGTCAAAGTAAAACATCCTAATAAAAATTTTATAAGACAGAATCGTGGAGAGAATAATAACTGTAAGTTGAATTCATAAAAAGCAAAGACTAATAAGCATACTTTATTTTGACACTATTTGACGCAAAACAGTCGCAATAGTGAAACCACACCTTAACGAATCAAAGCAAAACTAACATCGTCGCTATAATTTGTTTACAACGAACTTATAAATATGGAAGAGGTCACATGTTGTGGGGGACTGAGACTGAGGGGTCTACGCTTTTACTTAGATCAACAAGACCCCACGTAATATTAATGTCCTAATGGATTTATTGAGCCCTTACTGTTAAAACTAGCCCTCAATTTCACTTTAATTTTCCCTTTTAAAATGTTTATTTTCCACCAGCCTTAAATCTTTTACGGTGACAAAACGGGTCGCTGCGTATAGTTCACATTCAACGATATGCCACTACGTCTCACAATGTCCTCATAATACGATAATAGCCCTATCTCGTACGATGATACAATTTACTGCAATATCAACAAACCTATAAAAATAGCTAATTCAATAACGTGACGTGTCCATTCAAAAGGAAAACAATAGTAAATAATACGAAATAGAATTAACGTTACCTTTATTATAGTGCAGTAAGTCATTGTCGGCGGAACACCACCAGCGAATAACAAAAATGCACATAAGTACGTACATCATACTGATGTGCCTCGGCTCCGTTCAGCTCGATCAACTGAAAGAAATACTGGAAAAGGCAGAGTTAGAGATCTACATTGAAGAAACAATCCCATCTGTGAACCCAAGGTACAAGCTGCATTACCACATCACCCCACCTGTTGGCTGGATGAACGGACCAAATGGTTTCGCGTTCTACAAAGGAGAATATCATCTGTTCTATCAATTCTACCCCTACGACACGCAGTGGGGACCCATGCACTGGGGTCACGTCTCGAGCCCCAACCTAGTGGACTGGAAAACACTCCCCACAGCACTACGGCCGGGCAACGAACAATGTTTCTCTGGCAGCGCTATAGACAACGATGGCATCCTGGTACTCCTGTACACAGCTCACCAATCAATTGAAGACTCACCTTTCTACAACGAATCACAGTTCATGGCGTTCAGTATCGATGGGCTTGACTTCCACAAGTACAAAGGCAATCCGGTTAATATATTTCCTCCAACGGGCACTCAAGATTTTAGAGATCCTAAAATTTGGAAGAATGGAAATTACTGGTATGTGGTCCTCGGTAGTAAAACTGCTGATCACCGAGGAGCAGTACTCTTGTATAGATCTAAAAATTTACTCAGTTGGGAATTCAAAAGTGTTCTAGCGGAATCCAATGGCGGTTTAGGCTACATGTGGGAGTCTCCAGATTTGTTTGAGATTAATGGCAAGTTTATTCTTTTAATTTCCCCGCAAGGTATGGTCAGCCGCGGGGATAGGTTCAAGAACACATATCAAACTGGATACATTGTTGGGAGTTTCAGTTACGAGACATGTCAATTTAAACCCGAGATTAACTTCCAGGAATTAGATTACGGACACGACTTCTATACGACACAAACAACGGAAACAAATGGCAAAAGATACCTAGTGGCTTGGTTCGGTATGTGGGAGTCTTTGCATCCTGAAGATATTGATGGCTGGGTTGGAGCTATGACTCTCATTAGAGAATTGGACCTCGTCGGGAGTCGAATCCTAATGAAACCTGTTGAAGCTATCACTAAACTAAGGCAAGAAACTATCTTAGAAGGAGAATTTCACCATAATTCTACCATTGAATTTGAGAAGGCTGGAGAAGTCATTGTGAACATTGACTTGAGTGAGAACATAGAGCTGGAATTTGTTGGGAATAATGGTGGGGACAGGACTTCTCTGCGGTGGAGCGTGGATGACGGTAAGGTCGTGTTGGACAGAGCTGGAGAAGTCCGACAAGGTATATGGGAGCCACTGGATACCATTACTTGGCGGATCTTCGTAGATGCAAGTTCTATTGAGGTATTTTGTGGTGAGGGGGAACTGGTGTTCAGTTCTAGGGTTTATCCTAATGGTAACTGGCGGGTTATAAACAGAGGCACTCAAGCTCTGCATGTGGTGGCTTATACGTTAAAAAGATTCCAAAATGAGTGACACATCATTGTTTTAGTTTACATGTTGTATGATTTCGTATGTAAATAAAATAGTGGTTAATTGTTTCGTAAACTGCTGTTTACTTTTTTTATATATTTACGAAAACCTAGAAATAATGGGTATTGATATTATATTATATTCAGAAACAGAGATTGCGTCATCTTATAGTATTATACTTTCATCGTTTTCTTATTATTTTTCCTCTGCTACATGATTGATTACATCATTTGTAGATTACTTATAAAACTTGATTGGTATCTGTTTAGCCGTGTTTGGTCGTTTAAATCTTAAAACTACACCGAAATCTAGTAAATACATTGGAACTATGGTATGGTATGAATAATTCTAATAAAACATCAAACCCAAATAGATACAGCTAGATGAAACAGGTTACATTTTGAACAGTTCGCGGCATCGGTACTCGTTTATCTTGTTCAAACATGTCCCCGATTGTGTAGCGTCGGTTTCGAATAACTCAATATTTTTTATCTGTTTTTGTTAGGATTTATCATTCTCTGCATACAACAAATCATAGTTTTGTTTTTCACTGTATCTATGGTGTTTATATATGTAGTTTTTCGGTAAAATAAAATCATTTTAAAACGTCTTTACTCATAACAATGATGTCAGCTTATTACCTATTACTAGGTTTGCAGAGGTAATAAAAAAACAAACCACAATACAAGAGTTGCCGGTCTTTTATGGGCAAATGGGAAGGGATTGGACTTACTTATACAGCGAAACACAACGCTGTGGTTGTTTCACACCGGTTTTCTGTGAAGCCGCGGTATCACCCCGGTTCTTGGGTTTCTCATACTTGAATTTGAATCAAATCAACATGATATGCGTCCGTTACAAACGGACGAGAATACAGCGTAATTAACTCTTAGCTTAACTTAAGAGCCTCGTGGTAGCCTGCCCTAAATGTAACCTAAGTATTTGTTGATAACTTTAAAATTATCAAATATGTTAAGAATGTTCGAGAATTTGTGAAAGTTCTTTAGTGAAGTAAATTGTTATAAGTTTATCGAAAATTTAATTTCTATTTAAAAAAAGTATTTTGCTTTTGTTTTGATTTTATTTTCATTCTTTTTTACTCCTTATTATTTATTTTTTATACGTTTATATCGTTTCTTATTATTTTTTACATTAATTTAATTTGTTGAAATCCGTGTCAAATAATAAAATACATAAAATTGAAAAGTAATACTGTGTGGTAACTTGATTTTTTTTATTTGATTGGTCGGCAAACGAGCTGTCTGATGGTAAGCAATCAGCGCCGCCCATGGACACCCGCAACAGGAGTAACGAGTACGTTGCTGACCTTCTGGTTTTAGAGATTTGGAGATTAATGGATTGGGGTAGGAGAAGGATTGGGCCTCCAGGAACCTTACTCACACGGCGAAACACAACATTGTGGTTGATTCACGCCAGTTTTCTGGGAGGCCGTGGTATAACTCGAATGGGTCGAGCCGACCCATTCGAGCCGAAACTTGGCTCTCCCCACTTGATGCCTAAATTTCCACTCTCTCTACAACTTTAAGTTACACTCACTTATCCTAATTGTCGGTTACGAATTCCAATCAGTGTTTCAATATTCCCTTTCGTATCCAGTGTCGCGTTCATGCACTAAGCATACATTTTAGAATCCACGCTTTTGTTAAGAATTTCTTATAACAATCATGAGAAATTTTAACTTGAATAAACTTTCAAAGGCTCTACCAGTTTCAAGTCGCAACGGGGTTCTTATTTATGATCAGCGTACGCGTTGCGTTGACGTCGTACAAACCTAACCCAAAATTACTATTCAAAAGAAAATGAAACTAGCGATCGCCTGGTCAAAAGACATGCTTGAGGCTAATCGACTTACATGGCATATGTTTACATAATGTTATTGATATATTTTATCATATTATCTGTCGGATCCTGTAACTGACATGAGATGATAAAAAAAATCATGAATTGATAAGGATTTACAATGGCTGTTCATGTGGTATCATGGATATGGATACAAAAGAGATAACCACCAATAAAGATGATTTTGCTTCTTCAGCACTTGAAAAATGGCACTAGAAAACTACATTTGATCCTTTGTATTTTAATACACAAATCAGCTCAACGTGAGACAATGATACTGAGTGATGCATGATTTAAGCGATTTAAACATAACGGTCAAACTGCCATGTAAGTGAGGTAACCAGAGGCCCAATCCTTCTTCCCGTTCAAATTCACCGAAATCCTAATGCACAAAACGCACGGCAACGCGTTTCTAACTAGCCGGGGTGGCGGGGTAAGCGCAATGAGGCACCGCGACCTCGGCCGAGAGCAGGAGAAGGAACAGGGGGGTTTTTAGTCAGTAAGAGTCTGACACTCCCTCCCGCCCGGCCCTGGGCGGGAGAAGTCATTTGATGATTTTCCCCTCACAAAAAAAAAGAAACAAAAAAAAACGCGCTTCTAACTGTCAGTAGCGATCGCTTACCATCACGTAATCCGTCGGGTATGGATAGGATTTTTGCAGAATAGAGAATTCTGTTTGTTTATACATTCTAAGGTCGGTGTTTGGAACACTCATAAGGAGGTAATAATGTCACCCTCGATGTAAAATAACTAGTAACATTACATTTCATAGGGCCTATAGGGCTGATGTTCGGGGTAGCGGGGCAAGCGCAATGAGGCACCTGGCCTCGGCCCAGAGCAGGAGAAGGGACGGGGAGGTTTTTAGTCAGTAAGAGTCTCTCCTCTCTCCCTCTCGCCTGACTCTGGGCGGGAGAAGTCATTTGATGATTATTTCCTCACAAAAAAATACATTTCATAATATGCTATGGTGCTTCGCTGCAAACCCCTTCAGGGAACAAAATGCGTAATGATTTATTATATAACACAGAAATGTGTCAGTAGGGCACTAATGTTTATAAAACTCTGTTATCTTCAAAAACATTGTCTTAGATAGCCAATTTTATTTTGTTTTAACAATCACTAACATTCACCTCTTCACCTCGGAAAAAAATAGTAAATACGTCGTAAAAGATACTTAGGTATCCAAAATATTTAACTTACCATCATCATCATCATCATGATGAGCCTATAAGTGCCCACTGCTGAGCAAAGGCCTCTTCTCATACGGAGAAGGTTTGAGCATTAATCACCACGCTCGCTCATTGCGAATTCGCGATTTCAAACGTATAATTAGAAATTATAAATCCAGGTTTCCTCACGATGTTTACCTTCACCGTATGTCAGTGGTGTCTAAATAATTATAGAAAGTACATATAAAAGTCACATTGATACGTGCCAGGTTTCGAAACCACGCCTTCATGCATGAGAAGTGGGCTCTTTTACCTCCGAGCCACCACGACATTTCTTTCATTCTTATGTAACTATATGTATTACACATATTCGTATATCAGTCCTTCAAATTTTAAGCGTCAATTATAAAACTCATTTAAGTGTGGGAGTGCCATGCTTCGGCACGAATGGGTCGACTTGACCTGAGTAACGCCGTAGTATCACATCCTTTCTTTGAGGCCGTGGCATCACAGGATGTCACAGACAGACAGACACGTCAAACTTATAACACCCCTCTTTATCCGTCGGGGGTTAAAAATAACTGTAACAGCCTAATATTTAATTTGTTTAAATGTAATATTCTATTTTTTACTTTATTTCTTTGTTGATATTTGAGTATAATCTTAAGTTGAAACTAATTTTATTGTTATTCCTTTAGTTAGTTTTCTTTTTACTGTTATTGTTACTTTAAGTCTAAGTACTTGCTTAAAGTGTTCCTGATTTGTATCAATAGGACGGGCATATATAGATGAAGGTCCTTTAAATAAATAAAGATAAGGATAACCAATCCTTTGATGCTTATTGAATCCACTAGCCGGACAGGACCTTGGGCTTGGTTGGAGCGTGTATAAATAATACTTCACATTGTTATGAATTATAATTTATTACAAAATATATTTACTTGACCACAAAATCTAACGCATTGTTCAGTATCACAGTTCAGAAATATGAAACTTTAATAAACTACTCGGGAACGCTTCTTCTCAATGCATAAGCAATCACGTCGAGGGGTTGAGGGCTGAGGTTCGTTACTTGCCAGCCACCATCAGGATAAACTCTGGTGCTGAAGACTACTTCTCCTTCACCACAGAACAACTCCAAGGAAGAAGCATCCAAAAAGATCCTCCATTGTTCAGAACCCAGAGGAAGCCATTCAACTTGCCTTATATCACCTTCTCTGTCCACGACGACTTTACGGACTTGCGGATCCCACCGCAACACAACTTGGCCACCACCATTGCTCCCTCTGATTAACAACTCAATATTCTGGCTCAAATCACCGGTTACTATAAGTTCTCCTGTCTTATCAAATGGGACAAATTCATTTTCCATAAGGTTGCCGTCCCACACTATCTCCTCTCTCAGGCTGGTTATCGTTTCAACTGGCTTCATTACAATACGGTTGCCCACTAACTCCAGCTCTCTGACGATAGTCATGGCTCCTGCCCAGCCGTCAACATCTTCTGGATGAGGAACGTCCCACATATTAAACCAAGCGACTATGTACCGTTTTCCATCTTTTTCAGTAGTAGTAGCAGCGTAGAAGTCATGGCCAAAGTCTATTTCTTGAAAACTAACTTCAGGCACGAATTCGAATGTTTCGTAACTAAACTTGCCGATTATATATCCTGTTTGGTGTACGTTCATGTATCGATCACCCTGAGGAACTAATCCCTGAGGAGACATCAATAAAATATGTTTTCCCTTAAGCTGGAAGAAGTCTGGGCACTCCCACATGTAGCCCATGTCACCCGAGGACTCTCCTATGACACTTAAAAATTCCCAGTTAATCAGATCAGCAGATCTATAAAGCAACACCCTGCCTCTTTCGTCATCAGTCTTGCTTCCAATCACAACGTACCAGTGATCGCCATGCTGCCATACTTTAGGGTCGCGGAAATCTGGGGATCCGTTAGGTGTGTACGGCAGAACTGGATTACCTTCGTACTTATGGAACTCTACACCGTCATTACTAAAGGCCAAGTACTGAGTCTCATTGTAGAAGGGTTCCTCTTCAGTTGTTCTACGTCCCGTGTACATTAATACCATTTCATCGTCTTTAACGACAGCACTGCCCGAGAAACACATTTCTTCTTCTGGTACTAAAGCTGTGGGGAGCGTCTTCCAGTCCACGAGATTTGGACTTACAGCGTGGCCCCAGTGCATGGGTCCCCACTGACTGTCATATGGATAGAACTGATAAAACAGATGAAACTCGCCTTTGTAGAATGAAAAGCCGTTAGGGTCGTTCATCCATCCTACTGGGGGCGCCACATGGTAGTGCAACCGGTACCTGGGATTGATCTCTGCCTTTTTTTCTTCTATATAAGCTTCTATTTCATTTATAGCATGATTCTGTTTTATCGTTTTTAGATGAACAACCGCGAAGAAACTGAGGAACACCACGCACTTTAGAATCGTCATTATGAAAAGATATAATCATCTCGTGTGGTAATCTCCTTATATAGTAGCTTCGGATCTCGATAAAATATTTCAAGTGTTTTGTTTTTAGATATTGATAATATCAGCAATGATTCGGTTTTTATATAGGACTGCACGCCTAAACAGTTATGCGAATATACAACAGCTAAGATGGAGATAAGATAAAGTTGTCGCGTTGGATGGGTCTTCAATCTTGAGACAGACAGAATTAATGCACCTATTGCAATATTATCTATACTTCGATAACCGTGACATATTGCAACACATTATCTACCTACTCACAAAATGTGTCTGCTTTAGAATTTTCAATTTATTAATAACCAACGACCTACCACGGTTTGACACAGGCGCAATGTTGATACTAAATTCCTCCTGTAATGAATGATAATGAAATAATATCTATTATTTATAAAAACCTTCCTCTAAAATCAAAAAATCATTCCTCTTAAATCATTAAAAAACCGCCTCAAAAACGGTTCTAAAAGCACCTTGTTTTATACTATGGGTGATTTCCCATATACTGACATTGTTAATCGGGTTAAAGTAATTATAAGATATTGAGTCAATAAGTCTTGGTGGCCCGCAAAGTTAAGGGGCCAGCTTCCCATGCTATTAATATTAATTCGAATGTAAAAAAAAATTAAGTACAATAACTATGGTGAAACATACTAAAATTAAAGATAACTCCTGTACTCCTACATGGGTAAAATACACCATGTGCTGTGACGCGTACACAGCTCCTGATTAAGGGTCATGTTGTGACTTGGAACGTAAGTTATTTCGGATAAATAATCAATTTATTATTAAAAAAAAAAACATTGCCCCACATTAGGATTTTCGCCTGTGTCATGGACGATTTGCAAACATAGAATTTCACATACACAAGCCATCCAGACCTGAACCAACAATTTGAAAATCAAACATAGTGTTATTGTGACACTTATTCTGCTTTCTATCATTATTTTGATATCACTGACCTTCACCGTAAAGGAAAACGACATGAAGATATCCGGAATTATAAGTTTAAATCGCCAATCCCGATAAGTAGCTCTGTATATGGTCAAAATCAAAACAATTATATATTTTAACATACTATATTTAAATATTTAAAACACGGTTGTTCCATAAAATACATTATTACACCCTAATCAAATTAATACAAAGATTTGAAAAAAGGAATTTAGATTAATTTTATATGTATAAAAAAATCTGAATATTGTAAATAGGAAGTTCAATTTATTCAGGCACACTTCTACTCAAAGTATACGCCACAACATCAACTGATTGTGTACCCAAATTTGTGATTTGCCAATTACCGTTAGGGTAAGCTCTAGAGCTAAACACTACTTCACCTTCTCCACAAAACACTTCTATGGAACTGGCATCCAAGAATACTCTCAAAGACTTTGATGAAACTGGCGCCCATTCTCCCTGCCTTATAACACCTTGCCTGTCCACGATCACTTTTTTTGCACTCGCATCCCACCTCAAACCAATAACATTGGTATTGTTACTCACGTCATTAACACCCCTGATTGCCAAACTAATGTCTTGCGCTAAATCAAAAGAAATAAGCAGTTCTCCTGTTTTTTCCAAACCCGTTATATTTTGGTTTTGTGCCAAAGAAGCATTATATACCGTTGACTCTCGTAGTTCAGTGATTGCGTCAATGGGTTTCATCAGTATACGGTCTCCGTTTAATGTCAACTCTCTAACGATTGTCATGGATCCTGCCCATCCATCTGCCCGCTCAGGGAACTCACCATCCCACGACCCCATCCACGCAATCAAGTATCTCTTGTTATTGCGCTCCATGGTCTGGGTAGCGTAGAAATCATGGCCATAGTCAATTTCTTGGAATGCATATTTTTCAACAAATTTACCTGTTTGGTAGTCAAAACTTCCAATGATGTAACCAGTCTGGAATTGATTCTGGTACCTATCCCCAGATGCGTTCATACCTTGCGGAGACATAAGGAGAACGTAGTTTCCGCTCAGCTCGAAGAAGTCTGGACATTCCCACATAAATCCCAGGTCGCCGTTTGAGGATGCCACGACGTTTAGAAACTCCCAGTATCCCAAGTCCGCTGATCTGTACACCAGAACTTCTCCCTTTGTATCTACAGTTTTGCTTCCCAGAACGACATACCAGTAATCGCCATGTTTCCAAATTTTAGGATCTCGAAAATCTTTAGCCGTGTTTGGTGAAAATGAGATGACAGGATTTTTTTTATATTTGGTGAAGATAACACCGTCGTTACTGAAAGCCAGGTACTGAGTTTCATTTGTGTCAGAATCTTTTCCTTTGTGTGCGGTGTATATGAGTACTAAAGTGCCATCCTTTTCAATAGCGCTACCAGAGAAAATCTGTTCTGTCTCTGGGGCTAACGCAACCGGCAGCTGTGTCCACTTCACTAAATCTTTACTAATCACATGTCCCCAGTGAATATTTCCAGTCGAGGTGTTGTATGGGTAAAACTGGTAAAATAAGTGATAGTTTTCTTTGAAGTAGGAGAATCCGTTAGGATCATTCATCCAGCCGACTGGTGGAGCTACATGATAGTGTTGTCTGTACCTTGAGTCAATCGTTGGTTTCGTGACATTGATGTATGTTTCTGCTTGAAGCTTGAGTTCAGTTTCTGCAGCTGATGGAGTCAGGTCACACGCGAGGGTGGTGGCGAGGACACCCAGTAGCGCCACGTATAGTTTAAGAACCGCCATGGCTGACTGTAACGTCATCGCTTAGGCACTCACATTTAAATAGGAGTGATCACAAGTACTGATTGCATCAAGAGCATCGATTAAAGTGTTTTGTTATAGATATATTGATGATAATAGATTATAACTATGCAGGTACCGTGGGCCTTCATGCCGTTTTATGTCACTAGCCTCCAGGCTGATGGATACCCTGAGTGGAGTTTTATAACAAATCGATACTGCTACAAAATTAAATGATTGATTTGATCCAACACGACATTTTTAAATCTCGGCCTAACTAATACATTGTGCACAGCAGCTTGATCGAATTGGTGTTGATTGTTGATGATCAGATTTTGAAGCATTTTTTTTAATTTCGTCGAGGACGCTCTGAACGATCTATCGTAGTAGCCCGGGGGATATGTCGTGATCGCCTGAAAGTTACAGACCCCCTTCTCATGTATGAGTGTTCGGAACCTAACAAGTACCAAGACTTTTTCCTAGTTATATGTACCTACTTTCTACGATTATTTAGACATTCCTGACATACGGTGTAGTAAAACAACGAAACCTGGACTTATATTTTCTAATTATGGGTTTGAAATTGTTAATCCGCTTTGAGCAGGCGTTTATACAATCCAACATTCTCCATGTGAGGAGAGGCCTTTGCTCAATAGTTGACACTTATAGGTTGATGATGTACAAACTGATAGCTAATATATTATTTTTGGAGGCGAGAACGAATATAGAGGTGTAAAGATGATATTACTAATTAATGAGGGTTTTCTGAAATGTCCAGTGAGAAGGCAGCGCTGTAACGTCAGGTCCAACTACCTGTCAAAACACATACACGATTTTTATTTTTCGATCATATCTTTGATTTATTTATTCTTAAAACGTTACAAACGGAATATTGTTGCCCAAAATGCACATTGCACATGCACAGTGTTGTGCAGTGCCTATGTGTGCAAATAAAAAAAGGAGAATATAAATTCCCTACAGAAGATAAAAGCCGATTAACAGTAGCTTGTAGCCATAGTAAAATCAATAACACTTCCAAATACACAAAATTTTACTAAAATAATAAAACTTTCGGTTAGAATCTGTGCTATCTGACAGCTGTTTGGACCTGACGCATACGAAGCGCCGCCTAGCGGCAGAAAAAGTATTGCAAACCCTCATTCAAACAGAAGCCGTATAATTGCTAGTTTCACCTCAGTAGGCACTACCATCAGTCAACAAAAATAGCAATTTTATTTGTTTCACCTTTCCACTGCACTATTCAAACACTCGAGATATTTCCACGACGCGGAATGTGAATCACTTACTTCACTATACTCCACTTAAGTGCTAACCTCACGACGAAGGGGAAACACTGGCGTGATGTCACGCACACATAGCTTGTTTTATTGTATTGATTACAAAATTTTAAAGCATATTATTATGTTTCACTCTATCATCATCATAAGTGTGGGAGAGCCAAGCTTCGACAGGAATAGGTCGGCTCAACCGGAGCGATACCATGGCCTTACAAGGAATCGGCGTGAAACAAACACAGCGTTGTTTTTCGTCGTGTGAGTGAGGTTACCAGAGCCCTAATTCTCCTCCCCCCCTCCCCGCGTTGCTACGGGTGTCCATGGGGTGGTAGCTTACCACCAGGTAATCCAGCTGTAAGTTTGCATACCTATCACATAAAAAAAAATGTGTTGCGATGCCTGACCTTGGTTATATATGCAGTCCCTTAGTCGACTCTATTGATACCCGGGAGAAGATTATTGGGAATCTACAACGTTATTACTCGGCACTTCGTTATCAATCCAAGTACCATTAATGTAGATTACAGTGTTAAGTGGATGACCTTCAAACTCAAGGTAGGCTGTCTGCAAATTGTTGCGCGACAATCTTCATGGATGTTCTCAACCTGGAACTGGGGTCAACTATCAAATGAATTGAACTTTTTACTGCACTGGTGCTCTTTGCCGAAGATCCAATCCGAAGTCTCGTGCGCACAATCGTAATGCCCTTTTTGACTAGCACAAATGAAGTACCGTGTCAGATTCTTGACGTTCAAAAGTGCCTACTGTGGTCTAATTGAAATAAATGATTTTTGACTTTTTTTTTTTTATTGTTACTGTCTAAAAACCTAGTCCTTATTTATTTTTGGAGCGAGCGCGCCGAATCGATGCGTCATACGCTTGGATTTGGTTCTGGCGGACTTTGGTCACTCATTTTATTTTTTGTTATGGGAATATCATCAAAATACCTCTCCCGCCCAGGGTTAGGCGAGAGAGAGTGTCAGACTCTTACTGACTAAAAATCCCCGTTCCTTCTCCTGCTCAGGGCCGTGGCCGCGGTGACTCATTGCGCTTAACCCGCAACTCCGGCTAACCATCAGCCCTATAAGGCCCCGTCGTTGGTGTTCTATCACTATATTGGTCACTGAAACGCACGCACGTGAAAACAAATTCTGTGTTTCCAAAATTGTAGAACTCGGGTGACTTAAAGTCTCGATAGATATGTTGGTTATAGGTATGCGTCCATCGTCAGCCACGTTATTGCTTTTGACCATACAAGTTAGAGGCCAAAGGTCAGGTCAGAAAGGTTAAATGTCTGATGATGTATCGTCCAAAATTGAGATTACAACTTGTGATCCCATAAACCATTGGTTGCTGTAGCGGATCCAACTTGTAACACGTCATTCAGAAGTGACCCTGTTACTAGGAGCAATCAGAACTTCAATATAATTCATCATTAACAATACACGCTAAAATTAAACATTAAACAGCTCCCTAAACATCAAACAAAAAATCTCTCAACATTTGAGTATTTATAAATTACATAGAAAGTTCAAAAAAAATATGTCTTTTGTTTCAATTTCGCTTTGCGGAATAACCTTTGAACAAGTGTATAGGATGATGAAAAACCACTTGCCACCGCCTCCCTTCCAACAAATTAGGCCTGAATGTAATTAATTAGTAGAAATTTAACGTGGCGAGTAATTTTAGGCTCCCGGAGCCCTGTAATTTGGACCTCTCGAGCCCAAATTCAAAGTTATTTCCTTAATGCCTAACAATTGCAGGTTTCCGATCAATCAAGGCGCAAAACGGAAGCAATTACTATTGTAATAATTAAAAAGGGGCAGGTCACGTTTCATTAAAGTTAAAAAAACGTGGTTTGTTTTTGTTAAATCCATTCATCCTTTTTAAAGGGGCGGGGGACGGGGAATCATCAAATGGCATCTTTCTCCCTGGAGCGGGAGTGTTAGACAATCAGACTATCTCTGACTAAAATAATAGTAATAAGAAAATACAAGTAGGAAACGATTTACATATAAACTACAGCCGAAGCGTGTTAAGCCATTTTCAAGGACAAACCTGGTGAACATCAACGCCACTCGAAATTGTATACCTTTGAGTAACTGAGAACAAGTGAAGTCAGATATTTGCCTACATATATCATCCTATCATTGTACGTTGTCCTCTAGCTAGGTGGACTGACGATATCCGTGGGGTGACTTGGTTGGATATGAAGAGCTGAACATTGAGCTCAGTGGCGTGTCATTGGAGAGGCCTAAGTCCAGCAGTTGACGAAATCAGGCTGATGATGATGATGATATCATGTTAAGTTATAGGAGCCAATATATTACATTTTACTATTTAGATCCCACTTCTTTTGTCATTGAAGTCGACCACCAAAACAGTTATCATAATATTCAACTGGTCAACATTTCACATTTGTTTTTCATGTGATAGGTCGGCAAAAGAGCTGACGGATTATCCGATGGTAAGCAATCAGCGCCGCCCATGGACACTCGCAACACCAAAGGAGTTAAGGGTGCGTTGCAAGCCTTTTAAGGATAAGGGTTTTACATTTTTAAGGATTGTGAAGAGATGGAAGAAAGGGATGTAGCCTCGCTATGTATTCTCTATCGCCTTTATCATGGGAAATGTTCTGAGGAATTGTTCGGTTTGAACCCCGCCGCATCTATTCGCTAAAAAAAAAGCGCAGGGATTGGTCCACCGGCAACCTCACGTTTCACGCCGGTTTTCAGTGAGGTCATGGTATCACACCGGTCAAGCTGACCCATTCGTGCCGAAGCATGGCTATCCCAAACTTAAAAAGTCCTGCCTGCGGAATGGGAAACCTGCAAATTATAACAAATACTATACTTCAAAATCTGCAACATTGCTAATACACCAATGCGTACATTAACCTAAATAAAAAAATTATTATTAAAAAAACAAAATACCCGACTGCACACTAAAAAAAGAGTAAAACAAGCCCCACAATACAAATTTACTGAATATAATTTATAAATGTTGATGGAAAGCATCGCAGGCGGGGACCAACAGAGGCTTATTTATAGTCATTTCTGTTGTGCACCATTTAGCAGAATTTTCGTTGGTGGCGGTCAAGGTGGTCCCCGCCTGCGATGCTTTCCATCAACATTTATAAATTATATTCAGTAAATTTGTATTGTGGGGCTTGTTTTACTCTTTTTTTAGTGTGCAGTCGGGTATTTTGTTTTTTTAATAATAATTTTTTTATTTATAACTTTTTAGCTGTTTTTATTTAACGAAAATGTTGTAGATGTAGAAGACTATGTATATGTAAGTACCATTTTAAATTATTTCGACGACATTTGGCTTTAGATTACGAGTGATGTTACTCCGCAACATATCCGCACCGCGCCGCGCGCCGCATGCCAGGCCACGCCCTATCTTTTTGCTTGCTAACGCATGAGTTGCTTTGCGTTGACGCAGAATTAACATGTTCCCGTGGGAATTTTGAGAAAAAACGTATCCTATATTAATTACTCCCGTGATTGAAATGAATCTAATGATACCGCATACATATTTTTTTAAAGGGAAATTTAGAAAAAATATTATTATGTCTTTATCCCGTGGGACTTTTAGGATAAAATGTATCCTATGACACTCCCGTAATCAAGACAAATCTAACGATACCTCATACATCAAAATCCATCAAGCCGTTTAGGCTACAGGAGGTCACAAAGGAACAGACATACATACATACTTACATACACTCGAAAAACATTACCCTCCTTCTTTGGCAGTCGGGTAAAAACAATATTATCAGTAAAATAGTATTTTTTCTCGTAAACATTCAACTCGATAACTATTGACGTCATTTAGTATTTACGGAAAAATATTCCTTAGCCTTTTGACCTATTCAATGTTTAAATAATGTCTGCCTAACACTGTTGTATTACATAATTATTTGCAATTCAGCGTCTTCGAATAAGACGCAGTATTTAGAGACTGTCTATGCAAATTGCTTAAAGCGCAAAATGCAAAGATAATAACTACAATGATATTATATTGTATCGTTCCGCCTTATGCACATATAGGCCGATTAAACTCTCGATATATCGCCAGTAGTAAATGTCGTGATGGTCCGCAGGTTTAGGACCTACTTCTCATGCAAGAGGTCACGTTCACGAGGATTAAACTTTCTAATAATAAGATTGAATTTGCCAATCCGCTTTGAGCAAGCGCGGTGGTTTATGGTCAAACTTTCTCCGTGTGATTTGAGGCCTTTGCTCATCCATTGAGACGTCCAGGCTAGTCCCTTACTCATAATCAGTAGCTTATAGCTGAAACTGGTGAGAACAAGCATTTTGCCATACACTTCAGACTCTATGACTTAAGTGCACACTGATAAGATCTTATAATAACCTTACTTAAAATAGTCTGTCAGTCAAATCAAAGCCATTTGGTCAACAGAAGAGCTTGCAACCAATACAGCTGAAGAAACCCTATCCACCTACATCAGGCATGACTCTGCTCTCTCTGCTATTACTAAAAAGTCGGAAACGATTCATTTAAATGCTTCATTGTGTCCAGGTGTAAGTTTTGGTCTTAAAATTATCATTTGTACAAGTGTCACCGCAACATTTACCGTTGGGTGTACAAAAAATTTCATCAATCTATACACTTTGGAACCCAAAACCTTTATTACTGGCCTCCAATTTCCACTTTGTGTGTGGAGCCATGCTTCGGCACGAATGGGTCGGCTCGACCGGAGTGATACCACGGCCTCACAGAAAACCGGCGTGAAATAACCACTGCGTTGTGTTTCGCCGTGTGAGTGAGGTTACCGGAGGCCCAATCCTTCCCCTTCCCCATTCCCTCCTCAATCTCTAAATCTCCAAATCCCTAATCTCTTAAAGGTCGGCAACGCACTCGTAACACCGGCGTTGCGAGTGTCCATGGGCGGCGCTGATTGCTTACCATCAGGTAATCCGTCTGCTCGTTTGCCGACCTATTACATATAAAAAAAAAAAAAAAAAAAAAAAACTTTTCATCACTACACCAACAAGGCTGATTAAAACAGTTCCTAATTTGGCTCATATGCTACAAATTAACGTATTAAACGTAGTACTTAAAACTGTATAATCTTCTTGTAAATAGGCAATCAAATGCAGAAGCCATTTTTTATTTTAAAAATAAAACGTTTCTGCCAAATAATTTCTTGGTCACACAATGAAAATGACTTCAATTAAAAAATCTTTCTCATTATCTACACGTTTAACGCTTTGGCTCCTTCATCATCCATTTAATAAATGTTTCATATTTCTTTATGCAAGATAAAGTATTTCCTTTTCGAGTTCGGTGCTCAAAGGGTAAAAAAATACCTTATTAATAAGGTTTCGCTCGTAGTTCATCTATATATCTGTCACTAGGCTGTATTTAAGTGTGGGAGAACCATGCTTCTGCACGAATGGGTCGGCTCGACCGGAGTGATACCACGGCCTCACAGAAGACCGGCGTGAAACAACCACAGCGTTGTGTTTCGCTGTGTGAGTGAGGTTACCGGAGGCCCAATCCTTCCCCGCCCCCAATCAATCCTCAATCCGTAAATCTCCAAATCCCTAATCCCTAAAAGGTCGGCAACGCACTCGTAACTCCTCCGTTGCGGGTGTCCATGGGCGGCGCTGATTGCTTACCATCAGGTAATCCGTCTGCTCGTTTGCCGACCAATTACATAAAAAAAACCGTGGTAGTTAGAAAATTGATATTGGGTCAAAGAAATGTGTGCGTTGGCTCCCGTACAACAGACGTGATTTTGAACTTGTGTACAGAGTAATACATTCCTTCCTTTTTTTTGGAAGGAAAATCATGAAATGACTTCACTCGCCTAGGGTATAGCGATGTGTCACACTCTTACTGCGTAAACCCCCATTGCTTCTCCTGCTCCATGCCGAGGTCACGGTATCTTATTGCGCTTGACATTCCTTCCTGCAGCTTGCATTTGCTTTAATGCGTCTCACGCGAGCGACAAGTAATGTTTGTGTATATTATTGTGTGTTTATGTTTGTATGTATGTACCTATATCCTCAATCACTTACCTACATAAATGGCAAAGACTAGACGTAAGATTAATCTATTTTGTTTGTTAATGACCTCTTGAGGCAATTGTATTCTAGTATATTCATTGATGACTTTCTTCTTACTATCGGGTACTTCACAACTACGTTTAAATAGAAATCGTTTTCTATTAATTTTGTACGTGATAGTTTGTTGTGAAGTTTTGTTCTATTTTTACTAGTCTAAATTTACAAAAGAACGAACATAAGTAGATATACTTATCATTAAATCAATAAATGAAAATTTGATTATTGCTTAACATTTTATTGCATTCGACAGTTACAATAGTTTTTTTTACCAAGTCAAAATCAAAAACACACCACAATCAAACAAAATCACACCTAGTCTTAATATGTGGGTTATGTACCCATGTGTGATTTTGAGCCTACTCTCTATTAACAGGGGTAAATAGAGGATAATGAGACAAGAGAATATAATGTGAGATAAAAATAATTTATTAATAACTCTTAATTATTACACAACTTACTCCTAGACACAACTGTCTTACAACCATCAGTTATCGAGACATAGGTGTGACCTCTAGTAGTCTCGGCTCTTATCCATTAAAACCAGGTCAAGGCATTCCAAGAAAATCATTATAAACATTAGAAAATTAATCTAAATATATCACAGACTTATCAATACTTAGTATTAAATGCACAGCCGGAAGTTGTAGCCGTTTTTAGCCTTCCTGCCAATACCCTTGCGCCTTAGTACGCGTAACCTTCAATGGAGGTCTCCTCGAGTTTACTTCGTTTCCACATTTATTTGTACAAGGAAATTAGAACAGAAATACACGTGGTTAGAAGGTAATCAGAATGTAAAAGCAATCTATTTCCCAGCTTCTTGATTCTTCGGAATAAATCATTTCATGCAATATATGTGAGTAAGTATACGAATTGTTCAAATTGAAACAGATCTCTTTTCAAAATGTGTTATAAAACGCTGAGAAACGTAACAGTATCATCGTTTTCTAATTTCATACTTTGATCAGCAATTTTAAGCCAGTCATAATGGGTATGTCCTTCAAAACCTTACAGTAAACGAATAGTCTGGCATGTGTGTTTCTAG
The DNA here is from genome assembly GCA_902829305.4 of Spodoptera exigua. Lineage (NCBI taxonomy): Eukaryota > Metazoa > Arthropoda > Insecta > Lepidoptera > Noctuidae > Spodoptera > Spodoptera exigua. The sequence continues at coordinate 15,217,843 of LR824607.2, read as the reverse complement.
AGAGCTTAGAATCTCATTATTCAGTAGTCTGGGAGCGTCAATCGCCCACAAATAGTCTAAATGGTTGAACTTCTCATCAGGAACCAGGAACATGTCAGGCTTCACGGGCAACTTGTCATAGAGTGCCCGCACATCCCTCTCACTTGATAGCAAATCGTTTTTAGACCAAAACAACTTGATTGGAAGAGTTACCTTATTCAGGTCATAATTAGGGGGCGAGCTAGTTCCATAAACTCTCCAGTTTTTCCAGTACCCATAGTCAAACTGCGCGAATTTACCAGAAAGTATTTCTTGCGAGAAGTGCACCGCTGTCTTCCAAGATGTTCCTGTTCCAAGATGTGACAGAAAAACAGGAAGCAAGGTGTTGTTGAACTGCTTCTCATTAAAACCACACAAGTAGAACACTATATTCTTGCAGATCAAAGAATCCATGTTCTCTCCGCTACACGTGCTAGAGATCTGACCGAGCGCTGAGTTTTTAGGAATAAACTCGTAGGTACCTTGCAGTGAGTCTAGGTAGGCCAAGTTACTGGCAATTGGTGCCATAGACTTCAGCGGTGACTTCATATCAGACAGATACACCACTGGAGCTAGCGCGAAACCAGCCGTCAAGATATTATTATATTCCGGCCTCAAGGTCAACATTGCAAAAAGAATTGTAGTTCCCATTGAGTGGCCAATGTAGCTGATCTTCGTGTCGGTGCCTTTAATTTCCATGATGTAATCTATAACCGCTGGAACATCATACAATGCAACTTCGTGCCAAGAGAAGTCCCAATATTCTTCTGAATTCGTCTTGTACCAAACATGATCCTTTGAATACCGGTTCCCTCTGATATTAGTCATCCAAACATCGTAGCCGGCATCGGCTAGAACGTAGGCCAGTCCTTTGCCAGGACCGTTCATAATCCAATCAGCAGAACTTGCAAATAAACCATGTTGAAGGAGAACCGTCTTCGATGACACATCTGAATGGCTCCTGGACCGTGGAATTCTGTGCACATTGAGAACATACCCTTGAGAAATGACGGTGTGTGTCTCACATATGTATCCGTGTCTGGTGATTATTCCTGGCACAGATAGAACTATGTCGGGGTTGTCCAATAGGGAAGTTTCCCTTGTACTGTAGGTAGAGTCCACGAGGTGTCTTCCGTTCTCTTGAATGTCATCGACATAGTCGCTAAACTTGTCCTTGATCATCTGCTGTTGTTCCTCGACGTAGTTTTCGACGGAGCCTTTCATGTTGGTGGCATCGTTGTACCAAGATACTACATTATCACCTTGTTCTTTAAGGAAGTTGTCTAATGACGGGACCAAGGGCCACGAGTTGGGCGCGGCTGAGGCTGCGCTCAGGGTTATTAGGAGCAGAGCGACGCGCATGCTGATGTGTGTAAGTTGTGACTGTGCGCGAGACACTGGGGCATCAATAATATACTAGGAGGCCACGACTGACCCCGGAGATGGGGTTAACACGTCACAAGATAACATTTAATTGTCTGTTGTTAAAAAAAACCCGTGTCATTTTTATCATGTACTTACTTCACACGGAGTCTTTTAGCAGAATGTACTAAATAATATTACTGTGTCTATTAAGATAATTAATAATTGCAATGAGTTATTCGTCACCACTTATGCTGCAGATTAGGGTGGAATTTTAAGTAGTTCTTATTATAAATAAGTCTTACATGAATTGAGGTCACACAATTACTCACTAAAAATCCTTGCAGTCATTATGAATACATATTTAAACAGTTACTATGTGCATTTGTTTGGATAATTTGTACTAATCACATCCGTTATGTGGTTACTAATGCTATGTCATTAACTTACAGTTCGGGGATACCCTCTTATCAGGTTCGTGGGAAAATTACTTTCTTAATAGTTGTCTCCTATTTAGTGACACATTCATTTCTCTATCTATTGCCTAGCTACTAATCTTATGGCACATTTAGGGGTGACGTCACTGATTTGTCAATTGGGTAAGATTTGAAATGCGAACTGTAATATGTAAGCTGGGGGTCTAGCAGAATAAAATATTTTATGGTAATATCGCGTGTGAAACAAAATTACGCATACCATACACATTTCGTTTTAAAAAAATATGATATTTAGACAAGCTAAAGTTATTTACTTTTGTTCATAAAATGAACATTAAGTTTTAAAAATTCTAGATTTCTACCCCGAAATAAACACAGATACAAACAAATCGCTATCTATATTTTAATAAACTTTTAACCTATACTAAATACTAAATATGTGTAAATGATATTCAAATTCACGTTTCATTAACAGTTCAGTTGGGCGCACGAATTATTACAATTAGATAAACATTTAGGTATTTTGCGCTCCACAGTTCCTGCCTGTTACAAAAATAACACCTCTAAAGGGTTATTCTCGAATTTACTATTAACCATTCAAAGCTTGGTTTAATTTCTGACATGAACGATGGCTGGACTCTGTCATGCTGGATGTGAATTTGCTCATTATGGGCCTTTCATTTTCACCATGTCGACAAAGTTACGAAGTGGGTTGCAGGTCAAGCCCAACACGGTACCGCAGCCTCGGCTTGGAGCAGGAAAAGGAACGGGGTGTTTTTTAGTCAGTAAGAGTCTGACACTCCCTCTCACAAAATCCGAGAAAAGTTAGAAGTAGATTCCTATTCCTATCTCTGCCTTACAAGGCTACATTCATGAAGAAGTGCTCTGTGTCAGCTTCGGGCTGATTTAAGAGAAAATCATCAAATGACTTCTCCCGCCCAGGGCCGGGCAGGAGGGAGTGTCAGACTCTTACTGACTAAAAACCCCCCTGTTCCTTCTCCTGCTCTGTGCCGAGGTCGCGGTGCCTCATTGCGCTTACCCCGCAACCCCGGCTGAACATCAGCCCTTTAGGGCCCCATCTGTGGTGGTCTAATGGCTCTTTGAGGCGCGCGCGGAACGCTACGCGCCGTACGCTCGGGCCTGGTTCTGGTCGGGCGGCGAGCTGCCCTTACTCGCCGACCGCAGGCCCGTGCTTACGGGGGCCGGAGATCGTCCCTTGATCCCCGACGCCCGTAGTGTCGCCAGTTGCGGCTGCTGGGGCGTGAGGAGGAGGATTGCTCCCTCACGCGGGCCGCCTCTCTCTTTGCGAGCATGACTGCTTCACAAAAGGAGGAGACGGCGTCCCAGTTCCTCTCACTCCGCACCATGGCCTCGACTAAGGCCGGGCGCGAGAGGTCGCCGCCGCCGATCACTTCCCTGAGGATACGGCGGTGCTCAGCCCAGGCAGGGCATACCGCTACCGTATGCTCCACCGTATCCTCTAGGTGATCCTCACAATGACGACACTCGGGCGTTTCCTCCCGCTGGATCCGAAACAGGAACCTACCGAAGCTGCCGTGCCCGGTAAGCACCTGCGTCAGACGGAAGGTGAGGACGCCGTGGCGTCTCTCAAGCCACTCCTCAAAGAGGGGTCTTACCGCTGCTATGGTAGCGTGCCCGGCCCTCGGTTGCGACAGTCGTTGTTTCCACTCTGCCATGAGATCTCGCCGGAGCTCATTCCGCCACGCACTAATTTGGCGCGGCAGAGGATCTTCGCCCCGGCGACGCGCGTCTGCGCGCAAACTGTAGACGCGCGCAAGCGCCTTCGCTTCTAGATCCCACGGCGGTGATCCGGCAAGGAGGTTCGCCGCCTCCCCGGAGATCGTGCGATATCCGCGGATTATTCGCATGAAGCCATGACCCTCTGGGACGCGACCAGCGTACGTGCCGGCCGCCGCTTTAAGTCCGGCGCCCACACAGGGGCACCGTAGAGGGCCATGGATCGCACAATCCCCATATACAACCTCCGGCAGGAGGCGTTTGGCCCCCCGAGGTTGGGAAGGAGCCGCTTGAGCGCGGCCCCAGACCGTTCCAACTTAGGGGCCAAACGACGAAAATGCTCTGTGAAGTTCCATCGGCTGTCGAGGACGAGACCCAGGTACTTCATCGCCGACTCGACGCCGATGGTAACTCCTCCTGCCGTTATTTGGGACCCACCTGGAGGTGGCGCGTTCCGACGGCCATAGAAACACATGGCCTCGGACTTGTGGAGCGCCACCTCGAGTCCCAACTGCCGGATCCTTGCAACGACTGTCGCAACCGCTTGTGACATCAGGTCGGCCGCCGCCTGATGCGACCTCCCGTTCGCCAGCACCAGCGTGTCGTCAGCATAACAGACAATGCTGACGCCGCTCGGGAGGTCGGTGCGTAGCACCCAATCGTACCCGATGTTCCACAGGAGAGGTCCCAGGACCGATCCCTGTGGGACACCGCGCGACACCTCTCGCCGATTCCACACGCCCCGGTGACCGGGGTAGATGACGCATCTGTCCGTCAAGTAAGCCTCGACTACACGACGGAGATAGGCAGGCACCCGGTGATACCGGAGTGCCTCCAGAATGCAGCTCCAGGGCAACGAATTGAAGGCGTTGGCGATGTCCAGAGACACCGCCACCACGACTCGCCCCCTAGCCAACGCAGTCCCCGTCGTGAGGTCCCTCACGCGCATGATGGCGTCCACCGTGGAGCGCCCTCTGCGGAAGCCGAACTGGCCGTCCGCTAAATCCGGCCCCCTTCCAGACAGGTGCCCGACGAGGCGGTCTGATATTATCCTCTCGAACAGTTTTCCCACCTCGTCGAGCAGCACAATGGGCCGGTACGCGGACGGAGAGTCCGCAGGACGCCCCGGCTTCTTCACGAGGACCAGTTTACCCGTCTTAAAGAGTAGCGTGTGCGTTGCTGATCTTTTAGGAATTAGGATTTTGAGAATTTAGGGATTGGGTTTCTGGTAACCTCACTCACACGGCGAAACACAACGCTGTGGTTGTTTCACGCACAGGGTGATAGTGATGATGATTTTGATTAAGAAATAAGAATAAAGGCCTGATGTTATGTTATATTAAAAGCAGACAGTTACGCACGTGCTTTGTAACGGTAATGGAGATTGCAATTCTTTGGGTTCCCTAGGCACGCGTCATTGTACAAATCATAATATGTAATAAGAGTATCGAGATAACGTACACATGTTATTCTCGTTTCATTATTATTATTATTTATTATTTACAATTAACAGCACATTCACACACGTATTGTTATTGTTAATTTACAATATATTATACGCAATAACTGTTAAATCGCTTTAACTTTATTATCTTTGTGTTTTGAAGTATTGATTTCTGCAACTGAACGATCAGGAAACATTTTTTGTTTCAATAAACGTCGCCCCACTAAGTTTTGGTCCTTTGTCGTGGATGCGTTTACAAATATACCTACGTACAATTTCACATATACATCACATCCAGACCCGAAACAACACGGAGGCCGCCTTCGACATTTTCTTGAAGGTTAAGGCAAGGTAATAATATCTACGATATTTTTACTGTGGTTAAGGCAACCAAAACCTGGCTAGGAATAATGTGACTTTTCAAGTTATGTACATAATAAATATGTACTTTTTAAGCAGGCCCAATCCTAGTCCAGTGTAACCGATGCGATCATTTTTATTTCAAATCAAATCAAATCAAATCAAAATCATTTTTATTCCACCTAAACCATAAAAAGGTACTTTTGAAACGTCAAAATAGAATAGTAGTCTGTCAGTCTGTTCGTCAGTAGAACTAGGTGCTCGTTCCAAATTGTAACTTCGTATGGAGAAGAACGAGCAAGAAACGTCCATCGTTACCCTTTTTTTAATATTATTTGTTTTACAATAAATTCACTAATAATACTTTTTGTATACATTATTGTACCCCTATGTGAGAGCAATGCAAAGATAAGTTGTAAAAAAGAACCTATTCCTTACATCTATCAAAAAATTAATAGTATCGGCACTGCTTATAGATAAAGGTATAGGTATTAAAATTTAGACACTACAGACTTACGATGAAGGAAAACATTGTGAGGAAACCTGGACTTATAATTTTTAATTACTTTTCAAATTAAATGTCATCCCACCTTAATTCTCTGTGTGACAAAATGCCTTCGATCACCAGTAGGCATTTATTAACAAGCTGATTTTTCTAAAAGTATTGAATAGGTCCTGTTTTTAGTGTACATAAATGATTTACCTCATTTATTTCAACGTGAACCGGGAATGGTATTATTTGCTGATGACACATCGTTGATTTTTAAAATAAATAGACGGACAGATAATTATGACGACGTAAATAATGCTATAACGAAGGTTCATAATTGGTTTACAATTAATAATTTAGTCCTAAACGACAAAAAGACTAAATGTATACGATTCAGTTTGCCAAATGTTAAAAGTAACGAATGTGACATATTATTAAACAGTAATAAATTGGAATTTGTAAAACAAACTACTTTTCTGGGTATAACCATAGATGACAAACTACAATGGGGGCCCCATATCACATCTCTGGCAGGACGGTTGAGCTCTGCAGCATTTGCTGTCTGGAAGATCCGACAGCTAACAGATGTGGACACTGCAAGACTGGTGTACTTCAGCTACTTTCATAGCATTATGTCGTATGGCATCTTGTTGTGGGGACAGGCTGCTGACATTGAGTCTATCTTTGTCTTGCAAAAGCGTGCCATCAGAGCTATTTACAATCTAAAGCGTCGTGAGTCTCTTAGAGAAAAGTTTAGAGAGATCAATATTATGACCGTGCCATGTCAGTTTATTTATGAAAACATTATGTATGTTAGGAAAAACTTAAAAATATTCGATAAGGTGTCAGATAGACATAATTATCAAACTAGACGTAGAGATAGATTATGTCAGCCATTATTTAGATTGGCAAAGGTACATAAGTCGTTCATGGGATTCTGTGTTAAATGTTATAACAAAATCCCAGGCGAAATACAACAATTAAATGAAAGAAATTTTAAATTATGTGTAAAGAAAACTTTATGTAGAAAAGCATACTACACACTGAATGATTACATTGTAGATAAAGATGCTTGGAGACATGCTGGTCCTGCTCCACAGGATAGCAAACGTACACCAAAATAAATAACGTTCCAATGGATTTTGCTTGAACGGGACTTCTTCATTTTAGTGAAATTGCATTATATTGTATAACTATAACTTGATAAATTTGTAAATGTGAGTGCCCTGTAACCTATTATAATTGGTTAGACTAGCAGAATGTCGGTCCTTATAACAGCTTGGAGTTGTCATGCTCACTGAAAGGTCACACTGGCGGTGGCATGGGCACTGGATCGCTTAATTCCCTATAATATGGTTGAGTTGGGCGATGCTGGTGTACGTGTCATGCTCGTGAACGAGCGCCGTCAGTTGGGACTGGTCAGCTCCAGACTGTCTATTGTCCTTAAGGTTACTTTATTTTTATATTTGAATAAATATTAGTGTTACACTGTTCTCACATAATTGAACCAACTGTTTGTAAAAGGAATCTGTATGTGAAACTGATTTAAAAAGAGTAACCATGGAGTTTCTTGCTCGTTCTTCTCCATCGGAATCTACACTTTGGAACGAGCAAATAGCTTCACTAAGAGGACTGACCGACAGACTGACACTATTTTTTTATTTTAAATTTTGTTTGACGTTCAAAAGTGCCTGTAAAGGTCTAATTGGAATAAATGATTTTTGACTTTTGACTTTTTGAATTTGACTAATGGTCAAGTACCCAATTATCAAACGACTTCTCTCCCCGTCTGTGGGGCGAGGGGAAGTGACAGGATCATATTGGCTAAAAAACAAACCGTTCCTTCTCTTGGTCTTGGCTGAGGGTGCGGTACATTGCGCATTTGCGCTTGACACCGCAACCCCCACTGAAAAAGGTTCTAAATGTAAAAAACAACCAACAAATTTATATTCAATAAGTATATATATTCTTTTCATGCATAAGTATTATGTTGAAGTTGTTTTATTTCTACGACAAGCGTAGAAATAAAACAACTTGCAACATAAAAAAAATACTAGACAAATATGTATGTCAGCAATATATTTTCCGTCTTCCGTTAATTTAAGTTGTTAGTGCAATTGTTAATTAGAATTACGTAAGAATTTTCCGACAGGACTCAAGTAAGATTGACGGCCGCAATTTGTTGATGAACAACACTTGTCTTATCTAGTATTTATTTAAAAAAAAATATAAGATGCCTCTAAATCCCCGAACGTGATACTCACTTCCAATCTATCTACATATAAGCAAATGTTACCCTGTTGATTCACCGGGCGCAATCCATATGCCGTACTAATACTTAACGTACGGAAAAACCAAAAGTCTCCTCTTAGTCCAGTCCCGGAAATTTACAGGTAATAAATAATGATCGAAAAAGAACGAAGTGATTTTTAGTCAGTAAGGGTCTGACTCTCACCCTATTTAGGACAGGAGAAGTCATAAGATGATTTTAAAAGAACCCTAGGTTCAACAACCCTGGGAACGAACCGAAGACTTCTTCGGCAGCAATTGCACTTATCTACAGTCGTCCGATCATCGAGACAATCATGCACACATGACAAGGCAAAAGCACGTCTCTGCGAATATAAATGGCAATACGATACTACTCACACATAGACAAAAAGACACTTTTCTAGAACTAAATGAATGACTATGCACTACATCTACCAATCCCTTTGGAAGTAATAATAGAAGCAATTAATGTATAGGTACCATCCGTTACAATTGATATGGGAAACTGACATGAGAACGCCATGGCTCATTAGTGTTTCTAGAACATTCAGATGATCAATAAAGGTTTTAACTTTATCATATACAATGTTTTGGCTGACCGAAGTGATACCACAGCCTCACATAAAACCGACGTGAAAAAACTACAGCGTTGTGTTTCGACTTATTGGAGGCCCAATCCCTACCCCTTCCCCCATCCCTTCCCGTTCCTTAAATATCCAAAAACCTTATCCCCAAAAGGCCGGCAACGCACTCGTAACTTCTTTGGTGTTGCAGGTGTCCATGGGCCGCGCTGATTGCTTACCATCAGGTAATCCGCAGGCTCGTTTGTCGACTTATCCCATAAAATAACTACTAACCTATGAAACTTGGTATCTCATAATATATATGTAGGATGTAGGTATCAATTTCTTAAAAAAACCCAATTTAGTTACCAAACTTTTGAAACAGAGTTTAGATAGATAGAAAGTCTATTTTAGGTTTACACTATGTTCAAGAATTAAAATTCTCATCATACATTAACTGTACTTCTTTACCAATATTGTAAAGAGATTTGTAATTTGTAAGTTTGTTTGTAGGGGGTAATCTTTGGAACCGCTGGTCGGATTGCCAAAAGTCTTAAACTGATGGATAGCTACAATCTCCGATTCTCACCGTATCTCCGATCCTCAGTGCTATAGGCTATAAAACATCACGCTACGATCAAATGGCGCTGAGCAGTGGGTGAAACCGCGCGAGAGTAGCTAGTCTACCATACATGCAGATATCTACAATTTAATAATTCAATAATTACTGAATGTAATACATATATGCACCACACTACTTGTGATGTTTACATACAAATAATAATAGTATCTAATACCAGTACTTAAGTAATACTTAATTAACTCCTCGGGCAGTTAATCTGTCGTGGTGGCCTGGACGTTAAGGAGCCCGCTTCTCATGCATGAGGGTTCGAAACCTGGCAAGTACCAATGTGACTTTTTCCGAGTTATATGTACTTTCTATGATTATTTAGACACCACTGACATACGGTGAAGGTAAACATCGTGAGGAAACCTGGACTTATAATTTCTAATTGTAAGTTTGAAATCGCCAACCCGCATTGAGCAAGCGTGGTGATTAATGCTCAAACCATCTCCGTGTGAGAACAGGCCTTTGCTCAGCAGTGGGCACTTATGGGCTGATGATGCAGTTAATCTGAAGATAATTTAACGAGATTTATACATACCTAAGTAGTCTGTTTCATGTTCTATACATATAACCTACTATGGCAAGTACTACTGTGACGTTTCCTAGTTATACATAATATGTAGATGGGTCCTTTCTAAGTGTATTTTATTTAGACACCATTGACATACGGTGAAAGAAAACACCATCTTGAGGAAACCTGGGCTTATCATTTTTAATTATAAGTTGAAAATCAGCAGTCCGCCTTGAAAATGCGTGATGATTAATACTCAAATATTTTCTCTGTCTTAAGAGGCCACGGCACAGCTCAATAATGGAAACTTATAAGCTGATGATGTGATATCTAGTTCTTTATCTATTAAGAGACGTTTTATTTTGGGATGTAGAAAGTATAACTAAGTACCTATCTAAACTAATGTTATAAAAAAGTAAGTTTTGTATGTAGAGGTAATCTTTGGAACCGGTGTGGTTCGAAAATTCTTTCACTGATAAATAGCTACAATACTTATTTCTCAGTGCTATGAAATATCACGCTACCAACTTTAAAAGCTGCGCGAGAGTTGCTAGTGCTAAACTATTTCAATTTATTTGATTCCCCAAGGAACAATTCTTTTTGCGATCCACAAATCGATCTTAGTCTGAGTTTGATGAAATTATGTTATTGTAAACCCAACTGGCATACGGAAGATAAACAAAAAATGTGGAACAAATGACCAAAAGAAGTTATTTTGTTTCTTTTTCATGTTTTCAAGTCTCTGAACAATAATACTTCTTTATTTAATTTTATCTCAGATAAAAGTTTTATCGTCCCTGAGTGCAATTCTACACTTGGTAACAATTTAAAAACACAAAAATAGCTCTTTTGAGTGACTTATGTCACGTATTGTAATCGCACTAAGCCTGTCTGTCTGTGTGCACTTGCAATCTATCGATCTTCTTTTAGGACAGTTAAGTGTTTAGGTACCTATGTAGTATCATATCTATTTGTGATGTTTTTCCTCACAATTCGTATTAGGTAGACATTTATTTATTTTTATTTTTACCATCTTATCTCGGGTTAGCTTTAACTTATTGAGTAGGTAGCTAAATTATATCTAATAAAAGAGGTAAAATAAAATATTTAATTATTTGTTATTTTTACAACTTCGGACTAACCCGAATACTTTTAACTAGGGTCGTCCCGTTAGTTCAAACAGATTCTAAAAAAGGTCAAGATCTTTGCGATTTTATTGTAAACACTGCTCGTCACTTATGTGTGTTGTATGTACAATAACTTAGGGAGATAGGTACCTACACCAGCTCCCTGGTCCACTTTGTAAAACTGGGGTTCCCAAAAAGACAAATTCAATAGTTTTATTGAAATGTCAGAAACGATAGGTACTTTTTTATGAATTTTGAATGAGACCGCAACATAATTTTAACGTCTCAATGTTTTAAAAAATTGTTAATTAAAAAAATCTAAAATTGAGTAGATACTTTCTTTCAAATTAATAAAAGAAAGTGAAAATGATGATATTTTAGCAATTTATTGTATTAACAAGTCAAAATAATTATTTTTTGCCGTGAGTGTCAGCGCCATTTATTATGTCATTTTTAAACGTTGGCATACCTAAAATACGGATCTCTAATAATAACAATAATCAAGTTTAGATTAGTTCTGATTTATTTCAATATAATGCAGATAGGTACTTAAAACTTTAATATACTTATGCACGCAGTCATAACTATTAGCAATATAAATTCAAGTTCAAAGCGAAATATGCGAGCAATACTGCACTTGTCGGGCACTCGAGATAACTGTGGATGGCCGCTTGAAAGATAATTATTTTACTAGCGACCCACCCCTGCTTCGCACGGATATATAACTATTTGTCATTACTTATTTATTTCCAATACTCCTCCCTACTTTTATAACAATAAAACCCTTACCTGACAATAATAAATACAACAAACAAAGAATTGGTAAAATTGCTAACCCCAATCCATAAATCTCCAAATCCATAATACCTAAAAGATCGGCAACACACCCGTGACTCCTCTGTTGATTTCCTTGGGCAGCGCTGATTGCTTACCATTAGGTAATCCGTCTGCTCGTTTGCCAAACTATCACAAAAAAAGGCGTTGTTGAGTTATGCGCATACCAACACATTTTGCGACTAATTTACATTATGTAAAAGATTAGGATCGTTCTGAGTAATGTTTAAATACTTAGTATTATTATTAGATTCTGTATCTGTACCTATGTAGGTATGTAGTAACTATAACGTCATCCTTATTTTAATGGCAGGTAGGTACAGCTTATAGCAATACAATAAAAGAGGATGTAGGCTGGCTTTATCCAAAGTCGATAATACGATTCTACTTTTCACTACATAACATAAAACAGTCGCTTTCTCTGTTCCTATGTATGTTTCAATATTTAAAACTACCTACGCAACGCATCCTGGTGCGGTTTTTGAATATGCAGAATGATTCAAAAGGAAGTGTTATATGTATAGACATTTATTATCAAAATTGACCCCGTGCGAAGCCGGGACTGGAAACTAATCACTCAAAGTTACCACTGACTTTAATAAAAAGCTAATAATAAATAATAAGCTGACAAAAATAAAACGAAGAGCTTAAGGAGATAAAATACGTTTATTTCTTAAAATTTGTCAATAAACCATACGCTGTCATTACAACCGATATCCTTTACATCTCTCGTATGCGTGTTCTTATCTATATCAATATACACAACATTATGTACCTTCCCTACATACATTCGCGAAATACGAACGCGGAGAAACTTCACTGAGTACATAGCTCCAATGACACTGAAGCAATTTTAAGTAGTTGGTACTTGTATTATTCGCACTGAGATATTGCTTTATATCTGCACACGGTAAACAGATAGGTACATCGTGAATATGTAAATTTATTTTATATATTATTATTTAAAGACAAAATTAGAGTTACATACAGAATGAATTTTTCTCCGCGTCCTCATTTCGCGCATAACATTGTTTAGACAAGAAGTAGTATAGCATTAAATGCCTTATATATATGCCTTATATAATCTACGTTACATCTAAAGTCGCCAGGACTTGCTCAGTTTATGCTAGTGCTGGAGGCCGCCGTATTCAATTCACATCGAGAGCTGATATCGTCGCGATAAGGTTTACTGGGAGATGGTACAACGTGTAACATATAGAAACGATAGCAGTACTTTATGTGAATTGCTTGCTCCATATAGTACTCCCGATTACACACAAAATAAGCAGCAAACTTGTAAAATTCCTTTCGTTCGTCGGGATACGAGCAACGTATTTTGGAAGCAATATTATACAGAGTAGCTATACAGGCTCGGTCCACACGACACAGTGAGCCAGTCTTCCAGTCGGCGCGGTTTGTAACCACGCGTCGCAATGCCATGTGGCCTCACGTCGAGCCTCGAGCAGGAATTGCTTGTTCTAGACATTTTACACATTTGGATAGAGATTAGTATATTCATTGCTTATTATAAAGCTTCGTTATATTTGAAACATGAACAAATAGTTACATGTATATACTTATACTGAGATTGTTATCTACCATAGCCGTCCATCCAAATACGTAAATATCTAAATATAATATCAACAAATCAAGTTTCTATACAAATGTTTTTACAATAACCCCCATCGTGATATCTGCCGCCATCTGTCGGCGGCGAGCGATATAATATTACTCCAAGTTTGTTTACAAATCGTTAATGCCATTTTAAAAAGTAAAATGGCGTGTCGTCTTTACTAAAAAGGTAAATAAATCGAAAACCGACAAACACCGATGTCACATCGCACCGATGCTTGAGCCGATATTGTTGTCTTGAGTTAAGAAATAAATATATGGAAGTAGTTCCGACTCAGCGGATAGCGATAAATTTTCTCGAATTGCTTCACAGTAACATGAAAAGGGTATGTAAGACACAATACAAATTTGTTCCATAAGAAAGCCTCTTGCTAAACTATTACAATCGACGTGTATACGCATCATTAAATGCTAAATTATAACTAACTGTAGATTTGCGGTTTTTACACTATCTTTTATAATAATAATAACATATTACAAACTACTAGTGAATATTACTTTACATATTCAATTACTATATTATTATTTATTTATAATAATTATGTTTATACACCTAAAACGAGGGAGAAATTATTCTTTAAAGAGAACACAAAAGTAAGTTGTTCATCTAAGCTAAATCACAAGTATATTGTAGGTACTTTTGCCGGCTTAAAGGAAATGTCTTTAATTTTATAATTAAATAGTAATGTTGAAGATACATGTATAATAAAGTATGTATATTTATATATTTTCGAGTGTAGATACATGAGTAAGCGCTAGTCAACAGTTCCTTTGTATATTTGAATTATATGTTTATCTGTACATGTTATATGTTAGTAGTATAATAGTAGAAACTCGTCCTAATGTTTTTTTTTATCATTTTATAGAGGTGCAACGAGCCTCTTATCAAAAATTTATCATTTAAAAATTAGTGAAAGAATTTTTACAAATGTAAGTATTTATATCTACGTAAATTTCATTTTATTTTTCTAAACGTTATACAATAGTAACTTTCGTCTAAAAATTCGTGAACGGAGTTGTAATGACAAATAGAAGTGTAAATATAGTATTTAAAATGGCCTTTACATACACAGTACAATAGTAAATAAAAGAATCGAAATATCGTTCTAAGACGAAAATTATTTCCGTATTTACTCAAGAATATTACGTGTAAATTTTCCTATAGAAAAATTGTTTTATTACAATTTATTTTAACTAAGATCTCGTAGGTCGTTGCACCTGCGTTTAAATTCGCTATGATTTATTCAAATACAACAATCATTGTAATAGTCTCACCATTTTTAAACGTGAAGAGGGCTTGGAGCAGTTTTGATACAGAAATAAAATACTCCGAACTCTGTTCACTTTTATTACATAACGTTATAAAGGTTTATCAACTTTATTTTCAAATAGATTCACGAAATATCGAAAATTCTGCAGAGACACCGAGTATGTAAACAAAATGGAATATTGCCAATTTCTCGAAAAAAATACCATCCTACTGTATCAGTAGGAATCGTGTAAGAATTGTTATTGTAGGCATTCCGTTGATTATATACTCAGTGGTAACTGTATGGACGAATTCTCGATAAAATGGGTGCGTCCGACACCCGTTGAACGAAACTGTACCTACATTGTTTATACATATCTTTTCATATAATTTCAACGAATTCAATTCTTGGAGTATGCATTACTTTTAACAATGAATTATTGTATTGATCTGGAAATTTTGTTTGGAGAATGCCAATATCTGTTTATGATCCTATTGACTGAACTTGTAACTCTAAGCAATACCCATTTCTATTGGTGTAAGTTTTTGTTGATATTGATCATTGTACAAAAATTGCCAATCCCCAAACAAATACGCGAAATATTCGATACATACATTTATATACTTCATCAACTTGTTACTACTATCATTGCACTCACCTTAGATATAATGCCAGCCTCAGAAATATTCCGCTAATCTCGAGATTCTAGGCGTTACAGTGTTAACCTTTGCAGCAGTTTTATAAGTTATTACAGTCAGTGTACATTCCATACAATATCTATTACTCACTATAGATTCTAACGTTTTTACACACACATATTTTACATATTATATTCAAGCTTGGCAATACTTTCGAATATTTTCGAAGCTGGCAACCCAGTAATAGGCGCAATACAGACGCGCGAAGTCCCGTCGCTCAAGGTGTACCTCCGCGCACTGCTTTGCACATTGCTAAACTTACTTCGATACTTGCAAGAAACCTCTGTTATTCTGATATGGTTATATTTATTGTATCAGATTTTTTATTTTAGTCTTGTTTAAAGGCTCTTAGTTTTCAAGGCAGCTAACTAAAGTTGAGCGAAGTTCCCGCTCAATGTAATATCGCTCATATACATGTAATAATATGCAATCTGTGTACAGCGCCCGAGTCGCGGGCGCGTGTGAAGCGTATATATTATTAATATATAGTGAAAATTATATATAAACAGCGAAACGTTACCATCTTACGTCACTCCTAATTCCTTCACCTTAAAGCTCGTTCGCGTCTTACTGAACAAAAGTTTTTAACTTAAAGAGTACAACTTAACACACGACACTAATACTACACTGTCTTGTTCAACAACCCATTGTTCATAGTTCCGTATCACTATTATTGCTACGATATCCTGTGCGTCGACCGATGAGTGAACAAACCAACTACCAGACTATTGTTACCAGTTCCAATACCATATAATTATATGTTCATCAGCTTACAAAGCTTATTGGACTGTACAGTACAAGAGTATGAAAGCAAACAGAAACATGTCGTTAAATTATCATTTATTACGAATTATTGGCCTTCAGAAGGCCTAGTTAACATCATCGTACAATATTGCACTAGTGTTCTACAAAGAATGAAATATTACAGGACGAGGGTATTCGATATGGGGGAGGTGACGGCGCCTCATGGGTCGACGCAGGGCGTGGCCGGGGCGCACTGGTCACTAGCGCGGCACTAGCGCGGTACTAGTGCGGTACTAGCGCGGCACTAGCGCGGCTCGGCTGGCACTAGCGCGCGGGGCGGGCGCGCGGCGCGGGGCGGGGGGCGGGGCGCGGGCCGCCCGCCTGGCCGCGTCAATATGCGCGCCGCTCCTCCAGCTCAGACATCTGGAACATCACGTGCACTTAGATTAGCCAAAGCGCTCACAGCAGTAGAGGGTAGATCAGTAGAGTGTGGAAGGGTGCAAGTGGTGCGTACATTGTTGTGCCTGGCGCGCTTGTGCGGCGGATGCGCGAGTTGCTCTGCCTCGGAGATGACGAGCTCCCCCCCGACCGCGCCGCAATCCTCGCCTCCGCCAGACCCGTAGCCACCGCTGGAACATAAACACGAACATACTTAGCTTAGAGGTATTTACATACAACAAACAAACCAGAAACCATTTACTCAGTAGCACTCGCTTCGAACAGCGAGGTGATAATTTTTTTATCTGCCTTTAAGGAAAAACCATTTAAAGAAAATCCGCAGTACAGTTTAATGTGTAAATAAGAACTTACCCGTAGTAGGGGGAGTGCTGGTGTATGACGACGTTGGCGGGCACTTCCTCCTCCTGGATGGAGACCAGGTTACCACCAGTCGTGCCCACCACATACTTCTCTGTAAACATCAAAATGGTACATCAGTTTCACACCCTTTTATATTGAGCCAATTATCCTTATAATGAGATGGATACAATATAATACCCTGAGGAACCCCCGATAACATAAGAAAAATATACTTAAAGAGAGTTTAATAACCGTAAAATTCTAAGCAAGCATGTACTTTAATATTAAATCTTAAATAAAAAGCATTTAAAGATACTGTGAACACCATAGTACATTTACCTAGGGTGGTAAAATATTTAAAGGTTGTCGAAAGCCTTAGCCAGTTCCAGTATCCATATAAAGTAGGTAGAAGACTAGTGTAAGGGTTACCTTCTCTCTCGCCGCCGGCTCCGTTGGTGACTACGGTGATCTGGTGGCCAGCCATCACTAGCGCGCCGCCGCCGGCACTATACGCCAGGCCGTGACCTGTACAAACATTTATATTCGTTTCAAATTTTTCGTCCTGAACATGAGCACAGAACATGAATAGTATATATTTTTGTCCGCCAATCAAGTCATAAAAACCTATACACTCATATCTTATGGATTTTTGTCTATCGAGGTCCTGGCATACAGTCAGTTACAAAGACTTTTATTCGGACAATCTCGTAGGCAGACATAACTAGTAAAACTATGTGTATATCATGTATTCTCTTTAAAAAAAAGAAACAAAGTTGGAAAGTCTTGCTATTTCATCACATCACTGCAATTTACCTAGTTTTGTTTACAAGTTTAAGATGTAGGGTGAATATAAATACCTGGCGAGCCGGGTGCACTCTGGCTGACCCCGCTACGCTGCGGGAACAGATACTGCGTCGACTGGCTGTTATTGCTGCTCAACCGTTGGTTACTCGCCTGTAAGGGTTTAATTTCTTTGTTAATATAAAACTCGAAAAAAATATAATCCTAATATCCCTTATTCAAATTTGTTTTATTGCTGTATAGATTGTAATATGAATTGATATCAGAAAAAATATTACTGCACACAAACATTTTGTAAATATTGTCATGTCCAATTCCTTTTTACTTATAGTACAATTCATAGGAAAGCATAACTGTAATAAAGCATGCATCCAGCACTTATCAAAATGTGCAGAATCCTTCATAAATCTTTATGAAGGTGCTGCATATTCCTATTGAAATTTCTTCTCCTCGACATGCGACAGGAAAGGTAAAGAGGGGTAATACGTTACCGAGGAGTTGACCTGCTGGTCCTGGTCCTCCGGAGGGAAGAGGTCGGGCGTGGGCTCGCGGGAGAGCTCCTCGGGCGTGACGAGCCCCGACACCCCCACCTGCGACGGCGACGTCGGCGCGCTCCTGTACCACACACACACGCTCAGCCTATACCTCACACACACACGCACCAGTATCGAGCCGCCCGCTGGCGCGGGGGACTTTGAGGCACAGCCAAATAATAAATTGATCATTCTAGAACATTTTAATTTAAATAAATTTGTACTACATCCAAATCAGGACCAAAATGCATATGTCATAACAATTTTATCTCCTATCCAGTTGGACTAAATTTGGTTCAGAGTAGCCAAACGGAACCTATAAGGTTTCATTTTTTATTTTGGGGTCAGAGGATAGAAAGTGCCAGAAGGCGCCTCGACACATCAATGATAACAGCTTTGATAAACAACCGGCCGTTACCTCGCTGGGTACCCCTGATTTAGGGTAACTCGTGATTGATTTATAACATCTCTTTGCTTAAAACTAAGCTCGATCCTGTCCGGATTCGGTTATGGTTTTTTCTTGACTTTCGATCTGGCAACTTTACTTGAAAAGCACCTGTCGACATTAGACTATACTTGTAGAGGTCCTTTACATCTAAAACTACACCCTGACGAGTGGCTATACTAGACTAACGATATGATAGGACATAGGTGCTTGATCAACTATTACAAGCTTTTTATTTAACTTATTTTCCAATTGGTCTCTCTTAATTTGGATGATAAGATTCTTATTGTTTGACATTATGCTGGTAGAGACTTTCATCAGAACTCATTCAAGTTTGTTTTTGATTTTACTAACAAGTTTATGAAGAATGAGGTTTATGAAGAATTTTCTACGTTTACTAAATACACGGTACTTGTATCATGCTTTTAATATCTGGTACCTGGAGGAGAGGCCGAAGGGTGCTCGGAACTGCACGCCCCTAGGACGCCGCGGACGGAAGGCGAGCTCTATCAGTTTTCCTTCACTCTGAGGATCAATGCGCCAGAAACTACCCTTGCCGGGCTCTTCTTGGCTGCGTGGGACCTTGATGAAATATCTGGAAAATGTGGTAGAACTTGTGAGTATAGTTAGAACTTCATAAAGAAACAATATTTGATAGTCTTCCTGACAGTAAACACATGCCCTTTGTGACAATTCTAATCAATATCCTGAATATTTCTGAAATGATTAACTAATTATTTCGGGCATAAATATACATATTATGTTATTTACGTGATTGAAGTTTGGATAACGAATAGACATTGCTTTGATACGTCATCTGCAACATTTGTATTTACAAGACATTGAGTGACCGACCTATTGAGCGATAGATTGTGACGAATGGAATTTTGCCAGCCTTTGTCAGCAGTGCGGTAGTAGGGGTAGTGCTTGGTGATGTAGCTGTAGATGCCGCTGAGCGTGAGCTGCTTGTCGGGCGCGGAGGCGACGGCTTGCACGATGAGCTGCGCGTAGCTGTACGGCGGCTTGGCGTCGTCGCGCGCCTCGCGGGGCTCGCGAGCCTCGCGCACGTCGCGCGTGCTGCCGTAGCCTGAGTCAGAGTTCGAGGAGGAAGCCTGAAACGTAAGAGGTTGCTTGAAACTATTTTATTATGCACCAAAAAATGTTTATTTTAGGAAATCTTAATCAAAATCAATACGCTGTATGAGTGAGGTTACTAGAGCCGCAATAAGGGAAGTATTGGGCCTCCCACCATCCGTAAATCTCCGAATCCATAGTTCCCAAAAAGTCTGCAACGCACTCGTGACACCTTTATTAGTGCGGGTGTGCATGTGCGCCGCCTTTTGCTTACCACCAGGTATTCCGACTACTCGTTTGCCATCTAATCGCATAAAAAAATATATTTTTTGCAAGATCAGTTTTTAAATTCGTTTTTATTTTGTGATTCTGTCATCAGTGTAGAGTACTTACAGCCGTCCCATTAGAGTTGGGCCGTGCATGGTCGGCCAACGCTGCATAGTGGGCCACGAGGCCGAGATCAGCGTGCCGTCGGCCCGAAGAGCCGGCTCCGCGCGGCGACGTCGGACAGCTGTTGGCGGCGCTTATTGTACCTGTAACATGGGACCATTGCGGTAGTATTACATTCATAGACAACAGACTTTAATTATTTATACTGATTCTGATTTATATCGGGTAAGGAATATGTACAGTGAGTTATTCTCTATTTTTATGAACGTTACCGTTCATACTTCACTTGCAACATTTTACAGAAAAAAACCGCGTTGTTCCGCCGTGTAAGTGAGGTTACGTATAGCCCAGTCCCTCCCCCTGTCCGGTCGTCCGGTCCGGTTTCGGATGTTTCAGGATTGGGATGGGATGGCCATCCCAATCCTGAAACATCCGAAACCCTTATCTCCAAAAGGCCGGCAACGCACCCGTAGCCTCTTTGGTGTCGCGTTTCAATGGTCCATAGTATATTATCACACACTTTTCTCATGATATGTTACGCTTCGCATAATAATATAGTAGGGAGAAGCACACTGTCTTCTCTTAAAAAAACGGTTCCCTACATTAGGAATTTCTCC
The DNA here is from genome assembly GCA_902829305.4 of Spodoptera exigua. NCBI lineage: Eukaryota > Metazoa > Arthropoda > Insecta > Lepidoptera > Noctuidae > Spodoptera > Spodoptera exigua. The sequence goes on along the minus strand of LR824607.2, from coordinate 15,197,058 downwards.
TGCGTCGTGGGTGTAACATTCCAAACCCATAGAATCAGAAACCCAATCAATCTCCTACAGTTAAGTTACAGTTCTGATGTTACCTGTAGGCGAAGGCGCAGGGCTTCGACCGTCACTGTCTGAGGGGATGGTGATGCGTAAGGGAGGCATCTGGCCGGAGCTACCACCAGCCCCGCCGCCGCTCTCCTCCACCAGCGACTGGAACTCCAGTCGAATGTTCGTGGAAGGGAAGCGTAGCGTGCATCTGAAAAACGTAGGGTAAAACCTGTTAGAATACATACACATGCATACATACACTTAGTAGCTTTACTTCTCCAGTAACAGGGTACAACCATCTTACTACACGTCACTTCATTACAATACTATGTCATTTTCCTATACAAAACATTATTCAATAGCTAAAACCTTTAAAGACCATCCCGGCACGAGGATAACTAAAAATAGGCATATCCATAATCCGAGATTAAATTGTTTATTCGGGTATACAAGAAAACAAGTTTCCTTCCAAAAGTTTTCCATTAATAATTCCAAGTACACCATTATTCGCCATAACTTGGACATCTACCAAGCAGAAAATGCATTTAAGGAATTAAAATACTATTTTTAAGTTGAGGGTACGTATAATCAATATTTGGCGCCCAACGTGGGTCAGGGCGGGTTGTGTCGGGCGCCAACATTGTCATGTAGAGATTGAGTTCTTGGTAAACTTAGTTAATGACCTAAAACTATATATGATATAAGATAATAGTACAACGTGCCGCTTATTGGCGCCCGCAGTGCAGTAAATTCAATAAGCGGACAGGCAGCGCCAGTGACGTAGGTCATAATGAACAGTTGCCATAGCAACGCTCTGAATGCACTCCAGCCTGAATGCTAGGGGAGTTTGTTATGTCTGGTTCACAGACTATTTTGATCCATACAGAAATTGTCAAAGCATTATAATGATCAAATAGGCCGTCTAGACAGCGATTACTTTATTTAAACTGCGCTTCAGAAAAATAACAATTAACTACTTAGTTACTTTTAGAACATCAGTATCTATGATGGTGTGTCTTAGCTTGTTATTGTCGTGTGTTGCCTGCAGTGATAATAGATATTTCCATGACCAAGATTCAAATTCAGAATAGACGCAAACGCCTACTGTTCATCTATGAACACGAGCCCACATTCGTACTACCATTCAAATTCAGATCAATGCATCCGCTTACAACACACGGCGAATATAGTACGGAGAGAACTCCACATTTGTACTCATATCAGAGAACTATCAACGAGTACTATGAATACAAGAATGGATACCGATCGTACACATTCAACCCACTTTGCAAGCTCGTAGCCTATTTTAAAACTTCCAACTTCGCGTTCAGAACCTCAGCCACATGCATAAGTTATGTGATCAAATGTAAGACACCGTAAATAGAAATAGAGCGAACCAATTCAACACTAAAAGGTATCTATATAAGATCCAATTTAGAACGCTCTAATTCAGGCTAGGAAAATGAAAAGGCTGACTCATTTATTCACTCAAAATTGTGCCCTCGTAATTGGTTGACTTGAGGCGGATTTTGCTGAAAACAGTTTTAATTATCATGCAGGAGAGCTCTTCAAAATTAAAGTAGGATATTTTTTTGCGAATCTTTGTGGTGAGCAAAAATCTGCGATCTCATTTAGAAGGATATTTTCAAGTATCTACAAAGAACCAGAGACTTCCCAATCCTTGTTAAGGGGACTGAATATGGTGCTCGTTATGGAAAGTCGGCATGTTAAGCCGAGTGCCTGCCCACATTTCAGTCCCATATAAATAAATCTGCCACCGTTAGCATCCACCACCCCGCCAGTCCCGCCATAACGCCTACTAACGCTATCATAGCCTGTATATTCTCGCATGCTAGTGCTATATTGCGCGTTACGAATAGCTTCCAACTTCCAAGCTCTCTGTTTATTAAAATATTTATTCATGAATATCTGCTTATTTTGCTGTTGGAATACAATTTTCTAAGTTACTCAACAGTATGAAACGTTGCTATTTAATAGCTTCAACACAAGATACTAATGTAACTTTCTCACTCGAGGTTTTTAACATGTTTCTTCTGTTGCTATATTCCAAAGACCCAGTCTCGATGATACTTCTGACAATCAGTCTGTCACGATTCTTCCAAAAATGTTCAAGGACGAAGTGAACGCGTGTTTCGTACTCTTCAGTTTATAGGACATCACGTAGGTGCACTAACTACGTCATAAAACCGATGTGGATGATAAAATAAGTTTTTATGTTGAACGGTTGTTCCGTGGAGACAATAAAAATACCAGACTAAGTTATACGGCTCATTATTTTGGATAGATATGCTATTTTTTAATAAAAACATTTTATAGTCATGTTAGTGGGCTGGGTTCTGGGTAAGGCTGCTTTTACTTCCAACTTTAAATAATGCATTTTGATACACGAAATATGGATAACATTATTCCTCAACCATGTCAGTGAAGAAGTTTCAAAATGGGTTTTAGTTGGGCATTTTTGACACTCAATTACCAAAAAAGACTATTTTAGGCACCACTGAAACTCTGTTAATTACTACACAAAGTACAACATTCACAAATTTCCCACGACAGCGCACCGCATTCGTAGACAGCATAAAGACAAACGCGGAACGTTAACATAAGCTTCCCTATTTCAAATTCCCCTCAGCCTTCCAGCTACGTATTTGAATACATACAGTACTCCAGAACGCAATTCCTTAGTGCTATTTCATATTAATTTAATTCAAAACCCTATATTCTATGCAGGTTTAATTTCCTAGAATGCGTAGTTGGGTGGCATGATATTTTATGAATTTACTCAGTATTTATAGGTATTAAACTTAGGTTTCTCCGAGATAGACATTTGCAATCTCTGCTGGGAGATGAACTGATAAAGAGAAATGGTTCGAAGGAAATGGATGGTTTATTTCATATCGTTTGACGTCGAGTTTTCTGGAATACTGGCAGTGTTAGTCTTGCTTTTTATTTTGCTATTTTATTTTTAAAAGGCTTGCATATTATGATATGACAAACGACTATTTGGAGCTGTACGGTGGAAAACATTTTTACTGTTTTTTATTGTCATTAGTTATACAATTTACAATACATACTCCCGATGAATAAATTATGGAATTTCCCCTACTGTGTGTATGTAACGATAACTGGTCACCCCATATTAGCACACCTGCCAACACCTTTCACGAAAGAGGCGTGGTGTTATGTTAATATTATTGATTTATATAAAACAAACAAATGGAACAACTGGCCGTCAACAAAATCTAAATGTATTGAAAACAAGTCGTGACCCCGGCGGCCGGCGCTAAAGTTGCCCGCTAAACAAAACAAATAAGCCGGCCGTTACGTCACACAAATACGGTATGCAGCCAACGTTACGTGGAAAAAGTTATTGAAATCATTTGTATGGAATTACGAACGGAATGCGCGTGTGCATAACATTTTTATTTTATTTTTACCAGTTCAACGTATGAATTTTGACTACAGTAGGATAGTAATCGATTGAAGAGGACTGCAAATATCCACATTTGCGCATTCTATTCTATGAAATTGATTCTTTTTTCATGGAGTAAACGTTAAACAAGTGTCTGAAGCCATGTCATCCAAGATAAATCACGTGTATTCTATCAACTAATGAGGTCAACTAATATTTGTTTACAAACCGTACTTAGTAAACAAACCTCATTACGCAACACCGCCATCTATTATCGAATGAAGTAAATAGAAAAACCGTTTTCATTCTTATTACAAAAGAGGGCGCTTGTATTGAGTAAACATAATAAGTTTACAAGAACGCATTTAACTCACAACGTACTACGCTTATTACACTGAAAACAAATAACAAAGTAAGAACTATAATTGTGCAATAGAAATACATAACCAATATAGGCGATTGTGTGAATGTGAAGAGAAAAATATTCAGTTTACGTTGCACATCCATTCATTGATGTCCTGATAAACTTTAATGATCACTTGATTGGTTAGAGGTCATTGGTTTTTTATTTACTACTCGTAGTAAGGGGCAAAGTACGGACCTATAATTGTTATTTTATGTCCATCACTGAGTTTAATTAGTACGACGCTAATTGATAGCTACATTGTAAAGAAACTAGTGTTTATCAGTGTTATAAACAAACAATAGTAAATTATTTTCATTGCCAAATTAAGTTACTTGTTACAAAGAATAGAGCAACGTATTAGATCTCTTTGTTTGAATTTGTCCGTGTATGCATATCATGGCGCTTATGACGTTATTCTTAAATGAAAACATAAACAAACTACTACACAGAATACTGAAAAGATAGTGCGAATGCACTACGTTTATATTTGCTTTTCGTTAGTTGTTGTAAGTGCCACGTTTTTTACGTAGCTACATCATCAAATGACTTTCTGGGGCAAGAGTTTTAGACTCTTCCTGACTAAAAACTACACCGTTCCTGTCCTGCTCTGGGCTGGAGGCGGGGTTATTTTTTACGCTTGTACCCGCCACCATCAAAACATCAGCCCTATCAGGCCCTATCTGTGATAGTTTAACGGCTAAGTGCCACGTAAAAAAAGGCTATATTTTATAGTAAAATATTACTGAGTTTTTTAAAATAGGAACAAGTTATATTCTTATTTTACAGCTCTATGACTATCTATGACCTATTACATTATTTACATTCAGTGTAGTCACAGCTCAAATATGTATATGTACAGGTAAGCATTTAGGTACAGTTGGTATCAAAACAAGATGTTTACATCCCAATGTTCACATTACCTGTGTATAATGCGATGCGTTGAGTAATACCTAATAACACGTTAGTGATAAAATGTGTTTTTCCCGTATTCTTAGCCTCGCTCTTATGTAAACAAAGCATCAAATTTACAAGAACTATGTTTATCTGTTGTTTATTTTCTTGTCGATCTTTTTGTACGTACATATCAACATTTATAAAAAAGTGTTTAAAGATATATTTTTTTAAGAATCGATTCAATCAAATGTCTTGTTCATTTACGCTGATAAAACAAGGATACTTTTACGATAACTAGAACTAATTTAAATCCTTACGAAGAAGTTATGAACTAAATTAATATTAGAAAAGTCCACAAAATTATACATTGCCATAATAGCAAAAAATAAGTCAATTTCAAAACATTATTTTGATAAGCATACACAATAATATACTGCTTGATATTTACAAGGATTCTACTAGTAACACAAATATAAAAATGTAAACAGTGCCTCATAGAATGTCCAGTGTAACGAAGCAACACATAACAATAAGAAAATAGTGTATATTTGTGTAAATAGAAGTTGTGCATGAGTGGCAACAAAGTGCATCGCTCCATTCGCTCAATTCCTGTGTTTACAGGCGCCGTAACGTCGTCCCGTGGATAAACACAACGTATCGATTTTATACCGAGTGGAGCAGGGCGCAGGGTGCAGGGCGCATTCGACGCTACGAGGAAACGCCTGATCGCGATTCCATTTCGATTGCAATGAAAATTATTTGAACCGATCGACTGATTCCCTGAACAGATAACCGCCAATGCGTTTTTAATGTTTTTTCTTTGAATTCAGGGAAAATGGGGTCATGTAACTGGCTAATGTTGGCAACAGCTTCGGTACCGAACAATTTCAATCAAGCTTGTCTATTCACTTGATCAAAATCAATGTGCACTTTTTTTAATAATAATTAAAAAGTCCATAACCTCTTTCGTGTCATTCTATCTAATACATCAGCCTACCATTACATTGTACAAAAATATTAAAGTATAACAACATGCCCTAACTCCAACCAATCACAGTGGCTAGTAGGATTCCCCTAAACGTAAACATATGAGCAAACAGCAAAAGTATCGGCACATGAATTCGCAGCGCTTATCTAACAGATAAACAGACCGTTATCAGCCAATGACAACTGAGTGTGTACGTTGTTGCCGTAACAGTATTGTAAACACTAGGTTGAAAGGGGGGTTTAAGTACCATCCATACGCAAATTGTTTTTATAGGACCATGTGTGAATAAATACTGTGACATTAAAAAACATTAAAGTAGCAAATCAAACAAATGCGTCAAAATGTTTAAAAAAATATGAAATTAAATGACCTGAGTAAAAAAGAAGGTAGACCTTTCGGTAGTTTCCATTTTATCACTAATTTTATTTGTAAATACATTTTAAAATAGGAACACATCTACATTCATTACATCAATACAAACTGTAGGTGGATCATCGATGTATCAAAACACCATAATCAGAGCTTAGAAGCTATAAAAAGGTTGAACAAAGCATGTCCTAACAAATTATTATCACAAAGATAAAGCGTTACCGATATCGTCGTCAACTCGTTATCATTACAATAACATTGGCGCCGTCCGTATCCAAGCGCGAGTACAATTTGCACATATTATTATAATTACTCCATTCAATAAATAGATTTGAAGAATAATATATTCATGTGACTTATGAAGTGAGGGTAGCAAGAATTGAGGTCACGAGAGCGGTACTCAAAAGTCCTCAAAAATTGTTACTTTAGCCCGACAAGAGTTGAGAGGAGGGTGCATAGATTCACGGTATTATGACCCTTAAAAACCGTTCGGTTTTCACTGAATAAGGATCTCCCCTTAAAACACAGTCGCATGAATGATGAAGGGGAAATAAAATAATGACCGTAAAAGCAAGTGTACAATTAATTCTGTCCTCGTGTTACAGAGGGAGTTGTTTGCACAATCTGGGGGTGAATCTAAACAGTGAAATGTTGAACGCAACATGCACAATATGGCTGGTTTTAAAAGATTTTATTCGGGTACACTGCGAGGTCAGCTCATAATAAAAACGGGAGAGGAAGCGACATAAAACGGTCCAATCACAGGCCGAACACATGACGTGATGTAAGCCGTTAACAATAACACAACAAACATGAATGTTTGTCGCGGCTTCAAATGTTCCAGCCAATCAGACTAAGTGAAATTGCCACCCAAACCGAAAAGAGAAAAAATGTTGGTACAAACAGAAATAACAAACAAACAGCCGGTAATGTTTGTCGCAGCGCGGCCGGGCTCGCAAGAAATCAATAGTCTCACGCTTGTTTACAACACCGTAAGAACCCACGCACATCTGCGATTATCGCTGCGACTAAACTGCCGTACTCCTAATTAGACATGCTATATTTAATTATAACATGATTTGAGAATTTTAACACAACGATGTTTACAAAACTTATTTTATTTTTAAGTATAAAATTACCTTCAATAAAGTTAAATTATAGTCTAGAACAATAACGTTAAGCATTATCATAATTCATCAAATAGTTTGACCGAGCCGTGACGTAAGAATATACGACAATTCCAAGGTTCAAGGTCGGGCACTTTTGTTACCGAAAATATTAAGTCATCCCGACTAACCGCCTACATAAATAAATAAAAAGCTACACCTGAATATTACATTACCGACTATACAAATATTATTTACACAATTGTCTTCTGCTTCACAACATTAGCCAAGTTCATATGGCTGAGGCAAGGCCTCTCACAAGGAGGTTTCAGAATTAATTACCACTCTTTCTAAGGGCGGATTGGCGATTTCATACTTCTATTAAGACATTTTAGTTTCGGTAATTCCTCACGATATCTTTCTTAGCCGTTAATTGGTGGTGTCTAAATATACTTAAGGAATTGCCAGGTTTCGAAACAGCATCCTCATGCGTAAGAAGCGGTAAAATGTAATAACTAACAACCTACAGCAAATTTAAGTAATCTTGAAAACACGGCCAGTTATGTCCGAGTATATTATAATATAGATCTACCTACATACGTTGGAGAATCGTAAAGTTAGGTCAGCTAAAACCTTCGTCAGCTGAATACGGCTTATGTCAGCGTACCCGGCAGTCCAACAAAGTACCATTGTTAAACCCTACATCAAATTGTAGGTACAACAAAAGATCTAGATTTCTGCGAATTCCAGGGAAACGTACATTGGACGAACAATATCGTAGAATCGGAAGCTCCTTACACGCTTTGAGAGACAGAGAGAACAGGAAAGCTCATGATTCGCTGAATCTTTTCCTAGTTCCAAAAATAGTAACGTTTTCCTTGAAGAAAAAATTACATTTTTTGCTTGGTACAAGGAAATGTTTTGGCTAAATTACCTATATAATTTTAAACAAAAATAAATTTATCAAAGATAAAGATTGAATAATGGGTCTTCTATTTTCTATAGTAACCGCAAATGCATTAATCATACCTAAACACTTTACTATGAAATGTAAGCAAAGGAGAATGTGTAACATGGATTAGTGGCACATAAAATTAACTATCGTAAAACGCAATGCAGCAATAACACAACAATGTTACAAGAGTGCGGTCGACGGTCGCAACAAACACGAAACTACTTAACCTATTTCCCTTGACTGAGTTACAGAGCAGCTGCTTCTGATGCCAGCGTCTTGTACTCCGACCAAAGTTATCTTCCGCCTACTCTGACTTGTGACATAAATATCGGCAAAGTTACCCGCGCCCCGCATGCACCCAACATCCCCTGTCATCGCCAACAAGTTGCCAAACGTTTATAATAAGCACCGCCGTTCAAAATTGAAGGAGTTCGCAGTCGGAACACGTTCACAACCAACAGGTCAACATTTTACATTTCACGAGGAAATTAAACTTTAGTTCGGAACACACAAGGTAGATATTTGCATGAGCAGGCAACAGACAAAGTATCGATCGTCGATTTCCCAGCATAACAGACGTCCTTCACCCCGTGCCCTTTCAGTATAAACCGACTGAATTACAAAATAGTGTTCGAAGTACGAAATTGAGACGGACTAACATACTATATTATTAGGCTGGGCTATATTACATATTTTTTTATAGTTCAGGCAGTCTAGCGAAAATAGACGAGGAATTTGTGCGGTAAACGAACTGTTTTCCAACAGTTTTAGTACTACATCCGTCAATACGTTTATGTAACGTGGGAAATTATTTGAGTCGACAAAAATAGAAATCATCTAGATATGGAAAAGAAGAACTTCATTCTAAATCACAAATCACTCTGTCAAAATAAACATGGATATAGATAAAACAAAAAAACTGGTATGTATGTTTACAAAAATGTAGGACCGAAACAGTTCAACGAAATCTTTCACAGACAATGTATAGGAAACAATTTCATTATAAACTTGAACGTAACCCCAACTTTACAATCAAGCGATACAGCTTACTTCTATATTAAATAATAATATTGTACCAGCCATGCTGACAGTTATCCTTATGTTGCTAAGGGAATTTGGACAAGGAACCTGTGTTTTCCTCGTCGTATTTTTAAAGGTCAACAAGGAAAGATCAATAAGTGTGTATAGACGAGCATGATATAGGAGACACGTTTCGTGTATATTTATTTAGCTTTATTATTAATTGTGTGCCGATTCATCCCAAAAGTTATTAGGAATCCAATTTCTGAAGTGTGTCAACGAGTCTGGGTTTTGTATAAACACACTATTTCGCCCTCGGCGCCCTTCAAAATGAGTCCAATTCCAAGAATAATGAAGGACCACTTCACCGCAGAAACTATATCTGACATTCATTAATAAGATATCTAAAGATTACTATTATACAAAGGGAAAACCCTCGTTAATCAAGAGGCACGGATCTTATTACTGAATTACCTGTGAGATAAGTTCTTAGCGAAAATAAGACCGCGTGTCGAACCTCCCAAAATAGAGCGACTGAACCAAGGACTTTTTTGACTTCTAACGTTATTTCAATAGTAGAAAACAATAACTTGTTTTTCCTCAATATTAGGGAAGGTTCCCGTGGAAAACGACCGTAGGAGTTAAATCATGTTAAGTACATTTTCTTTTCAAGTTTCTCAATGTATTTCTGTACAGCGGAAATGAAAGATGTTAATACATCAATTAACAGTACAAAGGAGATTTAGATTGAACTTGGAACTTTTGATAGACATTTGATTTCCTTTATTTTATTATCTGTGTCTATTTAAAGAAACTATCCATCTCCTTAAACCAGTCAAAATAAAAACTCCATTCAAGAACTGTCCAATATTTCACATGGTTATAAACTTAGCAAAACAGTGGGCGAGCAATTTTAATGCCCAGCAATTATAAAGTATTCAGACAGAGCCAGGAGGGTCCTTAACGTTCTGAAGTAAGTGACTACCTGTAAAGCCCGAGGGGTTGCACTTCTGAATAATCTGAGTCACATGTAGACCAAGTTATGATGTAAATTTTGGGGTAGAATGACAACCTAATGTGAGGGGAAAACCTTGACAAACGACGTGTTATTTTTTGCGGCTTTAATGTTAAGGGTATATTTAAATTTTGAAGTAGATAAATCGACATGTGGACTGGATGGTTATTATGCTAAAAGGGTGAATTTAGTATTTGATGACTTCACTTTATAACAAAGTATAAAGTTAAGTAAAGAAGGTGACGAGTAAGTGGTGAGGTGGTGAGTTACCATGACTTCGCTGAATAGAAGCTTAATGCAATAATTGCTTAGTTCTAAACTAATTGGAGAATGATGGATAAAGAATTTCCACAACTAGCTGGACCCTGCGGAATCTTTTCTTCTATTTATTTATGCTTTGGTTATAATAAAAGAAATCTTGTAACTTCTCCATTCAGGGTTATCAAAACATAAGAGATAGTGATAGGTAGACTATAGGCATCACTAAGGTGGTTAAATTATACCTATGTTTTAATTCAGAGAATCCTGAAAACCAACAATAAGTCGCTAATTAGAAGAATACAAAAGTTGAAAAATAAATACAGGTTGTAAACCAGTTCAACAAACAAAAATTTGGCGTAGTACACGTACTTGAAAAATTGTTTAGAAGAAAATATAAACATGATTATCGAGAAGTTTTGCGAAAACAGAAGTAGCAATTACGTATTGTGTCACAATTCTGGGCACGGGAAACTTTCTTGTTATGTCTGAGTGGAAACGAGTTTACGCATTCATAAGACTTCAACCTGTTTTGAAGTTTCTGCCAGCTAGAAAAATACTTCTCGAGGTTTCTAACTCCGATAATTGTTTTGTAATATTTTCGGAACGTCTGATTAAACAAGTCGGAACTTAGTATTTGATTAATTTATAGAGTAAAAAGACGTAAATTGATTTCTAATTGAATCACAAGAAAAACAAAAATAGCCAACGCATGCTTGAGACACCGATTTTCTCTTTGACCGACATATTTTTTGCTTACAGGCTTTTGTTGCTTAATAAAAATGGGTTTGTGTATTAATGTTCGACAGCATTGGTTCAATAAGCGACCAACCTATATTGCCATTTTCTTATACTTGCCGAAGTTTACTAATATCCGAGCGAAAACGTGTGGCTTCCGGCACTATATTGGCAGCTTTAAGACGCGCACACATCGGCTATTGTGAATTAACAAGACAAGCACGTGTATCTAACTTACAAGTGCCACTGTGCAAATATTGAAGTTTTGGATTGTATAAAGGTTAAGTTCTGGCGTCCATCAGTAGGTATACGTACTAGTTACGCATACCCAACACTTTTATTAAGACCATGTTTGCTCGGAATATTTTCCTTCGTCGGGCTTTCACAGAATACTTAATTAAGCGTATAACCCTCAGAGATGTGAAATAAATTCATATTAATGCGAGTGCCCGTAGCACGTATATCTAGGGACCAGGCATAAGTTTCACGAAAGCGAGGAGGGATCATTACCGGCATGTTTTTATTACAAGCTGAAATTTTCTCTTTAGGTAAAGGTATTGGAAAGGCTCGAACGGCTTTAATAATCTCCCCTCTCAGTTTTATTCCTGTAGAGGTATGAATCAGTGGACCATCTAATTCGGAACCGCTTTCGGTTATACCCCAACGAACAATAGCGTGAAGACGAGGGGATTAGCAGAAATGGGTCAGAGGCAGTCATAGGTCGTATTGTACGGGCAGCCCTTGTGGACATAATCCAGAGAGGCTTTAGTGTAAATCACAACACCGATCAATCTTGGCAGGGATTATGTGTTTGTAATCGCACTTGGCAAGCGGATTGGTGACCAATGGACGAGTGCAGCCTCTGAATTATCGTTTTTGAAGCGTGCGTCAACACACGTCGACATGCAAATGTGCAGAATTAATGGAATGCTGTACAAATGTCCTGGGAAGGTTATTCAAGTATCTGATCAACGATCCAACAAATCTGATGATAGCACGTGGAATTTTCAACATGTAATTTTTTTTTATTACAGATTTATCTTATTATACCTGCTGGGTCCAAGAAATTTAGGCATTCTTAAAAATATTTTCCTTATTAGTAACTAAATCTTTGCACTGCCTGTTCTAAGATACTTATGAATTATTGTTAGCATCTTTTATGTTACCTGTACTTTCAGACTACGTTTAGGTTAGGTTAGGTTAGAATACTCCCTCACTAACAGCAACATACCTGCAACAAAATAACACATAAATTAGTCATGGGGTATAATAATATGTAAAACAGCAAAACAGCACCCTACTAAGTCTCCCCGAGTAACCTACAAACCAAATATTTCGCTACTACACGCCATGCCGGTTGGCAACAAGCAGGCAGGAAGCAGGCCGGGGTGCGGGGGGCAGGTCGGTGACGTCAGCGCGGTCGTCGCCCTCCAAGGTCACGCCTCCCGAAGACGCCACCCCCAGACCAGACTGCGTTACCCACGCGCAGTGACGCCGGGGTATGTAGACTTATGATTGGTATAACACGCGTTATAAGGAATTTAGAGGTTTTGTTGGTACAATAAACTATACCTTCAAGAGGAAACTGGAAAGTTTTATTAAGATAATTATTATTGTCTTATTACTGTTTTAAGATTATCTATTTTATTTTATACAGACTTGAATTTATGTCGATGTTAATAATGATTAGCAATCATTTCATGATTGCTAATATATATATTATATATATTCCACAGAAGTCTCCTTCATAGACAACTGGGCAATCAAAACAGTCCCACAAGTCCTATATTATCGATTTGGATTCCGGGCCATCAATTTTTTGCCGAGTAAAGAACCTATTACCGGTGAAATTTATAGTTTTCCGATGTAAATGTCGTTCAATCCGAACCTGTCCCTGAAATACACGCACTTGAAAAAGGCTGTCGGAAAAATTCGAGACACGCAACAATATATATTTTTGTTTCAAAGTTGCGGGTAATTTTATATTTATTAGACCATAATCATTCTTCTGACGACAAAACTTTACAGTGTAACATGTTAATTATTACAAATGCTTTAAACTATAGGGAATAGGGGTAAGGATTCTAGCAACAAAATAAGATCTAAGCAAACTGATTTAAATGGAGTGTATTAAATAAATGTTGACTTCCAGCTACATTGCCTTGGGATAAGCAAAACATTGTATCCATTGCTTCCTCGTTCGTTATTGGCCGTAAAACCCTATTCGAATCCGCAGACATTCCACATAAACATAATCATGATGGACTGCCTCCGATATCAAACGTAGCCTTAGTTATGTCTGTGTGTGTGCCTCGTGATTACACGGAGGGGTTTGTGTGGGTAATCCCAACTGTCTGTAGCTTCAGATTGCCGCTATGTGTAATGCTTACTTGTAAGGGTTGGACCAGATTTTCCTTGTTCTCGAAGATGTTTTTATCAATATTTCTAAAAAAAAAATACGGATATCTTTTATGTAAAGAATACAAGAATATGAATTAAATTGACTACGTATTGCATTATAAAAGCTGATACATATTTGAGTATTCCAAATATATATTCCACATTCTACAGTCTAGCCAAAACGCGAAAACAAGCTCATCAAAATTAGCATTTAAAATAACAGTCGTAAAATATGGAATCCCGAGACAACCCTGTGCTATTTACATAGCCAACGTGTTTGTCCATCGTCGTCCTTTAGCCGTATAAATTGAATCCTGTTTGTCCTTCTAGAGCCAACGTGGCAATACAAACTCTAGCAATATTTACTTAGAGTTGGCTTTTGAAGAAGTGTTGCCAATCTTGCTTTGGTTTCTGGGTGTTATTCTACTTTATGGATTTGTGAACACTGAGATCTATGTTGGATGTTCTTTATAAAAGCTTGAGTACATTACTGGTGCTAACTCCAAGTCTCCAGTGCATGAAAGTATGATAGAAGTAAACTTATTAGCATTTGCAAAAGGGACCTTTGATCTTTTTACGATTTTGAGATCCCGAGAAAACATGAAAGGGATTTCAAACGACATACTTGTGGCGTTGAAGGAGAGGCATAACTGTCAAAATGATGCATATTTTTTCTTGTACCTGTTTAAAACAGAGAGAAAGAGAAATTCCTTTAATATGATATTATATTTTACAGACTAAATTTAAACGAGGTTATGTTTAGTTTGATTACGTTTAGAGATGGCTAGCTACGAGTAGCTAATTGAATGAAACGTTCATGAATATGTTTCACTCAAAGACAGAAATGTAAATGAAATTAGATCTGAAACTAAGTTTACAGTTCCATCCCTAGCATCTAATATAACTACAGTTTTCATTTGATTTGTGAGATCATCGTTCATAACTTTTATAACGAGTACTCGCTCGAAATACTGTGATTAATAAATATGACATTTGGAAGATATGCGCGAGACATCTGATCGTAAACAGCTGTGTTGGCACTTTAACTAGAAGATGTAAATGAAGAGGAAAAAGTTTAAAAACAACACTTATTCACAATTATTATTAAAATTCGTTTTTATTTTCACTTAGCTACATATTATTAGATTCTCTAAGCTTCCTTTTAGCTTAGCAACAAGTGGAGACCATCAATAGGCTTATGGACACAAAAAAGCCTACAACTTTTCCATTCCAATCAAATATCTTTGCATAACTCTAATATAATTTTCACCTTAATATATTTTTAACATGCGCACGTCATACTTATTTGCGATACTGATAAGTGATAACCGTAGGCTGTGTGCGAAAATAATGCGATATGGATGACGTCATAACTGTGCCCACGTCTCGATAAAGTGTGTCAGTGTGACTCAATCATTAGTTAAAATCTTATTAATATGTATGACATAGGCATAACACATAAGGACCTAGAAGGTTCTGAAATATACCCAAACCCTATAAAGTTGTCACCATCCTGATTGATTGAAAATGGATTACAGATTACATAATCAATGAATGAAGGATCGAATAAATTGACCGAAGAGCTCTCAAAGCTGTATTGAAACAGATAATTACTTGGATGAATTATTCATGCCCTGAATGAAACACCGTACCTGACTGGAAAAACGACGTAAAATATTAGATAAAATCGTTTCTACAGATCTATCTTGTTTCTTTTAAGTCAGTTTTGAAGTTATTGCAAGCAACCATTGCATTCAATCACATCTAAGACCCAAGAGGAAAAGGCTGGCTACAAAGAAAAATCCGCCATCTTGCAAACAAGAATCTCAAAGGCTAGCAACATCCAATTAAGTCCATGTCACTGGCACAGACGTATAAGTGAGAAAAGCTTTCATTGCTTCTATTCCTACCGCTGGGAACTTTGAAGTTTCAGAATCGGACGTTATTGATTGCTATTTGGGAAGTAAGTAAGGAAATACTTCACAGGCTCCTTTAATTATCGTCTCTCTTATCGCTGCAGATGGGTGCTCTATTACGTGGTAATTGTTTTCTCGGTAAAACACTACGCTTTTTATTTAAGGAAGGAGAGGAAATAGGGTTGGTAGCCTTGTATTTTTAAGCCTCTTATGTCCGTTCTGATTAATGGAAAAGTTCCGAGATCTAGTGCTTCCCCGGGGAGCAGGAAGCCTCATTACACGAGGGCTGCGGATCCGACAGCATTTCTACAGAGGATATTGTGAGTCTTGTTTTTATATTATTACGTTCTTAAGGCGGTAGGTGGTCGCTAATTAAATTTCCTCTGCAAAAGATTTTACTCAACGTTAATAGCAAAACGTGATTTGCATTAAATCAGATTTATTTTTATCTTCCACCGTTACGTCGATTTAGAAAGTCTTGTCAATGAAAGTCTTCATTAATCGGAATGATTAATGCTTTGATTAGGCAAGTAAAGGAGAAAAACCAAATACCAATCACCTGATTCATTCATAAAAATGTTGCTTTGTTGGAAAATATATACGTCTATAAGTTATGTCAAAATGCCTTATTAAATAATGCTTTAATAACTGGGTGATGTTCCACAAAAACCTGACTTTTATTTAACAAATCACTTTCCTCTCAGGTTGTTAAGCATCTCATAGTTACTTATTATTCAATATTTTTTATCGATTGCTTGTAAGCAGTGGTGCGATTTAAATAAATAAAATCATTATTTGCGTTTTAATTAAGCACAATCGTTAATTTTGGTTGAGGATAATCAGGGCATCATTAATTTTTGTTAAATTGATGTAAAAATTGAAATTGTAACAATATTTTGTGGCTTATGTACGGAAAACATCACAAACACGTTTCGTATCATTTTTCTATGAATCGGTGTGTGAATCGAAATGTCAAACCGATTTTATGTGATAATACATAACATTCTGTGTTCTAACTTAATCTTATCACACGTAAGTATTCTTTTATTTAGGACAATAAACTTTGTTGCTGTCACCTTGCAGTGTCTTATGGAGTTTTTACGTACAACAATATCTCTATCGATCTAATAATTTTGTTAAACCTTACGATATGACTGTTTGTCTTCAAAACTGATGATCAATGGACAAGTCACAGAATAGAATTAGTGAATTATATTTAAAAAAAAAACACGTCACCATTTTTTTGTAGCACACATTACCTAAATCTGCAGCGTGACACATCCATTTCATTACCACTAGAGCTACACATACCAAAATGGCGAATCGGTGTGCAATTATTTACAAAACAAAATTATTTCGGTGCTAGATAAAATTAAACCTCTAATATTCCGAAATAAAGTACATTTGCGTAGATGTGAAACGTAAACAATGACGCGATATGACGTTACTATAATATTTGCATACACACGGAGTGTGGACTATCCAATCAACGAGCTCTTGATTAAATGGTGGTGTGCAGATCGATCCGTCTGCGGTACAGTGCACCATTCGTAAAAATATTAAATTAATCCCTGCTGATACTCAAAGGGATTGCCGATTCTGTTCCGGGAAATATCGAAGAGTACCTTTAAGCAAATGGAATGTCATGTGAACCGAGACTTGCAGCGTGGATGGAGATTAAACTGAATTCAATCTAAATGCTTATAATATAGTGGTTGGAACATTGTTGACAGAGGAAATCATTGCGCTAGCAGCGTTTAACGCCTGCATGCCAAATTGTGAGTCACTGGAGTCTGCACTGCACAAGGGAGTGAGGCAACGACCTCTGAAGTAATTCTAGAAGGCAATCGGGACGAGTTTGTATATCGTGTTACTTTGTCTACTTTGCCGGAGTAAGAAGCACCATTAACTCTTGCAAAAGCATTTGTTATTGAAATTTGATTACAGCGCCATCTATTTTAACTTTTGTGTACCAAATAACAGAGGTTATATTTGTTAGGGTTGATAGCGTTTCGATTATAATCTTTAAATTCAGATCGACATGCTATAAGCATAAATCATCTGATTTATGCGAAGTTAAAACCCTTTAAACAACAATCATCCTTCCTGTTTTATGACGCAAAATGAATTGTATTCGTAAAGCTATATGGCTAATTTATTGATGGCTTTAATGCTTAGAAACAAGTAGAAAATTTTAAAAAGACCAGTTTGCGATTGCCGATTGCCTTTCCCCAGCAACAAGACAGTTGCCTTCGTGTCCCAGATCCCCTTCGCACCTTCAGACAGCAGCCATCGACTACAGTTGTCCAAACAATTTGCACACAATACGGACACCGCACGACCCATGCCATTGACGTATGAATGGACGGATGGCTGACCAAAAAAATACTACAAGAGTATTCTATAAAGTATTTATATGAGTGACGTCAGCAGTGAGTCAGTTGCCGGCACGTGGGGCCCATGTCCTGTCGCAAGGACCTTGGCGCATAATAGTGTTAAATTATATTGAATCATTTGTATTGATGTACCGAAAATACTTGAGCTAACAAACATTATCACGTCTGAAACTAATTTACATAAGATCTCAGCCCGGAGGCACGGGTACTGGATATGTTCGCACGGCTAACAATTTATGGTTGTATATTTTGTACTTATTTCATTATTGAAGGAATGAGAATGGGTGTATTGTCTTTATTGACAGTCCAATAGATATGACAATTCGAAAAATTATTAAGATACTGTTAAGTACAAGGAAGAAACTAAACGTTTTAAATATAGTTTTATGAATTTTTATTTTATCTTAATTTTAACCATTACAGCCATTGATTCAATTTCTGTTCGTGCTTCGTATAAGCTAGTGCGTACTGTGTATCTATAAAATCATCAGACTCCGGCTCCATTAAAACCAAAAAGGTACAAAAAATGCCAAGTGTTCACCAAAAGGCTGAGCAAACTCCACCGGCAGTCATATGCTCCCAGACATACTAAGATTGATAATAGGATCTGTTGCTACCCGAAAAATACTCGATCCAAAAACAGCTTTAACACCTTGATAATAAAATTGCAAATCCTTGTAGCACTAGTTCGTGTGTTTCTGCAGATCAGGTTTGTTGTCAAAGAGATTTCAACTGAGAGACAAGAGTTTTGGGTTTAATTTCGAGCTAGCAGCATCGTGCTCCACTTTGCCTGGGCATGCGACTTGATTGTACGTCAACGCCGCGGGACTCGTTACAAACATTATGTTAAATGTTTGTGTAAATAACGTGCAAATAGTTCGGCACTGTGTCATGGCGATCCCACTGCTGTGTCATTACATTTTGAATATTAAGTTTCACTTACACCAAATGTTCTATAACTTGCATAAAGGCAAAGAAAAAATCTACCTAAATACAAAATGAAATTAAAATGGTAAGAAATATCCAGCGTCTGAACTTACAAACACTAAAGATAAGATCACCGTGTCAACTGCGCATTAAAAAGGCGACATCCAAAAACCCGAGTAATAAAACTGTTCGTCTAAGAACCTCGTATATCTGGACTATCTTTTGAAATGAGACTGTTTCGAGTGACATAGTTCTATGGGGAGGACATGGAAAAACACATTGTTTAACCCCATGCAGACATTAGACAACCAATAAAGACACCGCGTGGCGTCATGTCGTCTCCGGGGAGCAGTGACCTCTGTCGCGAAAGCCATGAGCCATGCTGGATAAAGAATGCGTAAGTCCACTGTTTTGTTGCCCGACTTGTGAACGTTCAGGTTTTAAGCGAAAAGCAAGTACCTACAGCTAATTGTACAGACACATAAGTATACTCCAAAGTTCGGAAAAACCTAGAAAATAATCAGTCCTTAACCATATGACGTTATCATGTTATGATCGAAGTTATAACATGCTATAAACATAAAGTACTGGTTCATTACCATAAATTAAATCTCTGTCCCACTTCCAAACGAATTGGTCTCAGAAACGTCAAAATCAAAATCGATGATGGTCTTATAACATAAAAATGCACGCTTTCATAACAAACTCTACTGAATAAGATTAAATCATAAATGACATTGATATTGAAATAATATTCACCCAGCGTAACATGAATAACTTGTCAAGGGTAACAGGAGCAACAACGGGAAGGACTTTTCAAGCCCCATCTGCCGTAACGATCTCTTTCATCCACTCAATATCTTGTACAAACCCAGAAACTAGACACAAATCATATAGAATGTACACAAATGTCAATCTCCAGACATTCCTTTGTCGCGGACCCTTTGTAAACAAATCATACGGGACGAAGACGAAAATAGGTCGTCGCGCATCGCAAGCGTCCGTCACACAGACCGTACGTATTTTTGGATGTGCACAGTTGCCAGTGACACTAGATACAGAAAGAATATTTGATACGTACGTACAATTGTTGCAGTGACAAACGAATTTTGTTTCAACGTTTGCAGGACAGATCAGGGGCTGCATCGGATATCCAAACAATGCGATCGAAAAGTTCGTTGCCAATGTGAACCAGTGAAGCATTCAGATATAAGTTCTTTCAAGTTGCATGCCTTTGTTTTGGTTTATTACTTTTGTTTTTCTATTTGACCAATTAATATACATGGATCTAATTCGCTTCGTAACTTAATCTACACGCATAACAACTGTTCTTATTAGACCGTTAAAGTTTGAATTTAATGACAACAAAAAGGGTTCCGAGCTGACCAAAGAACTCACCCCTCGATTAAAATAACAATGAATAATGTCCTCATTATTTAGCATCCTCTGAAACACGACATACCGCTAAATACTAAGTATTTCAATCTACATAACCGTTGAAAGGAGCATTAGTATTCAGCCTAGATCGTGCACCCGCTGAAAACGTAAATAAATACAAGCTATACTGTGCCGTTGCATTTTGTCTCGCATGCAATCGTTATGGCGATGGTTTTGTCAAAGAACAATAAATTAATGACGAAGTACGCGATATATAAGTTATTAACATTTTTGACGTTGATTTTTCTACACGAGAAAAACGTATTAACAAATTAATAATTCGTTTATAACAATAAATCATCAATAATTTTAGGTTATTACGATTAACGACTGGAGATTTTTTCAAATAAAAATTTTATGACCTCGTATATTTCCACTTGTTCAAGACATCGGCAGTTCGTTACTCTCTGATATGTAAGATTTTTTGTTTACATTCAAACAGCCTACACAACTATGAAGAAAAAAATATATATTCACCAAACCATCCTATTAAACTGGAGATAGGTCTTAAAAGAACTAGAAACTGCGGCTTTGCTAAGATAAGTTTAACATGAGTATTATCATAATTAGTCTTGCATAATATTTTGTAATATTAACTTCTCTATTCTTTACTTCAGTAGTATAAACTTGTATTATTTATCTATTATCACTTTTAATAGGTCTACCACAAGGTGCACTTGTGCATATCTGCGAGTTACTTATTCTTTGGCTGTCAAAACATAGCGTGTATTCGGCGTCTACCGTTTCATTGTTCTATAAATCGGTCACGTTACGTTTCCTTTCTCATTGTGCACCATATTATTTAGTTATTGTTTCAATAGAACCGTTTTAAATTAAATATGTATGATAAATTGTTTCAACGACATTTTAGGATACAATTTGGACACGGAATTGTTAGTGAAACATATAATTTGCAAGTAGAACTAAGGTTAAGCTTTAAAGTGTTTATATTAAGAGAGTCCTAGGAACACATGGAAACGAAGGCAAACTTGAATTCACATGCATGTATGAAGCATATACGTTTGTAGACTATCCGTTTAAACTGTTGAGAACGGTGTAATTTATTCCCAACTAAAATTAAAAAAGTGGATGAATTCAACCCGCATCGCAAATAAGGGCAAATTTTACTAGAATAGAATAGAATTCTTTATTTGCAAAGAATGTAGGTACAAATTATTTGGTGTTACACAGTTTTAAGGTTCCTTGTACATTCTACCATAATTGGCATGCAAATTTATTTAAAATAAAATAAAATAAAACTAAAATTAAAAAATTAAAACTAAAAAATTTAATTAAAACTTATCATCCAAAAATTCTTGAACTGAATAATAACACTTGCGCAAAAGTAATTCTGTAACGTGCTTTTTAAATTTTGTTAGTGGTTGTTCCTTTACAATATTCGGTAGCTTATTATAAACAAGTGGCGCCATAAAAATAACGCTTTTTCTTAAAAGTGTTGTTTTGAAAACACCCGTGCTTAACATATTTTTGTATTGGGATCTAATACTTATTGTTCTATTTCGAGTTTCCTTCAAGCTTGTAAACAGGTGTGAGTTTGTTTTAACAAATATACATAATTCAAATATATAAAGACATGGGAAGGTTAATAGTTTATGAGACTTAAATATAGGTAGACAGCTGTCAGTTACTTTTAGGTCAAAAATAGCTCTGATGCAGCGTTTTTGAGCTTTAAAAATACTCTCTTTCTCGCTGCAGTTGCCCCAGAATATTACACCGAACCTTAAAAGTGAAATAACTAGTCCGTGATAGGCAACCAACACGCTAGGCAGGTCCACTTTTTTGGACAAATTGTGCAACATGAAAGCAGATGTACTTAACCTCTTACAAATACTCTCTGCTTGAGCCTTCCATGTGAGTCGGCTATCAATGAGTATACCCAAAAATTTTGCAACATCTACTGTGCCAACAGCTTGGCCAATGTGGTTTATATTCATGGTATTAGGAGGGACTCTTTGGTAAAAATGCATAACTTTAGTCTTTTGAGGATTTATTATTAAATTATTGTGATTTAACCAAATTATTAGAGAACTAAGAGTGTTATTAATGTCTTGTTCATAATTTTGTTTATTGGTACATTTTATTAAAGACGTACTGTCATCGGCAAATAATACCATTGGATTAGGTGTTTGGCGGGGGAGGTCGTTTTACTAAATCACTTTTATTTGATAAAGAACCTAACATACTGATTTCTTCATAGGCGCTTAATGAAATGATAGATCTGGGTGTCAACAAGACACAACAAGCTGCTTACAATGCTTGCCTCTATTATTATCATTTTTCAAATTAGCCTTTTGAAAGATTAGTAGGCCGTAGCTTTATACAGCTTTACAATAAAACCCGCAAAGCAAGCAGAATGTATCAAATTAAGGGTATGCTTATGAACTCGAGCCAGGCCTGACACGGCCTTACACCTAGGCAACAATACAAATACCTTGAAAGACTTCCAAACCATTAAACACTAATTACATATTGATTTGGAATCATGTCAAAGGCTTTTATTAATAACCAAATCCATCTAGAACTTGATAAAATCCGAGGATTATATCGACCATTTTTGGAATTTTCTATTCCATTAACAAAGGAAATAAAACCCAAAAGGGTGCCTATTATTACAATTAATGTTTAAAGTATCCTAACTATTTTCTACAGATATTATTAATCCGAAATGGATGATACTAGGGATGGCTACAGTAAGTTATTTCAATGATAAGTAAGCGTCTTGAGTCTTGATACAACTAATATGCATGATATTGCGACAAAATATTAATAAGAAGAAAGGAAGGATCTCAAGACGATATTATGAAAATATTGCTATATTTTTATGAAGGAATGAGACTTCCCGAGCATTTAGCCAACAGACAAATAAGAGAGAGGTTTTTGCCCTACCGAGGGAGACACTTAATAAATAAAAATAATTTACTTCTACACGTCCTGTATTTTTTCTTTTGATCTCTTCCACTGGCAAGATAATAGCACTCATTGCAGAAAGGGAAAATCCAGCATTATATACAAAAAAAAATGTAGCAATCTCATACAGCATAAACACAAGAAAGCTAAAAAACCCGCCAACGAAAATGAACTTTGGAATGGCAATGATAATACAGCCTCGGCAAACAAGATCTCAAAGATTTCCAATCAAAACCCGGTTAAACGTAGTTCAAACAATTACCAACACAAATCTGTAAGAGATGGTTGTTATCAACGAACACAAATACAGTATTGTTTATCAACGTTAGATTAGGCGCCGCTAGATGTAGGTTGTGATAAGATCGACGTGCCACCGCCAACGTGGCCACGAGGGCTTTACTCAAGAAGCTAATACCTTCATTTTGTACTTGTGAGTTTGCTGACAGGCTTTAGAACGGCCGACGTGACGACTAGCATTCTCTTGACTGGAAATATTTTTTTAAATAAATTAATATATTTTTTTTGCAACTAAACGTGGTAAAACATTTAAAGAGGCAATACTTACTACTCAAAGAACTATGCTAGATAAATAAGAACAGATATGTACATAAGTAACTAAATCCCCTGGCTGAACCTCTGCGATATATAAGATTAGAAGGGATGCTTCTACTTCCTCCCCCACCCAATTAGTTGGTCTAGCTTCTAAGCGTCACTCCTGTGTCAAATTCACTCAATTAACTTCGGAAACTTAACCTTGGCACTGAATATCCACTAACGTTCCGCTTGCCTACATAAATAATGGCATTAGGCGTTTTTCGAGGTCAAAACCTCTGCATTAAGTGTTATGGTAAAAGCATTTACGTGTTTTCTCTTTTGTCAAAGCACTAGAGAAATACGCACGAACCAGCAGTAGACGTGAAGTGATTGAAGTGTAACCTGATCCAAGACCTATTTCCGAGTCTTAACTTGAAACAAGTAGAATAAAACGTTAATTGCAATTAAAAGTTTAAGCGATGATGTAGAAGACGGCATAGAAGTCGGTATAACATTTCAGCTAGCTTGCACATCTAATAATACAATCCTGACACCAGAAGCCATTAAATAGACTATTCTTAGCCGAGACTACAGGGCACTGATATCAATACTGTTGAAGCAACAAACAATTTAAGGAGAAGGCAAATTGCAACAGGTTTAGTACCTTACGATGAATTCTTAGAATCACTTTTTATTTCTAGTGTAAGCTCGCGAGCCTAATCTCATCGTGGGTATGGTAAAGCGATAGATTCAAACTAACGTCTCCAGCCAGTTGCTAGGCAGTGCACCGCGGCACCGGCTCGGTGGAATGTTGCTGTCTATTTGTTCGTGTATGAGCAAATACGAACGGCGGTAAGTATTCATCGTGGGTATATTATAACGGTTAATATTAATTCTTTGTTTAGCACAGCTTAAGGAAAACAAAAGATGTAAAGGTCATGAACTTTGGATACCCGGAAGCTAACGAAGCTGACATTTAGAAATCGACGTTCACAAATAAGTTTTATTTCAGCGAAAATGTTTTATATAAATCCTCTAGATACAATACATCTCCGGATGAAAAATTAATGAAATGCCTAATTTCGTAAAATCTATTGATAATAACGACTTAATACTGATTCCAATCAACATTTACTTTAGTATCCATACAGGAGTACGATGCACTAGACTGGTAGAATGTCGCCGTAAAGCGCCTGCGCGATTACTATGCGTGGGCGCCGGGATCGATGCATCGCAGGAATATAGTATAAGTAGGTAGTGATTTTGAAATCAAACATATTGGAGTTCTACATTTATTATTATAAACCAGAAAGTTAAACTCAAAAATAATATTTCATATACTAGAGAATTTCGCGTACCTAATTAATAAGAAGTTTCAAAATAAATCTGCTTGGAGTGTGAAATTCAGAGTGCAGGACAGAGACACTATAACATCTGCTATGTAGTGAACTAGAAAACAACTTTGGTCATCAGTCGCAATAAGCTTCAAGCAGAAAGCGCAAGAAATAAAAAATTGGTCAACGTAGACGTCCACCTAAATAAATACAATAAATAGCTGTAATATGATCTAAAGGCAAATATTATACAAATGTACACTTTATTTACACAAGGACTCCACTTAAAATTAAGCTTGGTTTAAAGAGATCTAGTTCTCTTTAAACCAAGTAATCTAGTTAAATTGGTGTTATCGTAGTATCCCTTGACAATAACCAAGTTCATGCGTAACAGCTACTATCTGTATTACCCTCTAAAATTTTCAGCGTAAAGTAGGACAAGAATTAAAAGAACAGGAAGGAGTTCCAAAACCGAATTAAAGTTCTCTCTTTAAAATATCCATATAAAATTACAGCTGGCAAAAACGACACAGATTTTTTTAAAGTCTTGACCAAGAAACTGCTTCCATCTCATGACAACCTCTACCAAAGCACCAACCTTGTTGATAAGATAATACATTTAAAACAGATGTCTGTCAACCCTGTCTTATCATAATCATGGTAGTAACAATACGAATCATAATCATAACATTTGTAACTGACAATAATTTACTCAGGAGAACAAAGAGCATAAAATGTAGGAAAGAGAGATAAAGCGCCGAGTGCTAGCCCAAAAATATACGTGTCCAAAAAAGGAATTAGGTGTTCAAAGAAGAGTGTTATAAAAGCTTGTGTCTTTGCAACAATTGATATAAATGAAGAAAGTTCTAAAATAATATAGCAAAAGTAGACGTCTCCCCGAACTGCCTCACTCAGGGCGAGAAAAAACGGGATGACATTTCCATATAACAAAAATGTTGACCACGTTTTAAGAATTCTCCTAATCAAAGTAAAATACACATGGGTGTGGTTCAGTAGAAAAACCAAGCACCAGACAAAATTTTGTCATCAAAAAGCCAATGCAACTTTCAAAGCACAAAACATTAAAATAAGATCAGTATATCATTATGAGCATGGAGAGAAGAGAAAGATAAGGCACTAAGAATAAGACGATGGTCAATAAACAGAGGCCAACCAATAACAACGCTTAGTATTTATTTACACACATTGATCGCGTGATCTGGCGGCGCCGAAACGTGATGCTTATACTACAATCACGTTATCATTGACATATTTGCGAACTGAACGGGTTTTTTGGCTCATTATTGTGGGGAAATTAGATAAAAAAAATTATGAATTATCAAACTTGGAGCTTATGAGAGGCTCTCTTGAGTCTACAGAAGTGGAATTTGTGACTGTTCTACCAACAGAACTTGTATCAACAAATTAATCAGAATTGACACAGGTAATCAATAAAACATTTGCACATTCTCCCGCCCTATTTCCAACAGCAGAAAGATAACATATCCACGCGATAATAACGTATGTATTACAACTGTCGCGGCACAATGGTCAGACGAACGTAAAACATTATCTGTGACGTCCACTAGGTCGCCAAACCTGTATTTAATGATAAATAGTACACAACAAGCTGCCAAACTATTATAAACTCTAACTATATTTAATAAAGATGGGTATTGAACGAGGAGCGTGGCGAGCCAACCTTCAAAAGTTATGCGACTCGAAGCGATTAGCAATCAAAACAAATAGAATTTTAAAAGGTATGGAAATAAATACAGTGACATAATACGATGTTAAGTGGCCGATACGATTAGTACAGAAATGTGTGGGTATTTTTATAGTTAGTTTAATTTGCTAGTAAAATTGACATATATCGTTCCACTTGTGTGTTAGTGGGGATCTATAACACTATGTTGTACTAAAAGTCAGAGAAAAATATCTACAATATCAATCAATACATTTAAGTCACAGTGTTGTGGGGTAACCTGACATATTTAATCAAGTCACTTGTAGACAGGATGCGTCCACATGTCACTTCCCTAGCCCGTCCCTACCGTTCATCCAATTTGGTCATTGAAACCTCAAAAGTTCCTGCTATTAGGAACCTAATCCGTCCCACGACATTATCAAAATCGTTGAATCGACGAATTTTTTACAACAACAACTTCATTAGCAAAGTTGTAATACAGAATGGAAAATTTATTTCATAAAAGAAAAACACCTGATGACGTACACACTAGCACTAGAAAATTCTATTTGCCAATCCCTAGTCTACCCAAAAAGTCCAATTTCTTTCCTCAACCATTAGTATTTTCTCCCACACATTTGTACTACTCCACTGTCTACTGCACATAAACATTGCCCTCCCCCACCCCTCCCCATAATGTCAATGATGTTGACTAGTTGTCGGCACGTAAAGATCCCACTTGTTTACCAATACGAGTCGTATGTCATTGCGCAACGGAACGTAGTCACTGCACCGAAGCGCATGCGTGACACAAAATATACGGGAGTATAATGCGTACGCGCACACATCGACATCTCCTCGACTAAACAATCAAATTCCTTCTGAAAGCATTTAAATATGAGCGCTCTTATGATATGTTTCATAATAGTTTGTTTCATAAACAAGTTATAATATGTATTTGAATTTTATTTTACTGAAAAATATTAAGAATGTGTAATTTCTCGAAATTTCTAGAACACAATGGTCAATTTCGTGTAAGTAAAGAATCAAGTAACGTGTACGCAAACATCATTATGTTACATAATAAATATAACATTTGTCTGTCTGACACACAGAATCAATATCAAAACTAGCAAACATCGGATCAAGATATTTAAAGATCATACTTATTTACGTGCCAAAGAGCAAAAAAAAACAGACAAGACTATCGCAAAAAATCTGAAGTCATCGACATAACGAAAACAAATGCTAAACCAGACCTCCGTTCAAATTTCAACCGTCAATTAAGTTGCCATAGGAAAAACTAAGTAGATATAGATAATAAATTTTTATTAAGTCATCGTGTACACGTGTTATAAGTTAGTAGGAATCTATAGCTATTTATATAGTCTATTTTAATATTCATCATAAAAACGTGATGTTTACATGGTCGATTCTGTCGTTTTTTCGTACTTTGAATGAACTGACTACTATTTAATATTAATAGGCGTTTGGTTTAGGCGAAATCTTTTGTAAACAGACAATATGGAGACCGATACTTTTTGTTGATTTTATTGGCAAATTATTAGTGATTTTGGTAATATTTAAAATACTTGTTTGTATGTTTTGATTAACGGCTGAACACACTCTAACATTTAGGAGACTAGGACATTTATTTTTATAAATTTATACAAATGCTGTCGTGTAAGTTGTTTTACTATATGCTAATATATTCTAACGGGTATTAGGTTTCTAGATATTTCTTTGTATCATACCATAACAATGGTTTAGCACAGAACAATTTAACAACCCAATACTTTTTACAATCGCATCGTATCAGAGGCGTGTATAAAACTATAGCTTGACGTCATTCACCCATCACCTCGAATTATCAATGAAATAATTAAGAATATATCAGTTATGTTATGGTTATGGCAACAATGAGCCGATATGAATCGGATATAAAACTGGTTTCAATGTAGGGACGTACTGCGCGTCATATAATAATATGTGTTACATTGCATAAGAACGTAGATTGATGCAATTGTAGAGTGCTGAGTGCAAATTGCATTCGCCCTTTGCACCCATACAAGTTGTTGAACAATGGGCGGTTGTTAGAGGAATTTTTTTATAACTATTCGAGATTATAGGCAGGCTCATTAATCCTTTGGAAAGAAAAGTTATTGAAAAATAGTATACTACCAATAAAAATAACAACACCGCATTTGCTTTGATTAACTTAACATTCATTATCATTCTAAGACGATGTTATTATAGCAATCAAATTAAAGTATCCGTTAATAAAACAAATAAAGAAATGGATCCAATTCTTAAGACTCCAAACGTTAACAGCAACTGTTTAGCCATCTTTGATAACAACCAAGTTCAGCTCAATCATGCACGCTTAAAAGTGCAAGCCGTCAAAACAAACAGCAGTGGCGCGCACGCTCGCTACACTAACCCGTGTTGGTTGCGTAAGAGCAGACGCACAAACACAATTCGTCACGACGCGATGTAAACACGTGTACAAGGATACATTTGTTTAGTGCTACCGTTGTACTCGTTATGATCAACGGTGTCAATGTCGGGATGATGACAGCTCCGGCTCAAAGACCATGCGAAAGTCACATTTAGGACAACTTTATGCGATCCAGAGAAGTCATTCTTATTAACAGGAGACACTGGAACATCTATTTGGGAAAAGCCAAGAATCTCAAATGTTGTTTCGCCTAAGAACCAATAGTCAGGGATACTTAAGACCTCGTCGACGAGGTTAGCAGCTACGTCAGTGAATTCCAGACAATCTCAGACAATATAGCGAACAAATCAGGTCCAGTTTAATTGAAGTGTGACGTATAAGTACTAGAAAGAGGTTGATAGAGCTATTGAAATAAACAATGCGTTATTTAGACGGAGCCGCACAGACAAATATAACTGGGATATATTGACTGGTATTAATCTATTAGTATTAATTAGTGCACTTAGACCTGGAACTTATGATCTCTGAGTTTATCATTCAACTCCTATTCGCCAACTAATTAGTCTATAATTATTGAAAAGCTTTATTATGTGATAATATTCTCGTTTACTGATGTTATATTTGACGATAAAAAGTTGTTAAGAATTTTAAAAACTTAGTTGTATTCTATTTTTGTAGACATCGACAAAATATCGGAGTAGACAACAGACACTGATATTGAATAATGCAATTATTCCATAGATAAGTCTGCTCATCTATGCACCTGTTTAGCATTGAAGCCTGTTGCTGTATATCTAGACTAGATCTCGAGTCTCGAGCGACCTAGTTCGTAATACTATCAATACGAGCGAGCAAAACGTTCCAACGCGACGCGTATGACATTAGCTAACATAGGTGTGTACTAACAAAGATCTTTACATACATGTGAGTAGTTTTCCATTCCCTTTGAATGGATACTAAATGTTAAATGTCAAAGGTAAATTGGCGATTGAGTTCTCCATTTGAAGATTATTGTGTTCCTGAGTATTATGAGCACAAAATCAATATTTCGAAGTCTCATTAGGAAGTTTTCTATTCCTGGTATTCGAAGAATGAAGTACCTATATGTACTCGTGTAACCTTTATTTATTAGCTATTCATAAGTCTACCACTGACTGTAGACATAACATCAACCTGATATTTGCATGAAATAGATATAATTTCATAAAAAAGCATAACACAACCTGTGCAGTCTCATAAATAATTAAAGTTAATAAAAAACCCAATGAAGAAACCGAAAGAGGAAAAGATACTAAGAAAACAGTATGATTCATGACAGAACAATTTGACTTGGTACCTACGTCGTGGACTGATGTAAGTATTGACAGACGAACTGCTTTCACTTTTTGCCCACCGGCCAGCATACACCACATTTTCCTGTTACACTTTCAACAATCCAATGTTTATTGAAAGCTCACGGAGACTGCGTGATAGGAAAATTAATGAAACCATGTCTACGCTAAAGGGCAAAACACGAGATTTCTATAGCAACCAAAATTTACAAGTATCCATAGATTGTCCAGCCATGATTCCTCTAGCAAGACGTCATAAGTCGTTACTGGGCATAGATAAGATGTCAAAAAAGTGATACTTTTCTTTGATATTTTAGCGTACTAGTTTGGGGACCCAATTTAGTGGGTTAGGTCTGACGACTATCCGTCTTAGAAACTGCCAAAAAACTTTAGCTAACAGACGGGAACGAACTGTTTTGTTTTGAAGGATCTAAAAATCTAACAAGACACGCTAGACTATTTAAAACAAAACTATAAAAAGAACAGGTACACCAAAGAGTAAAAAGAAAATTCATGAGAACAGGCAATTTCAAAATCTCCTGGCACTGCAATCAAAGCACCATAAGTCCTACTTTCCGATGTTATGACTTCACCGGTTCCCACCTAATAGACTCTGATAGCCATGTGCATTACGCCCAAGGCCAGGCAACACATGTGACACACATACTCTGTGCAACTGAACATGGTAATGGCAAGTAAACAACATTTTGTGGTACATGTTGTACATTTAAGTGTGGGAGAGCTAAGCTTCGGCTCGACCGGAGTGATACCACGGCCTCATAGAAAACCGGCGTGAAACAACTACACATTTGTGTTTCGCTGTGTGATTAAAGTTACTGGAGGCACAATCCCCCCTCTCCCCCATCCCTTCCCAATCCTTAAATATCTGAAACCCTTATCCCTAAAAGGCTGGCAACGCATTCGTAACTCGTTTTGTGTTGCAGGTGTACATGGACGGCGGCGCTGACTGCTTAAAACAAGCCAAATGCCACCAATCTGTCATTTAAGATAGCCACGAATTGTGCTGACAGATCAGCGACTAAGATTGTGTAAGAACTACAGGATTCATGTGATGAGTAACTGCATTACGTCATAAGAAAGCCTAATTTGCTCAAGCGCATATCTTACCAAAATGGCAGCTAAGTTTGTTTTGAGTTTACGTACAAGATTTAGATATTAACATGTATTTTTTAGAACAGTTTACTCTGAGCGAATGCACTTATTGGCTTTTAGCGAAGAATATCAAACTAAATTCATCATATTGCAAGACATCATATGGGAATGATAACAATAACATATTATTCTCACAAGCTGTTAGACTTGACCCGGGTCTTATAAAGAAAATGGGTTAGGTATTATGACTCGAATACATTACGAATTACGAATAGAGCAATAAAATTACAATTTTACATAAGAGCTGGCTTAATTGCAATGCTTAATTGTCATTTGCAAGGTAAGTAGTAATTTATGTTAATACGAAGCAATCAATTATCAAGTATCTATTTGTAATATGCGACAAATAGTCACCTTCGTCATCATCTTCACCTTCCATTTCTATTAAAACCGAATGCAAGAATGGCAAAGTTGCAACTGTATAACCTCTGAAGAACCTTCCACGTCTCGCATAATTACTAAACCGTAACAATTAGCATAATTATGTAATTTATTACTCAATAGGAAAATGAGAGAAAAAGTGCATTTCGGTCACATTCAGGGTTTTCATAGTGGAAAACAAGTTGATAAGACTCAAGTCGTTGGCAAGTTCAAGAGAAATCTACGATTGCTGATAATTAGGTAGTTTACTTAGTTTCTTTATTTTAATTAATTCGTGACGTCATAACCTTTTCCGTGTACTCGAATTCGTCATACCACGTACTTTAACTGATACCTCTGCAGGTATATAGACATGAAATGATACAAACGCAATAAACGAACGCAACAGAAGCGTAATCAAACAGTGGTCCATACTAGGACATTCAACTATCTCCGAAAAGTGAATCACAGGTGAACGGGTGACGTCACCACAATCCACATATCATGGAGGACAACGGTATCAGCATCGATAGCACTTATTTGTTAACCGCTTAGTCACCGTTACGAGAAACATGCTCAGTTGCTCAGGTAGCCGCCACTTTCATTTAGGAATGAGGAAATTTTGGGAAGGTCATTCGTCTGACCCTACCTTTTGAGTACAAAATAATACCAAATCTCATTTCGATTTGTTTTGGTTTGAAAAATAACGGTAGCATGAAATAAAATAAACTTTAAGGTTCAGGTCCTCTGTTCCCAAAAATATCTTATTGGAAAAAAATAAACTTCTGCTGGTAAACCAAAATGGCAGTTTTACGAAGTCTCTGTCGTAAGGTTATGGTCGGATTCCATGTCAATCCATTCATCTTTTCAAGCAATTGTTTGAGATTGAACATAAAAGTTAAATGATTTTTGGACACGTGACGTTTTTGAAAAGTTAAGTAGAGAATGGAAGTGCAATTTACGATTCTAAATTGTTTCGCAATAAGTATTGGCCAGTACTACATACTACGTTATGAAGGAGCAGCATAAATTAACATACAATATTTCAGGTATTCCACCCTTATGTTGCACCAGGAGCCTGTCATCTTACCAGTAACCAGTCTGCGATGCAATATACAACTCATTTCTACTTCACTTGCGTAACCTAGTAAATATGTACAATTATTTTACTACAAATACCTAATTACTTATATATTTATTCACATTAATATTTCATAGACATTTAATATGATTACTTAAAAGAAGTTTTAATATGCCGCCATAAACCACATTGGCTATCCCCTTAATATTCTGAAAAAATACACATAAACTGGCAGGAAAACATCCTATACTTTTTTGTAAACAATAAGGTAGGTACCACAACATTGATATCTTTAATTAATTTACCAATTTACCTTCAAAGCCCATAGATATAAATAGATTAAAAGAGATAAACAAGCACAGTTCAATGACCTCAATGACAAAATATAGTATTGGTATAAAGTTGTTTACTTATTTATAAATTGTGTTTAATCAGATATTTATTGGTCTTTAGGTCAAAATAAACTGACTAGTAAGGATTTAAGTGCAACTTTAATTTTAATATTTGTGACTATTATACTAGAAGGTAGCTTTGACTAGCAAAAATAGTTATATACACATACCTACATGTACCTACTCTTAATTAATTTTAAAATAAAAACAACATGGTATGTATGGTAACTGCAGTGACAGCAAAAAATAATTATTTATGATTACGTCAATTTCAATGCAATTATTTTATTTTTGTGTCTTCATATTATACTTTTACCTATTCACAAGTTTCTCAAAATATTCAAAATAACGCCTTGATTTTCCAATACGGACATTTTTGAATAGTTTATTTATGTGTTCAATAACTTATTTCATTTTAAAACTACTGCAATATATGTAGAAGACAAACAAAACGGAAAGCACAACAAATAGCTTATTGCTGCAATACCAATCAGCTTGCCTTGTTTCCTATTACAAATTAAATAAGAAATAATAATATGTATAATAACACAGTAACTAATTGCTAAATAACAAAACTGATGCATTTAATCTTCTAGTTATGTGTTACTTTGTCATGTTTTCCTTCCTCAAAGAACGCTAACATTTGGAAACCCGGTTTTTGGATATTTACCTACTTATACTAAATTAGTTCATATGGAACTAAATCAATATAGTTAACATTAAGCCACTGGAGTCCTGCATTAGCGAAGTATTTGCCTTCAACAGATTCCAGAAAGCAGTTAAGGTGTTAATATATTTTTATGAATACTAGCTGCAAATAAATAATGTTAGACAACAAAATTAATTGGAAAAGTTATGATGCATTTATATGTGCTAAAGTTTAGGTAACCAGTTAGTTATTTTTAAATAGTTGTTATTCAATCTCAACCAAATACAAAGAAAATGTATAACTTAATTTTTAAATGTATAAATATTAAATAACTTAATTTTAATATTGGCAAACAATCAATGTTGGTATTAAAAAGAAAAAAAAACAATACTAGTATTAACATAAGGTGGTATTAACATTAGTATTAACAATTTGCATTAGCCACATTCATAATTATGTCAATTTGTTTGAGTTATTTTATATATATATACATCCTGTTTTGCCCTGCAATTACTACTCTGTTAAACAGGTAAAGAACCTTACTTATGTAATAATTAAATAGAATGCTTGGTATAATATACAGACAAATTGTTTTAGCAAAATAAAATTCCCTAAAAATATTGGTCAATTATTTTAAGACTCAATAGATACTTGTATTTTAAATGAGATCTGAAGCTTAGATAAAATTAATAATGCATACTTTATTTATAGAAGTAAAAACAAAGACGGCCTTGCTTGTCTATGATTCGGGGGATTCTGGCATGTTCGCTTTATAATCAAAGTAGCAGCATTTTAAAATTATTACCATGTGTAGTTGTGTTATGAATAAGGTAGCGCCAATGATGCAATTCATCAGATTAAAAAACTATTTTATGATGAAATAGAGAATTGATATGACAAGTCGGCTTATTTTTCTGTAAAACTGAGTCTTATAAGAATAATGTTCAAGTAAGAATGACTTGCAAAATATCACCAAATCAACAATCACATTTCTATGTATTGCATCATACAATCAGAGTACAACCATATTGGATGTATCTTATCTGCTATATGCTTAAAATAACTAGTAACCAGTGATAATCATTATCAAACTATTCATTAAGCTTGGACATTGATCGTAAAATGGCAAGATTCTGTTTTTGTTTACCACTTTTTGATAAGACACAGTGAGTGTTTGCAAAAATATTGTTTGTGGTATTTTCCTACAAACAAGCTCTGGTGACTAATTATGATTCTGTACATTTAGTGAGAAAAGAAATGGTATATTGTGTTGCAGAAACGGATCTAACAAGCAACTGGCATGCATGACTGACTGTAAAAATAGATTTGTATTTTCATGATATTATATTATTAGCAATGCTATTCATGTACAAGTGGCCAGGTGTAACTCAGTCTTTCATCATTTCAAGTCTGGGGACATGATTTACATAAGCCACATGTGTCAACAAAGATTTTGAACACTACAATTTTTTTAACAAAAATACAACAGGTGGGTTGAACATAAACAATATGATTTGTTTACAAACAAAAGCTAGTGAGTGCACATAAGTAGATGAGCAGGGCGCCGGCGTGGGGCTGCGGGCAGCGAGAGTGCCGCGTGCACTTACCTCTTGGGCAGCAGCATGGCGGCGGAGCCCTTCCGTTGGAAAACGCCGTCCACCAACACTCCATTCTTGCTATTACACGTCAGGTAGAACTCAGGGTGATCGTAAAATAGTTCGAGGTGTCTACGAGATATGAAACTCGAGTGTCCCATGTTAACGTCCACTTGGCCTCTACTAGAGTTCCGGCCTATCACGACACGCTTCTGGCGAATGAGGTACTCGAAGTCGCGGCCGTCGAGCCTCGCGATCGCGATGGGGGCCGGCTCCTGGGCCCACTGCACCTTGGAGGGTGACGGGGGCGCTGACTTCAGAGAGAGCAGCGCCCACGCGTCGCTCTCCGAGCTTCGCGTAAACTGAGTCTGGGCCATGGCAGGCGCGCGCGTACAGATATCACCAACGCTGTCCACACGCGGGGCGCGAACGCCTTGCACGAGGGCACATCACAATACCGCCGCGAGAACCGCCGCCGCCGCGTCGCGACCCGGATATCCGGAACCTGCCGAACCCGTGCCTTTACAATTTGAGGTTACTGACGGGACGCACATGCGCAAAGTTTCTACTTGTGCGGTAAACAAGAATTATATAAACCACCACACCACCACGTGATAATAATGTATACATATACCTAGTCCGGAAGAGCGGATCGATACTATAAAGTACGGATATGTCTTATATGAACGAAATATTAACCTTTTGGTTGTTGCACAACTGAATTTTCGCAATTGGACCGAAATTAGACACTAAAGTAAACACGAGGCGAGAACAAAAATAACCAAAAACGTCAGTTCGGCATACGCAGTTTACAAGTTCGCCGCGCCATCTATGCAACATAGCAACAAATTGTAAATATTTAGTTCCGTTTCACGCATTTGTTACCGGCGTTCTAGATTGTACAAATTAAGCACTAATCTTTTGTTTCATTGTTTTAAACATTGACATCTTTAAAATGGTTTCGTATATTTGAGTTTATTGGAATGCCTATAAATTTGTTTTATTGGCGGATTACCTGTTGTTCTGTTTTTAGTACTAAACATTTTATAAGAATTTTATGTTGAGTGAAACGAAATTATATCAATAGTGATAGGCATTTTTATAATCCAATATAATACGTTAAACTTACTTGGAAGACATTTATTTATTTACAATCTTGATATTGTATTGTAAATAAAATATAACTTTATAGATAACGCAATTAATGATTATATTTTACCCGCATAAATATATTTTAAAAACAATTAATTCATATAAAGTTCGCTTATTATTATTGAAGACCCAGATTATTTTTAATTTCTTCAAATTATTATGACACAAGTATACGACCAATCACATTTTGGGAGCTGTAATTATGAATAAGGATGAATAAATAAAAGTGAACAAAAGATAAAAGTGTTCCGTTTACGCTTATACTTGTCTATGACTTATAGCCCATCACTACGGAAAAATACGCTGACGTCATCGACATAGTTAGTCTATGGACTTTGTTGACATTATTTTTATTTGAGTTTGAGTAGCAAATTGTGCAGTGTTTATAAAAGTGCAATGTAAATGATAACACACAAATACAATAAATAAATTGAAGTGTACGTTAATCGCTTACTTCGATTTCCTCGTCAGTTGTGTAAAAAAGGTGAGTTAATACAACATTAGCGCGAAATTTAAAATGCTGTTTTTGGAAAATATTTTGTGCACCCCAAAAATATTATTTTTGTGCTCATTGAAATTATGAAATATATGTACGTCTTTGGTTTTTTCTTATGTGAAAGTAAACACTATTTCTATATTTCCATTGTACAATCAAATATTTATACATAATCTACTTAATACTTAGCCATAAATATGGAAGACTTAATAAATATTCTTATAAGAATTTTCGACGTCGCAGTAAAATTTTTGGCAATAGATTGGTTATAAATTGCTATATAGATACTATAGCCATTAATTAATTTTACCAACCTTCACTCGCATATAATATGTCTGGATTAAAGCCAAACTAATAATGAAAAATAATTCTCTAGACATTATATTATTATGTTACTAAGCAAAACTCACCATCTAATATACCATAAGTTGATCAGATTCACAAAAAATCAACAAGTGGAAAGCCTTTTAGGGTATCTCTCTATCAATTAAATTCCAATTTATTATAATATAGTTGTCTCTGCCCCTGTTTCAGTGTCTGGATTGCCACTATGTATCAGAAAATAAAAATTCATATAGAGTGTCATTTTTTAGTGCAATGGGCAACATAAATTTTTCGGCTATGTCCTTAAAATAACTATTGTCATATGAAATTAGAAAACTTTTAACAGTTGCTCAGTAAATGCACAATTAATACATATAGGTATTTGTGTCTGAAAATCACAAATTTACGGGTCATTACATATTGTTCTACTGTCACAAAACATGGGCTATTTTTATGAAGGATGATTGTGTCTTCTCATCATTTTGACAATACTATTTCTATTGTGATCACTGATCAAGATACATTGCTTATTTTTACCATTGGAATGGATCACTATACTATAATAATAATATTATGTTTATTAGCTCTGGTGAATCCATCAGACATATTATTTCCGGCTGTGGTCGTTTGGCTAATGGGGAATACTTGCACAGACATAATCAGGTGGCCAAGATTATTCATCAGCAACTTGCTTTGAAATACCGGCTTGTTGAGTCTGAGGTCCCGTACTACAAGTATGTGCCCGACCCAGTTCTCGAAAAAGACCATATCACATTGTACTGGGATCGGTCTATCATCACAGACAGGACTATTGTAGCCAATAAGCCTGACATAGTGGTGGTAGACCGACTACCGCGTCGCACGACGATAATCGATGTTGCCATTCCTCATGACGAGAACCTCGTGAAAGCTGAGAAAGATAAACAATTGAAATATCTCGACTTAGCTCACGAGGTTGTTGACATGTGGAATGTGGACTCGGCCATCGTTGTGCCGACAGTTGTGTCGGCAAACGGGTTAGTCCCCAAAAGCCTCGACAACCACCTTAAGAGGCTGACGTTAGGCGGATGGATCAAGGGCCTCATACAGAAGGCAGTCCTCCTTGAAACGGCACGTATTGTGAGGAGGTTCTTGTCTCTGGAGCCCTAACCGCCGGCAGCTTGGACCTTGCTCCCGCTGCCAGCTGGCTCCTACTTTTATATTTTTAAATATTATTTTATTTTATAGTAATATTTAAAAATGTAATTTTAGAGCGATGTTAATAAATATATGAAAATAATATTATGTATTAACTATACATTTATGCACATTTTTCATAAACAATTATTTTTATCATTTGAGTGCTTCTGGTCTATAGGTGCCCACTGCTGAGCAAATCCTCTTTCTCACTTGAAGAAGGCTTCAGCATTAATCATCACACTTGCTCAAGGCAGGCAGGCGATTTCAAACTTAGAAGTCTGAGCTTGTAGTATAACTTCCTCACAATGTTTTGTACTTTATCTGTTATGGCTACATAAAATTATAAAAGCATATTTTATCAGAAAAAGGTCACATTGGGACTTGCTAGGTTTCAAACCAGCACCCTCATACAGGACAAGCTTTCCCACAGCAAAAAGGTACTGATCTCATTGAACAAATTTTAACATGATACAAAGGATGTAAATGCTTGGTGTCAAGCTGGACCTGCTCCCTAGGATAATATACATGAGATAAATAATTCATGTTTAAGTGGAATATTGATTTAACGGAATGAAAAGTTAATAATTATTTTAAATGTGAGGGTCCCATAATCAGATCAAATGTAATAATTATGTATACTTAAAGTAGACTAGCAGAATGTTCTCGCCTCAGTTTGTAAGTTGTCATGATCACTTTAAGGTCTTAGTGGCAGTGGCATGAGCATTGGATCACTTATTCTCTATGATCGGGATGATGTGAATTTGAAACACAAGTTCGTGTACTGGCATTGCTGGGACTTGCAATTGTGAAAATGATTGAAAAAAGATACCATTAAGTTTCAGTTCCCCTAAAAAAACCCTAACAACCCTTTTTTGAAAGGCCGGTAACTCACTTGTTATTACAATGTTTTCCTCTCTTCGTTGTTTGCTAAAATCATAACAAATCACATCAGTCACTCATCATAACTGGCCACGGCTGCGAAATGGCCTCTTCTAAAGCGTATACAGTTTGAGCATTAATCACCAAGCTTGCTCAAGGCGAATTGGAGATATCAGATTTATATTATTAGATATTTTTTCATTCAGATTTATTTAGGAATTGCAAGTACCTACTGGTTTTCACACGTTATTTTCTTTCATCAGAGTTCCGAGTTGTAGTGTCTGAATAAACTACAACTCGGAAAAAATCACATTGGTGCTTGCTAGGGACATACTTAGGGATGATGATTTTTTTATCTAGATCTAGGTAGGTAACCTACCTAATAAAAACATAACCTCAAAATCATAAACAATTTCGGAACATGCCAATAAATTGTTTCATTAAAACTCTAAACATCGAGAATATTATCTATAAAGGTAGTTGGGGGGGACACACGTGTGTCAGGATAGGGTTTCGAGGGACGGAACAGCGACGAAGCGATGACGTCACAGAAACAGGACTCGATGTCCGCCGTTTTGCGAGGGTAAATTGATTTAAAATATATTCTGACGTCATGATTTATTGAGACATATTGACCGGTGACGTAGCCACTTCCCTCTCAAACTTAATTTCGTTTTAACTAATATTGCTTTCTTGTTTCTAACTAGATATTTTTATATTTTATATCTAACCCTTTTATCATCCCATCATGTCATCCCTTTAATGTACTTAACTGTAGGAATTAAAATAAGAGTGGGTACCTACTTAATAGTAATTGAAACAATCGTAGCTATGAAATATCTTTATTTGGCAAATACTTGAATATGACTAGGCACATTATCACAGTGATTACATTTAGTTATTATAAATTAATAAGAAATCCATCTGTCCAATCATTGATGCATTCATTCATGCAGGCAATGAACCAGTACCTACTCCCCAACATTCAAAATTGTATGTCTTTATATTCATACTGATACCTGTTCACCTCACCAGCTTGTGCATATGGACTAGTTTCTGAAATATAATATTAATGTTTATTAAAACAAAGACGGTATAGTAAATGACTGATGCGTTGTACAACGTTATATTCTACCTACCGAGACTAATCGTCGAGTTGCGTCAGACTCGCTACTCCTCTATTGATCCAATGCTGTTCTTTCTTGTCAGTCTCCAGGGTGATGTACATGACGAAGTTGCTGGAGTGTCCCGTGGTCGCCAATACTCCCTTTCTCTCGCTCGTCTTGTAAATAGGACAGAAGTAGCAAGGAGGAGGCTTGAAATCAGCTATCAAAGCTGGTTTGAACCAGATTATGGGGATCGTGTCAAACAGGATTTTGGGATAGGACTCGTCCATTTTCATCGTTTCACGGTTCCATCTTGCGCCTTCGAGGTATAGGCCCTGTACCAGAGGAGTCATATTAATATTTGTTATTCGGTGGCTATCCTAAGTTTGTTATACTCTTAAGTCTTAAGAATACATGAGGAATCGTTAGTTTTGTAAGCTTTATATCTATCTTCGGTGCTGTACTCTATCGTGCGATTATACGCGCTTTCAATTTTGATTGATGCAAAAATATTAAACCGTGCAAATCCGTGTAAATCTGTGCGTGTTATCCATGCAATGATAGGTGTGTGCCAGCAGCTTAGCACGATACATTCCCATGCATAATGCGAGCGACTCACCCATATGAATACACTGTGTTCCTGATCTCCTTTATCCATTTGGAAAGATTGCTGCATGCGATTTAAAGACACCACATATACATTTAAACAATAGTATCCAAATACATTAATAAGTAATTTTATTTTTAGGTACTAACACATTGTGTGAGGTCCTAACGTACTATTGATTTATCATTAACATTCAGGGTATAGCTGTAAA
Organism: Spodoptera exigua; assembly: GCA_902829305.4. NCBI lineage: Eukaryota > Metazoa > Arthropoda > Insecta > Lepidoptera > Noctuidae > Spodoptera > Spodoptera exigua. The sequence continues at coordinate 15,155,291 of LR824607.2, read as the reverse complement.
AGACAGTTATAGACTTCTAGTCTATTGGTGGTTGTACCTTGCAATACACTCCATAGTCGGGTTCCTCGTGAGTGTCCGACTCCATGCTGGTGATTGTGAACTCAAAGTGGACTTGGTCGATGGGAATCTTATTGTGTCGCGAGTAGTTCTGCAACACGCCCGTCAGGAAAGACTGCGTGAAGTAAAAGCCGGAGATCCAGAACACCACTGGAGGACCCCCGTCTATCCAGTCTTGTAGAAAGCTTAGCCTAAGAACGTTAAAAAGAACAATTAACTAGGAAATAATAGGATTTGTAGTTAAAACTTTTTACGTGTAGAATATTTATCTAGTTATATTATAGTGGTTAGTATCTAATAGTTTAAATGCATGTCTTTCCAGACTCCCAAGATGGCGGATAAGGTATTGGACGAGAAGACCTGGCCGCAAGAGGCCGAGGCAGCCATCAATGATATCCGCAAGCACGTGATGGTTGCTTTCGTATCTTCGGAGCTGCACAACACCAACCAGCGCATCTACATCAACCTCACCACGCTGGAGAGCTCAGAGTTCTGTATTGAAATGTCAGCCAACGGCTTTCGGGTCGTGGGCAGAAAGTATGATGACACCAGTCTGTCCAGCATAGAGAACATGAACTATGAGACTCCGTACGCCTTGCTGAATAACATCAGCCAGAAGTACAGGGAGTCCTTCGGCGGGGAGCTCATGAACAAGCTGCTGGACCTGGCTGCCCGCAACTCTGAAGGCTGAACCCGTGGCGGTACGCTGTAGTCCTGTGTCGAACGTAGGCCTATCCACGCCCCCATGACAAAGTTGTTTGCTTGAGCAAATGCATTTGGTTACTACTTGATCTATAAATGTTTATACGCATAAATATTGTGTGTAATGTTGTATTTAAAAAATAGGTTTATTCAAATATTAAATGTTCACATAAATATCAAAAGTATTATAAGTAAGGGAACTTGAACAAACCAGGGTGTAACAAGTCGATTGGGTACATATATATTGTAAACTTTATCGATTTTTGATTGTTGAATTTTACTGTGGAAATGTGTCAAAATATCAACTATCAGTATTCACGTGTGCTATAATAAATGTTTATATAACTGTTAGAACTTTAGTATTACAAAGTGTTTAGTGTTGGATGCAATCTCTGTTAGCATTACACTAATATAGTAAATATGTCTTTCTCCATATAAATTTGTGTGTTGCATATATGTTGTGGGTTACTTTGTGTGTACAAGTAGCTAATATTGGATTATTTTGTAAACAAATAATACAAACTTCCCCTCGATTATTAATTTAAATAATGTGCCGACTAGATCGCATTCTTGCGCCGGATTAGTGTTAGAACATGGTCTCACACTCATTGTGGTACTGTCGAGCGCACACTTGAATGCATGCCGCGGGCCGAGTGGCAAAGCACGGTAGCTTACAAATTACGCGCTTCCTGGCGAGACTGACAGTCGGCGGACTTCTTAAGTACTACAACAAGATTCGATTCAAGCATTACGCAACTGTAAGGCGCCATTATAATATGAAAGCCAGCCTAAACAATAACACTAGTCGATGTTTCTCAAACAATAGATATATCAACGAGGCCAGTATAGTTATAAAACGTGAACAATATGGATATACTTGTCACAGTTTGTGACTAATGTGAGAATCGAGTCACTAGAGTACGTGTGGTACAAGGCAGCTATTGTTGAAGTATTTGAAGTACCAAGTGCCATGGCGTCGCGGGTCGCTTGCAGTCTTGTGTGCTTCACACAGCATTTTATTAGTACAATCGTCGACGGACTGAGTACAAACATATTGTGTATCTCTTAGTTTGGGTGCGTGGTACCAGTAGCGGACTATTTTATTGTCATTTGTTATAGGGGCTTATCATGGTAATAAACCATTTCGTCTGTTTCTGTACTTACAGTATTTGCATATTGTATAATCTTTGGATAGATTTATCGGGTTATTGTTTGTTAGCGCGGCCTAAATTTTGTAGTTTTCTTACATAAATATTATAAATGTTTAATGTTCTCGTGGCAGCTACAGCCGCATGCACCCAAACTAGCAACTCTTTAGACGTAATATACACAATTAGCGTAGTGAACTTGTTTGTGATAGTAAAATAAATTCATATATGGATATTGTTCGTTTTATTCCAACACGTCCATCCAATGAATTGAAGCATTATACCTACCTACACACATTTAGGGGAAATAAGAGTATGACGTCATCTGATTGGGGAAAATTGTAGACAATAAACATTCAGTTCGTTCGTGTCGTCCCCTTACAACGTAGGATTAGAGAATGTAGACGAAAATATAGCTACAACTTAAATTGATTGTTTAATGAACAAATCCACGACTGAATCTGCACCGCTATAATCTCCAACCAGTTTAAAGTGAGAACGAGTTAGCTGATAGTTAAGGGGACAAGGGGCCCAATAAGTCTTTTCATGATAGGTACTTATCAACGGGATTGAATGGATGTTTCTCTTTCACGCATTGTGTTGTAAACGGAATTTAAGTTTCGGAATCACACCACTAGGTGGCGCAAAATCATCGTTCTCTTTCACACTCTTGAAGCGATCGGGCGCAGCCCGGCGACTCGCCCAACTACAAGGACGCAGACTATGTTACTTCCCATTTTATAACTAGATGGCGGTGTACAGACAGACCGGTTTTCTGAATCGCGGTGTTAAGATTCTCCGGCGTTGAATGACCCTCGCGGCGCGCTCGACAGAAATCATACTTACCTGGCGTAGGGGATACCGTGATCACGAAGGCGGTTCCCCCAGGGCGAGGTCCTATCATTGCACTGCGATAGGGTTGACCCCTGCGATTATCCCTAATGTGGATAACTCGGACGCGTAATTTTTGGTAGTGAGGGACTGCGTACGCGCTGTCCCTCTAAGAAATCCTAAAAAATACGTTCAATTCCAAATAATGGAATATACCATGTAATGTAAGAGCAAGAAAATGGTAAACTGTGAAAAGGCCTTATTAAACTTACAGTATGGGTTTTTAAGGATCTATCTCATTCGTCGTTCGGCATTGAGTAGGACGCCACTGTGCAAATTCGCTCCGTAATTATTTCATAAATAAAGTAGTTTAAAGTTATCAACCAGTTCATATCTTATCACATTTAATAAGTTTAATTTGTTAATAAAACAGTGTTAAAAACCATATCTTAATAAATAAAGTATTGCCGAAGATATAGCAAAATCAATCTATCAAAATCATAATTTATCGCCGTTGAAACAACAACCCGTGACTCATTCGCCGCTGCCCGCTGCCCATCGGTCGTGCTCGCCACTCCGCCTCCCGCGCCTCACCCGTGTCACCTGTGTCGCCTGCGCTGTCGTCGATTGTTTACTTTCTGGTCGCACGGACTTTTAGATTTCAAGATGACTGCGAACTGTGATGCGTGCGGTAAGAAAGTCTCAAATAAATATTTTATGAGTTGCGTCAAATGTAAAGGAGCATATGACTTGGAGTGTGTTAATATGACAAAATTATCCTGGGAAAAATTCTCCATTAAGTTTAAACAATCTTGGCTCTGCCCTAACTGCGTGTGCTCTCAGCCCAAGATAGATAACACTAGAACTCCTGCACGGAACCCTACTTTAAATATTGATGAATCTTCTTGTGAAAATGTAAATATGACGAGAGGAACGCAGGGGACATCTATGCTAGATTCTGAAACATCAGTTGCTGAGTTGCTTAGCGAAATTAGGGAGCTGAGACAAGAAATAAGGGATTTGAAGCAAAACAGTAATGACGTATATTTGCTGAGGCAAGATGTGCAGGACCTTAAAACTGAGCTTGCTAATCTCTCCCCGGATTTCTCACAATATTTTGCTAAGTTCAATAGCACACTTGAAGCCAAGGATCAGGAAATAAAAAGTCTGAAGCTAAAACTTTCTCAATTCCAAACCACCCTCAGCGTCTTGGAACAATCTTCGTTGAGAAATGAGATTGAAGTATGTGGTGTTCCTGAGCAAAGCTTCGAAAACCTGACACACATCCTACTAACGCTGTCTCAGAAACTGAATGTAGACTTACAAGACACCGATATCGACGTTATTTCGAGAGCTGGACCAAGACCTAAAATCGGAAATGACTTGACTGGGTCCCGTCCTATTGTGGTAAAATTAATTAGGAAGGCAAAGCGAGACGAGTTACTGAAAGCTGCAAGATCCAGGAAAAACCTAACTACGGAAAACATCGTGAACACTACTCCTTCGAACATCTATCTGAATGAAAGAGTTACTAAAGAAAAAAGGCTGTTATTTCGAGAAGCCAGAGCAAGAACTCGTACGTATGGATTTCGTTTCTGTTGGTTGCGTGATGGAAATATATATATCAGGAAGAATGAGAGCGGACCCAGTGGTCAATTTCCTGCGATACGTATTCAATCTATTGAGGATCTGGATAAACTCATTGGTTCCAGTACGTCGATGGTTAATTCAGATAACTCTGGCTAATTTTGCTACTGTTAATATTATTATTAAGTTCTCGGACTTTTTCTGTATTGCTCTTGATTACCAATATTTTGCAAATGGTTCACTACTTTTTGTATTATTACACAATACCATATACACTGTTAATAATTCTTCACTACATACACACAATATAAAACTCACACAAAAGTACATATATAGCATTTACCTAATTTTATCTAACCTACACACTCTCTCGCTAATTCTTGTACGCTATAGAATGACATACAATAGCCATTGCCCTACCTTCCAAACAACTATGACTGTTAAAAAACCACCATGACTACTCAAGAACTCATGCAATGTATAGATAATACGCTACATATAAAATGTCATTCTATAAATTTAGCAGAAGAGTGCCACGTCATCATACAAAACCATACATTTAAAACTTTAACACTAAACATTCGTAGTTTAAATCGCAATTTTGACTCCTTCTTACTAGTTTTAAACAGACTTAATGTAGATTTTGACGCAATAATACTAACCGAGTGCTGGCTAGAATGTTCTCCAACACTCCCACAAATCAAGGGCTATAATTCTTTCCACACAACTAATCATGTAAACAAAGCCGGCGGGGTTGTGGTCTATGTTTCGAATATTTGGTCACCTATCGTACATGAACCTTTGATTGACGATGCTGACTGCATTGTACTGAGCATTCCAGAGATCATTACTATCATCGGTGTTTACAGATCTCCATCTTTTAAGAACACTGTCAATTTTATAAACTCTTTACATAGAATCATACCCGAACTCAAACTAAAACCTTGTTCCATTTTCACTGGCGATATAAATATTAACATTAATAATGTGACCTCTGATGATGTTTCAACTTATCTCTGTACTCTTGCTGAACTTGGTCTAAAACCGGCTGTAAACATCCCAACGAGAGAGGGTTCTTGCATCGATCACGTCTTCTATACGGGTAAAGTAGACGTGGAAACTATAATTTGTGCTTCAACCATAACTGATCATAATTTAATTATAACTGGCATAACTGGATCAATCGTAAAACCTGTCCCTCGACCTAGGTATAGACTACGTGTTGATTACAACTCTATTTCAGATGAACTAAATAATATTGATTGGTCATCATTAAATAGTATTTCCAGTGTTAATGAACAAGTTGAAATATTTATTCGTATTGTGAAGGATATACTAGATAAAAACTCCCAACGTGTGCGTATGTCTAGATCAAGGATCATATTAAAGCCCTGGATGACACTAGGCTTACTAAAATGTTCCCGCGTAAAAGATAAGCTCCACCAGGAAGCAAAAAAATATCCCTTAAATGATATAAAAGCTATAATTTATGCTAGATATCGGAATTTTTATACTACGTTAATACGGAAAGTAAGGAGTCAATATGAATCTAACCTACTAGAAAAACACAAAGACAGTCCTCGTGGACTTTGGAATGCCATCAATGACATTACACACCGGAAAGCCACCACAAAGTCCCAAAACCTTGAACTTTTAAACATCAGGAGCTCTCCCAAGGAGTCAGTTAACTTATGTAATGACTTTTTTGCCTCGGTAGGTGAATCGTTTGCTAATCAAATATTATTAAAATTAGATACCACACAATCTGAACTCGCTCATAAAATAGATACTTGTAATTCTCCATCCTCTTCTTTCTTTTTTGAACCTACTGACAGTGACGAGATTAAAAGTATCATTATCTGTTTAAAATCTAATACTGCACCGGGTCTCGATGGCTTATCAGTACAGTACATTAAAGCTATTAAGGATCATATTACTAATCCACTTGCTGCTATTATTAATAATAGTTTAGCTACTGGAACAATCCCAGATGCTTGGAAATCTGCGGCAGTTGTCCCGATACATAAAGGTGGAGTAACTGATAGTCCCAATAACTTTAGACCAATTTCATTATTGCCAGTTTTCTCAAAAATATTGGAAAGAGTAGTCAATAAACGTCTAGTGAAATATATTGAATCCAATAATATTTTATCACCTAATCAATTTGGATTCAGGTCAAAACGCTCAACCGAGGACGCAGTTAAGTTACTCACCAATAATATAGTGCACAATTTAGACAATGGCAGGGCTTGCATCGGTGTTTTCCTGGATCTAGCAAAGGCCTTTGACACCGTGTCAATTCCAATCCTACTTAGACGACTGGAAAGCATCGGTGTCAGAGGTATTGCTCTTGATTGGTTCCAAAGCTATCTCACTGGAAGACAACAATGTTTAAAAATAGATACATGTGTTAGTTCCTCCAGAGGACTGTCATTTGGTGTTCCACAGGGCAGTGTTCTTGGTCCTACATTGTTTTTAGTTTATTTGAATCATCTTGCCTCGTTATCATTGAAAAATGCTGAAATTATATGCTATGCCGACGATACCGCAATAATTTTCCATGAAGCAAATTGGAGTGAATGTTTTAGGAGTGCGGAACATGGAATGACTAAAGTATTTGGGTGGCTTTCTGATAACTTACTAACGTTAAACACTGCGAAAACGAAATACGTATGTTTTCATAAAACCGCAATATCATCCCCGTTGGTCACATCTGATATCAAGATTCATGAGCGTACTTGCAATAAACCACCTGATGTTAGTTCCTGTAATTGTAACGTTATACAGCGAACTCATACCATAAAATATTTAGGTGTCAACATTGACGAAAAGCTCACATTCAGTGATCACACAGCAGCTTTATCAGCTAGGGCCAGAAAGTTGATATATGTTATGAAACAAATAAGAGACGTAGCAAACCCAGATTTAGCTAAATATATTTACATCTCACTTTGCCAATCAATTCTAACATATTGTATCAATACCTGGGGGGGTGTAGCTGCGTCACATCTGATTTCATTGGAAAGAGCTCAGCGGTCTGTGCTAAAGGTTATGCTCAAAAAGCCCATAAGGTATCCTACAGCAAATATTTACAAAGAGACGAACTTGCTAAGTATTCGCAACCTTTACATAAAAGCTGCTGTCTGTCGTACACATAAACAAATATTAAAATCTGAATCTTACAATAAACTGGTGACAAATAGAATATTTAGAATCCTGGTACCCATAGTCAATACTTCCTTTGCACAAAGATTTTCCAATTTTTTATTTCCTTATTTATACAACAAAATCTGTAATATTTGTAAATCTAAAAAAGAAACGGTGAGCGAAATGCAAACAAAAGTAACAAAGTATTTAAATGATTTATCATACAGTGAAGTAGAACAGCTATTAAAACCCATTCAGTGAGAGGCTAAATATTGCTCAAGACACACTCACACACACTCACTCACACACACACACACACACACACACACACACACACACACACACACACACACACACACTCACACACACACACACACACACACACACATTAATTGTTTTTATGCTATAATTACTTAATTCTTAAGTTGTAATTTGATATTATTAGTCCTAAGGAAACCGTATTGTTGATAGCCGCGATACAGGCTTTGCCTAGTGCGGTTGTCTCTGTAAATTACTACTGTAAACACTGGAATGCCTAATAAAGTATTATTATTATTATTGTATGTCTTTACCAATCACGGGACCACAGGGTCCCGGTCATTTGGAAGGCGTACGAGGGGCCGGAGCCAACTGCGCAGAGGCCCTTTAGACAACTTTAATCTAAATGAAATGGGACACAAACCGGCGACTTTCCCTGTATGCACTATGGAAATGCACCCAAGAACAGTCCCCGGTTAGTGTAGGACTATTGTGGATAATGGAAACAAAGTACAAGGTTATGGGTGTGGGTTGCTATGGGCTGGTATGATGGGAACTATGGAAGGACTATGGCACCTGCCGAAACAATGTAATAATTACACGTAAAAATGGCAGGTGGAGACTCGCCAACTCACCGACCGGGCCCCCGGGAATGGTCGCTAGTAATAGCAACAGAGGGACAACGGAAATGTGAGTGGCTGAAGGGTGAAGAAACTGCCACCAGCTTTCTACTCAGATCATCTGCATCTGCCTAAGCATCCTGCATCACTGGCCCACTCGCCGCTTACGAACAGCTTCCACCCTCCGAGCAGGATCACTACTCTCGCGACTCCACTCTGGACGGCCAATGAAGGCAAGCCAGAGGTGGGAGACCTGTTCCTCGTCATCGTTCACTCCGACCAGCCAATGAAGGCAAGCCGGAGATAAGGAACGGTGACTCCTCCCTGGAGCAATCGGGATGATGGTAGCCCGCGGGATCGCTAATTCCCGTCACCTCGCCTCAAGGTGCCCTGCGGGTTATTATTATTATTATTATTAAACTATGTATTTAATTATTAGATAACCTACAAGTCGTGCTAAAAATGAATTAAATTCGAATTCGACTTTTGACAAACTAGATTACATAAAAGTAAACAATACATTGTCAGTTTATTTTTAAATCAAAAACAAAGATTATTGTATTTTTTGAGTATTTAAGCCCGACGAACTTGACGTCACAATACGCAAATTGGCCTCAGAACTAGTCACATGCCACCTCAATGTTATGTAGTGTCTTATAAATTATTATAATATATTGAAAAAATAAAATAAATAAAAAATCTAGGATAACCCCTAATTGGTATGGACTTAGACTAACTAAAGTTGAACAAAAAATATGAAATTTTTTTTAGAGCCGGATTAGAAGGTACCCTAATAAAAACATACCATATGTAGGACAAGAATCAACCCTTACACAATGGCATTACTGTCTACATTTCATCTACATCTATATGTATAAAAGAAAGTCGTGTTACTCCACTTATAACTCAAGAACGGCTGCACCGATTTAACTGAAAATTCGTAGGTAGGTAACTAAGAACTGGGAGAAGGACATAGGATAGGATAGGACAGAGTAGTTATTGTAGGTTAGATAGAGTAGGGTAGGGTAAGTAGGATAAGGTAACAGGGTAGGGTAGGTAGTCAAATGACGGGAGCGACGCCGCAGGAAAGAGCTAGTTTTGGATTAAAAAAGGAACATGCTACTCATTGTAGGATGTCTACACATTTCTTAACTTACCTGGACAGTAAATCAGCCACGTACGATCCCAGGGGTTTCATAGAGGGATAGGACTTGGACATCCAGACTCCAGGGACGGTGCCCTGGATGAAGGCGTTGTTGCACTCCTCCAGCTCAGAGCTCATGATGGCCAGACCTTGGGATGCCAGGTTGACTCCGTGCAGAGTACGCTTCACTACCGCTAAGAGACGGTTGTAGCGGATCAATTCCTGGTTGGAGTAAAAGTATTTGTGAAGTAAGTGAACTAGGTATGTCTAGTGTAAAAGTTTTGTTCAAAAGTGCCTGTGAGGGTTTAATTAAAAGAAGGAGCGGGGACCGCGTGAGGGAGCTATCCTCCTCCTCACGCCCCAGCCGCCGCAGTAGGCGACACTCCGGGCGTCGGGGATCGAGATACTAACTCCGGCCACCGTAAGCGTTGGTCTGTGGACGGCGAGTAAGGATAGCTCGCCGTCCGACCAGACCCGAGCATACGACGCGCAGCGTTCACCTCAAAGAGCCAATAGACCACCACAGACGGAACCCTACAGGGCTGATGTTCAGCCGGGGTTGTAGGGTACAGCAGGAGAAGGAACGGGGGGTTTAGTCAGTACGAGTCTGACAGTCACTCTCGCCTCACTCTGGGCGGGAAAAGATTTGATGATTTTCCTCTAACAAAAAAGGGTCTAACTAAAATAAATTTGTCTTGTGACTTTTCGAAGTACCTGTTTGAGCACAGTGTTCATGCTGTTGTAATAAAGCACGGGGTACTTCTCTGAGACGGCGAGCACGTCGTACAAGGCGGGCAGACGCTCCATCATGTCGTGCGTGAGCTCCACGATGCCGCCCCCCTCCCCGCCCTCCGCGCCGCCCCCCATCACTATCTGCGTCTGAGTCTGCAGGGTACCGAACAGCAACTGTGGACAAATATTATCCTATAGTTATATTCCTGCTACTTTATACCTAATGTTAGGTAATGAAAGTCCTAGGTTAAGTTATCAAAGAGTCACATTACCAGTTTACTCTTGTCTTTGATTAAAATATTTTAAAATATTAGAAAACATATTTTTAGGAAGTATTTTGGTCACAATTAAAGAAACGTGGGAGAATCCCGATTTGGATCGGATAGCTGGCTCAACTGGAGTTAAACCTAGGTCTCACAGAAAACCGGCGTGATATAACGCTTGAATTGTATTTCTTTCCAAATTCCCTCCCCCAATCCTTAAACCCCTAAAAGGATGGCAACACGCAACTATTGCACGCATGCGTGGGCGAAGCCGATTGCTTATCATATATCAGTTGATACATCGGCACGTTTGGCGACCAACCCTATAAAAAAAAACGTATGGCAAAAACCTTTAAGTCTGTATGTGTACCTAAGCATTTATTTTATACGTAAAATTAATTGAAGATTAAAGTAAGATATTTATACCGCGGCGGTCTCCTTGTTATCCTTGGTGATATCAGCGTTCTCGTGTAGTCCGAAGACCTCAGGTTTGGCGATCATGGGCAGCGCGCGGATGTGCTCCAGCACCGAGTTGTAGTCCATGCTCGGCGGCATGCGGTAATCCCCGCTCGGGGAGAACGAGTAGCTGCAGGAAATTAATATGACATAAGGGAAAGATGGACAGAGTGAAAAAAAACCGGCGTGAAACAACCACAGCATTGTGTTTCTCCCAGTGAGTGAGGTTATCAGAGACCCAGTCCTTTTCCCCCTCCCCCAATCCCCTAATCTCCGAAACCCGAATCCCCAAAAGGCCAGCAACGCATTCCTAACTCCTCAGGTGTTGTGAATGTCCAATTAATCAACCCAATGGGCGGCGCCGATTGCTTACACGACATAAGAGAAAGATAGACTAACACCCGGTTTCCGAAAGGACGATCAATGTTAAAATCAATTTAATCTCTTGTCAAGCCATCTGATTGGTTGACTGAATTATCAACAACCAATCAGATGACTTGACAAGAGATTTAACAGGAGGAGGAGGTTAGTTAATTTTAGCGTTGACAAGCCTTTTAGAAACTGGGTGTAAGACCTGACATACAAATAATAATAAAACCATAAAAAACTGTAATGGTAAACTTCATTAAATGATATTTAATGAAGTGGTGACTTTCAGTGTGGCAGAGCCATGCTTCGGCAGCGAAAAGGCGGCTCGACTAGAGTGAAAACACTGGCACTCACAGAAAGCCCGCGTGAAACAATGCTTATATTGTATTTCATCATGTGAATGAGTTTTAGGCCTTACAATCCTCCCAAATCCCCAAAACTCAATACTTAAATCTCTAACAACCTGTATCTAGAGGCGGTGGGCGATTGCTATTCATAAGTTGACCAGTCTTCAAATGAATGTATAAAACTACTTGAAGTTAATACATAAATGGAAACTTAAATTAAAAAACCATCTCACTCAGGCACGGTAGTGACTTGATCGTTGTAAAAGATGGAGAGCAGTGACATGATGAGACGCCGGTCCTTGTCGTCGGTGACGCGGCCGCCGTAGTTGCACTCCCCGGCCAGGTAGTTCAGCGCGTCAAACGGGGTCTCCGGGTAGTCCGTCAGGAACATCTGATTGGGAACACAAATCATATTGAGATAGACTCATTGAAATGAAATGAAATATGGTTATTCGGCAAAAGGCATAAATTCCAAGAACAAGAATAAAACATATTATAACAGAATAACAATAAAAACGTCTAAAAAGCGTGTGAGAGAGAGGAAAAATTGGAAAAAATGGTAAAAAGGTAAATTATAATACAACAGGCTAATGAATACAGTTATATAGTATATAACAAACTACGCAGTGTTGGCGACGAAGGGGTCGCCAGCTCAGCAAAAAGCTCACAATAAGCACCCAACACAGATTTTATTCATTGTAATAATTAATAATTGAAAACGTGGAAGAGCCATGCTTCTGCACGAATAGGTCGGCTCGACCAGATTGATACGACAGACTCGCAGAAAATCGGCGTGAAATAACACTTACGTTGTGTTTTGCGCTGTAAGTGAGGTTGCCGGAGGCCCAATCCTTCCCCCACCCCCTCCATCTTCTCCTATGTGTGTTTCTCTTTCTTGAAAATACGACTGAACCACGGAGCTGAACAACATTAAAATTCTTGTAACACTACCTACCTGCAACTGCATAACACAGATCCTGAGATCACTCTCGTTAAACTCGTACTGTATGTTCCAGCCGAGAGGTCCAAAGGCCCTCCTCTCCTGCACTACGGCGTGGAAGAAACACAGCGCGTACAGCAGGCGGCGCCAGTCCTCCGTGCGAGGGCACGAGATGTAGAACTCAGGGTCGCAGATAGGGTCCGACACGTAGGAACGGTAGATGTTGTTTTTTAAACCTTTTGGGGCTTCATTTGTCATTTTTACACCTAGGACATAAAGACCGAAGTAGCAGTATCATCCTCACCGTGAAGGACATGTTTACATACATCAAAATCTTAGCGCAAAATGTGGGTAGTGTTTGTAAAGTAATTATAATCGATACAAGGTCCAGCAATAAAGATAGCAGATAACTTTAAGAATCCTAAAGTCTATAATCTACTGATTCAAAATGATATAATTTTTGTAATTTAGCAAACCAACAGTGGGAGATAAAATATTAATTATTTGAATCAAATATTACTATTAATATACAACCGTATTTAAGAAAATAAATTAAAATTGATTTTTATTAAGAACTACACACAATTTCATAACTCGAAGGTGACACGAAAAAAATATTTTTTACTATGTGACGTTAAGTTCATTATTTTATTTCATATTAAATTTTTGCACAATAATATAAGATCCAAGTTTCCACAAAACCGGTTTATTGGTTTGTCTGCGGGCGAGGAGTTGGGAGACGTTCACAAAATACGTGAGATGTTCAAGGGGGGAGGAGTTTGAGTCAAATCTCATCTAATCTTACGTTGGAGGGAGGTCTTGGCAAATATCACTTAACTTTTTTCTGAATGAAGCAGCAATTTAGATATTCTTTTTATAAACTATAGAACTTATGATTTGAAAATTCTATTTTAAACTCTTTTAAAATGCGACCGAGTTACAGTACCTACCGTATTATTACCGTGCTACTGTTATCCTTACCATTCTGCAACACAGTAACAGGGAACGAAGTACTGGGGTAAGAAGTAAGCCAGCATCGGAAGTTGCTGTTTGTGTTCTGCGGCACGATGACCTCCGCACAGATGCGCTCGAGCTCGCCCATCCATGACGTCATCACGTGGCAGTTCTGCAGCACCACCCAGCCTCCTGACACGATCGCTTTCGATATCATGCTCGATGCTATCGGACCCTGGCGGAGGATAAATATTTCCATCATCATCGTAATTGGGCCGTATCCTTCTTATGTTAAACATATTAAGTCTTTCCTAAAGCATTCAGATGAACTCGATTTTTAACTCGTTACATATAATAGGTATTTACCATCGATCACTAATAAAGAACTAGATACACAATCAGTGACAAAAAAATGTCCTAACTGAAAGTCCACCAAACTCAACATCGCGGTGTAGTTTTAGTTTAGTACCACTCGAATGCTCCGACGGTAAACACGCCTCAGTGCTCGTTTAAAAACTGCAAAAAACACACATCTAAGACGCAAAAAAGGATGGAATTTCATATTTTCGTTAAGTAATAATATTATCATTATATAATTGTCAACATTATATTTTAAATATTGATATTTTATTAAGAAATTAACTTTAAAACTTTTTCCAAATGAAATCGTATTCAAAAACCGGGGTGCACATGCACACAGTTTATAAAGACACTTATACTAAACGTAAAATCATTCTCTAGCATGACCACTTAAGTTGTTCGGTTTACGTGGATTGATTCTGTTCCGTTTAGCGGAGACGCTATTGTTTCTAATTTTATTTATTGTTTTTTTTATTAAAAAATAGTTTTTATTTAATATTATACTTTACTGTGTTTATTAAAATATGGAATAGGCAGATATAATGGATTTAATTTTAACTGCAGTAAAGACATTTTTTTTTTAGCTTTCTTCAAAAAACCCGTGCGATATGAAAAATTGACAACAATAACGCCAACATTTTCAGTACTTACTTTAGATATATATTCTTTTTATTATTTTACATCTTTTTTATTTGACTTCGAATTTGGAATATTTTTCAAAGTATACATATATACTTTGAAAAATATTCCAAATTTAGGAAGGATTAAGGAGGACAAAAATAATAAAAAAAAATTATAACTATATGCATTAGTTTCATTGGTAAATAAATGAACAAACCTATAGAAAAGAATACTATAAGTAATGCGTTTTAATTTTCGTATTTTTTTTTATAAATTTTCAAAAAAGAATTGAAAGATATATATTTATTACGAGACATTTCGACTCCAATCATTCTTTGTCCTAGCGGTGAGCCGAAGTCGTTAAATTTTATTGCTCATTTTTGACACATTGTAAATTCGACTTAAAAACATGCGAATATGGTTCAATTTCTTATGATTTATGCAAAAATGTTTAGATTTTGTTTATCACTTTGTGAAAACAACTCTATGAGTTGCATTTAAGGTTTAATTTACATTAATGCATGTTTATTTCAAGTATAAGTACCTAAATACAGTTGACGACAGTTTTGAAGCGAACTTTTGTATGGGATTGTGTATCTAGTTCTTTATTAGTGATCGATGGTATTTACCTATGAAATTGCCGTTTTACATGAAAAATTTAAACGAATTTTTTGATTTGAAATGCGATGAAAATGTTACCCTTATCAATAAACAAATGACTACTTTTGGAAAAAAATACCATGTTTTTAAAACAAAATTAATTAGCCTTAGCCTAACAAAAACTATTTTGATTTGAAATGGCCAGTACTGCAGAACGGCAATTTCATAGGTAAAGACCTATTATCTAAGTACTGCTAGCCAGCTTTTTTTAAGGCGGTAAATCATCAAATGATTTCTCTCAGGGTAAGACGAGAGGGAGTGTCAGACTCTTACTGACAAAAAACCACCCTATTTCTTTTTTTGGTCCAGGCCGAAGCCGCGGTATTATTGCTATCGCTCCACAGCGCTGGCTGAGCTGCTAGTCATTTATTGATTTCCCTACCATTACCCAAGCTCATTGTTATTTAGACATCCATAAAGTGAACTGTACTTGAAGACCTTTGCTATTTTTTAATGGAGGTTGTTATTGAGAGCTCCATCTATACTAAAATAGTTTGGATAGAATCGAGAACCGATTTGAAATATTTGACTGTTGTCAGGGGCGACAAGTGGACAGTGTCCCCTTAAATTACGCCGGTGAAACCGCGGGACACAGCTAGTTTTAGTTGATGACAAAACAAAGTGAGAATATGTATATCTCTTACTACATATACGTCGCATAAGACCAACAGACGGACGGATTAACAATTAGTCGGCTGTCCACATAAAAAATTAACCTACCTTGTATTCAAAAGTGAACCTTAAGACAATCAAGATGAAGTTTATGTATAAGCAAAAACCATCTTACCTGTCCTTGTCCAAGAGAAATGGTCTCGAAGCTAATGACTTTCTTCTCCATAGAGAACTTGACGAGCCCAGACATGGGGTCAGACCCTGGGGAAAGGATGAAGATCAAGGGTGAACAGCAGTTGCTGTCGTTGTAGGACTTGTCCAGGTCGAAGGGGGGCGGCTCGATGTACGGTTGACCCATCTCTTTGACCACGTACTGTTGGACGAGGGGGATCAGCTTGTCTGGACGGATACACCTAAGTTGAAGGGGGAAAATGTTTTTTGAAAACAACATATAGATATCTGACGATGCTTTCTGTCTCAACATTGTTGTCAATTAGGTTCCAATCAACTTTACTTATACTTAAGAACTTAAGCAAAACAATTCGATAGTTTCCGACTAGCCAAATTCACTACTTTTATTGAAATGTCAAAAGGATACTTTTCTATGAAATTTGTGTGTGATCGCAACATATACCGTCATAATTCTTTTACGTCTTCATAAAGGTAACTAGAAGAGTATAATACTAAACCATTAAGCGACTTGCGTAAACGTCGCCGTTGAAGCAATATGCAGCGTTACTTAGAATATATTTAAACATAATGTGAAGTATGTATATCTCAATCAAGTTAAACCAAGTTAAGTTAGTACAACTAAACCGATAAAAATGCCAAACTCCTCACTAGCGCCATCTGATGAGTATAACATACTGAAAGTGATATTATCTTAGTTTTGATCCTACCTGAACACGATGAGCTTGGGTATGCCCTCGAGCTGGTCGAAGGGCTCCGGCATGGGGTGCTCGTGGGGCGCCGACAGGTCGTAGAAACTCTTCCACTTGCTTATGTTGTTCTCGAAGTGGTTGCGGAAGGTTTTTAGCCTATAAGATGAAGATTGAATATCAAAATAATCCCATTATTAACAATTGATAACAAAAGTAATGTTTATATTACAGATATATTCATTCCGATAATGCAAGAAATAAATGATTAATTGAATCACATTTCCATTTTATAGACGGTACCTTTTATTTATCTTCAACATTTGGATTGGGACTTTCTCCTGTGTCGTGTGTGCGTTTACAAACATTCGACATATAAATTAATTGAAAATATCGAATTACTCAGGTGAATTGAAGAAACTTGAGAACTACCTCAGTTAATTCACGTGACTATTTCACACACAAAGTGTGGGAGAGTCAAGCTTCGGCACGAATGGGCTGGCTCGACCGGAAAGATACCTAGGCGTCACAGCAAAACCGGCGTGAAACAACCACAGCTTTGCGTGATTGAGGTAACCCTGGGTCCAATTCTTCGCCTCCCCCAATCATTCCCCAATCCCTAAATCTCCAAAACCTTAATCCCCAAAATCTCCCGTAACTTCTCTGTTGTTCATGCGTCGATTGCTTACCATTAGATAATCATGTACTTTAAACTGTCGCGTTGCATATTAATGCTTTACTGTGTTACGGGATTTAACGCGGACGTATCCTTTATTTGTTATTTGCTTGACGTTTTGGCAGGGTTACACCTGCCGTAGTCATAAGCATACTAGTAGTATGCTTGCTCGTTAAATGAGGTAATCTGCCTGCTCATTTGCAAACTATCACTTAAAAAAAGATTTCATCAATGTCGAATTATTATAAAATATAATACTAACGCATCCATATTACTGCATCTGATAATCTCGGACCACGCCTTCTCAGAGAGCCAGCCTGGCGCCGGGTTCTCGAACGGATTGTCCAGCGCCACGCCACCAGTCAGCAGGAACGCCACCAGCTCATCGTCCAGTTTACCCTGGACAATGCAATACTAATATTAAAAAGACAATTGTAAGTTTGTATGTCGGGGGCTTAGAACCGCTGGTCGATTTCCAAAATTCTGTCACTTATTTCTTGGTTCCTGAGTGCTATATGTTATATTTATTCGTGTAAGAAAGTAATTCGCTAGAGACGCGGGCGAAGCTACGCGGAACAGCTAGTCTATCTATAGTAAAAAATCATGTCATGTAAGTTTGACCGTGGCTATAAGCAACCAGCTGATATGCCACGTATAGGTACTAATAGTTTTTTCTAATCTGGGTGATATGTATGTGCAATTGTATGTTTGTACAACGATAAACAGTGTGGGGATGTATTACTTATTTAAACTTTATGCAACAAAATTACATAGGCGGACTTAATCCCGTAGGCATTCTCACCAGTCAACCTTAGGGTGATGCAGAGAGTGTATCGTAGGTAGGTAGGTAGGTAGGTAGGTAGGTATATGTAATGTAATTATAAAAATTACTGAAGAATACTAAAAGTTGTATTAAAACATTGGATGAAATCAGGTTGATGATGATCAAAACTGTATACACAAGAAGAAGGTTTTTGAAATATGAAATAATGACTATTCTTCTTAATTATTTTTTTGAAATACGAAATAATTTCATATGCGCATCCGGAGCGTGTCCAGTATAATAATCATTTCTACATCCGTATCCGCAATTTCATATCCATAGACATATGAAATTGCGGATTATTACAGAATCTAATCTTAATACATTCATCTATTGTAGCAAGCTTCCTACCTTAGACCTCAGTATACCGAGTGTGAGAACGAGAGAGAAGATGAGCTTGTCCTTCTCGAACAGACTGCGGCAGACGTTGTCGTAAATGCTCTTTGTGAAGAACGCGTTCAGACCGTCCAGCCTCTCTGATAGTACTTCCGACTTGGGCGAGTTTAATATAGCCTGGTTGTACAGGTTTATGAACCTGGGGAAGAAGAAAGATTTAAGAATTCATTTTTTTATCAAGGATTTGATATTTTTCCAATACAGCATGAAAATTAAAAAGTAGGTACAGCTTAATTGTATTAAACATTCTAAACTTCAGTTATACAAAAATAGATACCTATACAGTAACAGCCTCTACTATTAAGATAATTTGCGCATAGTTGCGCTGGTTGCGCTAAAAGTACAAGTCTGTTTAGCGCAAGGACTGCACTAAATACCACTAAATAAATTATTTATGATTTCTAACTTTAGAAATAAGCTGACAATCAATAACTACGAATATATTGGACCAAATAGTCACAAACCACTCACCAGACCAAGGAGTACTGGTACATAGGATCGATGTTGGCGAGATCAGAGATACAGAAGAACAGCACGGAGCTATGCTGGGACACGGGGACATACTGGAGCCGGGCCTTGTCTATCTCGGCCTCCGTGATGGTGGCCGCCGCCTGCTTGGCCTCGATCTCGATGGACAGCACCCTCGACGAGGACAGGATCTGATTCGCTGACTCATCTTCTAGAATGTTGCCGGCTGACGATAGCACCTAGTGGAAGATTTTTTTATGTTATAGGTGGACAAACGCGCAATCAGTCTACCCGATGGTAAGCAAACAGCGCATGGATAGCACATGGACCCCCGTCATTAAGGAGGAGTTATGAATGCGTTGCCGACCATTTGGGGATTAGTGATATGGAGATTTTGGGATTGAATTGGGAGGGATAAGGGAAGGAAAAAAATTGGGAATTGTTTTACCTTCATTTACTTTCATTGTTAGGTATAGAACCTTTCCCTACAGTTTGTATTTATTTCTGTCTCACCTCTAGAATCTTATCCTCAATTTCTTTGAGTGTCCTCTTGTTGTGCGCTCCCTCGACGATTAGCTGATTCTTCTTTAGTTCGAGCTCAGGTCTGTCTTGTGCCACTACTATACCTAGTAGCTGGTCTTGTAACCCTTGTGGGGTTATCATGAAGTTCAGCAGGGTCACCTGTGAACCAATGAAAGGTATTGAAAGGTTAGTACGACTGGGTCGAATAGTCGGAATCACACATTGCTAAGAAAATAGATCTTAGCTCCTCAATTGTTTTGGGAATATGAGTGCAAGCGCACTGATTTACCGCGGGCACGGGCTCAAGCACGAGGAGGAAAGAGACATAAGTAATGGAGACCCCATTTCGCCCCACCCAGGGCACATAACACGACGAAAGAACGAACTACAAACAAGCATTCCAATTAGATGGTGGTAAGCAATCAGTGCCGCCCATAGACACTCATACCAAATGAATTACTACAACTGCGTAGCCAGCGTGGGTCAGTCGTGGGTTATTAGGGTTTAAGGTAGGGGATTTGAGTATTGAGGATAAAGAGGGAGGGGCGGGTACACGGATTGGGTCGCCGGTAACCTCACTCACACAGCGAAACACAACGTAAGTGTTGCTTTACGTAGGTTTTCTGTGAGGCCGTGGTATCACTCGAGCAGACTCATTCGTGACGAAGAATCTCTCCCACACTTAACTAATAACTGTTGAAAAGTGAGTGTTACTTCCAATATGGCACTGCATGCACCTCAATTAGAATATGATGGCATTTCTCACTGACCTTCACAGCGACTTCAGGCAAGTAATGTGGGTTACTGAGCCTGGTGGTGATGTAGAACCTGAAGCTGTAGTTGTACTCCAGGATGCTGTCGCCCAGCTTCAAGCAGTCAACCCCACCAGACCTGAACATCAATTAATATTGTGTACCATCTAATGTATTAGAATCGAAGTTAGTTGGAGTAAACAGGTTTGATCTCCAGTGGTGTCATATTATATATCAGGGAATGTGTAAAGAAAACAAAAATGTTTTTTTGATGGTAAGAAAATGTTTTTATGACGATAAGCAATCGATTGACACCTGCAAAACCGGAGAAGTTATCGACCTTTTGGGAATTAGGGGTTTGGAGACTAAGGGCTTTCTACGGGGCCGTAGCATGTCTCCGGTTTGCCAAGTGTAGCGGCACTATCACGTCGCTACATTACTTAGATACGATAGAGATAAGACATACATGTTAATTGTTGCACGTTTGTTAGGATAGCTAAATCTGAAAATCTCACGCATCTTCTTAGTATATAAGCACCAGCAATTAAAGTAATAAACAGACCTTAACCATCTACAGTCTCATTATTTACCTTGCCACGAAGTCTGGCAAATTGGTGACCCGACGAAGAACAATCAACATGACTCATTCACCCTGCAAATCAAGCAGCAGCCAACAAGAAGCCTTGGAGATATCAGCCGGAACCGCCATTTTATCCCGTATTCCGGAATTTTGGAGGGACCAACCCAGATTATGGTTTAAGCAACTAGAAGCCATAGTAGCACCACAGAAGCAAGGAGACGATTACAAGTACTATACGGTCATTGCAAAACTGCCAAAAGAAGAAATAATACAGGTTAGTGACCTCATTACTTGCCCACCGCCAATAGAAAAGTACAAGGCTATCAAAGAACGCCTAATCAGTTGCTATGAGGAATCAGACCAACGTCAGCTCCAAAAATTATTGTCTGAAATGGATCTCGGCGACCAGAAACCATCACATCTTCTGCGCAAGATGCGGACCCTGAGTAACGGAAATATCAGCGACGAAACCATCAAACTTCTATGGTTGAGGCTTCTGCCACCATCAGTGACTTCGGTTCTAGCAGTCACAGAAGACATAGATGTGAACAAGATGAGCCAGATCGCGGACAAGATATTAATAAATTCAACACGTACAGAGGTGTCAGCTGTAAACGGAAACAAATCTGGCGACGATACAATGTCATGCATACTAGCACAGTTAGCAGAAATGCAATTGGAACTAAATGCAATTCAGCAAGGTCAAAAAAACTATCGACGCAGCACTCAAAGTTATTCCAATCGTCGGCATTTCCTACCACAGTCAAGTTCAAGAGAAAGAAGGCACTTTTGTTTTTACCATGGAAGATTTAAAAAATATGCACAAAAGTGTGTTCAACCTTGTGATTGGAAACAGGATCTCAACTCAAGGAAACAGGGAAACTAATTGAAGCACGGACAACGGCGGAACTCTGTGCTATTCACCCGTCCAACCGCCTCACTATTACCGACCGAAAAAGTGGTATGAGATTTTTGATTGACACGGGAGCAAATATTTCAGTTATTAGCAAGCCACAGAGACAGTCACTAATACAAGATGAACAATGTATACTTTATGCCGCCAATGGTACAAAAATTAAGACATATGGTGAAAAAACACTCTCTTTAAACTTCGGGCTACGAAGAAACCTTGTATGGAACTTTGTCATCGCCGATGTAACACAACCGATTATTGGAGCAGATTTTTTAGAGCATTATAAGCTATTAGTCGATATAGCTGGTCGAAAACTCATAGATAGGGTAACTGAGCTGACAACGCCCGCAACCCTGATCAAATCGACGCAGCAAACAATCCGCACTATTAACATTGAGACGAATCCACGCATTACTCAACTATTAAATGAATACGAGGATATTACGAAACCAGCCTCCCTCCACACTACTCCAAAACACAAGATTAAGCATCATATTATCACTAAAGGACCACCGGTATCAGCACGTGCAAGACCATTACCTCCTGATAAATATCATATAGCAAAGAAAGAATTTCAGACTATGATGGAGCTTGGCATTTGTCGCCCTTCGGACAGCCCATGGGCTAGTCCTTTGCACATGGTTAAGAAAAAGAACGGTGAATGGAGACCATGTGGAGATTATAGAATGCTCAATAGCGTGACTGTACCGGACAAATATCCACTTCCACGACTAACTGATT
Organism: Spodoptera exigua; assembly: GCA_902829305.4. Lineage (NCBI taxonomy): Eukaryota > Metazoa > Arthropoda > Insecta > Lepidoptera > Noctuidae > Spodoptera > Spodoptera exigua. The sequence goes on along the minus strand of LR824607.2, from coordinate 15,132,734 downwards.
TCACTTACATACTAGAAGGGAAGCAAATCTTTTCCAAAATTGATATTCGAAAGGCGTACCACTGCATTCCTGTAGAAAATGTGGAAAAAACTGCTATTATCACTCCTTTTGGACTTTTCGAATTTCCAAAAATGCCTTTCGGTTTACGTAATGCGGCGCAAACATTCCAACGATTCATGGACTCGCTATTCAGGGATTTGGATTTCGTATTCATATTCGTCGACGATTGTCTTATAGCATCTGAAAACGAGGCTCTACATTATCAACATTTGGATACGGTTTTCAAACGTTTACATGAAAATGGATTAACAATTAATCTCGAAAAATGTGACTTTCTTAAGAGTGAAATAGATTTTCTGGGTTATCATACAACACGTCGAGGAATACGACCAACGGAGGAAAAGTACAAAGCAATTATGGAATTTCCTAAACCTACGACAATCAAGGAGCTAAGAAGATTTTTAGGAATGATCAACTTTTACAGAAACAATCTCCCTCATGCCGCTGAATATCAAACTATCTTAAACAACTACCTGCACGACTCTAAAAAGAATGATAATTCTCCAATTTCTTGGACAACAGAGGCCGAAAAAGCTTTTGATAAATGCAAGGAAAATATAATGAACGCAGTATTAACAGTTCACCCCTCTCGCACCGCCCCTTTGGCACTTATGACGGACGCCAGTTCGACCTGTGTTGGCGCAGTTCTGCAGCAGAAGTCAGGACGTAATTGGGAACCATTAGGATTCTTTTCAAAGAAATTAAGTGATACTCAACAAAAATACTCGACATTCGACAGAGAGTTGCTCGGAATATATATGGCAGTCAAACATTTTCAAAGGTTAGTCGAAGGAAGAGAATTTACTATCTTTACAGATCATCGACCTTTGACTTACGCATTTTCCCAAAAACCGTCATCTAATGATACGCCACGGCGAATACGACAACTGGATTTTATTTCACAATATTGTACCAACATTCAACATATAGAAGGACGTGACAATATTGTAGCTGACGCATTGTCACGGATAGAACAAATTGATGTGCCAGCACCGATTAATTATGCTGATTTAGCAAGATGTCAGCATGATGACCAAGAATTATTACGACTTCGCAATAACAAGAATTTAAAATTTTCAAATATCAAGGTTCCGGGTTCTACTGAAGTCATCGCCTGTGACATATCTACAGGAAAAAATCGCCCCTATTTACCAGAAAAATTTCGGAGACAAATTTTTAATGTCATGCATGGACTGAGTCATCCTGGGAAGAGAGCTACTAGGAAAATGATAACTCAAAGATATTTATGGACAAGTATGAATAAAGATATAAATGAATGGTGTAAATCGTGCCTAGCTTGTCAAAAATCAAAAGTGCAACGCCACACTATATCACCTGTCGGGAACTTTATGCCATCTCAACGTTTTGAACATCTACACATCGATATTGTTGGACCGTTACCTGTTTCTCAAGGAAAGCGATATTTAATTACAATGATAGATCGTTGTACTTCTTGGCCGGAAGTATTTCCCGTTAAAGATATCACAGCCGAAACAGTAGCGCGCATACTGTATGAGGGATGGATAGCAAGATTCGGATGCCCATTACGCATTACTACGGATCAAGGTCGACAATTTGAATCAAGAATATTTGAATCACTTTCACAATTTTTAGGAGTACACAAAATTAGAACAACGCCTTATCACCCACAATCAAATGGAATGATAGAGAGATTTCATAGAACTTTAAAAGCGGCGCTAATATCAAGAGAATCTAATGCTAATTGGATGAACGAAATTGCTTCAGTTCTACTTGGATTACGAAGTTGTGTACGCGAGGACACAGGATATAGTGCAGCAGAGATGATATATGGCGCACCTATAAGGCTTCCCGGAGAATTTTTTGAATCGTCACAGCCTTCGACATACGAAGAATTTGTCACAAATATACAAAAGGACATTTCTCGTATGACATCAACATCAAAACGCAAGAAAATTAAACAAACAGTTTTCATTCACCCCGAGCTCAACAAATGCTCACATGTATTCGTGCGCTGTGACAGAATAAGGAAAAGTTTAACACCACCATACGAAGGACCATTTCTAGTGACAAAGAGGATAGATAAGACGTTTATCATTAAAATTGGGGACAATGAAAAAGCAATATCTATAGACCGATTAAAACCTGCATTTGTCTTCAATAGTGGAACGAACGTGCCAAATTCAGAAAATAATCACAACGGGCGGAACACGTACATCACGAAGTCAGGACGGGCGGTTAAGCCGACAGTACGATTCGTCACTTGCTGACACAAGTAATCAGTCCATTTAAATACTCACCGTATTTTGAAAATACCATCATATACCGTCAGTATCTACGAGAGAACAATGGGCAACCAAAGCTCCAAAGATCAAATCGTATATAACTCCGACAGTTGCCTTAATCAAAATGAAGCCGACCATCTCAAAAGTCTTGTCCTGGAAGAGCTACGGTGGACGAGAAACATTGCAATTGGACAAATCCTCATCACAATTGGCATCCTTCTTCTCTACGGAATACTGAAGACCTTAGACAGAAGAGTGAAAACAATAGCAAGAAACAATCAGCACAAATGCAGTGGATAGTTCATCGACTGCCGCCGCCGTCACAACAAAGGCAGCAGTTTTTATTTCCTTCGAATTAGCAACAATGACATTACATTACGCATAGGATGTAATTTATCAGCAAGGTTAAGTTATTATATAATTAGGTACATACTAATTTTTTTCAATTTATATGTTAATTATTTTTAAAAGGGGGGAGTATATGTAGCGGCACTATCACGTCGCTACATTACTTAGATACGATAGAGATAAGACACACATGTTAATTGTTGCACGTTTGTTAGGATAGCTAAATTTGAAAATCTCACGCATCTTCTTAGTATATAAGCACCAGCAATTAAAGTAATAAACAGACCTTAACCATCTACAGTCTCATTATTTACCTTGCCACGAAGTCTGGCAAACCAAGCTTGGTTCTCCCACACTTAAATCTTACTTAATATAATAAATGCGAAAGTTACGATGTTTGGATGTTTGTTACTCAATCACGCCAAAACGGCTGGACTTTTATTAACATAACATGCGGGCGTAGCCGTCGGCGGAAGCTAGTATTATGATAAATCTGTCAAGCACCCTCACCTAAAGACGTTCCTCAACAGCACAGGTTCCAGCAGTGCATCCAAAGTCTCCCGTACGTTCTCCAGCATGACGGGGAAGCCGAGCTGGATGGCGTTCTCCAGCACCCTGGCGTAGTTGGGATCCGTCAGCTTTATCACCTTCAGCTGGTTGTCGCGCTCCATGTTCTTTATCCATTTATTCGCTTGCTCTAGAGTAGAAGAAAGATAAAAATCCCTATTGTAGCGAAAGTTAATTTAATTTTGTCGAATACATTTTTTGTTAATATGCAACTCTAAGATATTCCGCTTTATCGGAAAAACTACTAGTGAGCAGCTACGTTTCATCTTTTTTTATTAGGTTTTTAGTCTTTGTGAATTATGGTTGGTAGTAGGCACAGAGTTACGTTCGGTTCGAGACCAATCTTCGGAAAATATATATAAGGCGACATATAAATTACCACATCTATATATACCACATCTGTTAACATAACAGATGTGGTAACCTACTGTAATTTATATGACGCGAGACTGTTTTTTATATGTGATAGGTCGGCAGACGGACAACGTGATACTGACTGAGCCAATCCATTCGTGCCGAAGCTTTGTTCCTAACAGTTAAATACATACACATACTTAATGTATTGTAAATAACGACTACCTTTATATCACAATGGGACTCAAGGGTTGGAACTCGGCAGTAAAGGAAACTTCTTGTAGAGCAAAGTAAGATAAATGGTTCACATTCGACAATTACCTTGCGGGTCTATCATGAGCGCCCATCGCCGCGACTTATCCACGATGATACCGTTCTGTATGGAGTAGTTGTCCACGGGCAGCCCCGCGATGTTCCACACTCGGATCACTACTGGCTCGCCCAGAGTTGCGATCAGGGAGAACGTCTCCGAGCATGGGATCCCTGGAAAAACCACAACACACGATGTTTCCACCATATTGACTGGATCAGATTGACTGGGTAACTGGTCGACCGTGCAACCCTTTTGATACCCGCACGGGACAACTCTTTGTAGAATATAAAAATTGTTGTTCCGGGTCTGGGTGTTAAGTGTATGTGAAATTGTATGTTTGTAAATGCACCCACGGCACAGTAGAAAATCCTAATGGGGCAACGTTTCTTTCTTTTTTCAAAGTCAAATTCTAGTAGAACATTGTGGGTTAGGTGTCAATCGCAAATATTTTCTTATCTTTAATTAGCTGCGTGAGGTTCGCTACATCATGTGTCGCGCAAAATTACTGAAATATACGAGCTCCTAAGATTTTAAAGTCATGCAAGTAAGCCGTTTAACATAAAGATTAATTTAATGTCCAACAAAAAAGACAAAGTGGAGACTGAGAGATTCATGAAGATCTTTACGAGTCATAAATCTCATGATATAGCCACCTGGAAATGCTAAAAGAACTATTATTATTATTTATTATGATAAGGTATCATAAGGCTCACAGCTTATGTATACAAAATTGTTAGGAGTATTATACATTAGCCAGTTACGAGCTAACCAACTTCTGAAAATATGCGAACTATCGACTTAAGTCTACCAGATTTACCCATTAACTGCTTAGAAGAATAAGCTAAATTCTTACGTAATATCCTGGCCCTCCTGTTCCACATCTGTATGACCTCGGTTCTGTAGTTCACCGTGAAGGGACCTAGGTACGCGATACATCCCGCCGACAGCAATACATCGCCTAAAGAGACAATAATATAGGTACTATAATTCCTCTATTAAAAAAATATAACTGCCAAGCACTTTTTCTCATGGCATCAAATTGAAAATGTCATGTTGGCCTACAAATTAAGGCGCCCACTTCTCGTGCAGTTTGAAACTTGGTTACTTTCTAAGTTTTTGGACATCTAATTTGTTTTTTTTTATGATCCAGTAAACGAAAACAAATGTGAGCAAAACGCGAATGTTAATTTCAATTATAAGTTTGAAATTATCGCCAATGCGCCTTGAGTAAAGCGTGGCGTTCTTCGTGTATGTGAAGACTTTTTTGCTCAGCTGTGATGCTGTGATGAATGATTATAACTTCACATGTAATGAATCACACAGTGTGTTCATCATTTAAAAGTTTCTTATTTGCAAACCATTCATAGATAGTCGAAAGGCTTGATTAACTACCCTTCATGGAACCATAAAATATAATGTTTCTGACACTCTCTCTCTTTTTGTAATTAGAAAAAAATATACTACTACCACTACATAACTCCATATAAACTACCACTGACCTATAATATTAGACAGCAACTCCTGCAGATCCTTGGCGAGTTCGGTCCACCGCGCCTTCTCCCCTCCAAGTCCACCGATGAGCCGCTCAGCTCGTATCAGCTTGGTGGAGCAAATGTGGATCTCGTCCTCTAGACCTTTCTTCTTGCGGGTCATCTCCGCGAACTCGTCGTTTAGAGTCTACGAGTAAAGGATGTTTTGAATTGACCCCAAAAAATGTGATTAGTCTTGGGCATGCCCACTGCCATACTCCTGAACTAGAACTAGAATGCTGGTTAAAAGTTTAGAAGAGACGTTCAAAAAGCACTGCTTGGATTTTTTCCTTCGTTTTTTCACTTATGTGCGATTTTTAATTTATATTTTTTTTTATTTTGAAGAAGGAAGACGAGGATCGAGCTTCCCTTGGTCTCTTTTACACGGCGAAACATAACGTATCTAAGTGATTTTTTAAGGTGACACTCAATAAGGAAATGGTTAGCTTCACTAAAAGGACTGACCGGCAGACTGACACTTTATATCTTTAAATTTGATTTGACGTTCAAAAGTGCATGTTGGGTTCTAATTGAAATAAATGATTTTTTGAGATTTTGAATGATACCTATGGGCGCCGAAATATTTTTATATTAAATGGAATAGGAGGCAAACGAGCAGATGGATCCCCTGATGGCTAGTGATCGACGCCTCCCATGGACACCTGCAGCATCAGAGGAGTCACAGGCATGTTATCGGCCTCTTATGAAGGAGTATGCTCGTTTCTTGAAGATTTGAAGGTCGTATCGATTCGGGTAAGCCCCATAAGTCACCGCGGCCTCGGCCTAAAGCAGGAGAAGGAACGGGGGAGTTTTTAGTCAATAAGACACTTCCTCTCACCTCACCCTTTTTTTTTTTTTTACTTGTGCAATAAACCAGTGCTTGACTGCGATCCCACCTGATGTTAAGCAGTGATGCAATCGTTAATGGTAAGGCGCACTAGTTTATTAAGAGCCTATTCACTCTAGCCTTGAAGACACCTAAGTTGTATTCGGACGGAAAGACTGCAGCCGGCAAACTGTTCCAATCCCTCGATGTACGCGGTATAAATGACGAGGCAAAACGCTTAGTCCGGGCCGCAGGTGTCTCAACAAGGTAGGGGTGGATATTCGCCGTACGCCGGGATGTCCGAAGGTGAAATTGGGATGGCGGAATCAAATCGTGCAATTCCTGGGCACACTCTCCAAAATGTATCCTGTAGAAAACCGCAAGGCTGGCTACTCTGCGCCTTTGCTCGAGACTTTGAATATTGGACCCAACCAAATCTGGATCTCCAATCAGCCTCTTTGCACGCCTTTCCACCGAATCCAAAGCCGCTAGGTGGCATTTCGCAGCACCAGCCCATATGTGGCTGCAGTACTCCACACACGATCGGATCTGAGCTTTATACAACATTAGAAGCTGACTCGGTGTGAAGTACCGTCGGACTTTTGCAAGAACGCCGAGTTTTCTAGCAGCTACCTTGGCTCTGGACTCAATGAACCGCCCAAAGTTGAGGTCTGAAGCAATGTCCATTCCCAAGAGCTGAAGGCGGTCGGTGCACTCCAGGGATACATCCCGAAAGCAGGAGCCAAGGTGAACGGGCTCCTTTTGGCGGTGAATAGACACGCCTGTGTTTTGGTGGCGTTGAATGTTACCAGATTAGTTTTGCCCCACTTTGAAACTACCTGAAGTGAGACATTCGTACGCTCTACCATAGCCTCCCTTTCAGACTGGATTAGCTCCTTACTAGCCCGAGCACTGGGCAGGTATCTCTCTACAACTGTGCTATCATCTGCATACCCAAGGATACCAGGCACTAGCAGATCATTAATGTGGAGCAGGAATAGAGTTGCAGAGAGAACAGACCCCTGAGGAACACCGGCATTAGTCGACATAGGCTCTGATGAGCATCCATCGATAACAACTCGGAGTGACCGTCCACTCAGGAAGTCTTTTACCCAGTTTATCAGTCCAGGAGAAATGCCGTACGCTGGAAGCTTAGACAAAAGGCCATCGTGCCATACCCTATCGAAGGCCTTCGACACGTCTAAGGACACGGCAATAGCTTCCCCATTCCCCTCGAGGGCCTCGCCCCACAAGTGAGTGGCATAAACTAGTAGGTCCCCAGTAGACCGGTTGCGGCGAAATCCATACTGTCGGTCGCTGAGGAGATCGTTACCTTCTAGATATGCCATGAGGCGCGAATTCAACACTCACCCTGGGCGGGAGAAACAATCTGATGATTATCCCGTTACAAAAAGAAAACCCCCGTCGTACCTGCAGTTTGTCGAGTACAGCCTGTAGTTGGGCGCGCTTGGCGTTGAGCGTGTTCATCTGCGCCTGCAACTCCGACTCTGCTTCGAACAGCGCCGCCTTCTTCGGGGCCACCACCTACACAGGAAACGGAAGCAAGGGCTGAACATTATCATCCGGACACTGGTTGTAATTTAAAAAAGGAATACGCTTAAATTTAAGTAATATAGTCTATGTTGAATAAGGTTAAGTTATCTGTAATGGCAAAGTTATATGTGAAATATATAAATAAAACAATGAAAGTAATTTATCTAATATTTTCCTCTAAATAAAATAAATCAACAGAGTACCAAAACAACAAGTTCTGTTTTTTATGTGATAGGTCGGCAAACTAGCCAGTGAATATCCTGACAGTAAGCAATCGGCGCCCTCCATGGGCATATGCTACACCAGAGGAGTAACAAGGCCTTTTGAGAATAAAGGTTTTGGAGGCTTAGGGATTGGGGCTGGGAAAGATGGAAGAGGATCGGACCTCCGGTAACTTCACTCACACGGCTATTTGGTATAGTAACCTCAAAACGCCGCTGAGATCATTCTACCAACATCTACATACCTTGATGACCCTATCGTAGACGTCCATGGCACGCACCCACCGACATAGACCCTCGCACGCAGACGATACTTTCGCGATCACAGCAGGATCGAAGTCACGGTCCGGAATGTATCTGTCATCATTTGTTTCTTATTGAGATTTTTATTTGTTTACTTATTTAACTTTATGTACAAAGTACATCATTATCATCATCAGCTAAATTCAGGTTTTTTCAAATCCTGAAAAACCTGGACTCATAATTTCTAATAATAAGTTAGAAATTGCAAATCCTATGCAAGCGTGGTGACTAATGCTCAAACCATCTCATGAGAAGAGGCCTTTACTTAACAGTGGGCACTTATAGGCTGGTGTTGATGGTGTCATACTTTAAAAAAGTTTAACATCTATTTTTTTTAAATCGTTGCCCCACACTAGGATTTTCTCCTGTGTCGTGCATGCGTTTACAAACATACAATATCACATACACATCACACCCAAACCCGGAACAATCTGTGGAAAAAATATATGGGAAAAAAGATGTGTGAATAAATATATGGGATGAAAGTACCTCTCTCTAATCTTTTTCATGATTGCCGGCGGTATATTGTCCTTGTCGTAGTTCTTCAGGCTCTCGAGGAACTTCATGTCTCCAAGCATCTTCAGCGAGGGACCCCAGTAGTCTTCGAACGGTTTACCTGCAGCATTGGACAAGATAATTAATGATAAATGGTTAAGTGGAAGAAGAATACATAATAATGAATTTTAAATCGCCAATCCATCTTGAGCGGTTATCCATCGCAATTAATGCTCAAACCTTCTCCGTGTCAGAGGAGGCGTTTATTCAGTAATAGGCGCTTTTAGAAAAGTCTTTAGTACTGACCATTAGGATCGAACTTCCTATCTCCTTTGATCCCCTTCATCACACAGACAGCTTCCATGACCAGCTTGACTCCACCCGGCGGGTTCTTCATGGACTTGACGAGGGTGATATCAGCTGGCTTCAGGGTGTTAAGGGCATTGAGTGCAGCTTCCAGAGCCGGTACAGCCTCAGCCAGGTCAGACTCGCAGTCGTCTTTGATGGCCTGAGCTGCTGCAGCCGCCTCGTTGGCTAACGCTTCATCTGCACCTACAATCTGTAAAAGAAGGTTTTAAGTAAACACTAACAGAATTTTAACAGCGATCAAACAAAAGTTTTGGTTTAGGTTGAAAAACCAAATCTTTTGTTTATAATAAAAGAGAATATGTTTATTAAAAAGTATTATTTATAAATAAAAATATCAGTCCAAAGTTGGCAATAAAGAAATTAATGATATGTAAAGGCAATCCTATTTTAGTGTCTTACACCCGGTTTCCGAAAGCCGATCAATGTTAAAATCAATCGGTTGACTTTTGGTTGACTAAATTATCAACAACCAATCAGATGACTTGACAAGAGATTTGACACCTATAGTCAGACTTTTAATTCGATTCCTGATTTGACATTGACCACTGTCATTTTGTGAAATAATGATACCACATATAACAGTGTAGTGATGAACACAAAAATCGATAAACAATCAGTGAATCAGATTCAGGAAGGCATTCAAAAAATTACGGCTACCGAATGGTCTAAATGTGTATCCCATGTTTTCAAAGAAGAGGAAAAAATGAGTAAGCTGGATATGTTAATTGACAATAAATATCAAAGACACAATTCATAATAAATGTTACATAGAGTAACGGCGATAGCGATAGCGATGACGGCGACAATTTATAAAATGTCTGTTTTATTTGTCACGTTCCTTCATGATCACATTTTTTATCAATTTCACACACAATTACAAAAGAAAAGTCTCAGATCGTTAATTAATTGTCAAAACTAAATTATCGGTTCAGAAATATTTTATTTCCTGATAAACTTAGTTTACGAGAGTAAATTTATAAACGAGAGGAATCGATTCAGAAATATTCGATTTCCATATCGAATAATTTCGCAACGTCACTATTTATTACGTGTCATAACGTTGCAACACTGAAATTGTCAAATCTGGAATGGAATTAAAATTCCGAGTATAGTTAGTTGATTTTAACATTGATCGGGCTTTCGGTGGCCGGGCATTTATATCATTAATACAATGGTAAAATAAAGAATTAGATGGATACAAGTAAGGTAATTTTCTATTTAAAGTAGCATCTCACAGTTTATGCATATGAAAAGAACAAAGTTATTTTCTTGACATTTTTAACGCAACCCCGGAGCAAGAGAAAAAACGAAGTGGTATTTATATCGGAAAAACAAAAGTTATTTCCATAGTCCGCAGTGTAATGTTACTGTCCGTTGATAATGATATACAGCTCCTAAATATAGTATACATGGAGTACAACAATTTTCGAGGATGTCCGACTAATTTCAAACTGCACCGAAGCTCATATTTATGAGGTAAGCTTACTACTGAGCCGTCAAAGCGCTGTCACTTAATAAAGTTATAAGTATACGTATGGTTATAAAAAAAATCTAGTTACCTCTTTTTGCTTCTCAACAACGACAGTATCCTGTTCGATCTTGATCATGAGCTTCTCAGTCTTATCTGATGTTTCCACCAGCTGTGGCTGCAAGTCCCTGAGGTTCTGCTGCATCACCGCCACCTGGCCGGCTGCGAAGTCCAGCTGTTCCAGACCAGTTTCGTACCTGAACGTAGATAAAAAGGTATCCAGCTTGATTTTAGTAATAATAATGAGTACAACATTACAAGAAAGAAAGAAAACATTAGGTTTATTTAGTAAAGCACATACTACAAAATTATAAAAAAAAAACTATATGATAAGTATCATACTGAAAGTAATGTATGTTGATCTACAAAATATACAATAAAATAAATTAAAGAAAAACATTGAAAAGCTGTAATAACTAAAACTGTCTCCCTCCCCCTGTATTTTCGTTACAAAACAACAAAAAACATAGTAACCAATTTGGTATAGCCATTCATGAGTTATTTGAACATATATATATAATTTGGAGATCAATTAAAAAACTTGCCTGATCCTGGACAACGTGATCTGATCAACTTTCAAAGCATACAAGGACATGAAAGCTTTGATCAGCTCCAAGTAACTGGTCGGAGTGACGTATACCATCCTCCTTTGTTCCTTGTAGAATCTGGAATCCAACGAAATCTCAAGTGGTTAACAGGATTCTTCTTCTTATAAATCAGTTTTTACAATGGAAAGCTGGCTTTCCCATATACCCCAGCATAAAATTTTTACATCTGATAACATGAACGATAACTTTGCATTGTTTTTGTAACGCAATCCCGGAGCAAGAGAAGAAACGAGGTGGTATTTAGTCAGTAAGAGTCTGACACTCCCTCTCGCTCACCCAGGGCGGGAGAGGTCATTGGATAAACACAGTCAAGCACTTAATGCCATTATGTATATTTAAAAATGTTTTGAACATTGTTTACTTGAAAAAGTACCTACCTATCGCTAAGCTGTACGACGGATGTATGGAAGAGCTGGCACATGTCGACGCAGGCCAGGCGGAGCTCGTCCTCCACATCCTCCATCTCGAAGATGAACATGTGCGCCACTCGCTCCAAGGCGTCCGATGGCCATGCTGTGAACCTGTATACCAATAATACTTGCTCTGAAAGACTCAATTTTTGAACTCGACAGATGGCGCTTGTAACGACTCATGAATAATGAAATCTTTAATTGATCACAAGCTAGAAATTTCTTAGAAATAAAAAGATATTGACTACGACTTCGAAAATCCAAAATAGAATTTAAGATTCAATGTGGTATTCAATATATAATCGTTACATTCAAAACCTATGACGTTGAAAGTTTCATAGAATCATACAAGCAGGGAGATATGATACTTATAATACATAGTGGGTTGTTGGCTTGAGCGGATAGATACCACGGCGTCACAGAATACCGGCGTTATATAATGCTGGTTTCTGGAGGTTGAGGTTACCGGAGGCTTACCTACCCCTTTCCTACCATGTCTAACCCACAAATTCCTAAGAACACACAAAAGGCCAGAATCGCAGCTCTAAATCCTCCAGTGTGTCTATAATCTGCACCCATTGCTTACCATCATCTTGGCCTCGTTCTTTTGCCGACCAAATCTAAATAAAAAATACACGTTTAAATAACGTACCAATCGATGGTGGCACAGTTGATGAGTGAGGGGAACATGCGCAGTCGGTTGCGGAACGAGTCCCCGATGGGGGACATGGAGAGCACTATGCGCAGGTTGGCCTTCACTCGCTCCACGTAGAAACCGAACATCGCCAGCGGAGTTGTTTCTAGTTTTTTACCCTATGATGAAAATATCGTATTTTAAGTGCCCGATAAATTTATGTGGCACATTGTTCATCAAAACTACGTTGTACATATATTCAAATTAATCTGTATCTGTTTCATATTGGTTATCAGGATATAGTGAGAACAGGAACTATATGTCTTTAACACTTCTGTAGGCGACAACTGAATGCAGGACTGTCCTCAGTTGGCATAAACTCTCCGACCATAATATGTGCTATATTTACAATTACCTACATTGGTTGATGTATGTAGGTAACTGTACAAATTATTTAATTTATTTACATCTTAAAACTAAACTTACAAACTAACAAAATTACAGTTAATAATATATACTATATACATATACCTACACACATTTATATACATATTTACATTTTGTTCACAATACATGTATAATACCTAATACATAATACTTCCTTACCAGTTGGTCGATAAAATTTCCTTCGATAGTCGATAATACAAAAACTATCGACTGGACCCTCACCACTAATCACCAATATAGTTATAAGTATCCTTAACTATCGATGATCGCTTGCCGATGCGCCCGCACACACCTGTGGAACCAGTCTTGCCGAGACATTGCTAAGACGCGCATTTATTGTAATTCTTCCGCTATCCTAACGCTGTGATAATTACGCTATTTCTGTTTTCTACTTCTTTCTTATTGTTAGGTCTTTCTTATTGTTCTTTGAAAAACTTGATTTATTGCTAAGCCAATTTTGCCGTCCTAGATGTAAAGTAATAATTTGTGGGGATTTTAATATTGATATTCTGAAAAAGACTAGATTATCATCTGATTTTCTATTGACTGTGTCAAGTTATAATTTAAAATGGGCGTTTACTGAAGCTACACGTAAAATAAGCGGTACTTGTATTGATAATTTTTTACACACTATCCATGGTTGCAAAAGTAGAATACTTGAATTTGCCCTCTCGGACCATACGGCACAATTACTCACCTGCCCAGTAAAGCGTAAATGTATTTTAGAAAATTGGTTTATAGAGAAGCGAGATTACAGCCAGGAAAATATTGATAAATTCAAAGAATGCATAAAATCCCTTTCTTTTAATGAAGTTTTTGAAGAAAAAGACCCACATAATGCATTTAATATTTTCTATGAAACTTTCACTCTCTTCTATTACTTATGTTTCCCACTCTCCTTAGTAAAAATAAATGCTCAAAAACGTCCAAAGTGGATAACAAAAGGTATTAAACTTTGCTGCAAACGTAAACGAGAATACTTGTGGCAATATCGAAGGTCACGAATTTCAACAAATAAAATAAAATTTAAAACCTAAGCGGCCAAGTTAAATTGGATAATAAAATCTACGAAAAAATCCCAAAATGATGAATTCATACGCAACTCTAGTAACAAGTGCAAAGCGACTTGGAGGGTTATCAACAGTACGCAGTGCAACGCACCCAGAAATCAAATAACTAACATAAAAATTGACAATTCACTTACTATAACTAATCCTAAGACTATAGCAAATTCTTTTAATGACTTTTTTATTGACCAGGTAACACAAATTAATTCTAATAATAAAATTGTTTATCCTCCAAGTATCCCAAATTCATTATATATGTCACCTACATTTCCAAAGGAAATATTTGACATAATTAGCAACCTAAAGAACACTAACAGTACCGGTTATGATGACGTATCCACAATTATACTTAAACACGTGTCGCATAAAATATCGTATATACTGAGCCATATAATTAATTTATGTATTACAAATGGGGTTTTTCCTGATAAATTAAAAATAACAATTATAAAGCCTCTCTTTAAGAAAGATGATACGTCATCAATGACCTGTTATAGACCAATTGCGTTGATTCCCACTATTTCTAAGATCTTTGAGAAGGTTATACATGACAGACTCTACACTTTCTTGGAAAAATATAATATACTTTCTGAAGAGCAATATGGTTTCAGGAAGAATAAATCCATAAATACAGCTATTTATAATTTCCTCGCAACTATTATTAGCAATATTGATAAGAAGACACCCGTTTGTGCACTTTATATGGATCTCACAAAAGCTTTCGATTATGTAGATCATCAAATACTTTTAAACAAATTACATGCATGCGGCGTGAGAGGAAACGTACTCAACCTTATCAAATCCTATCTTGGTAAACGGAAACAATGCACTAGAATAAGCCGTTTAAACCCGAATTTTAGAATAGAAAAGCAACACTCATCAACTTATAGAGAAGTTAAAGTGGGTATCCCACAAGGTAGTGTGTTAGGACCGTTGCTATTTAATGTCTATATAAACGATTTACCAAAAATATACACCCAACCAAGCATATTGTTTGCAGATGACAGTACATTTATTTTTGCTAATAAGGATACAAGCTCACTTATACTTGACATGAAAAATACTCTTAATAATATAATACAATGGTTGACATCCAATAATTTAAAGATAAATCTAACCAAAACACACCTTATGACATTTAGAAATCTAAAACCAATGATTACTAATCTTAATATTGACCATATGGGAACTAAAATTACAGAAGTTGACAAAACAAAATTTTTAGGACTGACGATAGATTGTAGCTTGAATTGGAAAGCTCACATTGATAACCTTTGCCAGAAACTTTATCAACAATCCTATGCCTTGCGCATGCTCTCAAGAGTAGCTAGTCAGTCAGCGGTACTAACGGCCTACCACGGATACGTGGGCTCTATACTAAGATATGGTATCCTTTTCTGGGGTAACTCGACAGATAAGCAACGAGTGTTTCTGGCGCAGAAAAGGTGCGTAAGGAGTATTTGCAAAATAAGTCAGACTGACAGCTGTAAGCCCCATTTTATCAATCTAAAAATCTTAACACTTCCTAGTCTATTTATTTATGAGTTAATAAACTACATCAGGACTAATTTATATAAGTATAAAAAATACAAAAGTAAGCGACAAATTAACAAAATCAATTGTCCTACGCATAGCACAATGATGTTCAATAAAAGTATATTCTGCATGGGACCACGAATTTATAATCACCTACCAAAGCACATATTAGAGATTAAGAATAATGACTTATTTAAACGCAAGATTAAAGATATAATGCTAAACAAGGCCTATTATAGTGTTGATGACTATCTACATGATAAATCCATCTAGTAAAGAATCATATCATACCTACTTAATTATATTTATGCACAGTATTATTGTTATTTGTTTTAATCCGTATTTTTTTGTTTTTGTTATAAAATTATATATTATTCAAAATACTATGGTACTATTATGGACAAAAGAAAATGTTAACATAAATGTAAAATGACTATGAACTGGACAAGTATAATGTTTGACATTAATTTATAATAATTAAATAATTTCTAAATTGCATGCCGACAGGCGAAACATAGCGGACTTATATTATGTATGCTTCATCATGTCTTATGTACTTATTACCTATGTTTGCAATAAATAAATTTGAGTTTGAGTTTGAGTTTGAGTTTAGTATTGACTATTTCTACCACTATCTCTGTGCTGTGCTTGTGTATGTGCTTGAACTGTCCTACTGTGCCTTCTGTAACTCGTGTTTGCCGGATCGGCCAAATAAACCTGGTGATACGTGAGTCGAACTTTTATTTACATCACGGAATACCCGACACCGTCAACACACACATCAATCCATCCAAATGTATATACTGTATATAGGCAATTTGTAATTCTTTAAAACTATTCGCAATAACTCACGGATTCCCGGACGGCGGTCTGCATCTTGTCGAGGATCTCGACCTTCTCGTCCATGCCGTACAGGTTGGGGATGTCGCCCGTGTTCAGCAACATGTTGATGTCCTCCACCATACCCTCGTAAATAATCTGGTGCATAGAAAACCAGGTTAAAGACAAAGTTGAATGATTTATTTCAATTACACTATTATCAATAGTGCCTACTATTGAAGGTCAATCAAGGTTTGGCGTAAATATGTTTGTAGGTGAGCCCTCGTAGGAAGCTATTTGATGGTTCCAAAGTGTAGATTCTGATGGAGAAGAACGAGCAAGAAACTTCATGGTTACTCTTTTCAATAGGCTATTTCACTTCGGCATGAATAGATCAGCTCAATCGGGGATCACCCTGACCAAGATTTCGCAGAAAACCAACATAAAACAACCACAGGATTGTTTCACTAGAGATTACCATTGACCAAATCCATTTACTTTTTTAGATCTATTTTTGAAACAAACCTTAATACTTTTTTACTACAGTTAAAACTGGAAAAGTGAAAATGACGATTTAAGATAATTTAAAAGGATCTAGTGCGTACAAAATTAGTTTCCAGTTTTGTAATGATGGGTGTTACCTGGTTATCAGCAAAGAGGAAGACAAGAGGCTTCCCGATGATGCCGGCCTTCATCAACAGCTTCCTGACATCATCACGCCACTCGTTTACACCGTACAGTCGGGATATTTCTATCTGTTAACGCATTTAAATGTATATTAAGGTTTTTATTATTATTTAATATTATATTCAATGGCTCGCCACGTAACTGTTCGAGGATGCTCGACTAGTTTCGAAACACGCCGTTACTCTTACATAACCATACACCGCGCATGTATAGAGCGTACCCAGCTCTCACAGTCGGAAATTATATTACACTAGCGTCTACCAAAAACTTCGACCGCGTTACCGGAAAAAGTACTCCAAATTTTTTTCAAATCCATTGACTAATTACAACACACACAGTAATTAAAAACATCCATCCATCCATGCACACATGCAAACTTTCGCGATGAAAATGTTTTTAATATAATATGTCTTACACCCGGTTTCCGAAAGGCCGATTAATGTTAAAATCAATTTAATCTCTTGTCAAGTCATCTGATTGGTTGACTGAATTATCAACAACCAATCAGATGACTTGACAAGAGATTTAACAGGAGATTAGTTAATTTTAGCGTTGACAAGCCTTTCAGAAACCGGGCGTTATAGTATCCAAACTTAAAATGCGAAAGTAACTCTGTATGTATGTCTGTCTTTTCTTCACGTCTAAACTACTGAACTGATTTCTGTGAAATTTGGTACAGACATAGTTCGTAACTCGAGAAAGGACATAGGATATTTTTTATACCAAAAGTCTGCAGGAAGTCACTATTCCACGCGAATAGAGTCGCGGGCAAAATCTAGTTGTTTTATTTAAAAAATGCCACTCGATATATGTTAATAATAGTGACCTGTACAACATTCATCTCCAGTATGCTGGCAGCCAGCTTCACGGCACTGCTCCTGCCGCTGCCACCCACTCCCACCAGAAGCAGGTTTCCTGATATTCAAAAATTATTTATTTAGGTAGGTATCTTGTTAAGTTAGTTTTTAGTAGCATTTTTTTAGGTAATTTCCAAAAGAGATGTGGGGAAGTACACTGTTATTTGACGCAAAAATACAATAAAATTACAAAACACAATGTTCTTTAAAAAGCATTGTATTAGAAAACGGTCAATTTCGACAGTTCGATAAGAGTATCCAATCCGGTATCTAACTAGTCAAATTCAATAACTGTAATTGAAATGTTAGAAACGATACTCTTCTAATTTTGTATGAGATCGCAGCATATTATGTCATAATGTTTTAACGACAAATAACATACTTACCGCTTTCTAAAGTAAAAAATTAGGCGAAATTGTAATTTTGAAAAACTGTAAGTTCGGGTCTTATCCTGTTCGGGCAGTCCAACTCACCATTATCCTGCAGTAACACCCTGGTGCAGCGCGAGATGTGATCCAGGGCGTAGCGGAACATGACCAGCGACATCGGGGACGAGGACACCACGTTGTACTCCTCCAAGTAGTACTCCATCTTGGCTGCCATGTCCTCCAGGCTCAGTACCTGGTGATCCATGATCGAGAGTAAATATATAGCAGATCTAATGTGTAACGGGATTTGGACATCGGTATGGGAGGTGTGTGGGGGGGACTCCGATGCCCTGAAAGGTCGTATATGAAATTTAAATTAATAGTGAAACCTGCAAATAAAATTTTAAAAATATTCTTTGTTCAATAAATATATTAAAATTAAATATTACATTTACATAACTCAAAATTTAAAACAAACAAACTATACAGCTTTATGATAGAAATAGTATAGATTGTAATGTGCCCTAAATGTACATATATACCTACTCAGAATGTGTCACATAAAAAACCTTTTAAGGACAAACCTGATCATATATCTTGGGATCAGCGTCAGGCTCCATGTAGTTCCCGAAGAAGATGTTGCAGGCGTGTTTGTTGCTGCACTTCTCCCCCTCCGGGATGAACCCCATCTCCTGCAGTACGGCGTCCATGTGCACGCGGAAATTGTTGTATACCGCCTTGTATACTACTTCGTATAGTCTTACACTGTGGAGGGAAAGGGAACCTTATTGCAAAAAGGTAGGGTTGAAAGTTGACTAAAGACTTTTGGCAGGTATTCGGTAACTGTCAATGTGTTTCTACTAGTTATTTAAAACTGACGACCCGACCCCGCTTCGCACGGGGCCAACTAATTTGCCAACAATGAAAAGGTCAGTTTCCCAAATTTCTCCTCTACTTTTCTTATATTTGACATTAATAATCGGCAAAATCGGACCAGGCGTTATTGCATTATCCGCTTACAAACACATTTTGCTATCCATTTTTATATGTATAGAAGATAGAAGAAACGAACAGTTGACTTGCTCTTGCTAGGAATTAAGAGCTTTTAAGAAATAGATGTTTAAATTTGAGATATTTAAGAGCTAATAGATAAGATTATGGTCTTTCAGCTAAAGCACCATATAAATATCCAGACAATAAAATATATTTTAGTAGTCAACTAACTGAATAAGAGAATAGCCTTCTTCGAAATAAAGGGAGAAAAATTACACGTAACAAAACAATAAAAATAAAATATCTTGATGTATACTAAGTCAAAGCATTATATGCAAACTTAAGCCCCCTTATAACAAAACAAGGTTTATCTTTAGTCCAGGTTTAAACAATTGAGTCGAGTTTTGAATTTGGAATCTTATTGTCATCTCCTTTCAGTTCGAAATATGAAAACTGGCTCAATGGTTTAGTCCTAGACTAAAGTAAAACCTTGTTTTGTAAGTCCGAATGTCTTTTATTATAAAACAAGGTTTTTTTTAGTCTAGGACTAAATAATGGAGCCATTTTCTGTATTTCTAATTGTAGGTAGATGAGTATAAGATTCAAAATTCAAAACCTGACTCAATGGTTTAAACCTAGACTAAAGATAAACCTTGTTTTGTAATGAAGGGATAGAAGTTTATGAATGCTATGTATATCAATGTTTTTGCTATACAATTTAAATGGTAATATTAATATTAAAAAAAAAACAAAATAAAGACCCAACTTACCGGTCAGCATCGTCAACGAGTCTATCGTAGAAGACTCGGTAGGCCTCGTGTATCCACAGTATGACCAGCTTGTTGAGGTCCTTCATGTGTGTGGCCGGCACTAGGAGTATTCCCTTGATGACGCGCGCGAAGTCCCGCAGGTTGAACAGGTAGTGGCACTTCTGGGGCGTCGGCAGGAACTGCAGGGTCACTGTCTTGTATACCTCCATTGTCGCTCCTACTACCGCCTGTTGGTTAGGATTCATAGTTCCGTCATCATCATCAGCGTATAAAAGCCCACTGCTGAGCAAATGTCTTTTCTCACACGGAGAAAGTTTGAGCATTAATCACAACGCTTGCTCCTGGCGGATTATTTCAAACTTATAATGAGAAATTATAAGTCAGGTATCCTCACTGGGGTTATAATTTCTAATTATAAGTTATGGTACTGTCACTATGAATTAACGCTTTTAAATTTTTACAAATACTAGTTCGCTTAACATTCAATTTTACCAGTAACATAATGTAAGAAAATAATCAGTCACGTACCTTGGCCTGCCTTTGCAAGGCTTCAATGAATCCCTTAGAGAAGTGCCAATCCATGATGGTGCCGAAGATCTTGTTGAGGGTGTTATCCTCGAAGGAATCCAGCGTTACGACCAGCATGTGCCGCGTCAGCCGGGACGAGATCTGATTGGACCCGCCGCCGGGGGGCAGCATCGCTGATACCACCAGCTAAAGAAAAGAAATAAAAATAAAAATGAATTGTTGTTCGTTAGTCTGATTAAAACTGGAGAACGGCTGGACCGCTTTGGATAATCTAAGTTTTAAAATATTCGTTTGAGTCCAGAGAAGGTTTAAAAGGCCAGAACATTTACTTAGTTATAGATATTTGAGGTGGTACGGAGTACGCCGGTCAGCTAATATAGGATATAAATACACCAAAATGAATAATACATACGTTATACGACGTTCCGAAGTCTATGCCGACACAAGTATTCTCGGATTAATTTTTGGGAAGCCCAGGCAACATTTCTGTTTATTATTATTACTTACATCCACCATAACATCAAACCGTCCATCTTTCATCCGTCGTCCTACATCCATCCAAAATTTATCACCCTCCAAAAGTCATAATTTATTATCCATTTCATCATCCAATGCCTGTCGCCCATCTTTCATGGTCCAACATCTATTAGCCATATGTATACCATCCACCAGCATCCACCAGTTATTTAAACAAGGTCTAAGTACTCACGATGTCGACGACCTCCTGCCGTACCATGTCCCTGAGGTCGTACCAGTGTCCGTGGTCTATCCACTGGCGCAGTAGCTCCAGGGGCGGCTGGGCACCGTACTGTTCCTTCTGAGGCATGCTCAGGTCATCCGCGAATAACAAGCACTGTGTCACAGATGAATATATCAAGCTACATTATGGATTTTCGACTTTATTATGAACAAAATATGGTTGAAAATGCGACGCTGAGGATTAGTCGGGATGATTTGATTAAATTGATTGAGTTTAAACTAATTTTGAAATATTCACGAACCGACTAAATGATGTAACAAAGAAATGTATTGTAAAACTGATTAAAAAAGAGTAACCATGGAGTTTCTTGCTCGTTCTTCTCCATAGGAATCTACACTTTGGAACAAGCAAATAGCTTCACTAGAGGACAGACGGACAGACTGACACGCTTAATTTTAAAGCTCATGTTATATACTTTTTTCCTTTTTTGCTTGCTTGACGTTCAAAAGTGCCTACTGTGGTCTAATTGAAATAACGGATTTTTGACTTTTGAAATGTTCACCTTTTTCCCCATTGAAGGTCCGAACACACCTTTACGTCTTCTGTCCACTTTTGACATAATGATGTCTTGTGTCTGAAAGAAGACAATAATTATATTCAATAAAAAAACATTGAATTGTTCAAACCGAACTTTCTAACTTTAGCATATAACGTTGCCCCACCCTAAGATTTTCTCCTGTGTCGTGGGTACTGTTACAAACATACAATTTCACATGCACATGATACCCAGACCCGGATCACACAAAGATTTGTTCCTTGCGGGAATCGAACCCGCGACACGTGGCACAGCAGTCAGTTGCCCAGGCACCGCACCAATGGTGCAGTCAACTTTTCCTTTTCATGTGTCTCATTTCTTTATATTCTTCACATACAAATAATAAATCCATTGAAATATTGCTAGCTTTAGCGAAGCGAAAAAAATGTAAAAACTAGACTTTATTTTCTTTACTTCATACACAAACAAACAGATTTAACAATTTTGAACCAAAAAGTTGCATAATAACTGACCTGATTAGCAGTAGTCCTAGCGGAGAAGGTGATGGCATTGGTGATGTACTTCTCCTTGGGGAGAGAGAGTAAGTAGTTGAGCACCATGGACGACTTGCCCGTGCCCGTCGGACCGACTATCAGGATCGGGATGTTGGCCTTCACCATGTTACTCACGAAGAACCGGAGACACGCGTTCTCATTCGTAAGGATGATCAGTTCGTTCACCTAGAATATTTTGAGGAAAGGGAAAATATTGATCTAGGGACACAAACAGATCAATTTCTTTGCTGGCCTATGGAGATTGGGGATGGGTACGCGATGAATTTACTCAACGGCGAAACACAAAAATGCAAACATTGTTTCATCTGTTAATAATTTATTTTTATTAACACTGCAACTACACGAGCATCATAACGTTCTTAAAAACGGTGTAATTAAATTCTTCACTGGTCGGCAATGCGCCCATGATGCGTCTGGGTATGCGGATTTAGGACGACGATGACAGTTTACTATCAGTAGGCCTGTAAGTTTCATAACCACTAGCCTATGGTATATTATGAGAACAGCTAAGGCATGGAATTCTTTTCTAGAGACTGTGTTCCCGAAGGTTATTAAAATCTATGGGTAGGCGTGCCCTATCATAGGCCTCATCCTCGCTTATAACCAGGCTAGATATTGGTCAAACACCGCCTCATCTCATATAAGAAATAACAAGAACAACAGACATTTACGGCTACGACTGTGAGTTCGGCATCTTCGTCCAAAAAGTCCATTGCTTACATTAATGATAAATTGTAACAAAGACGATAAGTACGGACAATTGGGTGGTTTCCTAGGACAAAAATAATTTAACTCGACGTTTCAATATAATAAAATATTGAAAAATAACTTTACTTTTATTCATCGATCGATCGATACACTGAATTTTAGATATTTTTTAACTAATTTTCAAGAAAAAAGTAAACTACTTGACGCAATAAAATTATTACGTCATAACTCAATTTTCATTCAAATTTCATAGTAAAGTATTGTTTTTGACATTTGAATATAAGTATTGAATTTGACTAGTTGCAAACTATCCTATTATGTAAATAGTAAATAGTACCGAAGTCGCACCTTAGCAGTAGCCGCCAATGGAACCTCCTTCTCCAGCTCCATCCAGGATATCCAGGTGCCATTGTTCCTCTTGTCGTACGTGTAGTCGAACACAGTGTCCTTGTCGGGGAACAACTGGTTCTTGGACAACTTGAACGACTTCGGTTTGGGGTAGCGCGCGTTGTTGCCGTCGATTAACTTGTGGAAGAACGCGTCGAATATCTTGCGACTCTCACCTGGAGGTTTGAACATTATTTTATTCTTGCTAATGTACATTTGTAGAATTTTCTAAAGACAAAAAAATTTAGTAAAATGCTGAACCTATTTCATATTACGCATACATAAAAACAGTTTTTATTTTGTGGTCCTACACTGTGATTTTCTTAGTGTCGTAAATACGACACTGTAAGAATGTAATCAATATAAAAGGCTTTCTCAGCTCTTTGCAACCCTTTGTTTTATAGTCTTAGTAGTTAGGGAGGCCTATGTTGTTGGAGACAGAACAGGAGGGCAGGTGTTGATGATGTGCTGAAGTTACCGTTGATGATGGCGCAGAGTCCCCAGAGCAGCGCGAACACGAAGGTGCACTGCAGCCACACCGTGCTGAACTGGCTCTCCGCGTCCAGCAGGCACGTGAACAGTCGGGTGAACGACTGCGGGGCAATTTATTTATTTATTATAATCGTTGCCAAACACTAGGATTTTCTCCTGTGTCGTGGATACGTTCAACCGGAACAACAATTTGTGAATCACACAAAGATATGCTCCATGTGGGAAACGGACGCGGGACACGTCACGCGGGAGCCACTTGCCTTGTCACCGCATCAACCGTACGTAAACGTACTTATGTACCGAGCCCCGTAGTCCTTTTCATAATAGTTCCACTACACAGAAAAAAAGCCCACCTTTACCCATAATATCGCTTATAAGTATCGAGTGTCCGAATGCTGGAAAAAAACAAAAAAATATCGCCATACAGCAGTCTCTATTCAAGATTTACTAGTATTAAAAGCCTGTTCGCAAACTTGATGCTTCTGATGATTTTCGCTTTACTATACAATAAAAAAGTTTCGTTTGTACAGTTTGTTGTTCAGACGGAGAACTCACATGGAACTGGTGTATCTCCCCAACCTTGACGAACGCTGTACACTTGGCCTGCAGGAACTCGAGGATGGGCTGTACCAGCCAGTCGATCAGCTCCTGGATCAGCTCGAACTGCTCCGGGATCAACTTCTTGGTTAGGTAAACGTTGTACGAACTTAGAAACGCTCGCCATCCTGTGCAAAAAGTTGCATAACATTTTCTATTCAATTTTAACAAAATTCTTAATAAAAGTAGGTAACGGAAATGTACATTAACTTGTTCATTATTCAGTTATTTATATTTCTTATGATACTTCATTACCAATGGTCATTAAGATTCCATCTTAAGGTTGTCTGGAAGAAATCACCCTGTGTGATAATAAGACCACCCATTGTACAGTTTATAGCTGTAAGCTGTTAGTTGTGTGTTTAATAATATGTATAATAAAGTATATGGCAATAAATAAATAAGATGTCATGTCCAATACCACTAAGTGGTACGCTGGCCTTAAATAATTATTTGTTACATTCGTTTGGTCACTAGTTTCCATATCAGACTACGTCTGTATCTTGAGGATATCGTTATTTATGGCATTGATTGATATGTGATATGTATGTAATAAATATTGTTTTAAGTTATGAACAATCATCATAAGAGAGTGAATGTCAGACTTTTACGACTAAAACCACCCGGTTCCTTCTCCTGTTCGAGGCCGGGACTGCGGTACATTAATATCCTTGATCCGCAACCCCGGTATAACATCAGCCTAGGGCTGGTGGCCTACTGGCTCTTTGAGACGCGAGCCAGCCATAAAACTCAATAGTAATTTTGATAAAAAATGGTTGAAAGATAAAGTATCAAGTGAATGTAGGTACCCAGCATCTCCGGCTCCATGTAGATCATACCGCATCGCGACACCGTCGCCGGCGAGGCGAACTCCAGGTCGGCCGCCTCGAAGATCAAGTTCATTTTGTTCGTCATCTGGTAACATTTTAACAAAATTGTTATTTTCTTGTAATTCCATGGGAGAGCCAAGCTTTGAAACCAATAGGTCAGCTCGACCAGAGTGGTAACGCGGCCGTCACAGTAAACCGGCGTAAGACAAACACAGCGTCGTGTTTCGCCTTGTGAGTAAGGTTACTGGTAGCTCAATCTTTCCCCTCCCCCATCTATCCCCAATCCTTAAATATCCGAAAGCCTTATCCCCCTAAAGACCAACAACGCACTCGTAACTCCTTTGGTGTTGCGGATGCCCATTTTGATCACACCCCAGATTGTTTACAATTAGGTAATGTGAGTGCTCGTTTGCCGATGAATCTCATAAAGAAATGAGTTATAGTTTGCCGGCCTTGTAAAAGACAGTACGCTCTTATGTATACCTGTATGATCTCCCCGCTCATGAGACAGAGCTTCTTGTTGTCATCGAGTACAGTGTTCATGTTCTCTATCCACACGGCGTCCACGGGGCCGTCGAATATGATCCACTTGCGATCGCGGGTCACTGACATTGCGTACTCACGGAATGCTATCGCCAGTACCCCATCAGACCTGAAGATTACGATGTCAGATTAGCTATAATAACCCAAGTTAATGGATGAAAAAAGGCACAAATCAACTCATCAAATAACTATAGAATAGGATAGAATATAGAATATTCATTATTGTGAATAAATAACATAGGAAACAACAAACACAAAGGACTGTACAATTGACGGTCTTATCGCTAAATAGCAATTTCTGCCGTGTGAATCTTTGGATAGAGTACAACTTCAGAATAGATTAAAGGACCTCGTGCAGCTCTAAACTAACAATAGGTCTTCTTTCTTTATTACTGGATCATTAATACGGATAAGTTTTTTTTGTAGAGGGAAACTCATCAAAATTCCTTCTGTCGCCCAGAATATGTCAAGAGAGACTGTCAGACACTAACTGAGTAAACAACCCCCGTTCCTTCTGCTCCAGGTCTATGTCTCGGTACCTTGCATTTGACTCGCGACTCCGTATATATATATAATTAATTTCAACAAATAAAAAACTTACCATTCATGGGAAGCAGGATCGAAGCAGCCGTAAAGTTGTCCCATGGTGATGGCTTTAGGGTTGATGATACGGTAGATGGCCCCGAATTCCTTGTGTCTGGGCGGTGGCTTGGTCAGCTGTAGTGCTCGCAGGGACTCCGCGAGAGACTGGTAGGCCTGCGTCTTGCCCCCCATCGGCTGCCCCACTATCATGAACCCGTGTCGGACTAACATCATCTCGTAAATCTATCCAAGTAATAAGTAAATGATAAATACATTTTGTAATTCATTTCGCGTCTAGTCAAACTATTATATATAGTTAAGTTTCTTCTTTTAACCTTTCAATAGTGGTATGTACATATACTATTATGCTTAATTTATCTTTTATAAAATAAATGCTTAGTAAATGTAATTTAATTTTAGATAACTAGTGATAGCTCTCAAACTTGCAACGCCTATAAAAGGACATAATTTTTGAGCCCTCCTTCCGTCCTGGTCATAGGTGGTCACATTCCAGAGACACCCTCCCCCGTCCCTAGCGTGACGTCACATGTTTTGCAATTCCACATAGAAAAATAATTATATAGAAACAATAAAATCACACGAGGCACGGTGCGTTTGGTGACATTGAAATTCGTTAAAGGGCTCGTCCCCGACGAGCCCTTTCGGCGCGTGTCACTAGAGCGAGTATGAATTCGTGAACAAAACAATTTAAACCGTGTTGTCGTTAAGATAGAGTCGTAAATATTTTAGTTTGATTAACATTTTAAAGTACGCGATTAAATCCAATATATCTATATGTACTATCAGTGTCATAAGTGCATGGATGATTCCAAATCAAAATCGTTTGTACGGCGTTTCATCGCCTTAATTATATACCATGGACGACATAGATGGCGCTAGTATACTAGTGGTATTGAAAAATATACATTTATAGTTTTTATCAGATACAAAGTTATTAACTTAATAAATTTTTATACAAATTAATGCTACGATATTCCAAACCTTTTTAAAGCAAAGCACGCAATAACCAGGATTCGAACTCGGTAGCATAAAATTAACCGATGTCACTAGCCATTAGGCCATTACGTAACCTACTCTTTATTATATTGAAGTTGTTTAGCAACTATAACCCGATCATAAATCTCAAAACAGTTGAGGGTAATTTAAAATTAACTGTATAAAAATTAAACCTTTTTGTTCAATCATAACATTCTTTACTATCTTTGAGTGAGTTCAGTCACGATTTGTTTAACAAGTTTTTAATATTTATTTTTATTATGAATTTGCGTTCAAATGTTAATATGGCTACGAGGGCCCAAATAATAGCATTACATAATCAAAGCTTAAATTATACTGGAATTTCTAGAGAAACTGGCTTAAACGTAAGTATTCTTATAAATGACCGTTTGTTATTTATTTTATTATCCATGGTTATCGATACATGAAAATAATAAATAATACACGTCCCTTACAGGTAAAGACTGCCAGTTTATGGATATCTAAAGCTGTTTCAAGAAGAGGGTTCATTGGAGCACCGTAGTGGATCTGGCAGAAGACGTGATATTGACTCAGACCAGTTTCAACTTATGGGGCATGGTTATGAGGAAAATTACTGGAGCATTGTCATCTTCAGTGATGCAAACAGTGAAAACTACATAGATGTGCTGAAAGACGTCATGAAGATGTGCTAGTGATAACGTTCGTGCAGGACAATTGTCCTATGTGTAATGTTCCATAATTGTGCAAGTGTTTAGTCAGCAATCAGACATACGGATTATTCCTTGGCCAGCGAGATAGGAGAAATAGGATCGATAAAAATGGCGGCTACACTAGTTCTTAAAAGAAAAGACATTGTTGACTATAGGATTAAGCAATTACAAGACCGGGGTAGCAATAATTTATTTAATGGATAAATGTTCAAACTTAGTGTTAGTAGGATAAATTTATTGACTACTTTATAACCAGCGACTGTTATACAGTAATGATTTTAATGTTTTACTAAATATGAGAAATAAAAATAAAAGCAATATTAATATTTACAGATGCTATTGATTGCAAAATAATAAATTATTTATTTATTAATTACTATGAACAATTCGTCCCATATCTAGTGAATGCTATATCCCGGTCTTAGAAATGTTATTGATTTAAGGTCTAGCTTCAATTTCTTCCTTGTTCTGGAACGAATACTTAAGCTATGAGCCTTTGTCATGTTATCATGATGCACAAAATGAATCACTTTAGTCAATACTTTAATTAAATTTTATGGGGAGGTAAAATAGTTGCAGAAGTAAGGTTGCTATTATATAGAATCGTATTATAACATTGTGTTTAAAACTAACTAATAAATGACTAGCACAACACAATTTTGATTTAAAATACTTATTCATCTTATAAAAAGTGTAATAAATAATGTGTCAGTTAGCTGAAAAGTTATTAGGTCAGGGTATACACTATATAAGAAAGAAATAAATATTATGTTTTAAGAAATAAATGTCTGAAATTATAATGTCACTAAAATAGTTTTATTTGTTATCCTTTATGAGAATTAAACTTAGTATTAGTCTTAATCTGTAAGAAAAATAGGTTACTTTTACATTAATAGTTAGCACATATTATAAAAGTTATTTATATATATTTATTATTATAATTTTATTCTAAAATAATACATTTATTTTTATATTCTAAAATAATAATTCTAAAATAATATATATTCTAAAATAATATATTTATATTTATTTTTGTTGTCTTTTATAAATATTAAAAGTCAAATGTTTTATTTGTATATCCATATATTTAATAAAATTACTCTAAAATTACATTTTTAAATATTACTATAAAATAAAATAAAATAATATTTAAAAATATAAAAGTAGGTGCCAGCCGGCAGCGGGAGCAAGGTCCAAGCTACCGGCAGTTAGGGCTCCAAAGACAGGAACCTCCTCACAATACGTGCCGTTTCAAGGAGGACTGCCTTCTGTATGAGGCCCTTGATCCATCCGCCTAACGTCAGCCTCTTAAGGTGGTTGTCGAGGCTTTTGGGGACTAACCCATTTGCCGACACAACTATCGGCACAACGATAGCCGAGTCCACACTCCACATGTCAACAACCTCGTGAGCTAAGTCAAGATATTTCAATTGTTTATCTTTCTCAGCTTTCACGAGGTTCTCGTCATGAGGAATGGCAACATCGATTATCGTCGTGCGACGCGCTAGTCGGTCTACCAACACTATGTCAGGCTTATTGGCTACAATAGTCCTGTCTGTGATGATAGACCGATCCCAGTACAATGTGATATGGTCTTTTTCGAGAACTGGGTCGGGCACATACTTGTAGTACGGAACCTCAGACTCAACAAGCCGGTATTTCAAAGCAAGTTGCTGATGAATAATCTTGGCCACCTGATTATGTCTGTGCAAGTATTCGCCATTAGCCAAACGACCACAGCCGGAAATAATATGTCTGATGGATTCACCGGGGCTATGACATGCCCGACATATGTCAACCGTCCCATCCTTCATAATATATTTCCGGTAGTTATTCGTGAGGATAACTTCGTCCATAATTGCACATACATTATTGTTGTTTGTATATTATTATTATTGATTTTATATAAAAAATATAAAAAAAACCATTGTTAAAAAACCTGAATTTAAAAATGATAAACCCGGAACTGAACCGGTGCCCTTCGACTTCATTATACTATCATTCTTATTTATCCGAGCTACCGATCGCATTTTCAATGATATCGAAAATGCGGGTTAGTTTATAACTTTTATTATTGTCTATTATTAATTATTGACGCCATCTTTTAAATGGTTTGCTTGACTTGACTTAGATGCCGCTATATTAAGTCCTCGGAAATGTGAAAATTAACATAATTTATGTGTATTTGAATATAAATATATTATTGTTTCTTAATTATTATTTTAACCATTAAAAACCTTATTGTGTGCCTCTGCAGTGTAAAGTATTCAAGCTTTGCAGGGTTATTTTCATTTAAAAGCAGCGCCATCTAGTTATCAATGGTAGCGTTATGCAAAACCTGTCAGTCAATAGTCGACCTTATGCTCTCCATGCATTTTTGTCACCCTTAGTACATCTAGATATATTCGATATATATATATATTCGATTTTGAAATGTAATGTCACGAAACTTAGGACCCGTCACACCCGAGGGGTTCGACAGTGTCACAACATGTCACGCTTATATTTATTATTATTATAAGTATTGAAGTACCTGTATAATCTTCTCCAGATACCAATCAGTGGCCTGCAGGTTCCGCTTCTCGAGTTCCTTGCGTATGCAGCGCGTCAGCTCGGCGCGGTCCGGCTGCGGGATCTCAATGCCCGGGAACAGGTCCGTGTAGATACCCGTGAACAAGGGCACGTCCTACGTTCACGACTTTTATTTACATTTTATATTATATAAAAAGAGTAAAACAATAAACGCGCCATTAAAAATATAATAGATAGATATCTTATCAAAAAGAGGTTACGTTTACTTATCCTACTAGACTAACATTTTAAATGTGAAAGTGTGTGAGAATGTATGGTATGTTCGTTATTGCTTCACGCAGAAACGGCTGAATCGATTTGGTTGAGATTTGTTATGTGGATAGGTGATACCCTGGATTAACATAGGCTGTAGTTTTAACCGACTTCAAAACAAAGGCGGGTCTCAGTTCGATTGTTTGTATGAATGTATGTTTGTCCACGATTATTAAAAACATACCACGCGGGCGACACCGAGGGCAGAAGTTAGCACATAATAACATAATTAAAAAAGTTAATGTAGAATTCACCTGTGAGAGAAACTTGGGCATATTGACATCGATGATGGCTCGGAGTACGAGCTGTGCCTCGTCCTTTTCAGGGTAGTTCTTCTTCAGCGCGCCTGACGCCAGCAGTACGGACTTGACGGCGCGCATGCCGTAGTCGTAGTGGTTCTGCGAGGATAGCTGCTCAGAGCAGAGCTTGTAGGCTTGGACTATCTTACGGGCTAACCTGTGGGAAGTCATACAAATAAACGAAATTATTCTGTAACGTGTAATTTTTATGAGATAGGGTGATAAATGAACAGACAGGTAGATTACCTGATGATAAGCAATCGGCGCTGCCAATGGACACTTGCAACGTCAGAGGAGTAACGAGAGCGTTGCCGGCCTTTTGGCGATAAGGTTTTTAAGGATTCCAAATTCTGGTAGAATTGAGTCTCAAGTATCTTTACTCACACGGCGAAATACATCACTGTAGTTGTTTCACGCAGGTTTTCCGTTCTATTCTCAATTACCCAAACTCCTAAAAAGCCGATAACGCAATTTTAACTTCTATGGAGTTTCGGGTATCCTAGAGTAGCGCTGATTGCTTGCCATCAAGGAATTCAACTGCTAATTCACACATAATAAAGGTCGATTTTGGGTATCGAGCAAACTGTCGCTCCATTGTGAATAAGCATGGTACTCACGGTCCAGCGTGGACGAACCCGTTGGAGTAGAGCGTGATCTCCCCGATCATGGCGTAGTCCGGCACCATCATGGCCACCGTACGGAACAACACCTTCAAGTTGTCGGGCAACTCCGTGCGTCCCGCGTAACTGTGGATATCATATATTGTTATTGTGATTTTTCAGTTTCATTACTGTAAATTTTTTATGAGAAATTATATACATAGTAGTGAGTTTCGGATAATTAACGAGATAGACTATCAAGTCTAAGATTATTGTGGTGATTTACATTCCTAAAAACAGAATTAGGCTTTATCAAAAAAGGAGGACTTTTTAGCACGTCTCTGGCATGTCTCTAATGCAGACGCTTAAATGACTTGAAAGCCTAAGACTATTTTAAGGTTGAAAAATCATTTTATTCTGCTCTGGATAGGGCGGCAGAGAGTTTCAGACTTAAAACCACCCGAGCCGAGGCCTCGGAACATTATTGCACTTGTATTCGATACCCCGGGTGGACACTGGCCTAGTGAGCCCCATCTGTCTTGGCTCTTGGTCTTGGCTTGCTGTTGACATGACGATGGTAATCCTTACCCAGGATTCATAGTAATAAACACAGAGCAACTTGGATTGAGGCTGATCTCCGTCCCTTCGAAGATGAACCGCTTCTCCCGACGCAGTATAGCAAGCTGGATAGAGAGGATCTGCTGGGCCACCACTGAAAGCACTTCCAGTTCGATACGGTTGAACTCGTCGAAACATGCCCACGCGCCCGACTGGGCTAGACCCTGGAAGTAATTCAATTTTATAGAAGTGTGTAGGGGAGAACGTTCTAACAGGTTCCCTGATAATTCAATGAATCGTGATTATTAATTAGGCGTGCTTATTTTTACTTATTTTCTAAAATAATTCATTTTATAATAAATACAAAATGTATAGCACCCAAATGAGGCCTCTACTTTTTGAAATCAGTTTTAAAAATTATTATTAACACGAAGGTGCTGGATACCGGACTATTATCTACACAAGCGCCCCTAGTGACGACAATCAGAAACTAAAAAAGTTCAAAAGTAATATTACCTTGAAGAATTTGCCGAGCGCCTTGTAATCGAGTCCGTCGGAACAATTGAAGACCACGCACTTCTTGGCCACGGCCTTGGCCAAGTCCTTGGTTGTTTCCGTCTTACCCGTACCTGCTGGACCCTCGGGAGCACCACCCAGGTTCAGTTTCAAAGCACTCATTAGAGTTCTGGGAACGACATTTACATTAACGATAGACAATCAAGTGGGAGAGCCATGTTTAAAGTGTGGGTATGCTTAGGCACAAATCGGTGGGTTCGACCGGAGTGATACAACGGCTCATAGAAAACCAACGTGAAGCAACAATAACAATGTGTTTTGCCGTGTGAGTGAGGTTACCGGAGGCCCAATCCTTCCCCTCCATCATCCTTGAACCCCTAATAACTCACAAGACGCCGGCAACGTACTTGTTGTAATTTTTTTGGTATTACGAGTGTCCATGGGCGGCGCTGATTGCTTACCACCAGATGATCCGTCTGTTAATTTGCCGACCTATGGCATAAAAAAACAAGTTCATAAGTGGTATACCGTGACGCGCTTGACTTGTCCTCAAAGCAGAAAGCAGAGGTGGAAATAATGATCATATAACGTACTGCCTATATTATCATGTAATAGGTGGTGAGCCCATAATCATGTACCAAGCCCAAATTAAGACAACTTGAAAGTTAATGGAAGCGTATAAATGAAATAAAGTTGGCATAGTTCACCTGTAGCACCGGTCGGTGAGCGGTGTCGCCACCAACCGCCCAATATTGCCGAGGTACTCGAACCCGTACTCCACGTCTGTAGTGATCATAGAGCAGATTATCTTCTCGCCGCGCCAGTAGTACCGCAGCTGCGATATCCAGTTGAAGTCCGTGATGTCCATCACTTTACGCTCCAACAATTCCTCCTGGATTGACCGGCCTGCGGAACCATATTTCAAAATATACTACGTCACGCCGAATCAAAGCTTCCACTGTAACAAAAACACCCCTATCTCTTTCTCTGGCTATATATATATATCTCTCTCTATCTCGCTGTCTTTGTCTCTCGCGCTATCTCTATCTCTCCCTCACTATCACTATCTCCCCTTCTCTCGCTCTCTAACTCTCTTTCTCTCGCTATCTCTATCTCTCTCACTATCACTCTCTCTCCCAATATCGCTCTCTCTCTCCCTTTTCTCACTCTGGCTTACTCTCTCTTCCAACATATGTACACATCACACAAAATGCACGTTACACCTAAACAGTAGAGTGTATATTACCGTGTACATCGAGCACGATGAGCGCCTCGATCGTGATCCTGTTCCCGGGCCGGAGGTCCCCCTGTACGAGGTACACCAGCCCGTTGATCTGGATCGTACTGCGCTCTATCAGCTCCGGGATGGTGTTCGTTTCTATTGCTTCTATCGTCTGAAAGATAAAAGATAGAATGTCTAGACTTTTTGTAGAATAGTGAAAATTTACACAACAGAACAGAACAGAAGCAGCTTTTTTGGAGCATTTTTTTATTGCAAGAAGTCTTCAGCCATTCGGCAATAACCATTCGATTCGATTCGATTTCTTCTAAAAAAACCCGTTTTTTGTATATCATTTACATATTACCCAAATACCTAAATGTTTAATAAAGATGCTACGTAAAATGTGATTTTTATACATGAACAGTTTGACGTTTAACCCCTTCGCGCCACCCAGGGCAGGAGAAACCATCTGATGGTTCTCCTGTCTCAAAAAAAAAGGTACTTTACTATCAATCTCAGTTCAGAATGAAGCAATCAAGAAGTAAGCCAAACCTCGATGGTGTACTCGACGCAGGAGCCGGCCTGCACGATCTGTCCGGGCCAGACGAGCACCCAGTCCTCGCGGCGCAGCGTGGCGTAGCTGGCGATGGCCTCGCTGGCCACGTCCCGCAGCGACACTATCATCTGCTGCTCCAACTGCTGCAGCCAGCGCTCCACCATGCCCTGCGGAGGGGGGGGGGGGCAACACATCAATACTAACATTTTCAACCAATTACTTCACTTAGACGACCACGACCTGTGCAAAAAGGTCGAAACCTCAAGCCTTCCAAGGTTCTTAGATGATTATGATTATGATGATGGCGTGTCCCATCGTAGGTCACATCATAATCGGGGGTAAATATTGAAACCACTGGTCGGATTTCCAAAATTCTTTCACTGATAGATAGCTACAATGTTCCTGGGTGCTATAGGTTATGAAACATCACGATGAAATGGAAATCGCGCGAAAGTAGCTAGTAAGTATCCGATATTCTTACGAATATCAACAAATATATTTACTGGAACAAATAATAAAAACACATCTTCCTACCTTGGCATCAGCAGGCTGTATAGTAGAGGAAAGTTTGACCGACTCTCCCTCTGAGGAGGCCATGCCAATGATCTCCTTCGCCGCGTTGAACTCCAACGTGTAGATGCCCTCGAAGCATTTCTTCAGGTGAGGCTGTACTCGCATCGGGTCCTTCGTTTCTGACAAAATCTCCAGCAACTCATCGTTGGATAGGAAGAAGAATCTGAAAGAGATTTAAAGTGTTATCTATACGGTATAATTATAAATTGAAAACGATATTTCATATTTCCATTACAAGTGCAATTTCTAGACCGAAAATAAATTCAATATAATGAATTCAATTTTCAATCATTTATTTGACTATATACTTTCCTAGCTTATTCAAAAAAAAATCAACCATTTAACGTCACGATCTGATACAAAATTAAAAAAAAAGAAGTGTTGTTTTTGATATTTCAATTACAGTATTAAATTTCATTACTTGGAAACTACAGCAATCACAAACAATAATCTACATCGGATGACTCGTTTGGCACTTTATCCCATCCAAGGAAAACCAGACTAAAGTGTTTGTATCACGCACCTGGGGAAGAACAGCCTCTTCTTCTCCAGGTAATCGTTGAGGCCTCGCTGGATGTCCTCTAGGAGTACATTGTTGTACTTCAACGACTTCAGCAAACCAGGGTAGTCAGTGGCCTCGAGTACCATGGGGCACTTCTGCGTGGCAGCCATGATGGTCTTCCATTCTTTGTCCACGTCGCGAAAGTTCCTTGCTTCGGTCGGCATTTGCCTCATGATGTCCTCAGACGAGAAGATGGGTTCCAGGTACATCCAAGTGGCTTGGCACTGCGGAATAGATAGTTTGTTTATGTATACCTGTGTAATACATGACAAAAAGGGAAGGGGCATGACGAAACTTTAAACTATTTGAAATTTTTTTTATTTAGAAACTTTCGAACAGTTCAAGGATCGGATTTGTACACATTCTTTGGTATTACATGTTAGGTATTCTGGATGTAGTTTAAACGATATTAATGACATTATTGTGCTACTATCCAAAGTATCAGTAACAATATTGTGGTCAATCGGTATTCTAGGGGTTGATTGCAGATGTCGCGGTGGCTCAACCAGCTGTAACAACTCTACGTGTGATCCACATATTGGTGTTTCGGGTCTGATTGGGATATGTATCTGTGTAGACCCACACGGGACAAAATGGTTACGATATATCGAACGTTTAAAAAAAAGAAAGAATTGAAATAAAGCATTGTCTTTGATTTCGAAATATTTTTATCCTGGTTCAAAATACTATGACGTTAGGTTTAAGTGCTGACCGTGAGCCACTGATCCAGTATATCCTGCATGCTGATGAGCTTCTCCTCCCAGCCCACCATGTCAGCTTCGAATGCCTTCACGTACGGGGAGCCGCGCATAGTCTGCGACTTCAGAATGTGGTCATCCAGGAGCTGCTGGATGTCGTCCAACCCCGTTAGGATACCCACACCAGTATCTCTAGAAAATCGAGGAATGGAGGAATATATATAATATGAATTACACAAGTATATTAATATGTTTGATTTACAAATGTTAAGTTTTTACTGAGATATTCAGTTCATCATCATCACCATCACCACAATAGCCACAAGATGTCCACAGCTGCCCTACTAACGTCCAGATCGGCTAGCTGAGAGCAACCTGCATCTAGCAGCTTTCTGCGCCCTTATTAAGTCGTTTGCCCACCTTGTAATGTCTTTTACGGTAAGCCATCGGGGACTTTCGGAACACCACAGGACGTACAAGTAAGTTGCTAGCGGCAACTTGTACTTTTGGAAATTGTTAAGAGTTTGAGGATTGATGAAATGGACTAGAAGACGTTACGTAGTTTTCCGAACGCGGGCAGCGTTCGCAGGTTAATTGACGAATCCAAGCTAGATTCGTCGATTAACCTCCTTTTCAAAATTGGCCATACGAGGATGACGAGTCCGAGGTATAGTTATTCGTCGATAACTTTAATTGCTAGGAATGGGCATCAGGTATTTAATTTTCTTATGGGATAAGTCGGCTAACGAGCAGACGGATTACCTAATGGTTAAGTAATCAGCGATGCCCATGGACACCCGCAACACCAAAAGAGTTACGAGTCCGTAGTCAGCCTTTTGGGGTTAGGGTTTGGGAAGATTAGGAAGAGATAGGGCCTCCAGTAACCTCACTCACATGGCGAAACACAACGCTGTGGTTGTTTACGCCAGTTTTCTGTGTGTTGTATGATGATGTAGATACGCACCGGTACGGCACGACCTCGAAGTTGACGCCGACCCACTCGTCCTTCATCTTGTTGAGCGCCTTCTCGAGCGCGTACTCCTTGGAGGCGTACTGCTCGATCTCCTCGAGCTGGGCGGCGTACACGTGCACGCCCTGCTCCACCATGTCCGCCAGCGTCGTGCTCTCCTCGTGCACCACCTCCGCGCCGATCAGCTCGCTGATCCTCGCCCAGTGACGCTCGCGCATGCCCTACCATACCCAATTCATTATTTCCTTTCAAATCAAAGCATTTTGGGTGTACAAGCGTACGGTTTTTACAAAGGATCCATTTAAGTATTACGTAAGCATTATTTATTTTTATTTTTAGTACCTATACACATCTAACAATAACAAAAAGGTATATAATTGTAATAAATATGTTTACGTAATACTTGAAGAGGTCAAAGGTTGGTAATATTTTGCCTAAAGCAATCGATTCAAAATTTAGTTGCGGGATCTAGTCAACCAATCAAGTAGCCCTACATTCAAGATGATATGATCACAGATGCAAGTAATCATAAATTCACACAGAGTTAAGAACACATGCAAAAAATCTTACGAAAATATATTATAACTGTAGAAGGTTATAAATGTGGACAGATGGACTTTTATAACCGTTTTACGTCTAAACTACTGAATTAATTATAATAAATATTGGCATACACATAGATTAAAAACTGGAATGGCACTTAGGTTACTTTTCATCTGGCTAACGCGGGCTAAGCTGGTAGTAGAAGCTAGTTTTGAATAAAACACAATGACAAAATACGCACCTTATTACAAATAGCGCAGAGCACAGGCAGTAGGACCTTGAACTTCTCGACTTTGTTCCGCACCATGTCAGCGATCCGCTTGGCGCCGGGGTACTCGTACAGCTGCTTGCCCAGCTTGTACAGCAGCTTCCACCAGGCGTCCACGTCCTCCGCTATCTGCTCTGCGTTCAGACCTTGGAAGGGACCATGGTACCTGCACGCGAAATGGTATACAGTCAAATCTTGAATTAAACGTTAAATTCAAGCGTGCGAGAACCATGTTTCGGCACGAATGGGTCGGTTCGACCGGAGTGATACCACGGCCTTACAGAAAACCGGCGTGAAGCCATGTGAGTTACCCACCCCTCCCCAATCCAAATCCCTAATCCCCAAAGGGTCGGCAACACACTCATAACTCCTCCGTTCCCACATTAGGGTTTTCTCCTGTGTCGTCGGTGCGGCGGTACAAACATACAATTTCACATACACATGACACTAGTGTGGACCTGACACCTTTTGTCGAATAGAAAATCAACTAGTGTAACACCATTGGGCATTCTATTTTAGACATCTACAGTGATTGGATAAACAAAATTCTTGTTAGAAGTAGCTTGCAGGTAAAAACGGTAGCCCATATTTATTTACTTTCTAGCATTTTTTCTTGTATCGTGGGTTCGTTTTCATACATGCAAATCACACTCAGACCAGGAAAAACAATTTGTAAATCGCTCAAAAAGATATTCTAGCAAAAAGTCTATGTATGCCTAGGTCAGCAAATTATAGTGACTCACCATTTCTCGTAGCCGTCATAGAAGTCGTATGCGGTATGCCAGAGTTTGTGGAAGGGTTCGATGCCCGAGATCATGGTCTGCAGGCTGAAGTACACCGACACCTCCTGGTCGAGGAGTGTCTCCTCGTTGATTATGTACTCGGCCTCGTGTTTATCTTCCTGTTGTGAATGATGATTATATTAATAAGCATTTTTAAGTAAAAATGTTTTATCTTTATTGAGATTATAAAAGGCATTTACAATCGAACATTTACGATAAAAAAATATTGAAACTATTGAAGTGAAAATACTTAAAAATAATCACACCTTGATTATTATTTATCGAAATATATGAAATTTTAGTATTTTTAAAAATATTGTATATTAATATGCTACTTGAGGTTATTAAAATTATGACGAGACAACGTATTTCATACTAAATTCATAGTTAATTGACGGACATTTCTGAAAAAGTATAACTTCTCTGGTATCTGATCGGAAACTGATCTATTCTTATACATACATCTAAAGAAAGAATGAAAAAAATGAAAAAGAATTAATAAAAAACAAGAATTAATAATTAAAAAGAAAAATCCCGTTTGACTATAATAAAAGGTCCTGCTTACTATCAAATTCTTGAATATGGCGTCAACCCTCTCAACGGCATCCTGCAGCAAGTCCAGGTTCAGCAACGGAGGGTCGAACCTACGGAACAGCTCCAAGTCTTTCTCGTGCTTCTTCAGTTTATCCTCGAAGATGGTCTTCCGACTCCTCAGCTTGTCTTCAGCCATGGACTTCTTTGTGTTGAGGGTCTTCAGCGTTAGATCTATTGTCTCCTCCATGTCCAGGGGCCAGAGGAACACTCTGGTATTCAGGTTCACATCCTCAACTGGAAAGAGAAGTGACATGTTGTATCGAATATCTACATGTCCCTTTAATAAAATGGTTGTCATCATTACAAGAATATGCGAGTCCCCCCCTCCATCTCTTGCTTTTTTCTCTCTTTCTCTTGCTCAAGTCGGTTAAGAAATTATAAGTCCGTATGTCAATGATAAATAAAGAATCTTAAAAGTACATTTATATCATTTGAAAGTACATCTCCGAAAAAGCCACATTGGTACTTGCGACGTTTCGAAGACCTCGTGCAATGCAGTAAATATCCGGTTGTTGTTATTGTGTTCCTTATGCTATGCTAAATAAACTCTATTCCTTTCATTTAATATGCAAAAAATATATAAGTTCACGAATTATTTAAAAAAACGTATCTAGAAAACCAGCACTCACAAGTAAGATGTGCATGTTGCATGAGGAAGAGTACATGCTCGGCGGTGGTCCGCGCCTTCTCCCGGAGGTCGAACATGGCGCTGTCGCGGCAGTCCATGATGTAGTTGATCAGCTCCACCAGCTGCGCCGTCGTCTCCGGGGTCTCCGATGCTCGAGCCACCATCTCCTCGTAGATGTTGCAGATACTGGAACATAGTTATGGAATTCTCTCTTATTGATAATGATAAAAACAAGTTTTAAAGGTCAGGGAAAGGCGAGAGAGTGTGTCAGACTCTTACTGACTAATAGCCCCTGTTCCTTCT
Organism: Spodoptera exigua; assembly: GCA_902829305.4. NCBI lineage: Eukaryota > Metazoa > Arthropoda > Insecta > Lepidoptera > Noctuidae > Spodoptera > Spodoptera exigua. Next base: position 15,092,106 of record LR824607.2, on the reverse strand, counting down.
CCTGCTCTGGGCCGAGGCTGCGGTGACTCATTACGCTTACCCCGCAAACCCGGCTGAACATCAGCCCTATAGGGTCCCGTCTGTGGTGGGCTATTGGCTCTTTGAGACGCGCGCGGAACGATACGCGTCGAGTTTAGCCTTGCGTTGCAAAATGTAACACAAGTTTCTTCCAGAAGAAGGCGGGACGAAGTTGATTTCTTTTGGGAAGCAGAGAAGAGTGCAAGAATAGTAAGGAAGTTTTGACCCTTTGCAGTATGACGACAACAGCTAATAATAATTAACAATTTCAAGAATCAGAAAAGCCTGTTGCTGTACCTAAACCCATCTGTAAATTGATAGATATATGATTGTACCAAATTAATAGTTCAAAAAATGAACGTATCTTATAAGTGGATGGAACAATAAAAGTGTAACTAAACTTAATACATTGGTATGGCATTCTATAGGGCAGCAGCTTCCCGACAGTGATTTTTTTTTGAAATTAGGACAGCAATTACAGCAATCTCTGTGTTTATTAATTACAAACATACATATAAACATTGTTGTTCTATCGAGAAATGACCGTATGAACTCACCTTCTATTCCACTTCCTATTGATATTGATGAAGTGGTCGACGATGTACTGCCGGAGACCGTTGACGATGTCCCAGAGCGTGTCGTTGATGGGCCCGCAGTCCAGCATCACCATGTTCAGCGGAATGTCGCGCCGGAGGAACAGGATCTCGTCGCGAAGCTCCTCGTACATGTAGATGCGGGCTGAGAAGTCCTGACGACAACAGAGTTATACTGTTGAGGATAGACTCACCCATTGTTGAATGAGACTTGGATGATATGTAGTTAAGTGTTGTTACCAAGCTTCAAAAAATGGACACAGTCACGGATCTTCACTTAAGTGCCCACTGCTCAGCAAAGGTCCGCTGTTGGCACTTAAGTGTTATTTTTTTTTATAATGGGTTTCTGTAACTTGGCAATCTGTGTCAACACAATAAGCCATTCAGATGACGTATCTTGATCCTTGTCTTGTCAGCAGAAGGAATTTCTATGAATCCCTTTCATCTGTTATCACCAAATCTCAAGGTTCGTGTTAATGATGCAGTTCATGATAATTATTTGTATACCAAATCAGTTATTTTTGTAACGTGTATAATTATTTTAATTAGTATAGTATACAAGACTTTAGACATTATAAAAAGCTACTAACCTTCAAAAATGGCGGGGGTTCCTGTGCGAAGAAAGCGAGTAGATCTTGCTTGGCTTCTCCATTGAGTATGTAGAAGTAGTCGTTGTAGCTGGCGAGGAAGGCGCGCGGGCCCGGCTTGTTGATGGACACCTGGCGCACCGCCTCGCTGATCACGTCGATCATGTAGCGCTCGTCCGCAAACACGCCCATCAACATCGGCTCCGGACGCGCCGTCGCTGCACGAGGACATTACTATTTTATTCAATGGACCAAAGCACCTGAGGGTTTTTAGAATTTTCAAATTATTTTTTTACTTGATATAAACTAGTGCTTGACTGCGATTCCACCTGATGGTAAGCAGTGATGCAATCATTGATGGTAAGGCGCACTAGTTTATTAAGAACCTATTCACTCTAGCCTTCAAGACATCTAAATTATATTTGGACGGAAAGACTGCAGCCGACAAACTGTTCCAATTCCTTGATGTATGTAAATAATCCCCAACACAGGCATTACTTGCTTACAGCGGAACTCCAAACACTAAAATTACGAATGTAAACTTGTTGAAGCAATAAACCATTTTTGTATTTTGTATTTTTTGTATTTGTATTCTCAATGCTCTTTGGAAATCTGGAATATCAATAAACTTCGCCTCTATTAAAACAGAAATTGATGATTAGTGAAAAGTAGGTTTGTGTGTATGACACTTAATGTCAACCACGCACCCCATTGTAGGATGAAAGGCGTGTTAGTGATAAAATCATGTTACATGATACTTACTTAATAAACCTTTGACTGCCGACGAAACTAGTTAATGACGCCATTGTCCGACACGGCATCGATGTGGTTAACAAGATTCGAAGCATGCGAATGCATATTGAAAAAACACAATTTTATGCTCTAATACTTTTGTTTGGCATAAGAAATATGCATATAATTGTTCATTGTTACCTATGTTTAATGGGCAAGGCTAACTAATTATATATTGAGACCCTACTTCATCATCAGCCAATAAGTGCCCACTGCTGAGCAAAGGCCTCTCTCTTCTCATGCGAAGTTAGAGCATTAATCACCACACTTGCTTAATGCGGGTTGGCGATTTCAAACTTATAATAATTCCAGGTTTCCTCACCATGTTTACATTCACGGTATGTCAGATGTGTCTAAATAATCATAGAAAGTACATACATATCACTCGGAAAAAGTCATATTGGTAATTGCCAGATTTCGAACCTACACCCATGAGGAGCGGGTTCCATAACTTCCGTGCCACCACGAGACTCTACAGTTAGTATAAAATCAAATATCCGCGCTTTTCGCTAAAGCAATGGAAAGCTCCATCGTTGGCTATATCCATATGTGACTGATCATCAGACGAGATAGTATCTACACGACTACACCTGACTAAAATAAAACAAACTCCAACTCACTTGGATACATGATCTTATCAACCGACGGTAAAGCTTGGGAGACGTTGATGATGGCCTGGAACCACTTGATGACGAAGGTCTTGATGCTCTCAAGGCCAGGGTCGAAGGTGATTTGGTTGCTGCCAGGGTGGGCAATCACCTTCACACGGACTATGGGCCGCTTTATGAACATGTAGTCGCGGTACGGACCCTCGTAGGCGTTACCTTCCTGGATGCAGAAGACAACAATCGCAAAATATGAGATTATATATAATATTTTTTTTAAGATTAAGATTGATTCAGTGGGATCATTACCTATCATCAGCATATAAGATAAAAAAAAATATTTAAAATTACTTTACCATCTAATGCGTGAGAATTATAACATTAACCAATTGCCCATTGGAGAATGTTAAATTCTCCAGTTAGCCATGGTTCAATATTTTTTTAAGTTATACATAGCAGTAAACGAGCTTAGGGATTTCTTAATGGTAGGCAATTAGCGTCACCCATGGACACCCACCCTCAAAACCAAAGAAGTTACGAGCGCGTTGCCGGCTTTTTGTGATATTTATCGAAGATTTAGGGATTGGGGAAGGAAGATGGGGCCTCCGGAAACTCCTACTTTCTTAACGATAGACAGCTGTCGGTTGATGATAGTTATAACCAGTTATAACAATATTTGGATGACATAATAAAGAATTAACCTTACCGAATAAAAACATAAATGTTTAGCGAAGTGCGCGACACTCCTTTCCACGAGGTCCCGGATTTGATTGGACATCAGCGCACGGATACATCTGTAACAAACGAAGTGGACTTTGTAAGGGGCCCATAGTAAATATTCAGCTTTTCTAATTCTCAACAATGGATAAGGCTGCATGACGTTGCCGCGACGTGTACACTCATGAATGAGAGTCCCGTTGTGACTTGAAACTAGTAGAGCTTTTCTCTCTAGATTAACGTGAGTAATAGCCATAGTATAGTTCGGTTACAATATGCGAAATAAAAATAAATTACAGAATAAGTACTAACTCTGATCTGCATTTAATATATTAGTTGATCAGTTTTGGTTTTTAAGTACTATCTTTATAAATATAAAAATTAATGGCTATTCGTTATTTTCGGTTAAACAAAAAAAAGAAATCCGGGGAAGATTTAAACAGCGTGAAAATATAAAAAAAAGTACGATAAAATACTGGAATCGTCAATTTATTTCACGATGTAAGTGACATTAAATTTTTACAAGGTACAAAACTTCTATTTTTAAACATAGATATATGTATATATGAGGTTGACTGGTAGAGAATGCCTTCGGGCATTAAGTCCGCCTTTGTATATATTATTTTGTATGTACATAAAGTGTTAAAATAAATAAATAAAGTAAAAAATATATTAGTTAATATTGCGGTGGTGCAGAGTTCGCTAATCTAAGCTGTTAAGTATAATATAAATAATTTGAAAAAATGTACATTATCTCTTGGCTCAATTAAAATAACCCTTTTATCGCCACATTCATGATGTACAGAATTGTTATTTAGTAGTTTTTTTTAATTAGCAACTTTTAAATAAATATGAAGAAATAGTCACCGCACACAGACGGCACACTAACCTGAAAAAAGTCTCCACTTTGAAGGTGGACTCGCTCTTCTTCTTAGCGACGTACCCAGCCCAGTGGTGCCTCATCTTGATCATGGTGTCGGCCACGTCTATCAACCAGTTCTCCTCCAGCTCGGTCCTCATCTCCTGACAGAGCCTGTTCAGGTTCTCTGTGAACTCGTGCGTGTACTGAGGGAATGGTACTTCTGCTTGCATCTTTTTCATGTCAACTATGTATACATTTTGGTATCTGAAAATTGTTAAGGGACAGTGTATAATTTGTATGTCGTACTAGCAGTAAGCTAGTGGCTTTACTCTATAAAATATGTTACTTTGTAACTTTAGCGCAAACATTTTTTACTGAAGAAATTATTTGCGCAATTCGGTATAATGGACCTGTAGTAGGAAAAATAAGTTATCGTTAAAGATAAATGCAAAGGTTTTTGTTACAGTTAAATTTCTTTCTTTTGTTCTTTGTATTGGACGGATCTCAATGAGATGAAGTATTTCAGAAAACTTAAGTGGTAAATCATAGAGTAAGTACTATACGCTAAGAAGTTTAAGGTTCAAAAGAGTACGGTATGTGTGAAAAATGACTATACCTACACCAAATAAATTTGAATATAGAACTTACGTGCCACGTAAGTTTAACTCAAGACACAATAGAAGAAGAATACACAAAGTAGGCGTTCGCTCGGGGTTTGATTAATTAAGGGGCTTAGAGTAGACGTACCTTTCGTGCCACATCCTCCGTAGCTCGAGCAGTACTGGGTTCCCGAGGAAGTATCTGTGCGAGAGCGCCTCCCGCGCCTTGACGAGCGGCGTGTGCCAGGGCACGGGCGCGCGGACCACGTGCGCCGGCCACAGCGGGGGCACGAACGGGATCTGCAGCCGGACGCGCTCCGCCCCGTCCTCCAGGATGTACTGCAGGATACATCTGGGAGGAGGAGAAATCATACACTGAACAAAAAACGCTTTTTTCAGATTGTGATTTAAAATTTTATCATACAAATGTTTCGTAAAAATTTACTGCAGTTTTAGTCTTATAAACAATCAGGGCAGACCTGCGTCTACAGAGTAACGAGTGAAGTACTAAAGAGTTAAACTGTTGGAATATACCTTTTTTTTGTCAGGGGAAAATCCCGCCCAGGGTAAGGCGAGAGAGAGTGTCAGACTCTTACTGACTAAAAACCCCCCCGTTCCGTCTCCTGCTCTGGGCCGAGGTCGCGGTGCCTCATTGCGCTTACCATGCAGGCCCGGCTAAACGTTGGAATATACCTACGCATTATATGTATACCTATACAAATATCCAAGTTCATTCACAGCATACTTCAATCAATCATTCGTCAACACTCAATCATTCAATGTTCAGTTCATTCGTACTTTCTGTAACTGATATTACTCGAAATATAATAGTCGTTGAGGACTCAACTTCTTCTTCTGGACTTAGATTTCAAATAACGATGAAATAAATACGCTATGACAATAACCCTAGGATTGAACTTTTTTTTGAATGAAAATCACCATAGTACCTACTATCAAACTCTTACCAACTAAAAATCCGTAGCACAAAAAACTGCAGTGTATTTTTTCGCTTGCAACCGCAACTTCAGACCAATAAGCTGTGATCATGACCATGACATACAGAAAATAATTCGAAACAGCACTAATAGAATTAAAATTTATTTGATTTCGCTATTTATTTAAATACTATTTATCAAATGCATCTTTCTTTTTTTATTCTTCAAGTCAGAACAAGTTAGTTGATTTTAAATTTTATATACTAAACTACAGAAGCCATTATGGTTTACATACATGCATATACATGGCTAGCGAGTTCGGAAAGATCTAGAAAGTGCAAAGCCTAGTATTGTAAGCACAAACCTCTTCATAGCCATAACAAAGAACTCCCGTATCTCGGCCTCGCTCCGCCGCACGTTGGCCTGCCACGTGAGGATTAGCATGCGTTGCTTGATGCACTCGGTCTGCTTGTCCACCGCCAACCTGGCGCGCTTGTACAGCTCCACCGGGTACTCCGGGAGCTGCTTTCCTGATAGCGACTGGAAATATCTCGGATTATTGAATCTAAATGCCTTGGCAGCCCACCTATGTACTTTGTGCATGAAGTTGAATATTGATGAAGAGAAAAAATATTGATTGTAGAATCCCACTCAGTCAAAAACTCACCCAAATCAAAAGTTAGATTATGTATTTTTAATTATTCTAGAAAACCTATTAAACTTTTGGTGAGGGTTTTTTTTGTCAGGGGAAAATTGTCTAATGACTTCTCTCATCCAGGTTAAGGCGAGAGACAGTGTCAGACTCTTACAGACTAAAAATTTTAGATATTTAAGGATTGGGAAGAGATGGGGCGAGGAGGAGTCAATCCCTCATTCACACGACTAAACACCATTCTGTGGTTGTTTCACGCCGGTTTTCTTTGAGTTCAAAATCAACACTACCTAATAGGTAGAAGAAATGCTGAAAGACAGCAAAGAAGTTGAAGTAGGTGAGGTTAATGGGTTTTTTTAATTTATTTTTCAATTGTAGAACTAAGATATTTTGGTAAAAGTGGTATCTGCATTACACTTTACCATCTTGTTACAAAAAATATCATAATCATAATATTTCCGGTACTTACAGACATAAAGAGACATTGTATTTTTTTTTTGTGATAGTGCAACTGAGTGACTCTTTACCTGATGTTAAGCAATCAGCGCCGCCCATGGGCACAACAACAACAGAGCAGTTAGGAGGGCGTAGCTAACCTTTTGGGGATTGGGGATTTGGACCTTTAGGGATTGAAGAGGGATTGAGGAAGGGGAAGGATTGAGCCTCCGATAACCATACTCACAAGGCAAAATACAACATAATAAAATGTAGTTTCACTATATTTACCACAGAGAGATAGAACTCGATCCTCTCCAAGGCGTCAGGCGAGATGAACCTGTAGTGCTCCTCCTCGGTGATGGCTAGCATCTCTTTCTTCTGCTGGTCCGGGTCTCTAGGCAGCTCGAACTCTAAACGAGCTAGACGTCTACACATATAATAGCATTTAGTACGTTTGTTATTCGGGTCTTAAGTTCACTTGAGACAATATACCAAGTACTATGTTTATGTCTATATATACTAATGTTATAAGGCTGTAGAATTATGTTATATTATAAAGTGTCTTTGTTTGTTTCAACGTGCTAATCTCAGGAACTATATGTTAGAATTTGTACTGTTTTTGTGTTTCTTAGTCCACTTATCGTATATTAAAACTTCACGTTATAATCAAATGGAGCCAAGCAGTTGGCGAAAAGGCACGATAGTAGCTAGTCAATAATAAAATGAATGCCAAATTCTCTTGGTCATGGCATTACAAAACAACGGCTAGAGCGATTCCGAGAAAACCCGATAATGTTTTCTAAGATCAAGTGAGAGATCCTACAAATGATTGTTTTAGAAAAGAAGGTAGAGGGGGGTTTCGGAAAGTACCAACCCTTTCGATGCCTAAGCGGTTGGCAAACAGGATAAACGACTTACACTGAGTTGTTGGGCATGCGTCCATTATAGCACTTAGCAGTTACTTAGATTTATTAGTTTTAATATAAAACAATGTTTTGCTTGAAAAAATTAACAATACTTATTCGTGGAATTGCCAACTTATAAAAGGAATTTGTATATTTTCATTTTGCAATGCCACTCTCTCCTGTTGATGACAAAACAATAAGCAACCGACATTTTTAACAATAAAATGGAAATCTACAAAGTACTTTGCAAAATATGTTTACCTTTTGAACTCCTCCTGCGCTGCTATCTCTGCAGCTTGCTTGGCGAGCTTCCTCTTCTCAACTCGAAGCCGCTTGGCTTCGGCTTCTGCAGCTTTCTTTCTATCATACTCGCCAGATATCAGATCTTCTAGCCTTACTAAACCTGGTCAGATAAACACGTAGGTACATATACATAGATTACCGGTGTGGCTGAAGCACGAGGCCATCAATTCTTCTTGGGTATTGTATTGGGTATTTAGGTTTTTCAGTCGTGTAATTCTTATTGGCAGATAGAAGTCTATCCTCATACTACAAGTTGGGTTGTTACTAATTATGTGATTGCAATAACATACAACTAACCAACAACTCGTTAACGGACCCATCCCGTAGTAATTATTTTTATGCTATAAGACGGCGAAGAACAGACCAATTACCTGAGCAAACACCGCCGGCCATGGACACCCGCGACAACGGTAGAGTTACGAGTGCGTTACCGATCTTTTGGGGATTTTTGATTTGGAGATTTTGGGTTTGGGGAGGAATTAGGGGAAGGGAAGGATTGGGCTTCCGGTAACCTCACTCACACGGCGAAACACAGCGCTGCGGTTCTTTCACGCCGGTCTTCTGTGAGGCCGTGGCATCATTCCGGTCGAGACAATCGATTCGGGCCGAAGCATCCCACACAATCTATCCTACAGATTTTTATTAACCCATCACACAAATTAATGACTAAAAAATATATAGAAACCTTTCTGTAGAGTAGTCTTGTTCCTCTCTGCCTCTAGCTCCTTCTGCCGTTTTTCCTTCGCCCTCTGCGCTACAAGCTGGAGAGGAGGAAACTGCATTTCTCCATTAGGTCCCAGAGGGCCATACAGTTCTGGAGGAGGCTTCCTCTTAGGAGGCATGTTGATCGAACGAATAGTTTTTGTGGTCGCCGTATAACAGTTACCTGGACGTGGATAAATATCATGGATTATGTATTGCAGTATACATATAAGGTGCTATAAATATCTGCCTCGACTCCCATGAGACATAAGTACATAACGTTAGATTCCAATTGCAAGGTAAATAATGATTAACTTGTGATACTTATATTTGTTCATAAAATTAACTAGTGTTTGGATTTTGATGAAAATTGGCACAAAAATAAATAATAGATATAACAATATCTGGAATTGCGCATATGTTGTTAATCCTGGTTACGCTGATGATGCTGCTGACATAAGCTAGGATTAAATATTTTCTCTTTTTAAAACAGGTTTAGAAATAATAGTGCGTGGAAATATGGCGACTTTACTAGAACAGTTTTAAATATTATTTATTACCGTAAAAAACATAGTCGTGGTGGCCCGGAGGTTAAGCAGCCCGCTTCTCATGCATGAGGGTGTAGGTTCGAAACCTGGCAAGTACCAATGTGACTTTTTCCGAGTTATATGTACTATCTATGATTATTTACACACCCCTGACATACGGTAAAGGGAAACATCGTGAGGAAACCGACTTATAATTTCTAATTATAGGTACCTAAGTTTGAAATCGCCAACCCACATTGAGCAAGCGTGGTGATTGTTGCTCAAACCTTCTCCGTATGAGAAGAGGCCTTTGCTCAGCAGTGGGCACTTATAGGCTGATGATGATGATGATGATGATGACTAGGTAAAACTAGGTGCCATTTAAAATTCAAATCTACCTCTAACAGAATAAAGGTCATGATGTCATAGCTACCAATAGACTCCGAAGGTCTGGCGTGCATATAGGAGTCGCGGAAGGGCACGCCCTTCGTCCAGGACTTGTTCTGCATTAGAGGCAGGAACTTGCTGCAGTTACCATCTCCTTCTCCTATGATAAGCAAATAATTATTTCTTAAACATGGACCTAGAAAAAAAGGCGGACGCCGTCTGCTCTAACAATAACTGAAGCACCCATAGTAAGTCAGTGCACTAATATATACAAGCCAACACGCACACATTCACACCATAGTAAGTCTGCCGTCGGCCATTACGCTTCGAACGACGCTCGCGAATTATTCGGTGTTATTTTGGCTAATAAAAACGAAAGTATGCCGTCATGTGTTGTTAAAAGTTGTCGAAACCATAGTGGTTCAATTAAAAAAAGCCAGGGAATCACTTTTCATAGGTAAGCGTGTCATTTTGAAGCTTATTTCTCGATTTTTTATGTCATTATATTTATTAAAGCTCGAAATCAATCAGTGTTGCAACTATTTCATGGTTCAAATTATTTAAAAAGTGGGAGATTTATATTTTCTGTTTCTATTTATCGTTATTGTATTCTTTATTTTTACAGATTTCCCTCAGCAAATGATGCATGGAGAAATGACTGGATAAAAATAATAAGGGAGAGTAGACACGAAAATAATTGGAATCCATCAAAATCAAGTGTAATCTGCAGTATACATTTTGAGAAGCATTGTTTGTATTCAACTAAAGGCGGACTTCTTCGCGTTGTTGCTTACGTCGTACCAACAAAGGTAATTTATATTTATTTATGGACACCTTCCTTATAACCCACACTTTGAAACTGTAATATTTTGATAGTTTTATTAACAACAGTTGAACTTTTTTTTAGTTTTTATCCGATACGTCAGCTGTACAAGAATTACCGACTGAAGTATTTTCTTCCAGTGTTTCTGATAAGGTTTGTTTTTTTTACTAAAACGCTATTTTATTCTAAAAAAAAGTTATGCTTTTGAATCGTTTCTAACCTGATGGTATTCTTTATTTTAGAGTTCACTAGTGATTGAAGGAGTAGCCACAGTTTCCGGGCAGCAAAAAAAAATAGAACAACCTTTTTCACAAAATGTAACGACGACTTTGACACAAGTGAGTAGCCTAACCTACTGGAAATCTGATGATATTTTATTAGCCTTGGTTAACCAAGTTAACGAAATGTTATTCATTTTCTTAGAGTTCATCAGTGGTTGAAGGAATATCTGTACAAGAATCGACACTGCAACAGTCTTGCTTATTGAACACGACTTCGTCCTTGCAAAATGTAAGTATTTTAAAAAAAAAGGGTGGGTTTATCGAGTTTATTATTCAAAATATATATATTATATTGACAATAACACGAAAAAAGGTAATATTATGTTTGTTCATTATTTTTAGGAGTCACCCGAAACTGTAATATCTGGAGTTGAATTGGATCAACCACTGTCATTACTATATACTCCCCGAAAACGACGTATGAAGGAAGATCTGATGAAAATGCGTGCCCTGGTGCAAAATCAAAAAAGGAAAATAAAAGTTTTAAATCAAAAAGTTAGACGTCTCCAAGATAGGAACAAATCTTTGAAAGGTATTTTAAAAACCCTTAAGGAAGAAAATTATGTTGATTCTGATCTTTTTAACAGATTAAATGAAGACATTGTTGCTGCTAACATTTTTAATAGTTACAATAAAAAAAAATAAAGAAAAAGATTGAATACTCACCGTCTATGAAAAAATGTTGTTTAACCCTCAATTATTATTCTCCGAAAGCTTACGATTACGTCAGGCAAACTTTTAATACTTGCCTTCCTCATCGAAAGACACTGGCCAAATGGTACGGGCATCTTAATGCAGACCCAGGATTCACTGAAGAATCTTTTCAGGCATTGAAAGCAAAAGCTCAAATAAGTGAACATCGGCCTTTGTGCACTTTACTCTTTGACGAAGTTGCTATTAGAGCTCAAAAAATTTGGGATGGAAAAAATATATAGGCCTAGAAGATATGGGTTCGGGAGTTGCAGAAGGTGCACCTTTGGCAAGCCAAGCATTGGTTTTTTTACTCGTTGGGATTAACCACCGCTTCAAACTACCATTGGGATATTTCTTAAGTAATTCAATAAGAGGTGAACAGAAAGCTAATTTGATAAAATTATGTCTTCTCAAATGTTTTGAAGCTGACATTGATGTTGTTGCATTAACATGCGATGGTCATCAAAGGAACTTCAATGCATTGGAATTGCTTGGTTGCAATTTCAAGCCCGAGTCGTTAAAAACAACATTTTCTCATCCTGCCAATGGTTCTGAAGTTGCATTTTTTCTGGACCCTAGTCATGTCATGAAGTTATTAAGAAACCATTTAGAATCCAAAAGAGAGTTCATGGACAAGGATGACCTAAAAATTAAATGGAACTATATCGAGGAACTAAATAAATTACAAGAGAAAGAAGGATTACATTTGGCCAATAAATTGACAAGAAAGCATATTAATTTTAAAAATAATATAATGAAGGTGAAACTGGCCACTCAGGTGTTTGGTGAAAGCGTAAGAGCGTAGCGTAGAGAAGACCTAAATCTAGACGTATTTAAAGATTCTAAGGCAACGGAAAATTTCATTAGCAATATAAATATAATGTTCGACATATTTAATTCTCGAGCTATGACTCAATTTGATTTTAAAAAACCACTTTGTTCCCAGAACAAAGATACGATATTCAATTTTTTGGATGAACTAAAAGAATATGTATTAAAGTTAAAAATTAAATGTATGTCAAAAAGAAAAGTAACGAAAGACGGTCGAGTGACTTATGTTCTTACTGTATTCTATAAACGTTTAGTAGATGCAAAATGCAAAACTGGTTTCCTTGGCACGTTAATAAATATTAACAGTTTGAAGTATCTATATGCCAAATTGATAGGTGAAAAACAGTTGGTGTTCCTACCAACCTATAAACTGAGCCAGGATCACCTTGAGATGTTTTTTTCATCCATCAGAATGCAAGGAGGCTTCAATGATAACCCTAATGTTCGTCAGTTCAAAGGTTGTTATAAAAAACTGTTGGCTCATTTAGAGGTACGATGCCTGACCACTGGAAATTGTGTTCCTTTGGAGCAAATAGCTGTGCTTAATTGTTCTTCGGCCAAAAAAATAATTAACACAACGACTCCATCATACCGTCACGAAGAACAAGAAGGTGATGTTAGTTGCGACTCACTATCATTCATGAAAGAAATCACCAAAGACGATGACAACCTGGCACAACGATTACAAATAGAAGAATTTAATGATTATAGGAAGTTGATTGTAGGATATCTAGCAGGCAGTATCTGTCATTACGCAATAAAAAATATTAAGTGCCAAAACTGTATAGCGCGGCTATGTACAGACAACTGGCTTTTTTTTCACAAGTTGATGAATTTAAAAACAAGGGGAGGATTAACTTTCCCATCAAAAGATTTGTACGACATTTGTTGCACTTGTGAAATGGTGATCCGAAGACTTTTAAAAGATAAAATAACAATATATAATGAAAGACAACATCAGTACATGCTAAACAAAATCCTAGAAAAATTTATAGCAAACGACAACATCTTTTTAGATTTGGAATTTGAACATGCATTTGCAGGAACAGCACATAAAATATCTTTAATTAAATATATAGCCGAAAAATACATGAACATTCGTTTTCATCATATAAGTAAATTAGAAGGGATTTCTAGATGTGTCGATAGCAAAAGACAAGTCTACAGAAATTTGAACCAACAAAAGGGATTGTAAAACTTAGTTTTTTAACTTCCTTTCTCTTCCTTTACTACTTTTCAATTTCCTTGTCAATTAGCTAAAATCATTAAATTTTCTATTTAATAAACCAGTTGTAAATATTTTTATATCCAGTGTGTTTTATTTATTTTACCTTTATTTTAACAATATCCATCACAAAAACTTATAATAAAATAAAACCTAAGTTCAAGGGAGATCTTATTGAAATATTGTTTATAAATGGGTAAAATTTTCCTTCATCTGGCATCCCTTTACACACGCACACATAGTTAGGCAGCCGCCATTGTGGTGCTTCAACAATTTCTTTGTGACGTTCCGTCCGCCTTTTTTTCTAGGTCCATGTTCTTAAAAATTAAATGTTTTAGACAATACGAGTATGTAAACTAATTATATCTTTATAAATATAATTCTACTGTACGTGTGCATGTCATTGAACTCCTCCTAAACGGCTTGACCGATTTAAATGATTTTTTGCTGTATACGTTGTAATGCCCTGGAGGTCTACTCTCTTTCTTCGAAACGAAACTTTCGGAAACGAACGAAACTCGAACGAAAGAACGTTGACGACCCTACTCTGTTTTATTTTCGGACACGCATACGAAGTTCGATCCAGAGATAATTTTCGTGAACGAATGTAATTGTGTAGGTTCTTTATAATGTGATTTGTGGTAAATTACGGTTTTTACTTAAAGTTAAAATTACAAATTCTCTGGCTGTTTCTTTAAATTCCACATTATGTATGTGGTTTGTAAAACTATTACTTATAATATGCCACGCAGAAAATAAAAATATATTTATTTTTGACGGAATTGTAATTTATCGTGTAATTTATCATCGTTACCTTATAAAACACTCTTTTACAGACATTTATAACCGACTAATTTAAAGAGTACTATTTCATGCCCAGAAAGGGTTGTTATGTATGTCGACTAAAAATGGCTGTATTCGGCCCGTGCACGACATGTGTCAAAAAATTAACGTCAACAGATTGTTTATTTTTATCAACACGAGTTAATAAAATATACTATAAAAGACAATAAATATATGTGGAGAAAGAAATTTTATTGAATTAAATAAAAAATGGATATTATTATAAAAACAGGTTTTGAGTGTTATAAACACACAATCATTTTCCAAACCCAGACTGTGCTAAAAGGTAAAATTGGTGTTAGCAGAACATGTGAGGGATGTGGAAGAACAAAGAATTAATGCGAATAATAATATGGCTGTGCGTTAATATTGATTGTGTAGTGGTGGAAGAAGACTGTGTGACAAAGCGAGTCGAAGCTAAATGTCCAATTATCTACATTTGAAAAGAACTGTCGTTGAATTTGATAAAAATGTATGCAATGTTACTTACTTAATATTTTTATAAAATAATGTAATAGAGTTAAAACAAAGTCATTCATATTACACTCATGTTCAGTTACAAATGTATGTAACTGGGATGACAATGTGTGATATTTTTATTTTGAGCAGTATATGGTAAATAATGCTCATTTATGTTAACTTCATATAAGTACTTTAATGTGTTACAGTAATGATATTGCTTTAATGTTATATAAAATGATAATAAGTTGTTTAAAATTATACTCCTTGTTATATTTGTTCTATTAGAAAATTGAAATTTATTTTAAAAATAAATACCTAATAAGTTTTTAATTTTTGTTTAATAAATGCAGAACTTTAGGAAATAAAAATCAGTTATTTTTTTAAGTGTGTTTTTATTTACTTGCCCTTTTTTACATATTTGTGCCGCGATCGGTTTCTTTACCCTTTCCACCCACTTCGCACGTTCCAAATAATCGAAGTACATGCAAACTAATCATAACAATATATTCTTTTTAATTTTTTTGTTTGAAAACTTTTCTAAAAGTTAGTTTCTCACAGCTCCTCAAATAATAGGCGACTGTCCTACAAACTCTAAGTCCGGAATTTGACTTAGGTATTTTAAGTAGATGCGCCTTCTACGCTCTACACGTTCGTCACGTAAAAGAGCTTCGATTTAGAGCATAGATTCCCAAAGTGGTCCAGGTGGACCCCCAGGGGTCCACGGGAGCCCGACAGGGGTCTACGCTTTCGTGGAAAAAGACTGGGGGTCCACAACTCGTTAACGGGGGTCTATAAAAATGTATTAGGTGACCAGACTTGACTTCTCCTATGAATATAGGAAGACAAAATTATAAGAAGCTCAGCAATTGTTTTTGTAAGAACTTGCATTTTCCATATTCAGAAAGAGCGTGTCAAGACAGGTCAAGACTCGCCGATTCCGCGCCGCCCGCTCGCCTAGTTAAAGTCGTATCTGAACTTGCATGAACTTGTTGGATTTTTTCACTGATATAAATAGGAATGCGAATGATAAACATCACTCAGTTGTTTCCGGAATTTCAAAAAAGAAAGTGAATCTAAGAAGAAGTGTCGATTGTACTGTCGACAATCAATTTCAATATCAAAATTTTGATTATATTGCAAGAAATGCAATGTAATCTAAATTATAAATTTTGATTATATTGCGACTGTTTTTAAAATACTAATAATTATTATTTTTGATGTTAAATTTTGATTCTACTCAGACTGTTATAACAACATATTAAAAGTGTAGTATTTTTTATGTTTGAATAGTTACAAAACAAGAAAATATTTATTTTTACTTTTTATCACTCCGAAGTGGGAGCTTATCGGTTTCTTGTACTGTGAGTCAATCTTAGAATACAAAAAAGTAAAGTAGGAATCTGTTGGGTGAAGACGCATTTTAGACTGGCCTTGAACTCACAGCATAATCAAAGCAATATAAATTCTCACCTTTTTATTTCGAAAACTCAGAGTTGATTGAAAAATAGTCACAACACAGATTTACATAGACATATACTTTTTTCGGGTTTTGGAAGTAAGTTAGTAAATGTAATAGTTGCAGGGGGTCCACCAGATCAACAAAATGTTTAAAGTGGTCTATGAGAAAAAAAAGTTTGGGAAACTCTGATTTAGAGCATTCTTGTAGCCATTTCAAACAATTTTCATACAAAATCCATACTAAACGAAAATTAAAAGGTAATACTTTTGGTTTCGTCAATTTGAAGTAAAAAATCCGAAAAATCGTCTGTCAAATTGAAAAGTTCGTTCGGAGCTAATAAGGATTAGAGTAGGTTCTAATGTCAAACGTCTTCGTTCGACCGAAATTTCGGAACGAATTGAAACCGTGGTAGGAAACACGCGAAGTTTCGATCGAAAGTTCGTTTTTCGTAGAACAAGAGTAGACCCCCTGGATAGTTTAGATAGATTTACAAATCAGCCCGGCAGATGGCGCTGATTGCTTGAAAAAGCATGTGATCGCGGAAAGGGCCCTAACGATTTCGCTGATATTTTTTGGTTTTGGGGAGGATCCGCTAGTATTTATAAAGACGTAACGGTAACGGCAGTTGTGGTGAGTTTTGTTTTGTGGGTTTGATTCCCTTACGAAACATCTCTTTTTTCTGTGATCCACAAATTGTTAGTCCGGGGCTGGGTATGATGTTAATGTGAAATTATGTTTTTACCCCTGACACAGAAAATCTTATACAGTGGGGATATTTAAACAAACCTTCTTATAGAAGATACAAAAAAACAGAAAGGCGCACACAGGCAAGGTACAAATACTTACATATATTGTAACTAAGGGCTGATTATTCAATAGTCAGATAAATGTTATCTGAAGAATAAATTGTTGCTGTTGCTGTCACTGTCTTATACAAACATTCTGACGCGACAGCATCATAATTATTTCCCAGGTAACTTTTATCTAACCATTGAAAAATCAGCCCTTAGTCATAATGTTATCATTATAATAAAAAAATAGAAAACAAAAAAAAGTTTAAGTCAGCCCATATTATCAAATTTTGAACCTTATGATTGTGATTTAGGGTTGATTATAAAATATTCAATGTAAAAAAATTCGACAAATTGGTATAACTTCATTTACTTGCATCTGCATCCTAAATCATATTTTAAAGATTATCAAATATCAAAAGATGGTACGTATTTGATATTTCAAGGATCCTTGTACCCCATTCTGGGCAGCTTGGCAGCTTATGTAGTATATCTCTCTTTTCTTTTTAATTTACCTTTAATTGTTGTAAAAATGTTCTGTAATAATACTTATTTTGCATAAAATTCTGTATTATTTTAGTTTTAGTTTTAATTCTATTTTTAATAGTTTTATATAAACTTATCTAGTTACTAAGTCATGATCTCACGGTGTTCTCACAAAAATGTTAATATATGATATTAGTAGTGGGTATTTATGTAAATGTTGTGATTTTTTAACCGACTTCAAAAAAGGAGGAGGTTCTCAATTCGACGAGTATTTTTTTTTTTTTTTTTTTTTTTTTTTTATGTATGTACACCGATTACTCGAAGACGCCTGGACCGATTTGCAAAATTCTTTTTTTATTCGATAGGGTATACTTGCCATTTGGTCCCATTGTCATGAGGTCAGGATCTGATGATGGAATCCTGGAGAAACCGAGGGGAACTTTCGAAAATTGTAGGGGCAAGTAGGTATTTTGTATGATGTTTAAGTAGGCCTTTAACAACACTACAACTTGACGAAGGTCGAAGTCGACCAGATGTTGGAGCTGGAAGACAGTCGAGGGATCTCCTTGACTATTTGGAGTAATTGCCTTGTGTTTGGGCTTGAATGATTCGTATTGGCGAGCACTTTGCAGCAGGCTGGTCGTAATTGTCATTAAGGGTCTGATGATGAGAACGAAGGACAGCTCAGGGAACTCCTGAACGGTTTACAGTAACTACTTCGTATTTGAACTTAATTCATTTATATTGATGAAAACTTTGTACCTGTAGGTATGTATCATAACAACTGAAGGTCTGCAGTTTACCTGATGATGGAGACCATTGATAGTCTAGGGAACTCCTCAACGGTTTACAGTAGCTACCTCGTGTTTGGACTTAATTAACATAAAAAAGGCTGGTGATGATGATGATGATGATGATGAGAATTTTCCCATTTCTTGGGAATTATATTTTTTAATCGAGCGGCTCCTTCGTAGGCCTACACATAGCTACTTAAAAAATATATATACTATTCAGTATGTTAATTTATATTTAAAATGTTACTGTAGTTTACAGAAGAACTTATAACAGAAACTAAAAAGTAAAAAATAAAAAAAACTACGTTTAAAAAAACCGACTTCAAAAACAAAAAAGTTTCAAATAATTAAAATAGATATTTTAATACCATTCTTACGTACGCGAAGCTAATACTTTTAATATTAATAATAAAACACTATGAATTCTATGTGCTACCTATTTATAGGTTTGAAGTCGGTGCCAAGCCCTAAACAGAATAAAAATAAATGAGAATTAAGACTGTTTAACTGCTAAAAGACGAAATTTCCACAACCAACAACGAAGGTATCTAATACTACTTTTAACAACCAAGTACGAGAAAACTTTCAGAATTCATAATTCACCCAAATATGTTTCTAAGCTATACATATATAATTTCGCCGGTAACAAAACCATATAGACTTCTGATTCTACGCTAACGCCATCAAGTAAGAAAATCGGTACTAAATTTCTAAAATCCTAACAAATAAATTCACACGCACCCGACGAGTTTAGGTACTCATGTATCATGCTTATTATATTATACTATATGTATATTAGGCTTGGCACCGACTTCAAACCTATGAATAGGTAGCACATAGAATTCATAGTGTTTTATTATTAATATTAAAAGTATTAGCTTCGCGTACGTAAGAATGGTATTAAAATATCTATTTTAATTATTTGAAACTTTTTTGTTTTTGAAGTCGGTTTTTTTAAACGTAGTTTTTTTTTTGTCATTTTTTGTCACTTTTTTTTTATTTTTATGTACAAATGATTGTAACGTCTTTGATTCTGTTTGTGTTCGCGTTAATAATATTTGTTTCATTGTTTGCATAGCTTGGTACAGTTCTCTAATATTGGATACTTGTTACTCATTTTAGTCTGTTGGTATGTACTTATCCTATCATTATTTTGAGAATGTTGGTTAACCTATAATTGGCAACTGTGTAAGTCCCAGTAATGTAATAAAATGTACTTTAAGTGTTATCCACACAGAAGCTGTTGGTAAACCTTTTTATTAAATAAATAAATAAAATTAACTTGTAAGTGTTCAGTTCTGCGTAGACTGTCGGTAAAATGAGTTAAGAAATGTAAGGACAAAAAGTAAATAATAATAATTTTATGAACTAAAGATAATAAACTGGTTTTTAACCCTCCAACAAACACTATATCCCTTCTTTTCGTTCCGACGGTGGCGCGACCTGTGGCGCCCGCAAGAACTTTTGTTGCCTATAGTTAGTTACACTTCGCATGGATAGATGTCACTGTGCGATGACGTCACTTTTGTATATCGCGGTGTTAAGATTCTCCGGCGTTTGGTTAGGTCCCTCGGCCGCTGAATGTCCGGTAACTCTGGTTTCCCTTCAAAACGCATAAATCTTTCGCCTTTTACTAAAGATTTCCGTGGAGGGGAACACTCAAATGAGTCTAAAGATATTTTTTGACAACTTCGCTCCGGCGGAGTTTATTATACCCTAAAATTAAGATTTAATCCACAATACAATACATATTGTGTTGTGATCAGACATAAGTTATAAATATCTCGAAGATGGATTGAGATGAGGTAACCGTTTTCCGCATTCCATAAATAATGGTAAACTTCCAAGGATAATAAAACATATTGAAGTCTACGACCTAAGCTCAATGGTCGCAATACCTATCTATTATTCAACAATACATTAACAGTATAACGGTACTAGGTGGCACTAAAAATCCATTGTTTCTGTTTCCGTGACTGACGTCCCTCCGGCCTTGCTTCTTATCAGTTTCAGATAATGTACGACCACAATATCCCCTGCGTAGTGGGCTAGTCTAGTTAGACAAGCTAGCCGCCAAGATCGGATCGACCGGAATGTTTATAGCGTGTCATGTTATTAATAAGATATCAATTAATTATTACTTATCAATATTTGCGTTTCTAATGTTAGAGTAACTAATACGTATTAACAATAAAAGTACAGTACAGTACTGATGAAATCCTGATAATAAAAAATATTTATGCTATATTTACTGCCCTTAAAAAGTTATTTAGAATAATGGGGTTTCTATTGTTTTTTCTTAACACGTACCCCATGGGGTACAGCATGTGGGCCACGCTAGCGGAGAATTTGCCCTCAATAATTGTAATCTGTCGGTAGTCAATGAATATATTCAATAATGTACTGTCATCTTGATGGCTAGTCGATCAACATAACAATTTAGTTTAATATTGGAATGGACACATTTGCCTCTGAGTTTGTTTCGGCATTTCTTTTCAGAGTAGTCAGATAGGAAATGCGGGGTTTATCCAGTTCTTTTCATATAATTTTGACTGTTTTATAACCTATTTATAAAAATTCATTGTTTCATTGATTTATCATATTGGTTTTTGAAATTAATGCAATTTACTATCCCTTCTACAAGTTTAATAGCAATTTCACACATATGAGTATTGGCTCATTAATTTGATACATCTTAGTATCTCAGACTGTTGTTTTTTGAGCACTGTTTATTTTTCTAAGGTGTGTGTCATTTAAAGTTAGAAAATACTTACACGATTAAGCCTTCACCTAACAGACATTTTAAATTGTCTATAAACAATGGACCCATATGCTAATATTAATAATTAGCCCATGGTCATGGTATCAAAAAATTAAACTTGTTTTATTACTAAGCAAACAAATATTTTATATTCTGTTAAACCAATGATAATTTTACATGTACATCTACACTTAAAGGGCTTTTTAAGGTGTAAAGGCTAACATAATTTTTTTAGGAATCTAAGGATACGTTTTTTTTAATATCCCTATGCTCGATAGATGGCGTTGTACGCTTAAGTGAAATATCTATATCGCGGTGTTAAGATTCTCCGGCGTTTGGTTAGGTCCCTCGGCCGCTGAATGTACGGTAACTCTGGTTTCCCTTCAAAACGCATAAATCTTTCGCCTTTTACTAAAGATTTCCGTGGAGGGGAACACTCAAATGAGTCTAAAGATATTTTTTGACAACTTCGCTCCGGCGGAGTTTATTATTCACTAAAACTAAGCAGTATGAACTTATGAAATCATTGCATTCAATTGCAAAATAATTCATCTAAGGTCAACATCATCATTTTAATCAGGTACAAAGATATGCCTGATTTCTTAAACTTTTTATTCACCTTGTGTAGTAGTATTGATGTTAAATAACAATAATTTACCTTCAGGGTACATATTCATAACAGCTTTAACGTGGACGCTATCCTGTCCCATCTCATGGTCGTATCCAGCGCGAGGCACCCACGGTAAGGGCTGGCTGCCGACGTCAGGTGGGACAAACCGGGATGGACACGGCTTAGCACCCGGTGGTGGTGGTTCACGCCGCTTTTTCTTACGACTACTCTCGCCACTCGCCATCCTAAAATGTTATAGGATAAAAGTTGACAACAATTTTTTTTATATTACTGTAAAGTATGGTGCTGTTTAAAAGTTTGCCCATTTTCTTAATAAAATCATTTGTAAGTTATAGTTCCATACACAATAAAACCCACATAAAAATTATTTAGAAGCAGCCAAACCGACCCGAATGGCTGTTGATCTGTATTCCTTACCAGGTACCTACAATACAATCATGTTGTCTAGCAAACCTGATTACAACATAACCCCTGTTTACTTCGCCGTAGCCAGGTAAATACAATATAACATGTAATTCACAAGTAACTTTAGATCCTGTTGAATTTTCGCGCAGTTTTTCCTTAGTTCTTTGCCCAGTTCTATGTATACAGCATTACTGCGCAACACAATTAAACCATATTTACCTTAAAACTAAAAGCACTACTATCAATACACACAATAAAATATTATTTAACTAAAAATAAAATTATAAGTAAAATTCTAGTTTATTGTCTTTGTGAATAACGTTTCCATGGACGCGTTGTCATGGGAATTAAGTTTTTAATTGTTTGTCGCGGTTTGACATGACTGTGTCTGTATTTCAGCCACCATTATCTTGCTATGGAGGTCTGAAACTTCTTACTTCAGTTAACATTACAGGCACGATTACAAGCCTTGCTCAATAAATAAAAATATTAATAAAGTTGTTTAATTTATAAGAAATGTGTAACTCTGTAATTTTTAGCTATACCATAGATGTCAGACGTGAATTCTGTGTTCACTACGCAGTACTACTCATATTATGTCAATATTATCAAATAAAAAAATAGTAAAGACCATTATATTACTTTACTCTTTGGTAATGACGATATGTTTTAATAGGAAAGAACATTTTTGAAATTATATCGGCACGGTAGCGTCGCCTAGAATAATATAATAGATAGCACTGATGGAGTAAGATTTCTGCTAATAGTTTAACAATAAGAACTACTTAATGTAGGACACTGATAATTATGAGGCAACAGTAAATATAATTTTCAAGTCATTCTGTGGGCCGATCCCGGCGGCACTGCAATGCCGGGCCGACCCGTGACGGGAGTGGAGCGAGCCCCGAACATCCCGTCAGTTTCCAAAAATCAGTTTAATATACTGGTCCCTCAGTGAGGGAACTTTCAGATATTAAGCTGAAAAGAACAGATACTACACTTTGATCTTAGCCAAAAGGCCGAGAAGCGATACCGGACTGGTGAAAACCGAGGAGGGTCATTCAATCGCGGAGAATCTTAACACCGTGATTCAGAAAAGTGACGTCACGGCATAGTGACATCTGTTGAACTATTTTGGAACTTTTTGTTAGAGCGGTGGCGTGGCGCGCATTTAGCTATCATTTAAAAACACTTTATAGAATAGATTTGCTAGTAACAAGTATTTTTATTACCTTTATTATATAAAACCTTGAAGTTATAAATAACCTTCTGAAAAAGAACGAGGCGAATGACACGTGGTGATTTTATGGCACGGTCATAACTGCGAAATTGTGCTAGCTAACCTCGCGCGGTTTCACCCGCTGCTGGGCTCCATTTGATAGTAGCGTGATGTTTTATAGCCTATAGCACTCAGGAACATTGTAGGTATGTATCAGTGAAAGAATTTTGACAATCCGACCAGGCAGCGGTTGCAAAAATTACCCCCTACGTACAAACTTACAAACATACAAACTTAAAAATTTTACCTCTTTCTAATATTAAGTATATAAGTATACTTTTAACTATGGATGGAATACTATTTTTTTGACAAACGAGCATCGGTAGTATAGCCTTCAATCTGAATACACGTAGGACCGCTTTACCGATGAAAAGGGGCGTTCCATTGCACAAAACTTACAGTCAAGCAAGAAATGATATTTATGTATATTTGGATAAAAAAAAACACAAATTTTAGTTAATATACAGTTTATTTTATTCATCACATAGTTTATCGTACAAATATATATAGTAAAAAATAAAAGCTAAATAAATTTCTTATAAACTACATATAAATTGACATGGTTTGACACTCACAGTTGAGCGATTGAGAGCAAGTTCAGATATATTTTAAGTATAATACAACTTCATAATAAAATAATACTGTCATGTTTTTAATTTTTCGAACAATCTCTCTGTTTCATTTGTATTATATACACTAGATATATAAAATATGCATTATTACATTACATATAGTTTAATGTTCATTCATAAATGCTACACGTAGACTTAGATACATTTCTAAATCATATATGAAGATATATAGACACTAAAATTTCACCTATCAGATCAGCAAACGAGTTTTTCCATATTATAATACAGATACAACATAATTATTATTATCTTTCTGACCGCAATGTCGTCTATAAAACGACAAACAAAATGTGTGTAAAAATAATGTTTTCTTGTCTAATGGCTAATGGTTTTAAGGTTTTTAGAATCTTAAATGCATTGTTAAGTGAGATGAATCATGGTTTATGGTATTTATAGTTATGTAACTGTATCTAAAGTTTAGTAACCTTGCTATTAGACAGCTATTCCCCGCAATCCCGCCGAATTACTTAAGTTCGATCTTGTCCCAATAGTGATATATGCCTATTTGTTATTTCATAGGTTTTGTAGCATATAGATAATATACATCTTCATATATTATGGAAGATACAAATGTTTTGAATATAGTATCATATATTTCATATAATTACATCTAATATCTATAGGAAATAAAAAGTGTAACTTTAATTTACTTAAATATAAAAAGGAAAAACATTAAAATAATACAATAATCTCTGGTTTGGGTTCGTATAGGAACTTGACAAAAATCTCAAAAAAATGCATTTGTCTTAGATAAAAATAATTTCAAAAGTAGTATGATGATTACAAAAACAATGTAGCAAAAAAGTGGGGCAAGAAAGGCGAAAATCCATGGGGTCTCTTTGAGTAATAAAATGTGTGACATATAAATGTCCGATCGCGAGTGCTACCACGACCTTACAGAAAACCGACTTGAAACAACCACAGCTATGTGCTTCCCTACCCCTCCGGCCATCCCTACCCAATCCTTAAATCCACAAATCCCCATAATGTCGGTAACGGATTTGCAAATCCTCTGAGTGTCCATGGGCGGTGGCGAATGCTTACCACCAGGAAATCTGCTTGTTTGCCGGCCTATCACATAAAAAACACTGGAAACTGGTTCGGTGTGCCATGCATCAGCTGGAATGGGCTGGCTTGAAATAATACCACGACCTCACAGAATAACGGTGAGGTGTATAAAAACCCAAAAAAGCTCAGCAAAGCACTCTTTTCTTGTACTATGAATGTCTAAGTGCGGTGCCGTCTCTTTGTTCACACTGTAAAGTTGAATTATACGTTTTTCAACCTAACAAACTAGCCGGCGAACAATTATGTTTTGACCATACGAAACATTCCATAAAAACTACTATAATATTAAAATAAATTGCGTCTAATGTAAGTATGTATTATAAGACTTTATATACATTATTAAAATGGAAGCACGAAAGTTTCAGTTAAACATATTGTTATATTATATAATTAGAATTTGTAAAAATTTGGCACACAGATAGAACCTATGCACTAATTTATTTATTTGTGAACACACCTACAGCACAACGGACATGACATTTATAAAATTAAAGTACGTACAGAAGTGCTACATCACGGAGTAAGAACAAAGAGGAGATGTCATAAATAGATTTCCCTAAGAAACACCGCGTGATATTTTGCGGGGTGAGGGGTATTAGACTCCGCCCACTTTTTTATTTGCCATCTGCCGGTCTATAGCAATACTACTCGCTCATTCAATTTACTTCTTTTTGTAGTTATGTAACTATTCCTCAATAGATGTCACTAACGCAACAGGGTCGTACTTAGAATTTACCGGGGAGTTGTTTTAAAAAGTTTTTTGTAAATACATTTGCGAACCATCTTGATACGCATTTTTTTATCGAAATAGTAATAAATATCTAAAATATCTATTATTGGTGAATGAGAATCATTCTACATTTATCATAACCATCTTTTTCATTTAAAAGGGGTTATTTCGATACGGGCGTAGCCTGAAGCAGAAACTCGTATACAATGCTACCAAGAGGCTGATGCCCTGCTGATAACTGGTTCTTTGTGATAACGAGTGTTATTATCAGATATGTTCTGTCTTTTCGTCACGCCTAAACTACTGAACCTATTTGAGTGAAATTTGGTACAGACATAGTTTGGAACTCGAGAAAAGACATAGGATAGTTTTTAAACCCAAAATCTACAAAAATTCACTATTCCACGCGAACAAAGTCGTGGGCAAAAGCTAGTTTCTTATAATTGTTTTGAAAACTCATGGGCAGTTGCATCATTACGTAGCTGAATACGCATTATTACTAAAGTTCAGTGTCAATTTTCGTATATATCTCCAAATAACTGATGACTTCAAACAGGTTTTTCATCAGCAGGATTTGATCGAGGAATGACAGGCAATGTTTGACGAAAGCCCCCTGACAGCAATATCAGAGCACCACGAAAAACCCGTTGAGTACCGCGTAAATTTTGCATGGTTCGATTAAATGCTTCTATTGATTTTTTATTCGCCATTGTATGTGTGCATCCCATAAAATAATTGACGTTAGTTGCAAAACTTTTGCCATAGCAGAATTTCTCGAAATATTACAATTTGCACTTTAAATCACCTGTACATTCAATAGCAATGCTAATGAAGAGTGTGCGGTCCTACCACCTTGTAATAATGTAACAGCAATCGTCTTAATTTGCATTACGTGTTCGCTGGTTTTACCTCAACAATATTTTGGATCATACAAACACAAAACAATAACTCAACAATATTTTGGAACAAAACGAACATTACATCTAATTAACTAGTGGTATGTTAAATGCTATTCCAAAGTTAATAATACCGCCAGATTCTTCATATATAACACATCCTAATTATCTTCACGACTGTCATAGGTACTATTCACCATTGACTCCTAATTGCTACCCTGTCTTTATTTATGTTTTACTACTTGACAATAGATGGCTGTCTGTTGATAAAATGATATAAAAGTTGCCTACATAAATAATATTTTGGCGATTAAAGGATCTTTAGGAATGCATGTCGATCAAATAACTATACAAACGATCATTAAAATATACTAATACTGAACTATGCGTACCTATAAAAATTTTGTTTCTATGATACAAAGTGTCGACATCTAGTGTCGCGTAGATTGATAATTGGAAACGCTGACAATAAGAGACTTTGCTAGAACTATTTTAATAAATGACGAATAAAATAACTTATACATGAAAAGTGATGCCATCCATATAGCACCGTAACGTTTATCATAGTATTTTTTACAAGATAAAACACAAGACTTCATTTTGTTTTCTTCTGTCACGAATAAAATGAATATTTTATAGGAGTTGTGCACAGGACGAACGACCACATTACAATGACGTAAGCCACGCCCACATTGATGACGTGAGGGCCGACTTGTGTCACAGGGCCGAGTTGCTTAGGCCGTCTCCTCTTTGTTCTTACTCCGTGTGCTACATATTTCTATTGGAATTTCTTTCTACAGATCCACGATAGGAAGAGTAAATCACAACAGAGACTGTTAGACTAAGATATTACTAATAGCAGCTGCAGCACTCTCTGTTTTCATTTTTTTTTTTCATTCAATTTATATTAATAAATATATAGATATATAATGTAAAGAATCATATATAATTAATAAACAAATCTGTACTGTAAGAGGAAAATGTATGTCTTAGCAGTTAGAATTTTCGTCCCATATTGAAAAATAATTAACTATCGCCGTGACCTCTGTGTACTTTACATAAACCATTTATAATAAATATTAATATTAATACATGAGTGCAATAAATACATGAAAAATTGAACTTATAAACTTCTTGACTTTGTCTTTCGTAAGATATAAAATTCAATGTAGCAGTTAGCACCAGGATCGTAATCTAAACATGTGTATGCAGACAGTTTTATTATTACAAGATATTTTCTTTATCACAACCTTTCATATTCGGTTAAATAGGTACTCGAAATACTCATACTATGAGGCGGAATGAAGTAGGCTTGATACTTTTACAAAAATATATCCTACTAATATTATAAATGTGTTTGTGAGAATGTAAAGGTATGTTGGTGAAAACATCTGGACCGATTTGGTATGTAGATAGTTGATACCCTGGATTGACTTACTTGACTTGACAGGCTGCTTATTGTTAATATGCCACGCGGGCGAAGCCGCGGGTGGAAGCTAGTGTGTATATATATGTATATCTTAAGGTTGTCTGTAAGAGATCGCCTTATGCGATAAGACCGCACATTGTAAACTCAATGTTTGTAAGCTATGTGGTGTACAATAAAGTATATAATAAAAAAATAAATAAATAAGCACGACAATTTCTCGTTAGATAGTATTGCTACTTATCTGACTTTCCAACTAAAATCAGTTGATAAATAAGCAAAAATAAAAAGTTTATATAAATGGAGTTATCGTAAAACTTATATTTGGCATATATCGTGAGAATCTTCAATAGCATAATAACCAATAACTTTCAAGAAAAAAAAAAATCATTTACATTTGAAATTTGAATTGAACGACAAACTTACAGTCAACGTCGTTCAATAAAATAAAAGCTATTCAATGAATGTGAAAACATGCAAAGAAGAATTATTTCACTAAACTTTAAATTGCCGGTAGTTTATACAACTAAAGAGGGTTTATCACGCCTAATATTTTTTCAATATTAATCTCACATCGGGCAAACCCAACTAAGTATATCGTGAATCCTTCACAAGTTTATGATATAACCCTTACAATACAGCACCATAGCACCACTCAGACCCTTCAATTGCACAATCAAGGCCACTGCCTGTTCCCCTCAGTCTTATTCAAGTAATTATTGGACCCTTGCCAACTGAATGAACTATCCGTGTCGCCATCTTCAGATTTCTTCTCGTTGTAATGCGAAGCCCTGTTTTCCTTAGCGAAGGACCGAGGCCTGCCCTCGATTAAGGAATGACTGAGTTTAGAAGCATCGAAATGGAACCCTGAATTCGAAGGTTTTCTGACTTCACGAAGGTATTTCCACGTGTGACTGTCTGGGCCTTCATCTGTTGGTTTCGGACTGTACAGCCATTCTGAAAATTTTTGTAAAAGTCTTAATATGTTATATAGAAAATTAATTTGTTCAATGAAATTGCAAAATCGATTTTAATCGCTATTTTTACAAGCTTACAATAGTCAAAGTGTATCTATTTACACTTTTTGTGATTTGATAGTTTTAGAATAAAACCGATTTTAAATTTCATTATCGGAAAACATTGGGAATGATGTAAGTAAACAAAGCTCTAGAATCTACAGCTAACAGAATCTACAAAACTACTACTACTAACAATCGGATGTACCTATCACTACTATCTAACTAAACAGCAAAATAAAAAATATAACTCATAATAGTAATGATATCCAAACTTGCCGTACAAACATCATTTGTCAATAATGTTCAAAAAATACAAGTAAATATTAACATAACAATGAATGAAACTAAAATATAAACATCTGTTGAAACCAAAACACGAACAAATAAAGCTTGTGGAAACTATACTTTAATGGTCAATTCTTTTTTAATTTCCACATGATACACCACTGTACATTTTATTGTGTGATTACTCAATTGTACATATTTCAATTAATCTATACTAATATTATAAAGAGGTAAAATTTGTAAGTTTGTATGTAGGAGGTAATCTTTAGAACCACTAGTCGGATATCCAAAATTCTTTCACCGATAGATACCTACAATGTTCCTGAGTGCTATAGGCTATAAAACATCACGCTACGATTAAATGGAGCTGAGCAGCGGGTGAAACCGCGCGAGATTAGCTAGTTTACTATAAAAAATTGTAAAACTAAGCTTAAACTGAATAAATTAATGTAGAATATCTCACAATAGTTATTATTCAAAAATATGATAACAGATTTATTTGTTATCATGTTACAGAGTAGAAAACGTATTATATCTGTCTCTGAAGGCT
Organism: Spodoptera exigua; assembly: GCA_902829305.4. Taxonomy (NCBI): domain Eukaryota; kingdom Metazoa; phylum Arthropoda; class Insecta; order Lepidoptera; family Noctuidae; genus Spodoptera; species Spodoptera exigua. The sequence goes on along the minus strand of LR824607.2, from coordinate 15,062,114 downwards.
TTGTTTGATTCTGAAAGTAAAAATTATGGATGGATAGATGAACTGAAACACCATAGTTCAGTCATACTAATCTTTTTCTATGCTTTGATAATTTTAAGTTATTTAATTTGGTGAGGCTTTTTTAGGTGTTAATCGCTTCGTCAGAATTTTGAAGTGAGAAAGAAATAAATAAAATACGCGTATGACACATTGACAAACAAAAATTATAGTAAAAGCTGAAAATAAACGGCGAAAAAGTAATGCTGTGATGATATACAGAGCAAAGCTTCAGCGCTTTATTGATTGATTTTTAGCGAAAATTTGGTGAAGACGAAGGCTAACAAAGGGTTAGAAATATGACGAAGCGCGCTTACCCCCGTTGGAGACGTTGGCGATGGCGGTGAGCAGGAAGTCCTTGTCCCTGGCCTGCAGCACCAACATCTGCCGCAGCAGGCGCACCATGCTGCGCTGCGCGCGCGCGCGGGCCCGCATGTAGTACACCGATACACTGGAACCATACACCGTACATGGGTGCTATTGTTCATCTTCACGATTAATTATGTATTTTTCCCGTTATTTGAAAACTAAGGCAAAATAACTGTTTCGCTATTTAAAAATAAAATATATCAAACAAAATTAACATCAGTTACACCATTTAAAACTAAAGTATAATCAGGATGGCTGAGCATAATTTTTATGGGATAGGTAGATTGGCAAACGAGCAGACTGATAGAAGTGTAACGAGTGCGTTGGCGGCCCTTTGCCCTCAGGATTGGGGATGGGCAAGCCTGGTTACCGACGGGGGGAAAGCCTGGTTACCTTACCCACATTTTCTTTTTATCCTATTAAACAAATAACTATAAATATAAAGCATAAATATTAATACAACATATCTCACGAGAGCCAACACAAGCCTGACTAAAATAATAATACATCTCAATTAAACCGTGGTATGCCGGAGCGCATATCGAGAGACACATTGTGTTTTCTATATTCTTGTGTCTAATACTTATAGCCGGCACGTTAGAGGTTAAGAATCATACCACAGGAACAGCATAAGGAACCCGATGACCCCCGGGCGCACGGCGAAGTAGAGCGCGGCGGCCAGCCCGGGCCGCTGCTGCAGCTGCAGGACGCCCTCCGTCAGGATCTGGTACACGTACTCGTAGCGCGAGAACGGACCGCACGACGTCGACGATGTCCTGGAAATATACAAAGTCACTCTTCTCAATCTTCTTTACATGTAAAATTTGTTGCGCATAACTCAACAACAACTAGACCAATTTCGCTGACCTCCTATGATAGATGTTTTTGTAAAGTAGAAGGGAAAATCAGAAATGGCTACCCTGCCCTGTAATCATTCGTCATTAGCGAAGTATTTGGATATCCGTACGAAGCAGGAATCACTTAGCCCAACTTACACAGATATCATCAGAAACGGCAACTCTTTAAGCAGCGTGTCTGGTTACAAATACATTATGCTAGGTGGTCAACAAGTATGCGACATAAAATAAAATATTATTATATAATTTATGTAATTGAACCGGTTACATTAATATACACTTATTGAATACGACTCTTCAACATTAAATTATCAATATGTTACACTTTATTTGTGGTTGTGTGTTGAAACAGATTATGGATTCCACTATAACAAATTATTTGTAAATTTTTAATTATTGCTCAGATTTTGGATGCAATGTGTATGTGGAATGTTGAATGTGTACTCACGCCACAAGATTCCTTTAGTCAGCAATTAATATTAAACTAAAATATAATAATAAAGAATTTAAAACTATTAATAAATAATAGTTTATAGTTAAAATACACGGCACAATAAGATGTTCTATGCATGCACTAAATATAGAACACAATTTATAATAATATGTGTAAGCTATGTGTCACATGAGTTTATCAGTTACTTAAATACAGGTGATTAATCAATCCTTCATCTTCACTGACTTTATTTTAACCTCGCCGTAGCGAAGTATTATAAAAAATATTCTAACAACCTTTCTGCTTAAGGTCGTTAACCCATATCACTGGCTCGGTTGGTACATGAACCAGGTTTCTTCCTTGATGTCATCAATCATGGAACTAATCTTTGCATTGAGCTGGTCGATCTCATTCTTCACATTAGGACAACGAGTTTGTTGCCACTGTTTACGGAGTTCCATCTTCCTCTCAATCATGGTCATGATGTGCGAAGGAAGCCTCATTGGAGGATTTGATGGTCGTGTCTGTGGTACATTTTGAACCCCTTCCCCAGCACCTGAATCATCTACGGGAATTCCAGAAGGAACGTTGCTAGAAGTTGAAGCTTCGGAATCAGACATATTCGAACAATTAGTTAACTAATAATTTATACTAGTCCGCGCGACCTAACCAAACGGCGGAGAATCTTAACACCGCGATGTAGATATTTAGCATTTCTGTACAACGCCATCTATCGAGCTTCGAGCATGATTCAAGTTCTCAAATGACCTTTGTCTCAAAGTCCCAAATCATCATTTATTATATAAGTATAATAATATGTTAGTAAATAAGGTAAACACGTATGTTTATACTTTACTGTGTTATGGAATTTAACGCGCATGTACCTTTTATTTGTTTTTTTTTGTATTACATAGGTCGGCAAACGAGCCGACGCATTACCTGACGGTAAGCAATCAGCGCCGCCCATAGACACCAAAAATATGTTTGTCTCATTCACTCTTCAAGTTTCATGAGTTGTGTGTTTTCTCTATGCATATCTATATCTAATTGTAATAAACTCCGCCGGAGCGAAGTTGTCAAAAAATATCTTTAGACTCATTTGAGTGTTCCCCTCCACGGAAATCTTTAGTAAAAGGCGAAAGATTTATGCGTTTTGAAGGGAAACCAGAGTTACCGTACATTCAGCGGCCGAGGGACCTAACCAAACGCCGGAGAATCTTAACACCGCGATATAGACATTTGACTTAAGTGTACAACGCCATCTATCGAGCATAGGGATATTAAAAAAAACGTATCCTTAGGTTCCTAAAAATGGTTTGTTAGCCTTTATAGGGTAAAAAATCTCTTAATAAAATAATAATTTAATATAATTACTTATATGGGTTTTGTAGAAACAAAATAATGTTTGCTTAGTAATTAAGAAGTTTATTTTTGTTTATACATACCATGGACTCATATTAATAATATGGTTTATAGACAATTAATTTCAAACGTCTTTTAGATCAAGGCTTATTCTTAAAATAACGACTGCAATTTTATTAATGGAATATATACACAAAATTAGGTCTATAAGAAAAATAAGAAAAACAGTATGACATTCTAAGATATTTATATAAATGAGCTGACACTTGTATGCGTTTGCGTAAAATTGCTTTTAACAGGGAGAATGTTAAATTGCATTATTACAGGGAACACCAAGATAAATACTTTTTAAATGTGTCCATGTCTATACTAAACTAAATTGTTATGTTGATTGAATAGCCACCAAGATGACACGTCACTAACAAATAGAAAACCAGTACCAATATAGCTTATCAATTTTGTGTAATTCACGCAAATAAATCATTATTATCTAATTGATATTTTATTAACAATATTATAAGCTATGGTATAAAAACTGCCGATGTATTTCGAGCTTGGCGGCTAGACTAGTCCACTATGCAGGTGATATCATACTGAAAGGAGGCAAGGCTTGAACAGCCGGAGAGAGGCCAGGTACAGAAACAAGTGTATAACGTGTCTTTCAAGTACCATGTTGTATTTAATGTTTTTGGTACCTATGTATATTAGATGGCACCCATTGAGTATACTTCTTGGGCTTTTTCCCATCGAAATGTTTTATTATCCTGTAGTTTTAATTTACTTGAAATCATATAAAAAGTGATAGGATACGGTAAGCAATATCAGATTCAGATTGAACCTATGGTAATTTTTAGGGTATAATAAACTCCGCCGAAGCGAAGTCGTCAAAAAATATCTTTAGACTCATTTGAGTGTTCCCCTCCACGGAAATCTTTAGTAAAAGGCGAAAGATTTATGCGTTTTGAAGGGAAACCAGAGTTAACGTTTGTTGAGCGGACGAGGGACCTAACCAAACGCCGGAGAATCTTAACACCGCGATTTACAAATGTGACGTCATCGCACAGTGACATCTAGTGGCACAAGTGTCGAACTACACATGACAACATAACGAAGGTTATGGGAGCATTGCACCCTACTTCACAGACAGTTGCTAATACAATACGTACCCTAACCTGACAACGCCAAGGGTGTTAGAACAATAAAAACCAAAGAACTATAGTATACATAGCAAAGAGGGGTTTGATTATTGTTACTTTTAAAAATGTGTCCTTCTCATTCTTTAAGAAACAAAAAATGTGTAACAAATTTAAAATAGAAACTGTATTATTATTGTTGTTTATATTTTTTTTATTTTACATACATTAAATAATGGGTCAATTTTAGGAATAGAGCATTTTTTAATTTTCTTGATGGCTAGGCGTTTGGCCGTTTTAACGATTGGTGGTAGCGATGATGTAACTAACGAAGGAGTACTACTCATAAGCAACCTATTTGCGCGAGCCTTGAGCATTACTTATAATGGTAAATTAATAGGTAAAAAGGTTAAAAACTTACCTAAGCTGCAGTTTCTTAAAGATTACATTATAGTACTCACCGTAGGAAAAACGTGGCGATCCCGAATATCGTTGTGAATAGAGACAGCGTCACGAACATGTATAGCACCGTTTGCGTCTGAGCAGCGCGCCAAACCTGGAAGCAGGTTCATAGGCATTTTTAATAAACTGAAACTTTTATTTATTGATCACAAACTTAGTCCATCTTTACAGGGCTTTCCCTAATGCGACAGATAAGACCTTAAACTTTGAAAACTTTGACTGAAATGTACTTAATACCACACAAAAAAAAACTTACAAACTATTAAACAACTAGCTTTATCCCGCGACTCCGTTCGCGTGGGATAGTGACTATTCCTGCAAATGTTTGGTACAAAAACTATCCTTTGTCTGTACCAAATTTCACAGATATCGATTCAGTAGTTTAGGCGTGAAGAAAAGACAGACAGACAGAAAAAGTTTCGCATTTATAATATAAGTATAGATATAGATTCAACGTTTATTTAGTTACTATCTTTATCTTGTACCGGGACAGTTTGTATTGATTCCATCCCACTCTAATCTCCAAATGCCCAATCCCTCAACCTCAAAGGTCGGCAAAGCACCTTATAGTTCTGCAGAAGCGAGTGGCCACGGGCAGTTTCATTAATTACATTAGTCTGCTCGCTCGCCACACAATTCCTTAAATACATAATCATAACATCCTTCCCTGTAACTATAAAAAGTTCTCTGCCTTGTCTATTTGTCGATTACGACGTAATTAATTTTAAAGCGTTAGTCATGAGCACATAATTTTCACCATTATGTAAAAAAAGCATTTATATGCAACGCTTAAGTAGTACTTTATGTATTATAATAGTATGTTTGTCTGATTCACACTTTAATTTTCAAGTGGTTTCTTGTCTCTAAGCTTATTGCTTTCCGTACGTTCTCTATGCACCTAAATCTGATTTATAAGGTTTACATTTACATACAAATGGTGTAATAAACTCCGCCGGAGCGAAGTCGTCAAAAAATATCTTTAGACTCATTTGAGTGTTCCCCTCCACGGAAATCTTTAGTAAAAGGCGAAAGATTTATGCGTTTTGAAGGGAAACCAGAGTTACTGTACATTCAGCGGCCGAGGGACCTAACCAAACGCCGGAGAATCTTAACACCGCGATATAGACATTTGACTTAAGTGTACAACGCCATCTATCGAGCATAGGAATATTAAAAAAACGTATCCTTAGGTTCCTAAAAATGGTCTGCTATCAGGATTAGGTCAGGATTATTTGATTACTGTGGGTGAAACTAAACAATTACAAATGATCATGTGTTACTTTGGCTCTTGGCAAGAAGAAACAAATCTCATGATTAAATGTCATTGTATCTTTGCTCCTCTGCCAATACTTGCCTTCCTAGCAGGATGGCAGGCCCTCCGCGCCACCTCCCGTTTGACGTAGAAGAGCAGCAACAGCTTCAAGGTCACCCCCAGCACCAGCGGGGGAGCAAACATGGCGCCCATCCATACCACGGCCTGGTTGTACATCAGCGTCAGAGAATTGTACGCCAGGTTGAATTCAGGAGGACTGCCTACCTTGCTCCATCTGAAGTTATTTTGATTGATACTAATTGGTAAATAATATTGATCTGTAATACTTATTCGAAACACACAAAATGCAAAATTATCGTAAAATTTAAATAGAAGTTACAGAACGCGCTGACGCTCAAAATACTTAAAATTTTAAAATATTTAACTTAAGGATAATTTTTAAATATCACAGAACACAAACAAGTGATTATTGAACTGAAATAAAAGTATTTACAAAATAATAATAACTTAAACTCACTTATAAATTAAGCCTCTAGTGAACTCAAATAGTGGCAACACAAGCAAAGATATGACGGAGTCTAGCAACACCAGCCGGTACGCCTCCTGACCGAACGAAGTTTCCCAACACTGGAATAAAAACGTGAGGAAAGCGAAATAAAAATTATGAAAGCGGACCACTCATACAAATTAGGATACTGATATTAATTTACATTAAATCTTTAATTATTTAAGGAACAATAAAATCCACAGGCAGAAGTTTGGTGCCGAAGATGGCAAAAGAATCGAATACACATTAACAAGCTTTTTAAATTTGCAGCCTGCCTGTCATCATTGGAAACCATTTGAATTCCTCTTGGAAAATCAAAACGAATTGCGCAATAAGGTATTGTGGTCTCGGCATGAAGCGGGAGAAGGAACGGGGTGATTTTGAGTCAGTAAGAGTCTGACACCTTCGTCATTTCCCTCTCGCCTCGCCATAGGCGATATTCTATTAGATCTAGACACATTCAATGATTGACTCTCCTCGAAAACAAGGAAAAGTCTAGGGACCACGACGAAGTCTACAGCTATCCATTATCAACAGATGACGCTTTTAAAGGGGAAGGCCGTATGAACACAATTACCTTCTCGTTTTCACATGAATATCAAAGTAATGTAAGGCAGGGTTTTCTGGACTATAGCTAAGTCAAAACTAGTATTAGCATTAGCAAGTGACGGAGAATGTATACACCAAAAACGTTTTGTTTTGTCGCATTAATAATATATATTTTTTTATGATTTAATTAATAGGTCGGCAAACGAGCAGACGGATTACCTGATGGTAAGCAATCAGCGCCGCCCATGGACACTCGCAACGGAGGAGTTACGAGTGCGGTGCCGACCTTTTAGGGATTAGGGATTTTGAGATTTAGGGATTTAGGAGGGATTGGGGGAGGGGAAGGATTGGGCCTCCGGTAACCTCACTCACACGGCGAAACACAACGCTGTGGTTATTTCACGCCGGTTTTCTGTGAGGCCGTGGTATCACTCCGGTCGAGCCGACCCATTCGTGCCTAATAATAATATTATTTTGCTATCTTTCATGTTTTCTTTTTTGCTTTTTCATACCTGATTCGCGTGTGCTTGCGACCAGTACACTAGTAGTACCATAAGGATGCCAATGTCGAGGAGCCAGGTTCGGGCCAAAGTCACGTATAGTGCCGTCCGGGGGTTGTAGAACTCTAGCCTGGAATATGACACGATTAAAGAAGTTAAATATTTGTTGAGTATAGCTTTGGGAAATAACGACGTACTCTAGTGATTCAATAAATAATAATAATAAAAAAATTCAAACATAAATATATATAACTTACTTGCCTATATAACCTTAGTCTTAGTCAACAAAAATAAGTAACATAGCCGATAAGAGCTTCCTCTCTCCTATCCCACTTACTTTGCTGTGCCCGACAGGGTCCATATTGTTACGTGCCTGACGTCACGTTCCTAACTATGCGGGCTTGGGTTACGGGATTGGATGAAATTAAACACTAATACCGGTTTTCAGACTTTCTATTGCACTTAAGTGACAGCGTCCACGGATACGGATAAGTTATTGGCGTTCCTCTCCAGCAGAGTCCGGCCGACTGACACAACTTTGCCGTTCACTGTTCACGCTGACTTAACTCACTTAACTGACTGCACTTCACTATTTCACTGTACTTCACTATTTCACTCACTTTTCTTCTTTTCACTTCTTCCTTTTCTTCCGAATCGCTTTGGACTTAGAACTCAACTGCCAGCGGTGAGCCGCAGTTCCGCTTATATACCCCCGGTCAGGTTCTAGAACATTCAATTTCGTTATTCTTTTTGATCGTCATGCCTCCAGAACCTTCCAATAATTTCGTTATTCATTTTTATTTATTCTCCTTCTCGCTCCTTAATTTTTCATTACTTTTACTCAAATATTCCAGAAAGTTCGACAAAACTTCTATCAACTAAAAAACTTCATGTTTACGGCGAGACTCGAACTCGGGGTCTCTGTGGTGTAATCCACACGCCTTATCGATTACACCAACTCGTGTTGACAATTCACGACGAAATTTACAATCTCTAGGCAACGTTTGACAACCATCCATTGACGTCATGATGTCAAAGAGTTTTCTGTCACACTGCCCCCCTCTTAGATTCGCTCGTCCCGAGCATCGTTGCTGCCGTAATACCTCGCCAACCTGTCTATATGGACAACTTTCAAAGGGCTCCTTGAAGACTTCCGAATTCTGTAAGTAATGTCATTGATCTTCGTGACTATCTCGTAAGGACCTTCCCAACTCGGTTGCAGCTTTGGAGATTTTCCCTTCCTTCTGACTGGATTATGAAGCCAGACCAATGACCCCTCTTCAAACCCAACAGAATTGGCTCGTCGATCATAGCGCGTCTTTGCGCGATCACTAGCTTGAAGACCGGCCTCCCTGATCTGCTCATAAATGTCCAACATTTTTGCCCTTAACTCGCTTATGTAATCGCTAAACTCGGTGCGAGAGTCACCAGGTGGACAGCCCGATACAAGATCTGCCGGTAATCTCAATTCCCTTCCAAAATTTGCAAATGCAGGCGTCTTTGCGGTACTTTCATGTACAGCAGTCCGATAGGCAAGCAAGAAGAGAGGTATGTAAGTGTCCCAATCTCTCTGATGGCTGTCAACCACCTTTGCTAAGTGTCGCTCCAATGTTTGGTTGAAGCGTTCGACCATTCCATCTGACTGTGGATGATAAGGGGTCGTTCGAGTCTTATGGATTCCAAAAAGTTTACAAGTTTCCTGGAAAACTTGGGATTCAAAGTTCCGTCCTTGATCACTGTGCATCTCCAAGGGCACTCCGAATCGGGTGAATACCTCGTTTACCAACTTCGTGGCTACAGTTACTGCCTCTTGATTCGGTATGGCAAAGACCTCCGGCCATTTTGTAAAATAATCCATAACCACTAAAACGTAGCGATTGCCCGAATCAGTGATTGGAAATGGTCCAGCGATGTCTAAGGCTATTCTCTCCCAAGGCATACCAACATTGTAGATTTTCATCGCCCCTCTGCTTCTTGTTTGTGGACCCTTGACAGCTGCACAACTAGTGCATTTCCGGCACCAATCTTCGACGTCATATTTGCAATGCAACCAATAAAACCTCTCCTTGATCTTCACCAAAGTCCTCCTAATTCCCAAATGTCCTCCAGAAGATCCATCATGGAACGCTTTTAATACATCCCTTATTTTTGAACGAGGCACCACCAATTGCAAATGCTCGTCCTTGCCGTTTGTTGATTCCCATTTCCTGCACAGAAGTCCGTTATGCAGCGTAAGGCTTTTCCACTGTGCCCATAAACCTTTCGTTACCGCGCTATATTGGGCGACGTCACTCCAACTTGGCTTGTTACCACTTCGTAGCCACTCCAGTATTGGTTTGATATCTGCATCTCTTTCCTGTTCTAATTTCATCGCATCATCTCCCCATGCCTCGTCAACAGTATCAGTCCTTATCACCTTAAGAAAAGCAGTTTCCTTCTTGGCACAATGCTTGCAATCTTCCACGCATGGGCGTCTCGATAATGCATCTGCGTTGCCATGAATTCTTCCGCCGCGATGTTCGATTTCAAAGTCAAATTCCTGAAGTTGTTCCAACCATCTGGCTACTTGGCCTTCGGGATCCTTAAACTGAAGCAGCCATTTCAAAGCAGCGTGATCAGTTCTGATCAAAAATTTCCGTCCCAGTAAATACTTCTTGAAATGGTGCAGAGTTTTGACTACGGCCAGCAATTCCCTCCTGGTCACGCAATAATTCTTCTCCGGCTTGGATAGTGACTTGCTGAAGTAAGCAATAACCTTCTCCTGCTCACCATCGCGTTGTGAAAGGACACCTCCTATTCCAATATTGCTGGCATCCGTATCAACTACGAATATTCCTTTCGCGCTGGGGTATCCGAGAATTGGTGTGTTACAAAGCCGTTCTTTAGTTCTCGAAAGGCTTGCTCACAATCCTCGTCCCAGATAAAGGCACGTTTCTCCTCTGTCAATCGATGCAAAGGCTTGGCAATGTCCGAGAATCCTTTCACAAACCGCCGATAATACGAGCACAATCCAAGAAATGCCCGAACTTGCGTTTTGTCTTTAGGTGTTGGCCATTCCTTAACAGCGGCAGTCTTGGCTGGATCAGTCTCAATTCCTCTCTCAGAAATAACATGTCCTAGATAATTCACTTCGCGCTTGAAGAAAGAGCATTTCTTTGGACTCAACTTTAAATTTGCTCCACGCAGCTTATCGAGTACCTTTTCCAATTTCCTTAGATGATCGTCAAAATCCCGTCCAACAATGATGATGTCATCGAGGTAAACTAGGCAGGTTTCGCCCAGCAGTCCCGCCAGCACCTGTTCCATCAAACGCTCAAAGGTTGCCGGTGCATTGCATAATCCAAATGGCATCACCTTAAATTGCCAGAGTCCCTTCCCAGTTGAGAATGCGGTCTTTTCCTTGTCCTTGGGATCCAAATCCACCTGCCAATAGCCGCTTTTCAGATCGAGCGTTGAAAACCATTTCATGCCACTCAGTGTGTCAAGTGTGTCATCGATTCTTGGTAACGGGTAGCTATCCTTCTTGGTTACATCATTCAATCGTCGATAGTCTACGCAAAACCTCGTTGAACCATCTTTCTTCTTGACAAGCACGACAGGTGAACACCAAGGGCTAGAAGAGGGCTCTATCACGTCATTTTTCCTCATATCGTCAATCATTTCTTCAACCTCTTTCTCACGAGCGAATGGTATGCGTCTGGGCCTTTGACGAATTGGCATTGTATCACCTGTGTTTATTTTATGCTTCACCAAACCAGTTCGGCCAATATCACCATCGCTTCTTGAAAACACATCAGAGAATCGAAGAAGTAAATTTCTAGCTTTCATAGTCTCCACTTTTGTCAGACTTTTGTTTTCGTCTAAGATTTTCGTTACAAAGTCTATTCCCGTACTGTCCTTCTTCACAAGATTCTCCGAGCATTTTCTTATCCAGGCCACTTCTTCCAATACGCCCAGAGGCTCTCCTTCTTCAATCGTAATTTTTGAATCACTGAAGTTGAATACTGGAATGCAGTTGACATCAGATGACCCCACGACAGTTCTTGCCGGTAGCCATGAGCTTACGTGTTCCGATTTATCAATCACAGCGCACCTTCGAGGTAAACTTCCTTCCTTCCTCCTAGGTAATGCGATTGGTACGAGAGTCTGTGATTTTGGTGCAAGAACAGTTCTTCTTAAACAGCAAACTTTTCCCAGGGTTCCACCCTTCATCGGAATTTCCTCAGTTCCACATAGTAAAACTCCAGATTTTAGGTCGATGTTACACTGGTGCCCTTGCAGGAAGTCAAGTCCCAGGATGCAGTCATCCAGAATTTTGGCCACAATAACCTCATGTCGATAAACACGTTCCCCAATTTTGATTGTTACATGCAGTTTTCCACTTATCGGTATGCACTGGCCGGTAGCTGATTTCATTTGTAGGCCAACAATTGGTTTAAGGTGTTTCCTGATGTTTTGCTCGAGCAGCCGAACATTTATCACCGTCCTTGAAGCTCCAGTATCTAATGTTAGCTGACTGTTTTTCCCATTTACTTGACCGTCTATCACCAGAGTATTTCCATCGTTGGTTTGCTTGATGTAGATTGTTGGGGTTGTTCCACTACCAGCCAGCGCCCACCCCGCAGCCCTGGCTGGATTTAAGTTTCCCTGCTGGTCAGAAGTTGAGACCGCCGCGTCCTGGCGGTTCATCTTCTTCGGGCAGTCGCTCCGTATGTGCCCACGCTCTCCACATCCATAGCACATGAAATTCCGACGGCGTGGAGGTACCTGCTCCGTTGTCGTCATTTCCCGCAGACGTAAGGTACGGGAGTTGCCACGCACGGCTTCCACTTCCAATGCATGGGCCAGAGCTTCTTTCATGTTCTTGTGATGGCCCAGATGAACAGCAGCTCGTACTTCGGTGTCCCGAATACCGTCAATGAACGCTAGGAGAAGCGTGCCTTCAATCATTGACGGAGTCGACCGGAAAGCTCGACGCACAAGTTTCTCGATTTCCACGGACCATTGCTGTAGGCTCTCATTAGCACGCTGAGTACGCTCTTTTAATTGCGCTCTGTACACGTGCTCGAGGTGGCTGTCTCCAAAACGTGCTTCAAGTGCGTCGAGGAGGGCACTAAAGCTGAGATCCCCACTTGCGCCGATAGCTTCCAGCACTGAGAGTGCTTGATCACGGAGGGCCAGGGTGAGGGCTGACTGTGCTTCCTTCTGAGTCCAACCATAAGCCTCCATAAGTGTCTCAAACTGTAGCTTGAACGCGGTCCAGGATGTTGTTCCGTCGTAATGGGGAATCTTGAGCCCTTTCGTTGCGCTTAAGGCCGCATTTGGGGCGTCAAAAACGGCTGCAAGACGGCTTCGGCTCTTCAAAGGGCTTGGGTTTGTCACTTCCTGCTTGATTTTGGAGATCTCTTCTTCCAATCTCTCCTCTATCGCCATGACGCGATGTTCCAACTTGCCTAAACCTTCCTCCACTTCTTGTACCCGTTTGACAGCCTTTTGCAGTCCCTTCGTGAAATCTTTATGCATGTCTTCCAAGCGACGCACTTGCTCCTCTTGGCGACGAGCTTGATCATCTTTCAGCTCCCGCAGCTGTTCTGACTGACAGCGTGCTTGCTCTTCTTGGCGGCGCGCTTGCTCTTCTTGGCGGCGCGCTTGCTCTTCTTGGCGGCGCGCTTGATCTTCTTTCAGCTCCCGCAGCTGTTCTGCCTGACAGCGTGCTTGCTCTTCTTGGCGGCGCGCTTGATCTTCTTTCAGCTCACGCAGCTGTTCTGCCATCATTTGCCGCAGCTGTAGCAGAAGATCCATCTGCACAGGCTTGGCTTCTGCATTGCTGGTCTGAGCTGCAGCACCCTCTTCCCTCACACGCTGCGCTTCTGACATAGCACGGGTACTCACTCCTCTTACGTCCTGCGGCACTAGCGGCATTTTTCTCCAATCCCACTTCTGACACCAAATGTTACGTGCCTGACGTCACGTTCCTAACTATGCGGGCTTGGGTTACGGGATTGGATGAAATTAAACACTAATACCGGTTTTCAGACTTTCTATTGCACTTAAGTGACAGCGTCCACGGATACGGATAAGTTATTGGCGTTCCTCTCCAGCAGAGTCCGGCCGACTGACACAACTTTGCCGTTCACTGTTCACGCTGACTTAACTCACTTAACTGACTGCACTTCACTATTTCACTGTACTTCACTATTTCACTCACTTTTCTTCTTTTCACTTCTTCCTTTTCTTCCGAATCGCTTTGGACTTAGAACTCAACTGCCAGCGGTGAGCCGCAGTTCCGCTTATATACCCCCGGTCAGGTTCTAGAACATTCAATTTCGTTATTCTTTTTGATCGTCATGCCTCCAGAACCTTCCAATAATTTCGTTATTCATTTTTATTTATTCTCCTTCTCGCTCCTTAATTTTTCATTACTTTTACTCAAATATTCCAGAAAGTTCGACAAAACTTCTATCAACTAAAAAACTTCATGTTTACGGCGAGACTCGAACTCGGGGTCTCTGTGGTGTAATCCACACGCCTTATCGATTACACCAACTCGTGTTGACAATTCACGACGAAATTTACAATCTCTAGGCAACGTTTGACAACCATCCATTGACGTCATGATGTCAAAGAGTTTTCTGTCACAATATGAACTATTTATAAGTACTAAGTACCACCTAAGAATACATGTGGAAAGCAATAAAGTATTGAGTATTGAGTATTATTAAGTCAAAATTAAAAGTCCAAATGTTTTATCTCAATTAGACCCTTACGCACTTTTGACATCAAACAAAGCTTAAAGATATAAAGCATCAGTCTGTCGGTCAGTTCTCTTAGTAAAGTTATTCGCTCGTTCCAAAGCTTAGATTCCGATGGATAACCAAAAGACTCCATGGTTACTCTTTTTCAATCAGTTTCACATACACATTCTTTGTTACATTATTAGGTTCGATTATGTTAGAACAGTGTAACACTAATATTTATTCAAAGTAACGAAAAAAAGGCAGCCTGGAACTGAACAGTCCCAATTTACGGCGCCCTTTCATGAGCCCAACCAAACCATATTAGGAATTGAGCGATCCAGCACCCGTGCCACCGCCCGCCACTGTGACCTTTGAGTGAGTATGATAAATCCAAGCTGATATAAGGACCGACATTCTGCAAGTCTAACCAATACGGTATTTTCCAACTAGTCAAATTCAATACTTTTATTCAAATGTCAAAAACGATACTTTTCTATGAAATTGGTATGAAAAACTGAGCTATGACGTCATTACATTTTTGCGTCAAATAGCTTACTCATTTCACAATAATTAGCTAAAAATATCAAAAACTTGGTGTATCGATCGATCGATGAATAAAAGTATAGTTATTTTTCAATATTTTATAGTATTGAAACATCGAATTAATTTATTTTTGACCTAGGAAACTACCCAATTGTAATAGGTTACAGGGCACTCACATTTACAAATGTATTAAGTTTGACAATATAAGCGGCATGATTGTCATTTTAGACAATTTGAGTACTTCCGTTCAAACAAGAATCCACTAAAACATTATTTATTTTCGTGTATACTATCCTGTCGCGTGGGTCGAGGCTATTTCCAAGCATTAATTATTTTATCATCAATATAATCACTCAGCTTTTAATACTCTTGTGTACAGAAAGCTTTCTTTATAAATAATTTAAAATCTCTTGAATTGTTGTATTTCGGAATTTGGAAACTTATAACATTTAACACAGAACAACCAACAAATCATTGAACAACTTGTGTATCTTTGCCAATCTAATAATGGCTGACATATGAGCTATCTGTATGTCTAGTCTGATAATTATGTTTGTCTCACACCTTGCTAAATAGTTCTAAGGGTTTCCTAACAAACATATTTTTTTCATAAATAAACTGACAGGGCATAGTCATAATATTGATCTCTTAAAATTTTTAATTTTTTCCTCAGAGATTCGCGACAACCAACATTATGAATAGCTCTAACGGCAAGCTTATGTAAGATAAAGAAACTCAATGTCAGCTGCATGTCCCCAAAACAAAATTCCAAATGACATAATGCTATGAAAGTAGCTGAAGTACACCAGTCATCTATGTAGATCAAAAAGAGGAAAGGACCTAATATTGAGCCCTGTGGTATGCCCATAGATATGCTAGCACCCTAAGAGCTAACTTTATTTACTTTTACTATGAGTTGTCTATCCTGGAGGCGTGATTTTAATAAATCGAGAGATAACCCTAGAGCGCCCTAGTGTCCAACTTTAGCAACAAGGTCCCGAGTTCAAGGCAATCAGAAGCCTTGGACAAATCACAAAATATTCCAATAGCGTCGTGCGGCTCTTCCCAAGGGGCGAAAATATACTTAATTAGAGCAACAGTGGCGTCAGTTGTAAAATATATTAATCATAGTAATCTCTCTCTTATTCGTACTGTCGCCTGAGTTTATGATACTGATAATTTAAGACTGAGAGGTAGAGAATGTATAATGAAAGAAAGGTACGAACTTGACGAGCACGTGGAACATGAGCGGGCAGAGAATGAGTGCGGCGGCGAGCGCGGCGGTGACGAGTAGCGGGCAGCGCGGGCCGCGCCACGCACACAGCGCCCACAGCGCCGCCGCCGCGCCCAGCACCAGCGCCGCCGAGAACACCCACACCGTCACGTTGCACAAGTACTGACCCGCACGCACCAACCACCATGACGACGCTTTCTTCCTGTTCTGCTCGTTCAGAAGCTCCTGGAATTATTCAATGGGCATACTGAGAAAAATATACCAAGCAAGGATTTTTTCATATCAAGTTCTGAAAATCTACCCTTTTTGTTTTGTGGTTCACCTGATTCTAAAGCACAAACCTGTGATGTTGAAACATCCGTTGTTTTATTCCGCTTCAGTTGTACAAGAACAAGAGACCGTCATCCACACATTCTTCAGTCATAGAATGCCTTTTAAGAGGTTGTGAATTTAGGGTGGAAATATAAGAAATCGACAATTGTCAATAACAAAAAAATTAGGTGGAGCCTAAATCGTCAATCACGATGGTGGTGATGACGATGGCTCGTGTTTACCTTAAACTCGTTATAAAGACTGTTGGCGTTAAGTTTGGCGGCCTCCGGCGTGACGACTCCGAAATCCCATCCGCAGAATACTTTATTAGCGAACACATGGCTCAGTCCGCCCGACGTCTCGATGAAATTCAGCCGGTATGAGTACGCTGTCCTGGAGTATTTATGACATAGTATTACAATCGCTTTAGTTACATTCGAAAGCCAGTCTACAGTTAAATTATGATGTCACGCAAACTAATCTTTGATTTTGGATGTTGCAAAAAAAGAAAAAGGTCAGATTATTTATTTCAAATTGACCACAATGTTTGAGTTTTGTAAGTCTTTTGAAGCTATTTGCTCGTTTCAGTGTAGAAGAACAAGCAAGAAACTTCATGGTTACTCAACCAGTTTCACAATTAATTTCTTTGTTGTATCATTTTTGTGAGAATAGTGTAACACCAAAAATGATAAAGCCAAAGAATCCAAAAAAGAAGATCGATACATTGTCTCAAAACATCGATATATTATCCACTATAATATATCGAAACACCTTTAACACAAAATGTAGGCAAAGAGGATATGATGACACATTGAAAATTGGTAAATGTTGGGTACCTACGTACTGTACGTATAAGCGGGGAAGGGATACACACAAGTGACACGCTTGCTTTCTAGCAACGCACTGCTTTATTCGGAAATTAGACTTGCTCGCCTTGCACACATACTTAACAGAAAACGAGCAGAAGGATTACCTGATGGTAAGCAATCGGCGCCGCCCATATACTCAGGCAAAACCAGAAGAGTGTGTAGCAGACGTTATGAGGATGAAGTAGCAAAGAACGTGCTTAAGTAAACTTACCTGTAGCAGAGTATACCGAAGAACAAGAGGTACAGACAGACCATGGTGAAGAAGTAGGCGAAAGGCATGTTGTACGTGAGGGAGGACTGCGCGCGGACCTCACCCGAGTGGTAGTGCCCGTAGTACATGAGGGAGTCCGTCAGCCCGCCCTGGAAGACGGCACATTTTATATTAAGAGACTTAAAAAATAAAAAGTTATATTATAATTCTGAGAACACTTGTCGGAAAGTGCAGGTAAACACAAAAACTGCTGAGCGAATTTTGATATGATGAGTTCTGTATATATTTTTAGTTCGTATTAAGCTTGTAAATACTTATCGCCACGTCCATCTTCCATAGTGGTTGGAAAAGACCAAGACACGTCAAGAACTAAAACCCTTACCGGGCTTACCCTTAACGGGTGATCGACTTTCATTTATATTTTAACTAGCGACTCGCCCCAACTTCGCTCAGATGCTCGGGTGCAATGCGGATACAAAATATCTAAGAGGAAGTTTTATATGTTTAATAATGACACAATCACTCAATTGATTAACAAAAATGCGTCAATATCAGTTGCGTAGTTTTAAAGGGATATAGGGACTGAAAAAGTGGCTTTATTTTCTACAAAAGTTTACTTTTCTAGTTGGCTCTTTATCAAATTTTTAGTTTCTTGTGTTCTTCAGCACACGCCAAAAGGCTTTCTACTTCAAATAATTTTAACTTCAACTCACCATTCCAGTAATAAAATCCAGAAACGATAACTTAGCACTATTAGCTGTCTCCACATCGTGGAGTGCTTGGGGTATGATGACGAAGGCAGTGATGAGGATGGACAGAAGCAGGTTCAGCGCGAATAGCCAGCGCAGGAAGTAGAAATAGGAACCCACTGCTGAGCCGAAGTGACCTTCGATCTGGCGGATAGGTTCGTACCAGAACTCGAAGGAAAAAACCACGTCACGACAGCGGTCGCGGATCTGCAGAGGAGGTTTTATAACCATTAACCCGATTGTCAACATCATCATCTTTATACAATAACTGATTTACATTGCCATTTCTATTTTTTTTTTAAACGGCTTGCTCACCTGTTTTAAACTGTGAGAAAAGCTGTACTAATTAGTCGCGTCGACGCGCACGCTGCTTATGAATAAGAGTCCCGTTGTGACTTGAAACTAGTAGAGCTTTTCCCAGTCAATCGTTATTGATACTAATATAATAAAGAGGTAGGTAAGTTTTCATGTAGTGAGTAATCTTTGGAACCGTTCGGGTTGGTCGGATTACTAAAATTCTTTCACTGATAGATAGCTACAATATGTTTCTGAGTGCTATAGGCTTTAAATTATACTTGACCTGCGTATATAATCAAGCTATCACTTTAAACACTGGTGCTTTTACACGCGTGGGAAGCGGCAGGCGGAAGCTAGCATGTCTCACGATAGTTACTATTAAAAAAATACTATTATTCTGCTAGCATACTACTGACTGACTGTTAGCCATCCAATCACTAGACTAAATAAATAAAACTAAATTTCCTTAGTAGGGAAACTCACCCGTTTCCATGTAAAACTAATTCGATACTTCATCCGCTTCCACATCGAGATGGGCCGTCGCTTGGACCGAAGGCTGACTGAGGCAGACAGTTTGGCACGCACATTCCTCTTCATCGTCAGCCCTTGTGGGAGATCTCTTAGGGCTTCCCTGAAAAATTTGAACAATTCATTAAAAAATTTTCGTACTATAAAATAGTGGGGCTACTTCACATGTTTTATCACAAACCATTTTTGTTAGCAATGTATCCATACATAATATAAAGTCCTATTTGGCACCGCGGCCTCGGCATAAAGCAGGAGAAGGAACGGGGGAGTTTTTAGTCAGTAAGCGTCTGACACACCCTCTCGCTTCACCGGGCGGGAGAAATCATTTGATGATTTACCTCTTACAAAAAAAGTCTATTTTGTGACAAATTCAGATAATTAAAAGTCCCTGCTGTGGCTAGGTTGGACGCGACAGCGGCTGTGGACGAAATCAACTTTGTTAAGTTTCTAGAACATACCTTCTCAACTCCTCAGCACCAGGGTCGTCCTCCATGAGCCGTTTATGCTGTTCCATTTCCCTGACGATGATGTCTGCTTGCTTGTCGACAGCATCAGGCGCGTCGGTGTCGGCAGAATCAATCTCTTCCAATAATGCATTGTGCTCGGAATTATTCCTTCGAAGTCTTAATGTGTCTGTGGAACAGTAATAAAAAAATGAAATACTGATATTTATATCTGATCATTTCAGTTCCTTTTGAAAGTGCATGGCCTTTTCGCGTAGCTAACCAACCAGCTGCGGCTCAAAGTTCCAAGGCCATATTAAAATAACGCTTTTTTTTTGTCCATAGATTGTTGTTCTGTGTCGGGTATGGACCCACGACACAGACCAAAAATTGCATACATTTTGTGTTTGTTAATTATGTATATAACATTTGATATACAAGTGAAAGATAGCAACAATAGCTTTATCAGAATAACAGAATAGATTACTCAAAATAGACCCTGTCTTGAAAACTACAAAGTTTATAATTGCAGTTCTTAGAAAAATTCATTACAACAGTACATTAGTAAGTACTTAACGATCGAAGGTAACAGAACATGTTTCGTTCGTCCTTCGAAACAAATGGTTAGGAGTTATCAGTAGCAATTAGATACACAACGTCAAACAGAACAATCGTAGTATAGTAGATATTTATGTATAAATATTGCACTTATTATACATAATATAAGATAGGTCTATGATGGTTTTTATTCTACGAATATTAGACAACGTTACATATATTGAAGTAAGTATATTTTTTGTCGCAATTTAATTTATGGTTTCTACGTAGTATAACGCAATTTTTTATTTATTATTGCGGTAGAGTTGATTACCATCCTATTACGATACTTAAAGACTCGAGAAACAAAAGGATGATTTTACGACTAAGTTTAAAGTCATGGGCCCCGTCATAGGTTGAAACTGGTCAAATCAAGTTGTCGAACAGTTACGTTAGCAAACCATACATTACCCAATGAATACACGTGTATAGGTGTACATTATACGATTTTGCATAACATCACGCGTTCAATTCTGTGTGAGTTGCTACTTATCAGACTCACATAACTATACGAGAAATTTAGATTTTTTTAGAATGCCAGTCTAGACCAAGCAATGAGGCAGATAATTGTTTATTTAAGACATCAATCAGTGGTTGTAAGTAACGCGAAGAAAGGTAAGTAAACAAACGGATCATACATTCAAAGATACATACATAATACATATATAGGTACCAATTCAAATAGATTTCCTAGCAGATTTATGATATCTTAAAATTTAAATATCATAAAATTGTGTATATCCGCGAGTTCTATAATATCTGTGAACAACATGATATTTCACAAATTCCAGTAACAATACATTCCAATCCGAACAAGTAAAAAACATACAAATCCTTCTATTTAGGTACTTAAACTTTTACATCTATACACTATAAGATTATCTAATAAAAAAAACTAAAACTCAATACCACAATTACTTCAAAAAAAATATAAAAACCTCTATTAAGGGTATCCATCTCAAAAACTCCATCACTATCCTCGGCCAAAAGCGACATGATCGAATTCACAACACAACTATTCACACTATTTTAAAAACACAGAGCACTTTGATAACTCAATGCGGTTATAAAAATATTGCTAAACTAAAATACTATTTTCCAAGCCAACTTTTGAATGTGTAATGCTAGTAGCTATAGCTAGCACCGAGTGCACTGCATTTAACAGAGCTAATGATCGAGTCTCAATCGTAAAGGTACTTGCAAATTAGGCTGTAACATATAATATTCGGTGTTTGTTCACCGAACAAGGAACATTAATAATGACGTAATAAAAATATGTATGTAGATACTGCCCCGACTTCCTCGAAATGATATGCATGTGTATTACGTGTAGGTATACACCCACTCATATTTAATTAGTTATCTAGGTAAAAATAACTGTTAAGGCATAGGAGTTTTTAATTTAAAAATCATATAGATAGAATAAATATTATGTAGATAGAATGAACAATAAATGTTTATGATTTTGAAAATTATATCTATCACTACATAGTACATAACGAAGTCGCTTTCTCTGTCCCTACGTATACTCAAATCTTTGAAACTACGCCACGGATATTGATGCGATTCTTGTAATAGAGAGAGCAGTTGAAGAGGATTTTTTATACACATGTGTAACACCCACCAAATAATGGTAAAATTTTGTATCACAATTGCACCCGCGCGAAGCCGGGGCGTCTCGCTAGTACCTAATTATAACATTTTTTTCAATTAAATTCTAATAATAATCGGTCCTGTATACTTTACAACTTCTCTCTCGACTCAACTTTGCGTTCCCCTACAACATGGGACAAATAAAACAGATTGTATATAACCGCTTAACTTAAGCAGACTTTCTACACTGTGTTACACTGCAGTGGAAGCCGACGTTTATGATAATTAGCGGTCGTTAGCAATTATCATCGTTTGTAACACATATCTGAGCAATAAACCCTTATTAAATGATAATTGAGTAACCGCCCATCGGTATGAACTGCACTTTTGAGTGTTTGTTGGTAACTTATTTCACCATATTCCAGAAGAGCTTTATTTATTTCATCAGGTAATTTCAATGTGAATTCAAATTAAATTTATGGAATTATTATTTATGGAATTATAATATGGAATTATTATATATTATATTTATGGAATTATTCCGTTTCTTGCTAAGCTCGTGGTTTTGATACAAACTGTCGAGTTTGTAAACAATACATTTTATAATACGAACGTGAATCAATAGCGCCATCTTTTGACAGAACGTAGTTAACGTTTACTTAGTAATTTGAACTTACTGTAGGGTAGTTGTCGCGAGGGCATGAAGTTAACGGCGACCTGCCTAGCAGCATTGTTTCTTAGCGTTAAATTACGTCGCGCACTCGAAGGGCGCGCCTCTACTTCTTCTATTTCATCCTCCATGTTTCAATATCTGCAAAAAGCACATAAAAATTGTTAAGATTTATTCATCATAATCATCACAACACCAAGCCCTTCAAGTGTCACAAAACATGTATGAACTAGTTGTTTTTTTATGGTATAAGTCGGCAAACGAGCAGACGGATTACCTGATGGTAAGCAATCAGCGCCGCCCATGGACACCCGCAACACGAAAGGAGTTACGAGTGTGTTGCCGACCTTTTGAGGATAGGGGTTGCGGATAGAAGGATCGCGAAGAGATAGGGGAAGGGGCGGGATTGGGCTTTGATTGAGTTGTGGTTGAATGTGAAAGATTAGCATTTATTTAAGATGAAAATAAATAACATACTACTACAGTGTAATCTACATAAGTAGATGGTTATAATAATGTGGGTGCATGTCCCAAGTAGGGATGCCAACTTTTTTTAGCAGAAATAAAGTATATCTGATTTTAAAGGAGGTAAATACAGAGATTGCACTTATAAGAAAAAGTATCATTTATTTTTATCTTTTAAAAAGGTATTTTTAGTACTTCTTGCATAAATAAATTCTTATTTCTTTTCATTGCTTTATAAGGTTCATTTTCATAACAATAATAGCTTGAGGAAAAACCCTATTAAATAATAATAATGTACAAATAGCAGCATTCTATGGTTTTTCCCATGTTCTGTTTTTAATAATACAACCACAAAAAATTTGATTACATGAAAAATTTGACTATTGAGTGAGATATATTTTTAATATATTTACACTCCACATCCTACATATGGGCTGTGGACACAGTAACCAGTACAACAATATATACTATGTTTTAGTAATAATTTCATGCAAGAATAAGGTTTTCAAGCAAAATATTCCATCAAACAGTAAGGTATTAATATTCAATGCAGAAGTTTAAAGTTTAAATTGTATTTACAAATGAAACAGAGCACACAAATACTATATTCAACAAAACATTAAAAAAACAAACAAAGTAAATATTTAGGTGGACAAGGAACAAATATATTGGAACTCCAATGCAGTAAACACTCAGTACTCAATTTCTTAGATACAATGAAAATTATACTAATCAATAGATTATTATTATTTGATAACAACAGATAGAGATATCACAGAGAGCACCAATGTTTAGTAAAAAAATGCACAAGAGAAAATAAACATAATGGGATGATATATACTTTGTTTTTTTTTCTTTAATAAAAGGTGACGAAACTAAACTTCTGATTTAATTTCTATCAATGCAACTGGTTGTCAATTAATTTATTGGTCAAATCGTGTATAAAGATGTGTTAGTGAAACTCACAAAAACTTGCTACAATTGTAGCAAAACTAGGATTTAGATTATTTCAGTTTCTTTGTTTTCAAATTCAATAGAATGTTATGATATGATTTTGGTTACCTATCCTGAATATTAAATTCTTTGTTATTAAATTATATATTCTTTGTTTCATATATCACTACAACATTAATGTAAAACAAGATTTGCTCACATTTTCATGACTCATGCAAAAACAAATGGACTCAGCTAGCTTCTCTGCTTTTTGTTACTCAGAAGTCAGCAAAGGAATATATTAATTTGGAATCACGTACCTTTAATAAATAGTAAAATTGCTGATAGTACACATCCACATTCGGCCTTTTCGAAACAATAACAAATTAATCAGAAAGATAAACAAAATCCACTATAAATATAGTACAGAGTAGTTGTTTCAGAAACAAGTAATCAATTTCATTAGATTGTTGTTATTGTAACTAATCAGAATCCTTTATGAATTACATTTGTATGGAAACTTGGAAAGTGGAAACTAATTTATTAGTTTGAAACTACAAAATTATAAAAAAAATAGTATGTAAACGTCAATGACCTTTAATGTCATTTTAACTGTCAATACAAATCGAAAGGTTTACTTACATATTCTATGCTATGTACAAATCTACAAAAATTGTAAGTGTCTTAAATCCATAGATAAATTTAATCATATTTTAGCGATTCCTGCTTCTCGATGCTTCAACAAAAAAATCCTCTGTGCAAAATACCATGATGATACAACATCATCCGTCATTTGTTGATTGACTTCAAACATAATCTGTCAAAATCAACAATCTCGAGCCATAGGCCGACAATTCAATATTTTTTTTACGTATTTCAAACTAACTATAAACTACATTGCAATCAAATTGCAATCTCAAATAAAGACTTGTTGAAGTGAAGTGCTAATTTAAATAATCGTTTTAGGGAGAAAGTGTTATATGATTTAGCTTGAGTACGGTTCGCATCGCTTTGATTAAGGTGAGACTTTTTTCATGTAATAATGCTACCCTTCTTGGTGTAATTGACTCATCCATTTTATTCAATACAACTTGAGGTGGGAACTGTAACAATCTCTCGCGTCGTTCTTTCTTTTGTATTTCATCATATTTGTTGAGTTTATTACTTATATCAAACAATATGCAACTAATAAATATATTTAAATCAAATACTTTCTTTTGAATTAAATGTTTTGATACACAGACATTGTTTATAATCAGGATTTAAAAAAAATACCTTGTATGACTTGTGTTGACTATACTAAGGGTAATTTTGTAATAGTCCAGTCTTTAGCCTTAAACTATAAAATTGATTATTGTTAAAAGTTGATTTTTAACCTGTTGACTTAAATTGTACCATTCTGCTGTCTGTTACAGTTTCTAAATGGTCTGTAGAACAAGATGGCATCGCCACAGAATGTTACTGTGGACCAGGTTAGGCTAATCCTGACTGAAGTTATTGATGCCTTAGAGTCCCCTGACTATGCCTCTAAATTGGATGAAGCTAAAGAAGCTGCTGGCAATGAGATGCTGAAAATGATGCAGATTGTGTTCCCAATGGTTGTTCAGATTGAAATGGAAACAATTAAGCGCCATGGCTTCCCTAATTCAAGAGAAGGTGATCATAAAATAAAATGTTTATTAAATATATTATAAGAGACAACTTACATAAAATCACTGAGAAAAGCTCTCCTAGTTTTAAGTCGCAACAGGACTCTTATTCATGACTTACTTAAACTAGTTCAGCTTCTCTCAGCGACTTACACAAGTAAATTGTTATTTTCAATAAATTTTAGTATGTCTCAGGATAGTTACTATTCAAAAATATATATATTGTAAACTTAACATTTTTTCTTACATATTTTAAACATGTTCAACAAAAATCAGCAAAAGACTTTATGAGACTACTTAGTAAAACTATTATACTATTATGAGTATTATTCGTTGTAATAGTCATACACATACAGTTACATTTTGGGATTCCAGCCATCAACATAAATAACTTGTTCTGACTTAACATTTGCCAGATTGATGTTTTCATTAATAAAAGGACCAAGCAACACAAAATTATTTTATAGTTGTAGTGTAGATTAATTGAAATGTGGGACTATGTATTCCAAGTGGCCCATTTTACACAACATAAATAGACTTTTTCTTTTTCTTATTTTCACCATAAATATATAACATGGTTCAAGTATCCGCGTATGTTATCTACAGGTATAGTTCAGTTCACACAACTGGTTCGTGAGATGGAAGCTCTGGATGGTGAGGTGGCACGCCTGCACACTCAAATCAGAAGCCATTACCTGCCCCCTGTGTCCATCAGCTCTACGGTCGACACTTCTCTGTGAACTGGTGAGAATGTATTCATGTTTACTTATACATGTCTGCATAAATTTTTGCAATAAGAAGAACTATCAGTGTAATACAGGGTAGTTAAGCCTATACATTAATTCTGCCAACTGATTAATTTATATTATTTATAGATACATGATTTTACTTGTGTATGTGTTGCATTATATTCTGTGTTGCCAATGACGGAAGATAAAGGAAAATTTCACTTATTCACAAATAAAAAAAAATCAACCATTACCTATTATGTTTTTGTTAGGCGGCTGCCAGATAGCGATCGACCTCATCCATGGCACATACAATATGAAGCAACATATTAAGGGTTACATATACCTACATATAATTAATTAGGCCATACTACAAAATATTGTATTGATAATTTATTACACTTATGTTAGAGTGAGCATTTATATTTTGAATAAATTACATCAATTTATCAGCTTATTTTATTTTATGCCAAATAAATAATAATTTACTGATATTATGATCAGAAAAGCGTTACAAAATATCATCAGTTAAATAGAACAACAAAAATATGCAAATAATTATATATGCATACATAAATAATGATTTAGGGATTAAATATAAAATTGTGACTAGTTCAAAAAAGACCAGAAATTAAAGAAAATAGTAGAATATTATCCACTGGCACAGAAAGAGAATATGCCCAAATATTATAGAATATGAATATTGACAGTCGGAGGGAAAAGGATGGGTGTGCGTTTTAAGACTGAACCGTAACAAGTATTAAATTAAAAATTTAAAAAAACCCCCGACTTTATAAAAACCAAATGTAATCCATAAAGCGCCATGTAGAGGCAGCCATCTTGGATTTTAAATTTTTCATACCTAATAGTATTTCACTAGTCAAGCCCTTTCATTTGACACCCATATTGATCAAGTTGTAATAAAAAAATGTAAAGCACCATTTTGTAGAAGCAGCCATCTTGTATTTTAAATTTGTCATTTCTAATAGTATTCTTCTAGCCAAGCCCTTTCATTTGATACCCATATTGATGGAGTTTAAAAAAAATATCTTATCTTTTAAACTTTCGCGTTTCATCTTAAGAACATTATATTTACGACGATCTACACACCTGAGGCTAAACTTCATGATAAGGTAGGCACGGCGAAGGATGTACTGCCGCTACAAAGCCCAGGTGTTTATAAGATCAACTGCAGCTGCGGTAGTTCCTACATTGGGCAAACGAAGCGGACCATTGCTGAGAGGCTCAAAGAACATATCGCCGCAGTCAAAAACCGACAGAGCAACAAATCAGCGATAGCAGAACACCTGCTCCAGGCTGGTTCTAATCACTGGGTAGAATTCCACCGACCGCAAATTCTCTCCACTGATCGCCACTACCATACAAGACTTGTGCGTGAAGCGGTTGAAATAAAGAAATGCCCAAATAATTTCAATCGGGAGGACGGCTTTAAATTGTCGTCGACGTGGAATCCAGTGCTTCGCAAAACACAACCTCGCTTTCCTTCAAAGTCGGTTAACACATCTGTGGATATAATCAGCGTAGTGTGTAGACGGCCTAATATGGTAGAAAATGAAAATAAGGGGGTAGATGAAGATTCATCACCCGAATGCAGGGAGCTGTGACATCGCGTCTTCAGTCTGCTTGTGACCACGACCTGTGCAACCGGGTCGAAACGTCAAGCCTACCAAGGTATTCAAATTATAATTTTCCGCGTTAATACCCGCGTAAATATAATGTTCTTAAAATATCTAATCTGTCATTTTGTGGCGGCGGCCATCTTGGAACAATTTTCATCAAACTTACGTAAAAACACTCTCGACATTTTCTACTGTCAAACAAAAAAAAACTAAATCAAAATCGGTCCATCCGTTCGGCGGCTAGAGTGGTACAGACAGACACACACACACACAGACACGTCAAACTTATAACACCCCGTCGTTTTTGCGTCGGGGGTTAAAAACTAGTTTCTGTATTTTTAAAATGGTATGAGACGTATTATTTTTGTGTTTCTACTTTTCATTGTGTTAAGTACACTCTACTACTATAATATTACTATTTAATATAACTAAATTATTACTTATTTAATATAACTAAATAAAAAATAAATATAATATATTTTTTATTTAGTTATATTTTCTGCAATGACCTGCTAAATTGTTTTAAAAAGGTGTGTTGATGAAGATGAAAAAAACAACGTCTGTAGCTGCAACAATACGATTTATAAAATGTAAAAAATAGAATAATTTTCTAAAGATGTAAGTCTCAAAAACAATACATCCAATCAAATGTATACCTAATTTTGAAAGTGAAAATGCATAAGAATACACTGACACAGACTAAATCGACTATTGCAGACCACTTCTACTTATATTACTGAGCAAAACGGTTCTTTTCTGGTTACCTACACCGTTCTACCGTAGTTTCTGTTATCAGTTACTTCCGAGATAATAAGAAACAGACGTGTACTAAAAACACAGCCGTCACTGATAACGAAGATCTCAGTTAATTAAGTTTAGTATACAAGAGATTTCCTTCGTAATACTCCTATTTTGGGCATAAAGACGTAGTGTACCTATAATAAAATCTTTTATTTCAGGTGGCTCCCGACTTGAATCTCAGATAAACTCAGTATATACGGAATCTCTCAACAATGAATCTCAGACACTTAACAAAATGTTTGAAAAAGAAAAGAAAGAACTTTAAATTTATAGTGTGTGCGTTAGTGTTGTGGTGTGTGTACGACTATTTAGGTGTTGGTGACTACTTGCAGGCATCCAGCTTCGACAACGACTTCCACTACCCTCTTGATGTCAATGTTAGAGAACTAGTGAATGATGTGTTAACAAACCAGAAACTTTCGGTATCTAGTATCAACTACTACCCTTACAGTTTCCTTAGCAACTCCGGGAAATGTTCCAATATCGAGAAAATAGACTTAATGATCGTGGTCAAATCGGCGATGGATCACTTCGGCCATAGAGACACTATCAGAAATACATACGGCCAAGAAGATATACCAGGACGAACCGTTAAGATCCTATTCTTCTTAGGAGTTGACGGAAAGTCAAAGTCCGAGGTGCAGCGACAAATAGACAAGGAGATGTCGGAGCACCGTGACATCATCCAGATGGACTTCATCGACTACTACTACAACAACACCATCAAGACAATGATGTCGTTCCGCTGGGTGTACGAGCACTGCTCGCACGCCGACTACTACCTGTTCACCGACGACGACATGTACATCTCCGTGAACAACCTGCTGGGCTACCTCCACGACCGGGAAGCGACGCGGTTGGCCGCCACCAGCTCGCCAGATGCGGATGGCCAGCTGCAGAGCGACCTGTTATTCACCGGTTACGTGTTCCGCTCGGCTCCGCAGCGGTTTCGATTCAGCAAGTGGCGCGTGTCACTCGAGGAGTACCGCTGGGACCGATGGCCGGACTACGTGACGGCTGGAGCCTACGTGGTATCCAACAAGGCCATGCGTGTCATGTACATTGGCAGTCTGTTTGTAAAGCACTTCCGTTTCGACGACATCTACTTGGGCATAGTGGCGAAGAAGGTGGGCATCACGCCAGAGCATTGCCCGCACTTCTACTTCTACAAGAAGGAGTTCTCTCGCGACGCCTACGAAAACGTGATAGCGTCACATGGTTACCATGATCATGATGAACTCATCAGGGTCTGGTACGAGATGAATAGCAAGTGAATAAGAATCTGCAATAGACTCGAATTATAGCGGTAATCCAGATTGTCAAGCTGATTATTTATTTTGGAGGAAGTGATTTCCTTAAAGACTAATATTTTTTATTTTATTCTTAAGCTTTATATCCTTCATGCTCAATGAAATTGTAGCTATGTGATGCTTTCTACATTAGGGGCTACCGTATTTTGGTTGACGTTAACATTCTACCCACTTTAGATGTAAAAATATTTGCTCATTTCCTATTAAACGAAATGACGAGAGGCGCCACATTGGCGTCTTTCAATGCGCAAAAGAATAGACTACTATTCTTTACTATTGTTAAATATTTCTGGAGGGTCGGATCTCAAAGTTGATTATGTATAAGAAATTGAGCTCGAGTATGGTTAAGATTCAGTACATATATGCCCATATACATATGAGATCAGCAGTCAGTCGTAGTTGAAAAAAGACCAGGAGAAGAACTAGAATCTCAAAATAATGTCACAATGCTACTTGATCTTTTTTTATTTTCTTTTCTTCATACTTTATACAAATTTAGCTGGCTTCCACAGATAGTAATAGTTTTTCTTAACAAGAAATTTGTTTTTCAATTGGGACCACACCAAAACCATGACAGCTTTGACATGAGTTTTTTTCAGTGTTCGTACCTAGTTCTCTAACTAGTTTATAGTAATCTTTGATAGATGTTTTGGCAATTGTTACAATGAATTCAATTTCGTTCGAGTGATTCTGTTCCAGTTATATTTCGTATAATTCGTGATATTTTCGGACAACATAATCGTCCGGTGATCGGTTTTGAGTTGACAGGTTCTATATAAAATATGCCAATACGAACACATTTCGACCAGATCTTTCAGCTAAAAACATTGCAACCGTGAGCCATAGTGTTGAAGATCCAAATTTGTCACTTCCTCGACATTCTTAGCAGTAGGTTTTGGATAACCGCTTTCCGCTATCCAAATCAATCAATTAAACTATGTATTTGGCTAAGGCTTTAACCTTACAAGGTTCAACTGGTACAAGAATTGAAGCCGATCGACCATTCGCAACGCCGTACAGTTGCTTAATTCATTCAGGCACAAACCCCTAGGTTTTCTGAAAAAAAAAAGAATCATTTTTTCAAGCTTATTTTCGTCACGGGTTGCTTAATAAGCAAAATTGCCGTATTACGGCTTCTGAAAATCTTGAGTGATTATTGAGAAGCCTTTGTCTAGGTAGGTACTCAACTTGTCACTGTATTGTGTGCTATATGGTACGGACCAGCCATTTTGCCAAAAGTGATTGAAAACTTTGATGAAAGAATAAACATCTGGCAGCGTGGTCGTGGTGAACATTTTATCACTTTCATTCATAATTTATGAATGAAAGTGATAAAATGTTCAAATCAACCTTTTCTTTTCGTAAAACAATGAGAATTTGAATCATCTTTATCTGAATTTCGTTTTATTTTGTTTAGGAAAACAAAGTTCTTGTTGGAAAACTCTTTACTTACAATACCAGAGTTTAGATATTGTCATTTATTAGTGAAAAGTTATAGCTCACCAGTGTAGACGAGTCGGTATGTACATGTACAATATAGTCATTACGCTTCTTTATTATATTTTAGGAAATATTTTTATATGATAGTGTGCAATTATGCGTTCTTATTATACTATCCGTGTTGTAATAATTGTCATTAAGTGACAGATTATGGAGCATTCGACATGTCTCCACAAGTTAAAGAAAACTACGATGTCTCTAAACTATTTATGGCTATTTTTTCAATGGTTAGATAAAAGTTACCTGGGGAAAAATTACGGTGCTGTCGCGTCAAAATATTTGTATAAGACAGTGATAGCAACAATTTTATACATTTATCTGACTATTGAAATATCAGCCCTTAGGAAAAATATTTTTAATAACTAAGTACAGGGAAAAAGTATAAAAGTACATGTTCCACCTCGAAGGTTTTCTCAGTCAATTCGAAGGTGAAAGCAGCCAATGTTTACTCCCCGTCTATTTCCATAAAAGGTACATAGGTATAACTATTTAATAAATAAAAGTTTCGATTAAAATGCTATTTGTTTTATTGACCATAATGTAAAAAATATTAAGCACTACTTAGAATCCAGTCATTTGGTCTCAAAAATTGAGTTTACCTACCTGTAATGATTTCCAAAAGTCATAAAAATATTCAATCTTGATAATATGTTATTTTCAAATTTCTATTTTGCCACCTCGTATCTCGTATGAACACCGCTCGCGCATAAGATGAGATGGTGGCACTTTGCAAAAATGGCGTTTAATAAGCTTTACGGCGCATTTATCTTTGTCCTAAAACATAAATATTTACTAAAAATTTTACTTGACGTAACTAATTTACGTACAGATAACTCCTTTATGTATAAGCATTATGAAGTGCGCAATCCAGAAAATAACATCCACAACACCTGCTGCTTTACAAGTAAGGAGTATTTTATCACGGTATATCTCATCATCATTTTGCGTCAAATCGAGCACTTTTCTGTGTTTCTGGTGATCCATAAGTTGCACTTGCATCTTAAGAGCCCACCGAAAAGTCATAACCAATATTATAAAACGAAAAAAAGCTTCTAATGAGTCTGTAGCGACATCTACAGCACCAATCACGTACAAGTTTCTACATCGCGCTATAAAAATTCTCATCGCAATTAGAACATATACAAAAATCCCGACAACAACAGTCGGGCAGTAGCCCACCAAGCACGAACACCTCGCCTGGTCGGAGGATCCTCCCTATTCAATGGAGGATGAGGAACTTTCCACCCTGTTCCTCATACCTCTAAAAGTCTGACAGATGCCATCGCAGATGATGCGGACGAAGGTTTTTACTTCCTATTCAACAAACGTGATTCTGGTATGGAACCCGTCGTACGTGAGTGTCACGTGTCCTTGGCCAGTTTTTTTTCCTTGCTGACTGGGCTATAGAAAGATAATACCTATCAGCAGCTGATAATCTTTATCGGTTATTCACGAAAAATACAATTTTCGTCTATCTATAGGCGTCTATATAGGCGTAGATAGACGTTGTCGAGTAACAGGTTTTATGGAAGTTTCAAACAACAAGTCATTAAATAATTTAAAAGTATCTAAATGTGTGAAAATGAAAAGAAAACATTTAAAATTGATATTGTGTGTATTTGTGCTGTGGTATTTGTACAAGTATTTTGGTGTTGGTGAATATCTACACGCATCAAGCTTTGACAACGATTTCCACTATCCTCTCGATGTGAATGTAAGAGCCATAGTAGATGATGTTTTAAGATATCATAATTTCACAGTGAAGCCCATCAACTATTACCCGTACAACTTCCTAAGCAAGTCTAACAAATGCTTAATTACTAAGAAAATTGATTTAATGATTGTGGTCAAATCAGCAATGGATCACTTTGGCCACAGAGACGCAATCCGAAGAACATACGGCCAAGGCATTTCAGGCCTGATCGTGAACATCCTATTTTTCTTAGGAGTTGACGGAAACCCCAAGTCCGATGTGCAGCGACAAATAGACAAGGAGATGTCGGAGCACCGTGACATCATGCAGATGGACTTCATCGACTACTACTACAACAACACCATCAAGACGATGATGTCGTTCCGCTGGGTGTACGAGCACTGCTCGCACGCCGACTACTACCTGTTCACCGACGACGACATGTACATCTCCGTGAACAACCTGCTGGGCTACCTCCACGACCGGGAAGCGACGCGGCTGGCCGCCACCAGCTCGCCAGATGCGGCCGGCCAGCTGCAGAGCGACTTGTTGTTCACCGGGTACGTGTTCCGCTCGGCTCCGCAGCGGTTTCGGTTCAGCAAGTGGCGCGTGTCACTCGAGGAGTACCGCTGGGACCGATGGCCGGACTACGTGACGGCTGGAGCCTACGTCGTATCCAACAAGGCCATGCGTGTCATGTACATTGGCAGTCTGTTTGTGAAGCACTTCCGTTTCGACGACATCTACTTGGGCATAGTGGCGAAGAAGGTGGGCATCACGCCAGAGCATTGCCCGCACTTCTACTTCTACAAGAAGGAGTTCTCTCGCGACGCCTACGAAAACGTGATAGCGTCACATGGTTACCATGACCATGATGAACTCATCAGGGTCTGGTACGAGATGAATAGTAAAGATTTTATGAGATGAATTCGTTGTACACGAAACATTTAAGCAACCTGTAGGAAGCAACAAGAGCTGTACCTACATAGACAAATATCTAGAGCTAATATAGGTACCAATCCGGTTATGTAAATTGTTACTAGTCACCTAGGGTGTTCGCTTTTCAATTTCATCAATCCCCAATTGGTTGGTATTTTCTCGATGTTTGAATCTGTAAATGTAATAAATTGTAAATATTTTTTAGTTAGTCTTGAACATGTAATACGTATTTTATATCATAGGCAAAACAATTTTTGTCTTCGGAATCTCGTATAAACTTTATGGAAAATTGTTCAACTGGTGAAAACTTGTTATAAATAAAATGCAGGTATAGATTTAATTGTATTTTTATTAAACTCTTTATGTCAAAAGTAACAATAATGTATTTATAATTATAATAACAATTGTAAATAAAGAACATATCTAGTTACTTTAGAACCGAACTACTTAATAGTAAAGACGTATACCAATCAAATTTTGTGATTCAATACATGGAATCTGTTTTCCATCTACATTGCATCGTAGCCCTTGACAAAGTAGGCGGTATAACACACAGATTATACAAAACATAAAATTAGGTAAACATTAAAAAGTACGTAAAACAATACGTAAGACAAATAATATGATGTTCTTAACAAAACAAAAACCTAATACACAATCTGTGTATTTATAAACTAGTTTACTGTTACGTCTTGAGTTTGTTCAAGGGGTCTAAATTGGCACAGTGACATGAAATAAAAAAGGTAAGTACTACGAACTCTAATTTATAAACTGTCCGTGTTTGATTTGCTTGACGACATACCCCACTCAAAATAAAATGTGGATGCTATAGATTATGCAGCTTTTAAGGTTAACAGATCGGTATGATGATTTTGATCAAACATATTAGCGGTCAAGACGTGTATAAAGTGCATAAATAGGCCTTTTCTTAAGATTCAGAGTTATGCTGACGTTGTATGAAATAAAGAAAAAAATCATAATGGCATTACGCTGCAAATCGCAGAACATTTAGGGAGCGCGCGCTGCCTTCGAGCACCCCCTTAACTACAAACATCTGCAGATTCGATTAGAAATTTCGAAAGCTTTTACTATGATGATTTATGGAACCGGACCTTATAAACCGCTGAAGCGCCATTGATCACCATCGTACTGATAGGGACCTTCTTTAGAAAAAATCTCTTTTTGAAACCCGGGCGATTGTTGCAGGTGGAATAGCTTATGGAAGTAATCATCAAATTAGGCAAACTTCCATTGTAAAATTATAACCTATTCTTATTTAATATAAAAAGCCGTATAAAATTTAAAACACCCGCTTTTATCGTTTACAATTTAGTAAAAATACAATAATTTAGCACCTATTCTATAAACATATACGTTTTAAACATATATGTTGTTACATAATATAGGTTTTGAAATAACAGTGTAAATATATTGAGCTCATTTCTACACAATTTTTCTTGGATTGTTGGATTGACTGATTCAAAATGAACACATTTCTATGTCAGTAGTTGTCATTATTGCTAAACAAAAATCGCCTTTATTGCTAGTACGCAATAAGTAATAAGTATCGATGATACTTTGACTCAAAATTTTATATTGGCAGTTATTATAGCTGAGCTCGCAAATTCATATTACGGATGAAAATATTGAAACCGAGACCTACCGTTATAGAGTATATTAATAATCAGTTGAAATGAAATAATTTGTATCGTCAGAGCCGCTGATTTGTGTGTGTTAAAAGGGTTTTAGCGAGAGAGGACTTTAAACATAACTAGCGCCATCTACGAAGCGCAAAAAATGTTTAGAACTACTGATACTTAACGTCCCACGTGATTAGCTAGCGTTCCTAAGCTGTTGCATCTAACTCCTTGAACACATATGTGATCTTCATGATGGCCAGCCAGAGGTCTTCGTCGGAGATCTCGCGGTGCAAGGTGAACCTCACCGTCTTGCTGTTGAAGTATATCGCTTTCACAATCACACCCTCGTCGTTCGGAGTTTTGCAGTCACCCTGTAAATATTGTCATGCCTTTTATAAAATCTATATATATATATAAAAAAGTCGTGTTAGTTACTTCACTTATAACTCAAGAACGGCTGAACCGATTTAGCTGAAAATTCGTAGTGAGGTAGCTAAGAACTGGGTGAAGGACATAGGAAAGGATAGAGTAGGTAGAGTAGGGTAGTTAGAGTAGAGTAGGTAGAGTCGGGCAGGTAGAGTAGGGTAGGTAGTCAAATGACGGGAGCGACGCCGCGGGTAAGAGCTAGTATGTTTATTTAAAACTGCAATTTTATTTCTAAGACTGACGGATTTTAATAAATTTGTTGTATCATGTATCATTCTAGAAATTTGAGAATAACCTTGCCCTATTACTTTTTGTGGTGTCTTACCTGTGTCTCAGCGAGGCAGACCTGTGCGAGCCTAGCAACCACTTTCTGCGCGGTCAGTGGACTACTCTCCGGAATCCTCACGAGAATTATATTGCTGTGCTGGCCCTCCACGTCCACTTTAAACGACTTCAGGAACAGACCTTCGATCACTGGAATATAAAAAAATTAATTAGAAGCGAATTGACTTAAAAAGGCGAAGTAGGTACCTAACATCAGGCATGACGAAGGTAGAAGGATTTTTTTCTTATCACACGCACACACAGACCTGATTTGACGAGTAATTCCCTTATAATTCGCTGAAGCATTCATACCCTTTCAATACTCTAACGATAATAGTGGGAATATACATATATGTACATGGTCTGTGTATATGACTGGATGTTTCAATATGGAATCAGTAAAATAAGTCACGAGGAAATCCTTACATAGGTAGGCCTATGTAAGGATTTCCTCGTGACTTGCATATGAGAATAGCTTTTACATACGTACCTAAGTTAGTCATCATCATCATCATCAGCCTATAAGTGCCTAGGCTCCTGCTGAGCAAAGGTTTCAGCATTGATCACCACGCTTGCTCAAAGCGTATTGGCGAGTTATTATTAGAAATTATAAGTCCAGGTTTCCTCACGATGTTTTCCTTCACCGTCTATCAGTGGTGTCTAAATTATCATAGAAAGTACATATAACTCGGAAAAAGTCACATTAGTACTTGCCAGATTTTGATCCCTCATGAATGAGAAGCGGGTCCTTCATACCCGGGCGACCACGACCGACAAGTACCTAAGTAAGTATTAACAAGTATTAAATATAAAAGTCCTACCTTTGGACATGATGTTGGCTCGCTTATGGTCGAGCCTGAGCAACGGCACGACCTCGTCCAGAGCCACAATGGCCGCGGCCGCCAACACGCCAGCCTGACGCATCCCACCGCCAAGCAATTTACGCATGCGACGCGCTCTGAAAACGTTTTTTGTTATCAGTGTATGTAATCCTTCATTTTGTTGACTAATGTGCTGATTAAACTATGTTAATATATTAATAAAATAACCTCGGAAGTAGGTAATCTATATCTATATAGTTACCTATATATAACAATGGATCGCAAAATGTGTTGGTAAGCGCGTAACTCGACAACGCCAACGCCTGAACCAATTTTGCTAATGCTGTTTGATTTGTGTTTGTCATTGTCAGGATAAGATTATAGTGTAAGTTTTTTTTTTGAATATTGGAGTACAAAATTGGGAAATTGCGACCTTATTAGTTAGCGAGGTAGCTGAACATCCGCGCGAAGGGAAGGCCGACCGCTTGTATTAAATATTATAATGTAAAACGTTATAGCCATTGACGATACTTCTGTTTCGAATACTTCTAAATAAACCACTTCCAAATGGAGGTTCTCTCAAACTTGAATTCTAAGGCACATTTACTAAACTCCATTTGGCTGACGTCGACACCATCACTTCGAAGTTTGCATGCTATTAAAACGTACGAATAAGTTACATCAACAGCATTGTATTGCACCTAAAAGAAAATGGGTTAGCATCAGTACCTATCCATCGCTTTAAACAAAGCCAACAAAACATGCTTTCTCTTTATTCTTTAAGTTATATTATTCTGGTGATGTAAGCATAATGCAAATAAAATACATAGTTGCGCCCTTATTTAGCTCCCGTATACACATCATAAACCGAGATAATAATCGCAAAAACGGATGCGGTTGTGCCCAATCATCAGTTATAGTTATGGATGATGTCCATTTAGAGTGGATATATAGATCTAAATCCGTTTAGGAACCCAAAGCTGGAAGACGTCATATTCATTGGCATACGTTTCTCGCAGTTCTGCAACGATTTTGAAAGGAGTTCACTCCATTTGGATTGATGGGACATCGTCAATGACCACTTGCATAAGTTGTCAGTTTCGTTTACCTGGTTCATCTGTTATCCGTTCCAAAAACACGAATTTTATGAATCACCGATGACAAGTGTACTATTTAGATACCAGTGTAACAAGATAAGATAATCGATTTTTTAAAACTCATCTTGGTTGTATTATTTTTAATATAATGTATGTAGATGATTTGTAAGTTAAGTATCTACTTTAATCCGATAATCATCAATGATTCAGCCATTTAACAACGATGTTATCAGTATTAACACAATATTGTTTTCTTTCCTTAAACAAAAACTTAGGTAGATATTATTTTTTGTACACAATGCGCAGATAAAATCAGTGCGATAATTAATTACGTTAACTTACTGTTCAATAAAATGATAGGAGCCAACGAGTCCAGAGCCGACTGGGGCTGACAGACCCTTGCTGAAGCAGACGGAGATGCTGTCACAGTCCCTGACCACCCTACTGGGGTCCTCCTTCAGGTACTCGCATGCGTTGAATAGCCGAGCGCCGTCCATGTGCAGTGGCACATTGTGGCGTTTGCAGATTGCGGACAGGTCATCTAGAAACTTCAGTGGTAATGCCTGGGAAGGAATGATGGTAAGATCGATTAAAGCTTTTAGTTAGTTGTATTAAATGCCTTGGATTTTGTAAATAAATCTGTGGGTAAATATTGCTTCGTCGACTAGGTTCAAATTAATGAAAAGGAGATACATGGTAATGGCAAAAGACCAAAAAGATTGAAGCGGGAACATACAACACATTAATTAGATAGGAACAATATTTAAATTATATTTATGCAAGTCTATAAAACACGTATATTTGGCGTGTATGTGGGTTTGGTTGCTTCTTGCACCTACGATTGGTTTATCTGCATCACACAAAGGTTCGACTGGCAGAGGCTGCCTATGGAATGAAGTCCAACTTATACTATATTTTGTGCAAAATCTAATTAAATAAATACACCGCTACATGCATGCGACACATGGAAACAAATACTTAATAGTTGATAGGTATTCGTTTGTTTTCCTTTTCGGTTTTAATTGAATAATCATCTATCAACGATAAAAATAAATATTGCTAGGTATTCGATTGTTCAGCTGATAACGGTGCCAAGTTGGGGATTACATGGCATTTTTTTCAGGTGGGAAAACCATCATCACCTGTCACTAATACCGACTGAAAAACCCTTTTTTTTTTAATCTAACGCTGGGCCGCTGTATATTATTTTACTTGCACCTCCGGCTTCAGCTGAACGCCTTACAGAGCCAACAAACCGCCACAGATGGGCCCAACAAATCTTTAAGGATGTTAAGCCAGGGTTTGGGGTAAGCGCAATAAGTCCGGTCTGGTTTTTAGTCCGTAAGAGTCTGACGCTCCCTCTCGACCTTGGGCGGGAAAGTCATTTGAGATGTCCCCACCTAAAAACTAAACCCAGGCTGGACAAAGATAAAGTGAATCCAGATCTCAGTTAATTGGTACAAAATATATTCGGTCTAAATATAGAATTACCTCTATTGAGCGTTATCAGAACTCGACTTTGGCCCTCCTGCCTAGTTTATTGCTAATGTCTGTCACTCATTAAGACCTAATTACCAGGATGATTAAATCAGCTATGTTGTAGCCTTTTTGTTTTAGACAAAATAGTGACTTTGAAAGTCTTCTAAAAACAAGACGTCGTCATCAGAAAATTATCATCAATCCTACTGTTTTTTTTTATTGTATAAGGTAACACACATAACAGTGTTTCTTTTGAAACATGTTTTCATATTTTAAAAACTATATTAACATTAGCATAAATCTCAACATCAATTTGTGATTATATACAAGTTTAGATTATTTACTTTTCATTTAAATTTTCGGAATAAAAAGTATTCGTTAACCAGCCCAGGAGTTCAAATTATCGCTGAATGTCTTTTGTGGTTACTTAGTAGGTATATACCTAGTGATTAAAGAAATGGACAGACAGACAGAGACAAACACATTGCGATTGTTATAAACTAATAATTTGACGTAAACACAGAAATAGAAAGAGTACAGGACGTAAGAAAAAGATTTAGTAGATACAGGACGTACGAAAAATTTCATAGTTGTGTCTCAAGCAACTTTTGAAATATTTCTGAGGAGTTAGGTAAATGGCTAATTTTGTTTAGCTGTGGTAAGTGTATGAAGAACACTGACCTTACCACCACAGCAGTTGTGGGTATTCTCGACGGCAACCAACGAGGTGATAGGGTCGTGGTCCTTCAGCTTCTTAGGCGGAGGTTTCTGCATGCAAATATATCACTGGCATTTCTGCTAGCCACTAAGTACTTACAGAGTATTAGATTGAATATCTAACTGATATTATCTGGTCACAGCCAGGGCTTTTTAATAACAATACAGTAAGACAGCACAGTAATAGCAAATCCGCGACGCGCACGCTGCTCAGGAATAAGAGTCCCGCTGTTACTTGTAACTAGTAGAGTTTCTCTCAGTCACTTTGACTTATATCGACATAAGTAGAAATACATATATATGTTCTTTAATTTTATAGTCTGGAAAAAGTTCCTACATGAAAACGCAAGCATCCACGCTTACTTACGTCATAGGAACTCATAATAATGAATGTGGAAGAGACGAATCCGTCTCCCAGAATCGAAACTATTGTTAACTGTTATGCAATTTTCATGGTAGGTACCTACCTATATGATTTTAATAATAGGTATAATATGCAAATGCTATTTACTGCCTTACTCACCTTACCGCCACAACAATTGTGGGTGTTCTCCACAGCTACGAGTGAGGAGATGGGTTCGTGCACGTCAGTTCCTCGAAATCGACTCTCTAGCTCCTGCAGGTCGAAGGTGCCATCAGGGTTGTTGGTCAATGTCGACAGGAGTACGCCTGCTACATGGGCTGCACCTCCTAAGAATCACATTATGTTTGATTAATCAAATGATCATGATAGTCAAAAACCTCAAGAAATTCATGCAAGGACAGACTCCTCATCATCATCATTTTCAACCTATAAGTACCCTCAGCTAAGCAAAGGCCTCTTCTCATACGGACAAGGCAGCATTAATCACCACGCTTGTTCAAGACGGATTGGAAATTTCAATCTTATAATTAGAAATAATAAATGCAGGTTCTCTCTCAATGTTTTCCTTTACCTAAGGTGGCGGTGTTTAAATTAACTTAGAAAGTACACTCAGAATACAGAACAAAAAGTACATAAGACACGGAAAAAGTATCATTATTAGTAGTCAGTATTTGAATGTGTCTGTCTCTTCATGAACGAGAATCGGGCGTCGTAACGTACAGGCAACCACGGCTTTTTCTGACTAAAAACCACCTTATCATTTTCCTGCTATGAGCCTCTCGGATGATGAAGAGTCGTGTCATCGGGCCCAAAAACACCGTGTTTGGTCAATCATTTCATCCTAAATGTCAATTAATATTTTGGCCTTAATTTTCCTGCTTGTCATTCCAATCCTTTTAAGGTATAAAATGGAACGCGTTGTTGGAAGATGTGTAAGTGAATCGTGTTCATCACGCATTTAAATTGCAAGGCGAGAAACATATTTCCATCATCTGAATTTCTCTGCATCTGGGTCTGTTATACATGTCAAATAAAATATCTGAAACCGATTTTTTACCTTGTTCGTATTTGTAGATGTGCGACAGGTTTCCAACGAATGCCTCTGAGCCTCGTTTGTTGCAGTGCACCATTACTGTGAACAAACCAATATTACTTTACGGGAATATGCAGACTAGCTAACATCAAACCATGTTTCAGCACGAATGGGTGGACTGGCCAGAGTGGTACCACGGTCTGCCAGCAAACCAGCGTGAAATAACATTTGCGTTGTGTTTCGCTGTGTAAGCGAGGTTACCAGAAGCCCAATACCCCTCTCCTCCTTTCTCCAATCCCGAAATACATACTTCAACTCTCAAAACCTTTACCCCAAAAGGCTGGCAACACACCTGTAAATGTGTGCAGTGTCGATT
This sequence comes from Spodoptera exigua, assembly GCA_902829305.4. Classification (NCBI taxonomy): domain Eukaryota; kingdom Metazoa; phylum Arthropoda; class Insecta; order Lepidoptera; family Noctuidae; genus Spodoptera; species Spodoptera exigua. The sequence goes on along the minus strand of LR824607.2, from coordinate 15,019,875 downwards.
GCTTACCGTCAGGACAAACATAGATAATTATGCTCTTTTACCGACCTAACACAAAAAAATACACGAATTTGTTGAAACTCTTTTTGACGTTCTATTCAATAGTACCATGTAGTATGTATGTATGGAGATTGCCTCGTGTTACGAGAATATGTACGTGACACTCACTTTTAACCAAGAAACTGGATTTCGGATTTCCAAAAGAATTAGATTCCATTTTCAAAGTATGTGTAGCAGCTGACAGCAGTCCAGTAATGGAAAGCCGTGGACTCGATTAATAGTAATGGTGAATAGCAAGAAGCAAGAAGATTATTCTGGCCGACTGGGTTAGGTTTTAGAATATTCTACCAGGTTACTGGTAGGTTGCTACATAAATCAAGGCGTAGTATCCTTTTAAAGTCAAGGCTTTTCGCTAGTAGAATATTAAATAAGACATAAGGAAAGGACTGAATCAACTGTGAACCTGCCTCTTATTTGGGTACCACATACATTAAAATATAGTTAGTTTATTCGACCTTTAATCCTTCTCAAAAACGACGAAGTTGCAAAAATGTTTTTATAAAAAATGCAAATTAAAACATAACAATTTTATTTAAGGAAATTATATAAGAATAACAATGAGGTTCTCAAAGTACCTACTTATGCTATTTATATTTATATTCTATGTTAAGATTACTGACGTGTCGTGTAAACTAGCGGATGAACACAATCATACGCAATCGGCTTATGAATTGGGCAACCACTTCGCAGCGCCATTCTATTGGCCAGTCCACCTATCTTCAATCTTCTTGCTTATTCTGCTAAATGATTGATATACTTGTTGGTCCACCCGGTGCCTTGATAGTGACTAGGTAGTTGATAGTTTTTATCACTGCACGAAAGTAGACACGTTGTAATTTGAAAATCGAAAAGGGCGCGAGGCGATTCTGATTCAATAGTAGGTACGACTACAAACAGCTATTGTGCCTACTTAACAAATGTGGTTTTATTAAAAGCATTACCGATTACTGATCAAGTATTTTCCACCTAGTTAATTGTTTCTCGCGTGACGGTAAATACTTGCGAGGACATTGAGAATAAATTACACCTTAATTGCAAAATAGTGGTGATTTATCGAAGGAAACTAGATTAATTAATTTGAATATTGAAAATTAAAATACTTCGACGTATATTTCTATCTCTCGTTCGTTTCATAGCAAAAAGACCCAAAGTCTTCTATGACGTGTTCCTTTAAGGAACAATATTAATAAATTTGATAGCACTCAAGCGGTAAAAACAAGAGTAGGTAAAGTGTGAAACGATTTAAGATCCATTCAGGTCAAAATTATACACGTGTATGTTATCAAAGCGGAAGAAATTAAGTGTTAATAGGTATTTATATTTTGTATTATCTATTATTAGAATCCGCTTTTCGTGTGTTTTAGCACTGAGCATCAGTTCCCACGTCAGTCCAAGAAGTAGGTATGTAGGTATTAAATTAAATTGTGACGAGTCATGGACCACGTACCTAGTTTTTAAATCTCTACATTTTGATATCAGTTTGGATACCTATACGGAATTATCCTAGATATCAAATTCGATAATAACTAGGTACCTATAATTACCTTAGTTTTGAAAAACCCATGTGGTGATGGGTGAGTTATAAATAGAATATTTTTAATAAGTACTTAAGTAATTTTTTTTCTAACAAAACCTAATAGAGTTTTATTAGGTTCGTCTATCGTGAGACATACTAAATTTATTGAAAATAACGAACTACTCACGTGAATTAACTGAGAAAAGAGAAAAGGTCTACCGGCGGCGACTTCACGCAGCCAAATCAAGTGCGACGACCGTTGCTGCGGCGCGCATGCTGCTCATAAATAAGAGTCCCTTAGAGCTTTACCCACTTAATTCACGTGAATCCGTAGTTATTTTCAATATTTTTAAGTATTTATTACTTCATGCACAAAACATTGTACATAGGGCTGACTGCTACATTGAGCATTCTCTACCAGTCTAACTTTGGATATTGCAGAAACAATCCACTGAACAGATAAATTTGGTTATAGAATATGTATGTATGTACATTGTGTTTTCCTCATTTTTACACTTTTTGAGAGTGTCGTAGGAGCAGCGTTTGGGATTGGGACTGTGCATTTCAGATGAGGCCTAAATAAGGCTGATGTTCGGCCGGGGTTGTGGAACCAAGCGCAATAATCTACCGCGGCCCCGACTCGGTGCTGAGAGAGAGGAAATGAGATGGTTTTGAGCCAGTCAGAATCTGACATTCCCTCTCGCTCCACCCAAGCCAAAAAGAACTGTAGCGACATCTAGCGCACTACATAAACAACAGCACCAATCACGAGCAAGAGTCTACATCGCGCTATAAGAGTTTTCATCACAATTAGCACCCATACAGATATCCCGACAACAATCGTCGGGCAGTAGCCCACCAGGCACGAACACCTCGCCTGGTCGGAGGATCCTCCCTTTTCAATGGAGGATGAGGAACTTACCACCCTGTTCCTCATACCTCTAAATTGGTGACCCCGAGCATGAACATCAACGCAGCCTTCGTGCAACTACGTCGAGCTTTCAAGCAGCGAGTCTACAGTCAGCCAGCTTCCATGGCTACAACGGGTTCCCTGACCACCAGCATGCAGCCAACGCGCATTCCTGGTCAGCACCTACAGCCTCATCAGCATCTTCGTCACAGCATACTGCACCGGCCGGTCAGCAAGCAGAGACGTACTCCCTCTCCTGGTCGACGCAGCAGCTAGCCACTCTTCAGCACCTACAGCCTCATCAGCAACTTCGGCACAGCATACTGCACCGGCCGGTCAGCAAGCAGAGACGTACTCCCTCTCCTGGTCGACGCAGCAGCTAGCCACTCTTCAGCACTGCACCACCCGACTCACTGGGGCATCTTCGCAGACAGATTCGACGCACTGAAACCATCAACTGGCTCGACAAGCATCTCACAGACGTCTCAACCAGCTAACGACCTCCGGTCTCGGAGGGGAGTGATGTAGCGACATCTAGCGCACTACATAAACAACAGCACCAATCACGAGCAAGAGTCTACATCGCGCTATAAGAGTTTTCATCACAATTAGCACCCATACAGATATCCCGACAACAATCGTCGGGCAGTAGCCCACCAGGCACGAACACCTCGCCTGGTCGGAGGATCCTCCCTTTTCAATGGAGGATGAGGAACTTTCCACCCTGTTCCTCATACCTCTAAAGAACTATAGTTCGACATACTAACTTTATATAAGATATCATGCAATTTGCTCATGAATAGGGATCCCGTCTCTATTTCCTTCAGTAAGTCGATATATTATCGATCTTCATGATTATTTACGACAAAAGGAAAGGTCCTATTTAAGTCAATAAGCTAATTTATGCATAGATTTTAATTGAGAATTCGAAATCGTCGCTACCGTTAGGCATTTATATGTATAGGTAACTGTTTACGTCGCACCATAAGGTCGATGTCTCATTTCTCTAAATACTGGTTATATCACAGAGATTCCTGAATATTTCCCTCTAAAAAGTTTGAAGGTCATGACTGACTAGACTACGAGTTATTGATCTCACAAAATGTCTAAAATAAGGCGACAAAATTAGCTGCAAAATCGCTTTTTTTGTTAACTATGTTCATTGATGAATGTAATACACCAGTCCCTACGCGTTTTTGCGCAATGTACAAAAACTTTAGTCAAGTGTTTTAGGACTGAAGCAAATTTGAAGGCATAATACCTATCTATCTGTACGAGTATCTACTTGACTTTTGAAAAGTATGAATAAAGACACATAAAAGGATTTTAGGAAGAAAATCTTTAGAGGCCGTATTTTTCATTTACTTAACTACTATTCTTTAAAACTACTGATAATAATGTACCATAATGTAGAACAATTCCTACCTACAAATAAAATATGTTGCCTATTTGATACAAGACAAAGCACGTAAAATAATTTGTATTATTCCAAAGTTCTAACGGAAGCAGGAAATGTGCGTAAAAGTCGCGCGACTATGGCCTGTCTTTTGAGTTAAATTCGGTAGAGGAATAGTTTGAGACCTGAGAAAAGAACATAGGATAGTAAAGTACTATTCAATATCGTAACTGCATGGATAAAACCTTCACTGGATTGCCCATTTTTTAAACTTCGAAAATGAATTAATAATTACGAGATAATGAAATTTTATGACGTATTGGATGCATATTTGCGACAGCAACGGACTAATAACTCTGTCAAGGCGTTTTTTTATGATATAGGTACCTAGGACGACAAGCGTGCTGACGGATCAACAATCGGCGCCGGCGCCGCCAATGAACACCCGAAATACCAGAGTTACAAGTTCCTTGTCGACTTATTGCTAAAACTTGGGATTTGAGGATTGAAGTTAGAAGAGGATTGGAGATTGGGTTTCCGGCAACCCCGCACGGTGAAATACAAACTAAACTTTTTCACGCTGGTTTTCTTTGAGATCGTTGTATCCCTGACGAACCGGCCTATTTGTATGATAGGTAGAAGAATCGTATTAAAATTTGTATTATTATATCGTAAGAAAACCAAATACTAAACTTTACTATTACGCTATAAATTTAAGTCATTATAATTAAGTATTTTATATAGTATAGTATATATTATTTAGTCATTATTTTATAATAATTTAAAAAACTGTTATAAGTTAAATAACAAGTCGTTAATTTTATTATAATTAACCGCTGCGGGAGTCAATGCTTGACCGAAATAACTTTGGACAGAATATTATTTACTTTTAGAATAGGTAATAAGCTAGTGAAGTGACAAATAGCCAGCATGAAGGCCAAATAAAACATTATTCCGACTTAACATTGTGTATGAAAAAATAAGTACTCACTTGCTATTAGATTGGCCATAGTGCCAGAGGGTACGAACAAGGCCGCCTGCTTCCCCAGCATAGATGCTAATTTGCTTTCCAGGGCATTTATCGTGGGATCTTCTCCATAAACATCGTCGCCCAATGCTGAATTCACCATGGCATGTTTCATAGCCTCAGTTGGCTTTGTCACTGTGTCTGATCGCAAGTCTACTATGTATGCCATGGTAAATATTTTACGTATAAATCAAATACGTTATAAAAGTAACCTAACCACTAGTCTTATTGAAAGCCGGCAGGCAAGTGTCGAATAACAACTGTGAACGTCGCTACTTAAGCAACATTTAAGATAAAAATCGAATGATTCTTCTTTTTTTTATCTTACTGTAGGTATCAATATTCTCTCCTTGAACTATGATAACTCATGGAACCACAAGGAGTCAGAATACTTAATAAATACTCTTTTCTAGTTTGTTTTTAAATTATGTGACGCGTTCATTATTTATTGGATGATAGGACTATAGATAGCACAGTTTTGATACCTCTCCCTTATCTAAATCTGGATCAGACTTTATTCAAAATGTTACCTTATCTTCGGCTTAGATAAGGGCTCGTTTTGGTTAAAAACATAACAATGTGACATGACAAGTGACAATGTCACAAATTTCTAATGTTGGTATCATTGCTTCCATTCGGATATTTGCCTAGAAACATATCAAAAGCATAACCTTTAAACCTATTATAATTCAAATAAATCGTGACATTGTAAAACAGTTTATAAATTCTTTCAATCAACCTCTAAGCATCAAAATCTTTAATAAATGATTGCTGTATTATAGATAAATTCTATAAGTATTACGAATCGAATTGAAAAATATAAAAATAAACCTGTTTGCAGCGTCACATGGACGCCTATGAAAAATTGTTTGAAAAATCTATACTTTTACTGTCCGCTTGAACCTCATCAACTGTAATTAAAAAATGCAATGTTACAAACCGACGTAACGTAGAATCAAGAATCCGATGAATTTATACCGCTTCATATATAATACCCACAGGTAAGTGATTAAGGGGTTTATCTATCACATAAGAAAATATTTGCTTTTGCACAAAGAAAATAAACCAGGCATTTGGAAAAACCAGGAAATTTGACTTCACGGTTGTTGGCGAAGTGATTGGGCCACTGCTACGCAACTTGTCGCGGGCATGTTTAAATAGAAACAATGAAAAAAATAATTTTACTTTTGTAAAAAGGCCATTTACACGTCAAAATAATTTGTAAAAAAAACTAGATGAAGACGACTAGAGCTCACAAGGTAGGCGAAAATCGTAATGTAAGGTAGCGTTTGCAAGAAGTGCGATTAATCATATTACTACACACCGGGTACCATCTTCAAGTATTCTAAATGTTCAATGCATTGTTCTTATATTAACACAAAAGATTTATTAATACAAACTGCAACTCTTACTAACAATTTTAGAACACTAAAATTAAAAAATAAACATCGCTCGAGAATCAAACATATTAGACCAATGTGACAGTCGATGATATATTACATGCTAATTATTACACAAATTTTCAATCTGATTAATCACGGATCCAAAAAAGCATGCTCAGAGGAGAGTAGAAATATTAAACTTGTGTCATAATTAAGTCAATATAAAACTATGGTGTATCCGAATTTAAAAATTATAGCAGAATTTCATTGAACGCAACTGAACGCATCCAAATTTTGTTCTCTACACATTTTGTAGTGACAGCTGACAAATCCGTGGTCGTCATTGGTCAGAAATTCATAATTGTGGAAGACTCCGATTTTAAGCCAATCGTCATACGAATCGGTCAACGGTCGTAATACATTTTTGTAATTGAAATCCAACCTTGACGACAAGAAAGAAGTGTCGGCGATAAGTCGTTGGCTTATTTTAGTTGTTTTTCAATTACAAAAGTGCATTTTAGTTGGTTATTTGCGGCGGGAATATGTTAAATACATGTTCATCAATTGGATAATATAAAGTTTAACTTTCTAGTTACGAAATACAACGAAAATTGTTTTCTTATTTCGGCTAAAATCAACGTGAATCGGGCGTCGACCGGTCCATCCCTTCTACCCGTAACCGTCGCCTGCTGTCAGTTGTTCGCTATCGTCATTTTGTACGAATCAGCGCCGTCCGCGACACGGCAAACGCGAGGCAAGAGAACAACGCCGTGTGATAGCAATAAGTAGGAACGTGTGTTGTGGTGTGCCGGTCTTAGTGACCGTTTAATGTGGTATCTAGTGTCGGTGATCAACTGTCGTACGGGCCGCGCGGCGTGATCAGGCGGCGCGATGGTGGACATGGATAGGAACGACCCGGAGCTCCGGTACTTGTCGGTGGATAGGAACAGCTTCAACGACCCAGCAACACAGGCAGAATGGACGCAGAAGAGATTAGTTTGGGTGCCCCACGAGACCCAGGGTTTCGTGGCGGCTGGGATCAAGGGGGAGCGTGGGGATGAAGTGGAAGTGGAGATAGCGGAATCAGGGAAGCGTATCCTTGTTCCTATAGATGATATTCAGAAGATGAATCCCCCAAAGTTTGACAAAGTAGAGGACATGGCCGAGCTGACCTGTTTGAATGAAGCATCTGTGTTGCACAACATCAAGGACAGATACTACTCTGGACTGATCTATGTAAGTATTCCATTCCTATATTTTGATAACATGACAAACTTGCTTGTATTTTTTTCTACAGACATAAAACACTGGCAACAGACTTCTGAAATTAATCATATTATTATCTGTTCACTGAATTCAGGATTGTTATCTTATCTTTGAACTCTTAATCATCAGTTTACACCAAAATAAAGTAAAAGTACTGACTTGAGGATATTTTTTTAGTACAGTATTTGCAAAAATTATGATGCTAAGAATCTTTTTAGACACTAATTTTATCAAAACTTACAATTTCCATTATTTTTAAGTTCAATATCTAGGCTATGTGCTTATAGTAATTGATGATGCTGGTAGTGGAAAGAAAAATAAAAAAGTTTATTTTTCTTTCCACTACCAGCTTTTATTATTGGAGTTTGTAAATAACCATTATTTACAAACTCCAATTATTTAAAAAAGCTTACTTTCATATTAAGTAGAATTGCTAAATTATAAACTTGCCTTAGGGCTGTCATCACATCACACACTATATGATTATGTTAATTCAGTCTACCCCATGGACCAACTACAATTATGGGTATATTACGATTGGTTAAAATGTAGAACCAGTTACTTTTTCAATTATAAAAAATTAAAATATGTCCAAACTCTTTCAATTATACAACAAAAGCTATAGGTAAGGTATTGAACAACATTCTTCAAACTTTATAATTACACCTTTCCATTCTAACTATGACCACACCTAATAGTTACATTTCTTTAAACTGAACATACATCATTAAGTACATAATTGCATACATAATATTCTCTAATGAGGCTTTTTTAACTAGTAACTATATTTCAAGAATGTATGAAGGCTACAATGAATCATAACTGACATAAATATGAAGTCATACCTTGAACAAAACCTTTTTGGTAACAAATGTTCTGTCTGTGCTGTTTTAATAATATTATCACTCATTATTATATGCATTATGGATATGTTTAACATCCAGTTTAGTTTATTTCCACAAAACTTATTGTAAATTAACAATATTGTTGGTAGTACCATCAATATGTATGTCAATAATACAATACATTTATCATGGATATTCTAAAGGCATGACACAAAGTTCTATTTTTGTTGTATATGTATATTCATAATCGCCACAACCTTAATTAGCAACAAGCTTCATATAAGATACCACAAATTCCATTTTTATTTCAAATGTACATTATTTACAATTTTCCTGCATCCAGAACCATATTCAGTCAAATTCAATAGACACAGGACAATGTCTATATAATTTAAAATAGATTCCTATTTTGATCAATTTACCTTGTTACTTAACAAATGGAATAAATGCCTCTGCTAGGAAATTCAACTGTTTATTTATTTATTTGCCTAGCTGACCTGGCAAACTTTTATTGCCTCAAATATAACTAATGTTCTGACCGTCCAAATCTTAACTGTACTTCAACAAACATTTTAGGACCAAATTATCCAAAACAGACCAGCCGTTCAAAAGTTTTAGAGAGACTAACCAACAGCAATTCATTTTTAATTAAATCTTCTTTAAGCAAAAAAAAAAATTGTATGCTAAGGTAGACTTAGTGCCACGGGCACTGTCTATTGTTGCTGTATTGCTTATTTGACCACTTGTATATCTCAACACTCCCAAAAGTTATAGTACTCAAATTATTCAGTGATTTTATTCTAATAAGATCTTCTATGTAATCTTTATGAAGATTTAAGATCTTATAGTAATCCAATAGTTCAACATTTTATTATTTTGCTGAAATTCCCCTGTTTGTTCCTCTAAGCACTAAAACTTTTGTTTTTATTGAATACTCAAGAAATGGTTAATAATGTGTTATCGGCTAACACCCTTGTCTATTACAATTAATTTGTTCCACTGAATCATATCATAAGTCATAATATTTAAAAAGAATTGATATCAAATTATTTCGAATTTTGTCAGTACTCTTAGTATCGATAACTTATAAAGATAGCTAATCTGTTTTCCTGTCATTTAACAAGCAGTCAAAAATAAATGTGTTATTATAGAAATGAGTGTGTCATGTATCTCTGATTCCGTACAAAGTATCTATTTGTGATGTAAAAAAAATGTAGTTAAGTTGATTGACAAGCAGTAAAGATCAGTCAAGCAAACATATGGTCACCATTCTCCACTACAACACTATGTGGCTGACCATATGGTCCATTATAAAATTATCCATCGCTATTCATGAAAGCATGAAGCTTATGACACATTATAGCTCTCCTAATATGTCCAGGTCACACATACACACACACCATACATAGTACATGTTACCAATTTACAAATTCTTATATGGCTGGCAACACTGATTATTTACCCAGTGTGTTGCCAGCTTGATGCTTTTGTAGACAGTTAAATGTATTAAGTTTGTCATAATTGTTGTAAGTAAAGGATGAATAATGCCTGCCTTGGCCTACTTATTTTTTAATAATTAAATTCTTTCAATTCGCGTGTGAGGTTGTATTTAATTACAACAACAATGTTATTGATATGAACATATTTTAGTTTGTAATTCTATAACTATTACTAAATGTGTAATAATAATAATATTCATGGTGCACATTTAAGTTCATTTGACTGAAAAATCATACTTTATACTGATTCTTAAAATAATACTCTTCATGTAGAAATATAATTTGATTATAATTTGAAACAAACTAAAGTCCTAATATAAGGTATTATATTGAGTTTAGCTGTCCTAAACAAACTTCAGATAACAGCTTATTTTGTTGTGATACTTTAATGTGTTTATGCGGTTATTTGCTCATAAATATTTTGCTATTTTGGATACTTAGGTACGTCTTTTAAGAGATTCGTGGATTTTATTTCTTCAAGTTACCAGTATTGAAAGTTCCCTTACAATCATCTTGGTGCTTGAATAATCATAACATACTCGAATCCTAACAGAAACGTAAAATATCAATCCAAAACATTAAATTTGTTAAAATTTTCAAGGTTAAAAAAACATTGCAATATACCTAACCATAATGTCCAGAATTGGCGCTCAAAATAAATTCAAGATGGCGGAATATTTCACCTAACAATACTCTAGTTAATTATTCCAAGTCTTAAGTACCAGTCCGCATGCAATCGTAAGTGTCATCAATTAAAACCATGTTCGCGATATTAATGGAGCGAGAAATCCTTTCATTTACATAACAAAGGTTTGCCACCACTCATTGTCGGGTGGTGACCGCCAGTGATTGTCCGGACAGTTGCTAGTCAAGTAGTGACAGACGACGTATTCAGCAAGATACAAAATAAACTAGTATTTGTATCAGTCGTTATTACCTTATCAGGCTTTTCATACTATCTTCTATTTTTTATTAATCGATTTGAAACCTTATTTTTATGTCCCACAATGTTTAATCTATAGACAGAGAATTTAATAACGTCAAACTTGTTTGAATATTTCAAAGTACAACGAACTTGTTTTCTTTGAATGGACTAAGGACATTTGGTGACGACTTATTTTGATTCTTAAAGTGACATTAGACAAATATCGTTTATCTAAATATAACTTAAATGGCCGTTTATCTAAATATAAATAATAGTTTATGCGAAATTAGTTCTGTGAAGGTTCATAAAGTATCCATTTTTGTGAAACACCTGCCACAAGAACCTTAAATTGAACAATGTAGAATAGCCCATGGAAAAAAATTAATCAGGATTGCTCATATTTCCTACTATAAAGACTCCAAGCCAAAACAGCCTACAGAACCCAATGATAACGTGCTTATTTACTTGATCGCCTACGAACTTATTCCTTTTATAATTCGTCACGAATCGCGTGGGATTCTTAACGGTAAATTATGATTAGTTCCGAAATACTTGCATAAATTGTATCACAATTTTGATCGAGATTGTACCTGAGCCTAGTTATTTCTTGATGTTTTATAGTGACAATTTTAAATGCAACTTCTCCATTTGTGAATATATTAAAACTGTAAGCTTCAAAGAATATTGTGCTTAGTCAAGATCGCTCACGTCATTCCAGAGGTCAGTCCTCCATGCAAATCCGCTTAAAGCCATGGTGGTCCCATTTTGACCATAACTTCCTTTTGTGACTCACAATTTTAACAATGGTGTTCTCCGTTTGGCCATGTTTTTGCTTTTAATGTGCATTTTCTTTGCTCCTTACGACGTTTGTTAGTTTATGCCGTATTTATTGAGCAACATTAACAAGCCTATAAGTAGTCAATGTGAAAGACATTTAGTCAGCTCTATTTGTACATGATACAGTTAATGTTAAAAATATTTGTAATTGAACAAACTAAATTTATAATTGATGAACATATTTATGAACGCAAGGTGTCTAAGGTGCCTTCCAAGTCACCTAGTCCCAAGTACAAACCTTACATCAGTTTTCTTATTTACTGAAACATATTTTAGTTTAAGAATTCGACTCTTTGTCAATCAAACTTACATAAAGTTATGTTATGAATACTACTTCATTATAATTATCATGGATAACGAGGCATACGTATTATATCTACGTACGCAAGAGTATACATACTCACAAGCGAAAATATTTTCTTGTTTAAAGAGTGTTGACCTCTATGAATAGGATTAGAGGATTTGTAAGTTCGAGTGTGTATGTATGTGACGTCATTATTTATAACCAGTAGGCCTATGCATTCCCTGAAGGTTTTTCCAAGGCACACATTATTTCTATTATATGCAGATTGTTTTACATAGGTCTTTGTTCGTTACTTATCAATTTAACAGATGAGTCACGTCCCCACAATAGCGATACGAAACATCGCGCTACTATGACAAAACATTCTTTATCTGCAAACTAAAAAGATTTAATTTCAATTTCTTCATTAGAACGTGCAACGCGTACCAGGGTAACATAAGACCGTGAAGATTGTCGCGACTTTGCGACCAACCGAAATATAACGCAGCCAATTTGAGTGGGCGGCTTATACCTTAGATGGGGTTAATTTTAAAGCGGCGTTTGAAAGTTGTTCGAGTAAATTCAAACGTTTGGCTAAAGCGTCGTGCTCGAGATGAATGTCAAGGTGAGGCGCGCCGCCGGCCGAAACGACTGCGGATGTCGTTGACCCGGTGGGGGCACGGGGGATGAGGGGGGGACGGCCCACGCGAATATGTACGCTACGTTACGAACCTCCACCGACGTTCTAACATCCTGGTACTTGTGGCTAACTTGACTGTCCTTTTCACTCTTGGGTGTTTTTTTGTTTGTTGTCTTTCGCATAAATGTTTATATTAAAAGCTAAAAACGTGTAGTTTACAGTCAGAACCTTACAATATGCATCCGAACCGCAAGAGGAAACGCTTAGTACACAGCTTTCTTGTCAAAAAACAAAATAAACCTCACGTTTTTATAAAAGAAATTGTCTTGAGTTGGCAAGAATAAAAACATCAATGATCCTACTGTTTACGAAATGTTGCCAAGTTTTAAGGTTCAAATTATGCATATATCCGCTCGCTGCTTTAATGGTAACTATAGTTAGTCACGTTTACGGACGGTAACTCGTCTGTAAGTAATCGAGTTTAGCTTTAGGGCAACACCGTAGCTTTTTGCCATCGAAACCTCATTTTATTTAACAAAGGGTTTCCCTCCGGCACTGCGTTCAGATAAACCACATTCAGCAATATTAAAATTGGCAACGCCTTATCCTTAGAACAGACGAATAATCACCAAGTAATTCATAGTTCAATAATAGATGCTTATGTCACCGACCTCGGACCCACTCGGTAGTAGTAATGATAATGAGATTGGATGACTTTAAGCAAATTTTTTTAATAATATCACGAAGCCAACGTTTCTTGCCGCTATTAATTTGATTAGCTGAAGTAACCTGATTGATAAGGGCTGTAACATGTTAATTTAAAAGGCTATTTAGTTTATTTTATAGCTGGTGCAACTTTAATGAGTTTTCGCTGTTAGAGAAAAAATGTTTGGGATGTTTATTCATTATCCCGTGATAAAACACCACCTAAGCTAGCCCAAGCTCTCAGGACCACAGGGTATTACTCACCAGGAAGGCTATTATCATAGATATTTAATCAAGTGTTTTGTTTCCACCCTCGCCCTGCAATATATTTTTTCGTTAGCGGCCAAACCATTGGCGTCTGCTATGTGGCGTTTTTAGAATATGAATATGACAAATTAAAAATGTGATAATTACGAAATTTCAATTTGTAATTGTGCGAATGTGGTGTTGTGTCTATATCTTTATTATATAACAGACAATTTTATTTAAGTGAGGTATGGATAGTCGTGAAATTGCAACTTAAAAGAATAGTTTACTTGGAGAAACTATTTTCTCCTTAGAGTTTATGCCGCTGAAGGTGTATAAAAAATTCACAGTGTCTGAAATAATTTTCAGACATTGTTTTAAGATAAGAAAATTTTAATGAATTGTTGCATTGATAAGCCAGAAACGGCAAGGTCGTCCGATAAATCCAATCCAATGATTAATGTTGCTGATTTTGGATTTCACATATCTCCGTGTTGATAAAAACCTAATTAGGTACATTAACAAGGATGTAAATTAAACGTTTTAGTTGTATTAAAGATATTTTTTAGTTTGAAATAAAATGAGCCATAAATTTTTTACGCGTAAATTATTCTTCCTCAGAAACAGATTATACAATTTATAAAGCATCTACTAGATCGCCAATACGCATAATTTTAGAACTGATGTCAATAATTCAATCGTCCCAGCCTATCGCGGTTCATCGCTGGACCTGGCCTCTCCCAAGTAGCGCCAGAATCCGCATGTGGCATCTAAAATAGAACATGCAGATTGCCGATACACAGTCTACTGTTCCGAGTCACAATCGACGCTATCCGTCTTATCCGCCAGTAATCAGTCCGATAACACAGGAATCTTGTATGAAGTGAATTTTCTAATCAATATTGTTGTAACTGGTTTTCTTTTTAGTTATAAAATGGTCAGGGTTAATGTCGTTGGTTTAGAACCAGTCCGGAACCAGTTGAGATTCTTAGCTCCATTTCAATTAGATAACGAGTCTTCCAATACACTATGGTTTTCGTTTTCGAGTTAGTCCATGTTAAAATTGTGTTAAAGTATTAGATTTTTTTTTATTTTTCCACCACTAAGCAACTGTAAAACTTATCATTGAAATATTTTCTAAGATGAAGAATATCTATTGAAAGAATTATATTTATTGCCAACAATAATAATAACATCGTTGTTACATACCTAATTAGTAAAATGCGTCAGTTGTATCGTTTCAATTGCCCTGTTGTTTAGATAAGTGCACTATAGAGATGAGTAAGATCGTCGCAATGCGACCGCAATAACGAACTGTTTAAAGAGGTACGAGTTGCTAAGGAACTACAATAATAAAATTAGTTATCGAAGGCCTTACTGAAAGCACAACAAACATATCACTCTCAATTGCTTTGCTTACCAAAGAAACAGTACGAGAAGTAGGTATCCTCCATGCTAACTTAATTGTTCATTTCGCAAGTGACTTTTCATCGCCGCACCTTCGAATGCACTAACATCAGTTAGTACTTAGTCATCCATTAATTTCCCTACCCCTAGTTTAAAACCCATCAGCAGTAAAGTCTGAACGAGCCGAACCCTCCGCAGACAGGGGTTGTAAAGGGTGCAGAGTAGGTGCAGACGGGGTTATGAAACTTTCAGACGACGGATTGTTTGCGCAGGATATGTCCGACATATGGCATGTAATTTGTAGGGGCTTCCCACTCCAATAAAAGGCTCTTTTTTCAATTTGGAAGGGTGAAAAGGTTTCATGATAACGGCAGATTTTAAGTCCGGAGTGGTAAAATATTGTGATTGGCTAGAGAGATTTATACGAGTATTGAAAATAAATTGAAATAAAGTTTCCCAGTAAGAAGCAAAACCTGATCATTACTTATAGTCTCCTTATAATAAGCTATAAACACGTCATTTAACATTTAGAATTCTATGTGGTAAACCTTGGAGGAGCCTCGGCCTCAAACTGACCCATCATGTATTCAACCCACAGAGTCGATGTGTCTTCCCCATTTGTATTACATCGTACAAGTCATTTTAATACCTCAATAAAAATCACCGATCCATTTTGCGGTCGTCAAAAACATTATGGTTGACGTCTGACGAAGAAAAGTATATTTGTTTTGGCAAGCGCACTACATGGTAATGTGTTGAAATATAACACCGATGGAATATGGCCTGCCAATGATATTGCAAGGACTTTTTTTGCAGTTATTTAGTAGATCGCCTTACATGCATCTTTGGATTAGACAGGACTTAGTTGCTTGATGGATGAAGAAGTCTGAAACAATAGGCGTTAGCTAAATTAAACATCTTGGAAGATTTTTTGAGACTTTTATTGACTTTATTGACTAAACATTAATTTTTTAGCTATTATTACGGAACTAAACACTGCACGTACTTCGTATGTTGTTAAGAAACAAATAATGATAGATCTGACCATGGACTGTTTTGCATCATCACGAGTAAACAACATTTAACAAGCGAACCGTATTTCTCTTTATCTTGCGCTCACTAAAAATTGTATCTGCGCAAATGCATTCAACTCGTTCACTTGCAAAAATGTTGCCTGCGGCTTTGCATTGACGTATGCCGCTCTAAAGCTTAGCTATGGATGTTGATGTATAGTCCTATCCTGCACTGCAGTTACGGTTACCGCAATGGACCATTTATCCGCAACCTAAAATAAAATCTTCAAACCATTATCAACTTTCGGAGTATGGAAATTAGTTCGTCTACTTTTAACTGAAACATGATCATGTTTACGCATAATTAGTTCTAATGTAATTTAATTGATAATTTTGTTATCCGTTTTAGTATGTATAAGCTGTGTATTAAGTGACTGGCTATTTATAGGCAACCTTTTAAAATTGTCGTAAAAACGCAAACATTGCATCAGTCATACAATTATTCAAATTGGATGATTTCTAAGTGTTGTTAGTATTTGGATTATCAGGATAATAGCTAAACGTTATTTTGAAACTGTAAATAAAAACAGGTATGTTTTACAACTAATTGATCGTGCAGCCTCAATTAAAACCTCGATGCTGGATAATTGCGATGTAATTAGTCAGATTTTACCTAGCGAGGGTCACAGTCTATTGATTAGTCTAATCCATATGGATGTCCTTAGAATAAAGATGTGGTTTTTCAATTTTATCTCTATTGTAAAGTCTATACTTATTCCTCAGACTTAATGAGAAAGTCCTTTGCAATTCATTCAAGCCAGTTAATTAATTTAGAGACTAAGAAGCAATAAATGAGATTGCAATTTCAAGTTTAGCAACTGATGATAGTTTGTGTTTTATTTTTCTTATGGTGAAGTATAAGGTGAAGTAGAGACGAATTTATGATCATCAATCCATCTATCTTCCAGAGGAAGGAACGTGACGATATAGAATTTATCTGTTTATAATAGTCCAGTCTAGGCTGTCTATTTAAAGATAGATGATGCAACCCCTGTTTTAACATTGGAAAGGTCTTCGCTCTAATATTGTATTCGAGCGTATGACTTATCATTTGTTTTCTGTTTTGAAGAAACGTGCCAGGAATATTGACGATGATGGTGATAAAGGTTTTATTTTAGTCGATTATGATAGTTTGCCTTTAAAATGAAATATTAATGGATTCCCAGCGTTAGTATGAATATCTTGTGATAGAATTTTTACTTAAAATGTATAAAATACCGCAAAAGCTTTAATTAATACTCTAAGCGTAGAAGCATGAAGTAATTAGTGATGTTTTACTATAAGAAATAAACAAATAGTTTTTAATTGTAAATAGATTGATTATATGGGATGCCCATTTTTTTATTAATGTAAATCCATTCAATTCACTCATTCTTGTTTCATCCGCGACCTTCTGATAGTCGTGATCCATGATCAGGCCACACGTGCGTGCAAAATTAATATGGAATAATTGACTATGAATGAAACTCCTTGTTACACTGGAGGAATAAAGTCTACCATATCTAGTGGCTACAGTGAGAACATTTATTTTTGGTTCAGTCACGTTGGTATGTTATCTTAAGTGTATGGAATGCATATTGTCGTGACCGATTGAAATAATACGCAATTTTCTTTAAGATCTGCTTGAAATAACTACAATTCATAATCGAAGGCTCCATCCCTCTATTTCAATATATTAAATAATGAATATGAGGCATTAGAATTTGACAAAAAGCATTTAATTTTTATCCATAAAGTGTTCACAATTTGAAGGTGGTCCCATTATAGTGCCTTGGTGAACACGTTATTATGTTTACATAATAACCTTTGTTTCGCGTGTTTTATGAAAACACGACCTATTAGGTATTAATCGTCTTTGTGATGTATATTTAATAATAACAAAATAGGAGTTTATTAAATGCCATTTTTATACATAATGTTAACTTCTGTTTCAATATAGACATTTGCGTTAGTGTCGGAAGCTGAAATAAAGTCAGTGTTTACGTTTTATTAATGTTAAATTAGATCATCATTGTTTCTAGTTAATTGAATTGCCGAGGTTAAATCTAAATTCATGGTTTTGTTTGAGAATCAAATATTTTGAACAGAATTCTAATATTGCTTTCTGATGTTTACATGTTTTTTTATTCCATGTTTAAGAAGACCTGTTTATTCGTTCGGTTACTGATTATCTACAATTCGTATATGGAAAAATTTTCATATATCCCAAAATCACTGGAGTACTCTAGTTTAATACCTTTATCATTTAGCAGCTCCTAATACGTAAGGTTTAAGAAATCGTCCAGTGTACTCTCTTTATAACAGAGTTTATGCCTTACTAGTATTAGTTTTACTACGTATTATTAATTTGTTGTTGGGCGTCTAGACTAGACGGTGCGTCGTAAAAGCTAGACGTTCATGTTAGTGGCCTCGAGCCTTGGGGAACGGTATTCACTGGAGCCTTTGCAAATATTGTTTCTAGTTGTCAAAAGCGTTTCTTTGTTCCATTAACTATTCCCTTTCTGTTTGACAATTTAATATTCTTCATTCTTGTTTGCATATTTTTTTTTGCCATAGTTTTGTTTCCCGATATTTTCCCTTCCAAACCCTCATGCACGCATATATATAACTTTTATATCATAACAACAGTCACTCATCAAAAAGCGGCTTCAGAAATGAAAGTTTTAAATTCGTCTAATTATCTTCTAAAATTTTATGTCGTATATTCATGCCGGTGAAATGTATTGAAAACAACCCAGTTAAGGCGTTATTCTATAATATAAAGAATTCAGAGCATTTTACCTTGTGTCAGTTCTCTAATCAAATTGGGTTTAAGTACTTACTTCGTTAACATAAGAATGTTGATTATTTTTATGCGCGGGCTTACCTAAAGGTTGTGTGTTGAGGCTACAGCCATTTTTGGTGATAAAACTGCAGAAGTAGCTAGTATTTTAACTTTTAACCAAGAAAATGTGTGATCGAAAAAAAAGCAATGAATAATTCTATTTAGTACATTATATCAACGCGGGTGGCACTTCGAACAATGCACGTGCTCCAAGTATCTTGACTCGCAAACCGTAATAAAATACACTAGAATAAGGTTGAATATCTCTCAACCACATACTTAATAGCACTTCAGTATACTCTTCATCAGTTTCAACTTTTGCATCAGCATTTGTCTTTGTCCAGGGCATCAGTTAATTAAACTCTTTATGATTTTATTACTACCCAAGAGAGATCTGACAGCATTATACGAGGTTGTTATTAGAGTCTCTATAAATATCAGTGTTTATGTATGCTTCTGAGTGGTTATTTGATTACTGTGTCATGTTTGCAATCATTCTAATCGTCTAAATTGATCTAATCCGTAATTTAGATCAATCAAAACCATTCAAACACAACTAGAAATTGTACAAAAATCGTGCAAACTAGACAACTTCAGACAC
The DNA here is from genome assembly GCA_902829305.4 of Spodoptera exigua. Taxonomy (NCBI): domain Eukaryota; kingdom Metazoa; phylum Arthropoda; class Insecta; order Lepidoptera; family Noctuidae; genus Spodoptera; species Spodoptera exigua. Next base: position 15,000,436 of record LR824607.2, on the reverse strand, counting down.
CATGATTGTGTTCCGTGTTTTGCCCTTATGCTCTGAATACAACTAAATGTTCACGATAGAAAGTGTTTCTTAGGTTAAAGTTCACTATGCATACTCATGAATTGCCCTTGGCTGGGAAATTAAGGTCAGTTTGTGAGTTTACTTCGTTTAAAACATCTTAAATTTTGACAAGTTTTTGCTACAATCATATTCCGGATCATGCTTACACCAAAAGATTCATTTCCTTTACAATTTCCGTCCTGTGATAGGCTGTTTGCAGCGTTGTGGTATATCAATTTAAATGTTGTCCGAAACGGTTTCGAAATCATTACATTACAATCGACTTCAGCCTCATTGACTTCAATATTCGTAACTTTGACACGTCCATTCATCATGTCCGTAAAAGTTGTCACAAACGCATGTACCGCTGGATTCGTCGAACAAACCATGTCGTCCATATGTGAGACCTTATATGGCCATGTTTTAGCCGCCATATGCCATGCCGTGTGCCGTGCCGACCACGGCTGGTCATTACACATGGTGCATTGATTAACTGTAAACGGCTTTGGAGCGCAATCAACGATCGCATTGAAAGCAAAGCGCCATTTTTTGTTGGTTCCCAGCTTGATATTGATACCTCGTTCGAAATCGTGTTGTGGCATTCTCTGCGCTACTAAGACGATTAATGCTTAATTAAGTTCTGCAGTTTTTGGCTACAGTTCTGTACTTTTTATTTTTGGTCTTGCAAATTAATGTAATGTAAAGTCTCTCATACTACAAGTAAACCCTCAAAATTATGATCACGATAGCAATCTAGACAATTCTCGCCCTTTATGCATTTTTACCATATCTGAATTTTACGGCAAGATTTATGTTTTAATCAAATGAAACTTACTCTACAAATAAGGTAAAGTTTTTAACATTTAATTGTATATAATAAAATATGAACAATACGAGAGTTTCTCGCAGAATCTGTGGCTTGCGTAACCATGTAATGCCTTACATGGCATAAGTCGGGCCGGTATAGGACCTTCAAGAAGTGGGTCGCAGTTAATGCCATCTGGTCAGACAGGACAGGGCGCGATGTAACCACTCCGTGGTGTAATACCACCGTAACGGTACCAGAGTGCCTCGTGCGAAAGAACTAAGGGCTAATTAACTTTCTGACGGTATGGCATTCCGGTTTTTGATCCTTTTACGATTTGTTAAATTACTACAGCTGGTATATACATATTTTATAGTAAGCTACAGTTGTTACCGACCTCTTTTAATCGGCAATGCGATACGTTTTGCATCAATTTTTATTAAGTTATGTAAACGTCCTTGTCAAGGTCCAAGCCATACCTTATTTGTTATTAACAACGTTGCGAGAACAGATTGCTTTAATCAGTCATGGTAACTTTACCGCTTGAATCATTGAATCTTTAGTACGGTTATTTCATTATTTTTCAACTGATGTAATACTGTGAAGAGCAAGTCTTTTAAAAGCTTTTTGATTTACGGCTGATTTTTCAATGTTTAGATGAAAGTTATCCGAGGAATAATTATGATGCTGTCGCATCAGAATGTTTGTATAAGACAGTGACAGCAACAATTTTATTCCTCAGATAACATCTATCTGACTATTGAAAAATCTGCCCATAACAAAGTGAATAACAACCAACATGAATCTAGTTGATGAAATTGGCGGGTACAAGTAATAGTAATAATTTAGTGCAATCAATGCAGGCCGAGAATAGTAAGTGGCGTCCGTCAAATTGCAAACTGATCCACATATCGATATCTTCGCATGAGTCAACGTTACTTGGAAGCTTTGTACGTCATCGGAACAGAAGCCATTGACTGATCGTTTGAAGAGCCTAAGGGGGAAGTTGGAACATACGAGCTGGATCTCTGTTACTGTGACATGTGACCTTCGCCACTCGTCCTGTTACTTTAAAACCCATTATTTTATGAATAGTCTGTTAAGATATTTGGATGTAAGTAAACTAGTACATGCTTATCATTGTTCAGTTTCTGCTACGTTCATTTTACGTTCCATGGATTCTTGAATATAATATGTTAAACATGATTATAGCACAATATTCATAGGTGTCGCTATTCTTCCTATTGTTAATATCTATTGTGTGGAGGTGACATCATGTTACCGGTCGCTCATTGATTCCCAGCATTGTGTCGGACGTGGTATACATCCTTATTGCGCCAATACTTGCACTTATACTCTCTCTTTTAATCTAATACTTACATGGTAACTCTGGCACATTTGTAAGGTTCTTCGGGGAGTTGTATTGATTGATGCTATTGTTTGTTCAGTATTTCAAAAATTTTGTACTCAGTTGGCATGTCGTAAAGTCTTGTTTGTTCATGAAATATGTTTTATGAAACATTAGATAGATTGTAAATCATTTCAGTACATACATTAACAATGCTATAACCCTCGCTGATGATAAACTTCAGGCACTAAACATCTCGACTTAATGATGTAAAGCCTTTTAACAACGTCAACAAGGCTAAAGGCTCCAACCATTTCTTAACTCGGTTTGCAGTTCTGCAGCAACTTTAAATTAATATCGAAAGCGATAATAAAGTATCTGGTAGGTGTTAAGTACCTATCAGAAAGGTCGTGAGTTCAAATCTGGCCCCGTTCAGTTGTGGTGTAATAATATGCGGTAGCTAAGCATTGAACATTAAAGTGAATGGAGCCGTGGCTAGAGCTATATTAAATGAATTATTTGAGTAACATTAGTTTTATAATATTATTATTTCTTTCTTTACAGGTAAGTTCTCGTTGAGATTTTTCTTCACGTGGCAGTAATGGAATGAGGTTTGATGGTTGGTTAAAATACGTTAATTTAATCTGATATTTTATACCATATCAGAGAGGCATTGATCTCGATGTCTATAAGGAACAGACACTCCCCTCTCCCTTCCATCGTCTCAATAGTATGTCCCTATAAGATCGATATAATATGTTGAAGCGAGCGATCGACAAACCGGTATCGATACCGTTGCCAGTGGCATTTTGTTTATGGGTCGCGGGTTCGAACCAGACGATGGTGTTGGGATTTTTTTGAGATGTATAATTTAATGTCCTGATTTTATATAGCGTATCTGTCGGCTGCAAAGCTTGATATTGAACATAACATTCGTAAGTTTATCATCACTGAAGTGTGTAAAATAAAGGTCATTGTGTGAAGTTCACGGAAGGCAATACAGTTAATGCCATTCTTCATTGATAGTAATGAATAAACGGTATACTACTTGTTTGTCTCTATTGCATAATTCCTCAATGTTCAATTGCAATAAGATTGGGTAATTCGTTAAAAGTTTAAAGCGGTCTCTTAAGTAATTTATTCCATTACTCTTTTAATCTGCTTCTTTTTACTTTCATCGAATTACTCTCTTGATCTTTTTCCGAAATACAAGCTGGTTAGACGTCTTCAGGCATCGAGTTTCTGAATGTTCATCTATTAAATGATCATCTAAAACTGTATAATTCAAATTCCATCATTCCTAATTGCTCTATCATCAACATCGTCATTATCGGTCGTCAAAAACCAGCTGTTTGTAAAACTAGGTTTTGGAAGTAAATATTGCTGTTACCCCTTGATGTGTTTTGACTATTTCAAAGTTTTTTAAAGCGTGAAGAAGAACTAAGTAAATCCTTCCATTCTTAGTTAATTGAGTATCTCATAATGGTCGTTCCGTTACGTGGTCGCCGGTCATTGTCGTCACTCGCCGAACGAGTCGAGATCCACTGTAGTGTGGCGTTTTATTTTATTTTTGTTCTCTTTTCTCCGTCTACCCTGAACTTTCTTTGTTTATACTTTTTGTGGTCATAGGCTCCGAGGCTTTATTGTAGCTTTATGGTTGATTTCTCTTGTTTACTCTGTTCTGTCTTGATTCGTTTTCGAAATTGAGACTAGGTCTACATATTTTACCATTTTATAAATTCCTGTTTACAGATCCTATTCTAATACATTATTATCTTACATCTGTTCAATACAACGTATATGTATAACAGAACAATGTGTTCGTAAGCTTAGTAAGCTCAATTAATGTATCTCTACAATCTACCACAGGTTCTCGTAGGCAACATTATTATAAGCGATTCCTTGTAAACATCTGATCTCATACTTATTTCTACTTATGTAAGTACTTGCTATGGCAAAATAAGATCTTTAACATCTTGGCTTGCGACCATATGGTCAACTACTTGGATTACTTAATTCACTGCGAGCGCCATGATGAATTGTTTGGACACAGCTGTGCTAGCCCAATAACTATCATACTTCAAGTACCCACCCATTCTGAATTCTAATATCCTAGCTACGAATCATAATCTTGAAACCACAGGATTTTGAACCCAAAAACAAAGCGATAAGGATTAAACAAGTTTTTGGTGGTGATCTAACTGGAAATGTAACAAGGTGCGTCAAGGACATCACTTAACGTTTGACTGTGGTTGTTTCAACTTTTTTTTCAACCAGTTCGTGTCTTGATATTAGGGCTGCTACATTGATGTGAATATCGTAGGCAGGTACGCGTGATCTATTGATTAGTGTCGGAATATTCTAAACTTGTTTTAAATTCTTCGCCCTGATATTTCGAAACATTATTCAAGGTTTTAAAGAAGTAGAAGAAATTTTGAAACTTGAGTAATTTACTTTGACAAAACATTAATTCTTACCTAAAAATAAAAAAAATACACGGTATTTTGTGTCTGTAGTGGCAACCTTATTTTTTCCGCTCCCTGCGCACTCCTCCGCGTCCTCAGCGGTCGAAGGCCGGTGCACGCGCACGCACCTCTTCGAATTTTGAATGGTACCAACGACAATATGGCAGCTTCGTTACCGGATGTGTCGTCAACAATAACGATTCGCCAAATTCAAACGTTACATCTATTGTTTTATTTCCAAATAAATTTGTAATAAAAACGTTTTGGTTAGAGATTTTTTAGTTTAAGTTACAACTCATCTAACATGGATTTTGATTACAATTAATTTGTTTGGATACGGTTGTTTTTATAACGGTCACTGTTTGAACTGAGCGATGATTATATGCTCCATTAGAGGTTGATTTCTTAGAAGCTTTTATAATTTCGTTTTTTCAACGTTTTGTTGTCCTGATTGCGCGATTATAAAATAATATTATTTTGCATTTAAGAATAATTTACTGTGACCGTTATAAGGTCACTGACAGACATTGTTATCGGCGCCTAATTGAATAACAACATAGTAATATTAATTGTGCAGAACATGTTAATTGGACGCGTTATTATTGACTTGTGACGGATAAACTTAATTATTTTGACTAATTTGGTCACTTGTGCGAATTCACGTTGTAATTGGTTAATAATGCCAGACTGTGTTTGTTTGGACACGAGTCTAAGGAATTACTTTAAGGTTAGGAGGAGAATGAAGTATTTAATATTTGATATCACGGTATCACTTACGAATAGGAGCAAAACAGGACAATCAAATCATAGATATAAACAAGAGACGAGATCAATTAACGTTTATGTTATAAACTAACTACTCACTGTTATGATGATTTTCAAACATATTTAGCTATTAATAGATGTGTTATGGCTAAAACGTACCTGAATATGTATAAGTTTTAAAATAACATCCAAAGTTCTCGTTAAACCAGAAATGCAGCTACATATTATATTATGGTTTATGGTAACCATAAAAATGCTATAAAACTGAATACCGGTTACAAAATGATAACAGCTCGTAGATTTATACCATAATGTTCATATTACATTGATTTTAAAATATCTATTATTAAACAATAATCTTATGTGTAGTTAATACGTTTATAGTATTCAAAGAGTATAATTAACTAATACTGTAGACGTTAAGTTTCTCGAATTGATGTAAACGATGATTGCATTATTTTGTTTAATTAATATAGTATGGGTGACACCGAAGTTAAAATAATATTTTATGAAAATTGGACGATTATATACAATTGCAGACTGCTCAAGCCATAGACGAGTCTTAAAATATTTTAGAAAATAATAAAGAATTACAAAACCAGCTATAGGTGCTTATTTTATTTATTTTATTAGAATTGTTGTGTTTTTATCGCTTGAATACTAACTAATACTTATTACATATGTATATTACCTGTTCTGAATACACAAATTTTCGATTAAGTTAGTTTTCTCCCTTAAAATCGCTAACACTCAAAAGGTCGTCAACGTGTAGTAGTGTAGGTAACTCATCGATGGGAGGCTGGAAGAATACTCTATGGAAGTCCATGGGTGGTGCCGATTGCTTACCGTCAGGTGACCCGTGTACACTTATAATTCAATTGAACTTCTAGTATTTTTTTATGTAAACGAGAAATATTAATGATCATAAACAGTTCGGGACAAAGTCTTATAATTAAATTTTTGGTACAGCCAGCCCACCCACTGGGCTGTAACATGCTCAGGCGCCGGTTCAATGTCCGTGCTGAAATGTGCGAATGTCATTGTGTACGCCCCACATTAGAATAACAGCATAATTGTACACTTCTTGTGCATAATTTCAAATTTATTGTTCATTGATTTTTAAGACTCAGTTCAGAGATAGTTCCGGGACTAGGATTAAAGACGTTGATTCCTTCTACCTTAATATAAATTTGAGTATTCAAGACTCACAGCATTTTTTCAGAAAATTATTACTGGTTTAAAATGTACTTTAATCTGAAACCGCTTACTATCTTATTGGAATTGGAATACGAGCGATCGATGAGTAATAGATTCTGATTATACATAATCTCTATAGGTATTCTCCACTGATAGTTAACGCAACAGTGCCACCTTATAAGCTAAATGTTTGTTTTTCTTTCAAGTGCTTCATTAAAATCTCAAGAGGAGACCGACCTTATCTTATTGCCTAGATAAACTCAGAATCTTGACATTGTGTCTCTTATCTAACGATTGTATGATATCAATGCATGGAACAGCTTTCTTATGAATTAGACTAACATAATAACGTTAATGAAACTACGCGTTATTCCATTCAGGTGCAAAATATCAAGTTCTTCAATTCTTTGATAAGATTTCACTTTATCATTTTTGAGTTCGAGTTCGATTCGAGTCTAAATAAATATATGTAATATGTGTATCTAGATTTTTCTACATGATAAATTGCTTAGGGTACCTATATCTTTACGTACTTAAATCTACGTCATTAAAATTAATCAGATTAAGATTGAAATTGTTCTATAACTTTATTTTTGATTCGATAGCCAGGAAAACAATACTGGCTATCGTTGCCAGTTTTCCATCATCATCACAAGAAGCGTTGCCAGGCGTCCGGATAAAGCCGGACATAGTTAGGCTTTTTGGTTGCTAGTCCGGCCAAAATAGGCGGTGTCCAGCCTGTCCGGCTTTTGTTAGGCTTTTTACCTAAACTTTTCACGATCGTAAACGAGTTAAACGAAACACCGAACATGGGTGAGCGAAGCAAAGACTTATTAATTATTTCATAAGAATTCAACAAGATTTGTGACAATAATCAACAATGCTTGATTTACATCAAATGGTGTCGTACCTATTAATACTGAGATACAAAATCCTTAAGAATGTAGGGTGTCCGGCCTTTTTAGCCAAATGTCCGGCTAAACGGGCTGGTCTGTCCGGCTATAAGGCCTAGCGACCTGGCAACCCTAATCACAAGTCTATAAATGCCACACTGTTCCGCAAAAGGCCTTTTCTTACGTAAACATTTGCAAAATATTATTTCCCAATTATTCAGCAGTATCACTTATTTATGGCTGTGTGAAGTGCCCTATCAAGAAATAGTGTTTTATCTATCTTAGATCAAAAGACAATGCTATGTTACCATTTCACAACAATAATCTGTGTACCTACGTTTAGCGTTTATGTAGCAGTTCGATTTTGACATAATAACACGAATTGTTAGCCGTACGTGTCGTGAATACAATAGTAATAATTACTTTTTAACCGCGCTGCGGCCGCAAGGATTGAGGTCACGGAATCGTATAGTCTTGTAGCTTCTGACTTATGATCATTGGCCAATACAAAGATTGTAATGATACGGATTATTTATGATCTATTATTACTTTGTCGGATAGCTTCTGTTGTATCTACTTTTTTAACACTCAGGCCAAGCTTTAGATTAAATCTAACAAAAACGATTAAGATTTTGTCAACTTTATCACATTATCTCATCAAATCGACCGAAACAACTGATGTTAAAACATAATAAAGTGGAGTAGAAACTAGAAATATGGACCATTATCAGTCCTTGAAAAATGCGTTTAAAATCCTTTCAAAGTAAATCTATAAACTCGTTAAACTCAGTACACGTTCGGAGAAAGTTATCTTGTTTCTTATCATGATTACCTCATGCAGTCGTAATGTTTCGTTCCACGTGTGTAAAAAGTAAAGCAATTACTTCAACTTCGTCGGGCAAATACGCGTGGCAAGCCTATTGTCGTGTAAGCGAAGACATTAGCTCTCCGTGAGAACACTGAAGCTTAACTAAACTAAATATAATTTAGCTGGAGAATCTGTTTTTCTGTGCGACCGTCTGAGAATACTAGTTAGATTAGAGTTGTATTTCTTAAGTTTTGCAGAGATTTTTGCAGTTTTGATTATAACGCTGCCCAAAATTTTAAATTCGATTGTAAAACCGCCAGTAACACCAGTTTTTTTTTTGAGTTTTGCTCATTGTCCCGGAAAAATAACCGAGATTTCTGCGAATCTTGCACATGTAGGTTAATTACGTTAGCTAGACAAGTAATCTAACAGGTAAACCAGGTTCGCCAAGTATATAGTATAATATGCAGAAAAATATGTCATTATATCCAACTTTAGTGAAGTATCTATTTTAATAATTTATAAATTCGTTTTGGCAGATTCCTTATTTACTTTAAGGTCGGTAGTCATATTAGTTATTCAAGTGTATCTTTGCCATTTCGCAATAGCAATTTCCATTAACTTAGCAGTAATCAAAGTGACATTTATGACGAATATATCGCAATTCCTTCCATATTCCCTAGCGCCGAAGCTGACTAAGCCGACATATCAGTCCTAACTATGTCTGGACATTCAGGAGACGGAGCCATATCTATTTATTCGACAAGTTGCGACTGGCTGACTGCCAACTGTCTAGAGCTAAGCTTTTAAGGATCCCTCCTGTAGAACTTTCAGTGTTAATAGACGAGGGGTATTTAATTAGATCCATTCTGGTATTCAATAAGGACTTCCGCGGTGGCGCCTGGTTTTAGAATAAAAGCTAGGAGGGAATTTAGTATGGACACTAAGACGTTACTTGGTCCAATAATAACATTATTTTGATTAAGAAGAATAGGAAGGATTTTCTGCTATAATTTAGCGAAGCTTTTTCATCTTGTGATTGTGCAAAATGTATGCCTACATCGATGTATAACGCAGATTTAGTAATAACATACAATTTGCTAATCATAAACTTCGCAATTTCTTCATTCCCATCAGAAACTCAATCACATCTAGTTAACTTATAAGAAAACTAGAAATCGTTAACATTTTAATATCCAATCCGATTAACCAATCATCCAAATACGAGTTTACAGTTTTATGAAGTTATGGCAACTTGCTATGACCTTTGGTACCTTTGGTGCTGAGCGCAGTTGGCGACATATTTAGCTCTAACAGCTAGTGAGTCATTTTAACGGTCGCCCGGCAAGTTTTTACACAACAATCTAATAAAACTAGACAGTAACACATGGCCGGTGAATCATTGGACTCTGTGTTTGAATAGTTTCCGTTTGTGTACGGATTTGGGGGCCCACAAATTAACGTGTGAAAAGTGTATCTTGCGTTGCGAATTACACTTTAATTTTCTACCTCACTTTAGTAGTCGGAACCTGTCGAATCTTCAGTATATATTTATTGCCCTAAAAAGAAATTAGCTTTTCAATCTTTTCCGTCTTAAAGATCACAACTCGAGAAATCAATTGTTCTAAGATCAGTTAAGATCACAATCAATTAACACTTGGCTCATATTATAAGCAGATGTTAAAATCATCACTTGTGATGCTTTATTGCTCACCAGACGGCTTCTGTACCTCTCTTACAGCCTCAGTCAATTAACACCTCAATCTTCAATACTGAGGAAAGAGACTGTGGTTTCTTCAAGTTCTTAGTAGCCCCAAATATAAGGTTTATTGTATTGTAATGTGTTAATGGGAATTGTTTAGTTTATAACAACAAACAGAGAGGCAATGAACGCTGTTGCAGATGATCATTGCAATGATGTAGGGCTGCCTCGATGTGTGATGTGTATAAAAATGTTACCTGATACAAGATGCCGCAAGGGTTGCGGGCAAAGCGCAATTAGGTAAAAAGGTTACATTATAAGATACATATGAATATTGCAATTAGGTACGTGTGCCTGTTGATATGTTGATAAAAAAAACATTTTTCAGCAGATCTTTTTTGCCCATTATCGTATTTTACTTTCAATATTACATACATACACCCACGCAAACGATTTCAATTACAGCAATAAGCTCTGTAGAACAGTGTCATAACTTTAAACATTTTGAGGGTATTGGGCTTGTCACGTTTAAATTTGAATTTAATTGTTGTTGGCAACCCTGGTGGCGTTCCGACGGTCGTTACCGTTCGAACAATGCTGCGCGGTCAACGCACAGCGCGGAGCAAACGTCAAAACAAAGCTGATTTTACAACTTGCCACGTGGTACCAATTTGAGAGGACTGGTTAATTGCTTGAGTGAGGGTTGTTGTTTTTCACACGAGGCTCATATGAATAAAGGAACTGACTGACAATGAGAGATTATCCAGCATGTTCTACAGATCAAATTAAACCCCTTGACAAATGATGTTAAGTGTCCTGCATGTTAAAATTGGTAGTGCTGCAAGAAAGCAAGGCTAACATTGCATATCTATAATAACATTTTAAATGATTTGCTCAAACTTCTTCGTGCGTCAATTGAACACGTTCCAAAGTAATTCAACGATTACATGCGGGACCGATAAAATTAAGTATTTGGCATAAAAATACGCTTACAAGTACAAAACCTTACTGAAGCAGTTTGCGTAATTGTTTTTATACAGAATTAATGTATTCAGGTCAATGAGTAAGTTATTTATTGCCTAGTTTGGTGACAATATTTTCGAGAAACGATGACTTACATATTGTAGGTAATTAAAGTTATTACATTTATTTTTACCTTTTCATTAAATGTGTTATATATGCATCTGTCATCAGGTACGAGTCATCGCTCTAGAATTTCTGAGTTTAGCTTAGATTCTTGGGACAATGCTTAAGTTTACATAGTTTTTGTAACAATATTATTACGCTTAAATGATTCAGAGTTAAAGAAATAATTTAATTTTATACACCTGCCTACCTATCCGTAAGAATATATATTTTAGAGCTTGGTAACAGAGGAAGTGAAGAATACCCCGGTGACTCACACTCCGTGTTTAAGTTTACAAAATTCGTCGAAGCGTTTTACAAATTCAAATGTGCATGACCATTTTAAGCGAAAATAATAATAACTGACTTTCCAGTGAATGATTGTATGTTCACATGTTCAGTCCGTCTCTGCAACCGTTAGGGCGAATTCATTCTTCAGGTGCCGATGCCCGATCCTGGTTGTACTTTATACGTTCGCACATCTATAAATATTCTTAGAGCGAAAACAATGAGAGTATTAATACGATCGATAATCCGTATCGATCGTATTAATACTCTGTGTGTATTTGATACACTCGAGTGTGATTTAATTTGCGAACTTAGAACAATTTCGTTATGCTATGGAAATCAGTAACAGTTTCGTGTTAATCTTTTAAAATAAATATAGTTACTTATATAATTTCATCTGACAACTCATACCAGTTGCCATTTTGATGTAGGGCAAAAAGATTCCTTCTGCTTATCAGATATTTCCATATGTTGCACGTAACGTAAATATTTCGCATGTTAGCTCACTGGGGAAAGGCTTTGTACCTGCGATGACTCAAACTCAAGTTTCGAGATGGATGCTTGACCCCAATGATACACGGATAATTGTTAAGTGAATCATTTCATCTTGCTTGAAGGTTCACGAAGGGACGGGTTTTATTCATATTCGTTATTTATGGAAATTAATAGTAGGTCATGTCGGCTTATCATGAATCTTTTTTACGTAATTTCTGTTTTGCTATGATAAGTTACAAAGTTAATTGGAAGGTTTTATGGAGATACTTTTAGAATCAAGTTTTGTACCCCAGGATCAGGCAAAAATGACTCCGGCCATGTTAAGAAAATTCTGGAATCGATTAAAATGATTATTCAACCCTAAATATTGTAAGAAATATAAGGGAAAGTATAATTCGGATCTTCTTACGTCGTCGTGTAAAATTTTCAATATTTCCTCCCTTAAACGACCTTACATGTTTAAATACGAATAAAAGTCTGTGAATGCAAAATATTTCGACTCACTTTTATTGGAATGCCTCTAAGTTAGCAAAAATAATTTACGGGGAGTATTGGTATTACAGTTATTACTTCATTAATAACTCTGGTTAAACTAGTTTGCTTTGCCTTCCACAAAGGCGGTACTGTTTGACGAACAATATCTGCTGTTTTTAAGTGGTTTCCTATATCTGATCTTGATTCATTAACTAGTTCGATGACTAAGTCATAATTAACAAGCTCTTTCTTGCAACACTCAAGAGCCTCTGGGTTTCAGTGACTCAAATAGTTGCTAAGTTTCTCGTACGATGAGTGTGACGCATTTCGGTATCTTTTTTTTACGCAGATTTTATGAGAATCCTCCGGTTGTTCACCGAATTAACTGTTTGTTTTACTTTGTGACGTTTTTGCGGTCAAAATGGGGTGAATTTAGGTCGCGGAGTAGATATAGTTATAGGAATTTGTTTGCTATTGACGTATAATTTTGAGAATTGTTTAAGAACGTATCTTAACGTATCCGAGGCTAATGTAAGTTACTGCAAATGCAACTTGTGTAGTGGCGCTAGTATCGTATTTGGTCGCCGAGACCTGCCCATGAAGTGGCAGTCGCCACATAGAATAGTGGTCAGATTTTGTTCAACGTTAGTAACCTCTTTATGGCCTCGCCATATCTTACATACAATACACACATTATGGTCATGTTTTTTAACTTCATATCTCAACTTATGACAATAGGTTCTTTGACATGAGGTCATACATTCTGACGTGTCGTGTTTGATCGGACAAGTGGTGCAAATTGTGATGGATCGTATCAGTCTGGCTAAATAAAGCTATTTTCCTTATTTGTACTGAAAACAATTAGTGGATTTTTATATTTTATTATAGGAAGGAGTAACAATAAATTATTGTTGTTTCATAAAGAAAATTAGGTAAAAAACTTTGATTGACTTGAACTTGATTGTTCGTTTATGCTTCACTTCAAATCGAGTGTACACATTAAGATGTAGATCTGGCCCTAGTCATCAGTCAACGGTAGCAAACCGTAATTCACATTAACATTTGATCAGATCTGTATGTTAATCTGTCCTTATTCCCTTCAATTGATTGTAATGACATCTATTCCATCAGAATATTGATGATTTATCTATTTTGTAAACAACGTTGATTTATCTAAATGCCGTGCCTTACTGCAATTGTTGTGTAAGTAAATGTTTATTGCGCTGTTTCATTGTCTGATCGTCTTGATGTGTAACAGGTTAGTATAGACTGATGTTTAGCAATACTATCAAATGAAACATCGCCTTGCTTTGGCGTAGTATGGTACACTCGTAGTACGGTAAGTTTACATCCGCAAAGATTATGAATGTTGACTACTCGCAGGGAATCCCCGTATTCGGAGAAATGTCTTGAAATGAAAAGACGATTGTACTCTTTGATAACGATTTCTTAGTACATAGTAAAAAATGGTTTCCAATAGCTTCGATAGAGAGAAGTAAAAAATGCTATCACGCTTCTCCATTCAAAAGAAAAAATATTCAGTATTCACCTGACCACTTCGCAAACGTATGCAGCAAAAAATTCTAATAAAAAGTCGTACAATAAGATATCGCACCTTCCGAAGATCGACAAGGGCGCGCCCTACCGGACCGGTTCGGCGACAGACCGGAAAATTGGCGCGCGACGACATGACGCCGGCGACAAGACACCGACCTAATTGTATTAGATGGTTGTGATTGTCGCACGATTGGTATTGAACATCGCTAATTGCTGGTTGGGAGATGGAGTGAAGGAGATGCTTTTGTTTATAAAATCTTAAGATATTGAACTCAAGTACACAAAAGATCTATCTGTTAAAGAGTTTAAACTATGTGTTAGTAGTCGCAAAATGTACTTATCAAAGAGTTAGACACGGTTCAGAAGTAACACTAGAAATTATTTTTAAAATGCGTAGTGTTGTTTTAACCATTGAAGGAAGTTCAGTTCATCACCAGACCAGAAAATGGCTGTTAGATGCTTTCAACAATTGAATTGCTTTATTTGGGTGTTGATGGATCCCAATTATGATCCCAGAGTCGAGCTAGATGTTAAGGTGAACATAATCAACTGAGCGTGAGCTTTTAGAGACCAATTTTTTGATGTTTCAAAAGTACCTATTTATGGTTAGGTTCAGAATAAATGATTTTGATTTGATTTAAAAAGGAGATGAATAAGAGTCCCGTCACGGTGTCACGCGCCATCACTTGAATAAAGATTTAATCTGAATATTAAATGTACAATAAGAAATAGCTCGTTTATAAGGGTCGCCCGATCGGACCGGTTCGGCGTTAGACCGGAAAATTGGCGCGCGACGCTGCGGCGCGACTGCTGTCTAATTGTATTACAATTTCTTTTTTGCTGACGAATGGAAGATATGTATTTAACATAACACCGTGTTTGTTTTGAGTGAAACGCATATCAAAGTCTAAGTACAACTGACAATTTCCTAATGGAAAATCCAGGAGTGCTCATTTTGCAGAGAAATGGCGACGAACTACAAATGCAGGTTTTAATGGCTCTGTTAATGTCTGAAGTGAAGGTGCAGTACACTTTATTGATCTGTCTCTTTTGAAGACACAATGGGAAAGTCAGGAGCTCAAAGCAATAATGTTTCAAACTTGAACTTAAGAGTCATTGACAGTCTGGTCATAATGTATCAATAAAATCAATAACAAAACAGGCTCTCTTTTATGTAACAGATATTAAATAAAAAAAATGTCTCTACTTTACACCAGACTAATGTAAGCCATTAATCTAATAATCTTTTAATCTGTCCAAGTTAAATTTGGAACCTAAATCATTCCTTTTAACTCGACCTCCCAATTTCAGACGACCTGCAATGAATATAGAAGCCATATGATAGCAATCCAGTTTTATATTAAAATGTGTCTGAATGTTTACAACGCAGCGGCAGGTGGTGACACCCTCTCGCCCCCGGGTGCTGCAGGTGCAATGCCCCCCAAACTCGGTCCGTCTCGGAGATTATAGGCTTTGTAGAAAGTCGAATGTTCAAAAGGCGGTGAACTTTATGGCATTATCGAACTCTTGTCCTCTCGTGTCCTTTTAAGAGGGCTTCGGGTTAATATTTTGATATATGTGAAGGATATACACATTGTTTATCTTACTTATGTTCACTGTAAAATATATAATCTTTACTTGTTTTAACTTTAGTATATTCACGTTCGTTTTTGTAGTGAACTACAGAGTATGATTCGAATTTGTGATTTTTATTTAAACAATAAAACACAGAAGTCAGTCACCTACTTACATTGTCATTAATTTCCGCTTCTAACTTTGTCTGCCACACCTCTCTATTAATTAAATGAAGTGGGTAATTAGTAAAGTGGCTGCAACAATATTTACCACTCAAGTATGTGGCTCAAATATATGGCTATACTTTAGTAATAGATGGTAATGCTTACAAATGCTAAAAGCATTAGTGTACTAGCGTCACGACACGCGTGCGGGATATACGGTAGCTTTTAGAGCCACGATTGCCCTGGTGGCGATAAGGCTGCTCAGCAAACCGTTTATATTCTTATCTGGACAACAAGAGTCAGTACAAGTGTAATGAAGGTTCATTAAAACCACCAAAATCTCAATTAATCTATGATACACCACTCTGGCCTTCCATCAGCTACAGAAGGCCACAAACTATTGAAGAATTCATCAATTTATCAAGAGCTACTAATACGGCTATCGTGGGATACGGAGTAACGTCACCACAAACATGATCACGTCATCCATTATCCAATCTTTATCCACACAATGTGAGTGAAGTAATACTGTATAATGTAAACAGCTTGTATATTTGTACAAGCGTATATTTCGAATGAATATTTTAGAGCTTCATTTAGATACCTTATGAATATAGCTATTCTCAGCTCTTAGATCCCATCAAAGTATGTTTTGAAATCCCAAATCTGATTTAGAATGACTAAGCTAATCCAGAATAGCAGTGCAATAAAATTCTGATGAAAATCAAAGGACATTATTTTTTTATAAAGATGATATTGTTGATATTCTTAGCAATAACTGTATTGCCATTTCCATAACCAGTCAGTCAGTCAGTACAAGTACACTGGAAAGCCAAAGGGTGAAGCTAATGATAATAAAGCAATCGATATCAAAGTAATCTTTCAATATTAATCAGCATTTAACATACTATGACCTGAAGTCTGCTGCCAAGAGAGATAAACTTGACTTGTCTTCTAAATATCTGTATGAATATATGCAGCTATAATGTTGAATTCGCTGATGGGCCATTGTGTACGCCGGTGTACCATGTGTGCGACTGTCAGTCGCCACCTGCCTTATTGGACCCAAATGTAGGCGTAACCTAAAAACAAAAGACGCCTTAACAGTTTTCGAATGAAAATCCTATACAAAGTTTTGATCTTCATGAAAAAACTAAACTAAATACGTCTGAAATCGCAAATAATACTAGTAAGAGTAAGCTGGCCAATGACCAATGCAATAATGATTCAAAAATAACAACAAAAGACTTAAAGGTAAAAATATCGGTCATGGTGACGTGTATCGACATTTAATTACAGAGCATTACATCAGGTCTTCCAGGGCGAGCAAACAGACAGACCTTGAATCAAGACCGGACGGCTGCCCAGCGGCCCAAATGATTGATGTACTATTTATTTATAATGCTAACATGTACTGAGCCCGGACACGCGTCTTTCGCAACCTTAATGTAAATGTTGGACGCAAGAGTGTGAGACACCATGACACACGTCAAGATTTGGAAGTGTGACCAACTGGACATTATCTAATGTTTACTATGTAGGTACCTATTGTAGCTTTCGCATTACTGACCAATGACTGTGAACAACCTTATCCATCCATTCTCAGTGTCAACGTAAACAAAAGTGTAACGTAAGAACAAAATGCACTTGTATCACAACGGATGCTACGATACGAAACGAGCTTATATCCTGCGCAAACATAGTTGAACGACCCCTACCAGTCCTCTGATAATAAGCCAATTATCAACGCTAATTATAATTGTTAAAAATATTTTTATTACTGTGAATAATGCTAGTGGTCCTTCCTTCCTTTGATAAGCCTATAGTTACGTAAAGCTTAGTCACTGATTAGATTGTGTGGTACTGAGAAATGTATGGTAAATAAATACAGCGTCTAACTTCTATGATAGATTTTCTATTCAGCAATGTATACTAGGACAAGAACATTGAACAGAGAAACATCCCGCCGTCACGAAGAATGAAGAAACTGCAATTGTACAAGAAGAGGTCAATCTGAATGAAAGTTATGGGCGATGAGACAATTGTAACCTACAAATCTCTGAGTATCATAACTCCGCAACCAATCAATAAATCGCTTGCCAATCTTAATGCCATCATCAAACAAATTGTTATATCTAATCTCGATCTAAGATCGCAGCACTATTTTGTCTCAAACAATAGATACTTGGCCCACGCGATTCCCTAACGGGGAACACAATTTGGGTGATTTATATTAAACGACCACTGTTTGCTGTGGAGCATTGATTAACATAAACTGAATGGTAATTAGACTTCAATCTAATATGGAGCCGCCATAGCTATAGGTTGATGTCTCAACTTGTACTGATTTATGGGAAACTGATCGCTTATGTATCACTCAAATCAAAACGATTCTGAAACAAGAGAACGAGACAAGAGACAATACTCAAAAGTGCCTCCTTTGCAGTGTTCATTAACCATTTACAAAAAACGTAAAGAGTTTTTGCCATATTAGTTGGCATAGGATTTTTCCCGAAATGAGCATTGTCCTATTAAGGCAGCATTACTGCGAATTAAACTGTAACGTACACTATTCTAAACATACTTATAGTATGTCATATTTATTTTATTACAAGCTTACAGTATTTTTCATGTAAATAACTACAGTGAAGTTTTGTATCAAAACACTTGAATGACCATATAAGGAGACCTTCGAGTCACGTACTTACGTGATCCAAACGTTTCACCATACCTCTGTTATCCATGACTCATGCACTGTTTACATATTTAGTCACACATGTACACGCAAATGTAAGCTAGAGTTTTAAAGTATCTTAAGCTAATAAGGATGAGTTTGCCGTGATGGATCAAGTAATGTGGGCGATAGATAAGGATTACCGTCGCCACAGTAATAATGCGCCGGTTAATTATATCGTCTTTAAAATTGACTTTTGAATGTCAATAAGTGGAAATTTTACAGAGCAATGCTGAATTTTCACAAAATATGATAAGGATAACCAGTTCCAAAGTAAATTTCTTGCTTATTGAATAAAAATGTGGTTATCCTCAGTTCTGAAATTCATTCTTGATAAATGCTGTGGTACGAAATTCTAAACACCATCTTGAGCTGCCCCAAACATACTTTGATTATAAAAGGCTTTAGTAATTTCCAAGTTTGTCTGTTGATTAGATGAACCAATTATAACTTAACATCTCAATACGCCATTCATTATTCCAATAAAGGATTTCATTGAATCGTTAATATTTATAATTACTCTGCATTCGAGCATATTGATAGCAATGAGTGTTATTATGAGACTTTAACATTCTTCTGTAATGGCCTCAATGGAGCCCTCATTGGACAGATTAATCGAGAAACATCTGAACTTCCATTTGTTCTGAATCTAGATAGAAGCTATAATAAGTATTAATGGGAGTTTTTCGTTATAACTCTTCCGTGGAACAGGTACGTGTAATGACCAAAGTAAAAGCCTCAATCATCAGTACGTTCTAATAACAGATAATACTGCCATAGTTAGCAGTGCAGTAATTAAAAGGCGGCCTCGCGCGGCCTTGCCCACCGTTTGTACAGATGCGCCCGCGCCACTGCTAGCTATCGTTCGGAATTATGACTCAGGATTGACTTGAGATAACATTTATTATATCAATATTCATATTAATAAATTCCTTATGTATCATTATTTATTTTTGTTATGTTTAGACGTTGAGGGAAATTAAATAAATGTTTATAAATTTCTATCGTATTATTTAGTAAAAATAACACTTCCTTCGCATTTTAAGATGTCTTTCATACCATCTTATATATTTAGTACAATTTTACATTTGTTACCTACGCGGTTGCTCAATATTAATAATTGTGGGGCCGTCAATTAGTTCAGTGTCATCTACAATGTAGAAGTCTCGGAGACGTCTCGATGGCTCTCATTAACTCTCTTGTTGTGGTATTTCAAGGTCACGATCATTTCTCGAAACAATGATCATTATCAACTAGCACACTTTTATGAATTTATTATCATACACAAGAATTAAATTTATGATTCTGTGCTGTTTACAATTGACTTATGGGCTGGTTTAGATTTTTTATTGATGTTTGTATGTTCGGTCGTTGTTTTTGTTACGTTTATTTGTTTAGTTAGTCAAGTCTAATTTACTTTAATCGAAATACCGATTCGTGCATTACAAGAGTTATGACTGTTATTGCAAATTTGATTCCATATTTGAATTTTAGCGATTACACAAAAGGAATTGGTCGAACGTGCTCGTAAACTGGTCCGTAAAATATATTTGCGGCCATTTTCGTTTGGCGAATGTCGATGTGGTGACTCATACGTTACGTTGTAACTCACCTTCCCATTGTGCGCAAGCGCTGATTGCGTTCCTAATGATGACACATCGGAGGTAACGACGGTTTTCAACCAAATTAAGAATGTGGGGTCATGTCCTACCAGAATACCATGGCCGACTCCCCGGTACCAGAATTGATTTAGTTTACTTACCGTAATGTAATTAGCAACCAATTTAAAACATTATAAGCTGTTCATTTAAGTAGTTGAAAGTCCTTAACACCTAGCATCTGGTAGCGCGTATAATAGCAAAAAAACTTAACATTTACGCTTATCCAGCTGTCATTTTGTCACTTAGATCTTGTAAAGTGTCATTCAGTAGTACTTTTAAAGCGTTGGGCGCATTACCAAAGTATTTATTAGCGTATTCCTTATATGGGTATCGTTGAACACGACCTAATAAGGCTCCGGTCTCGTGGAAACTGTGTCGCTTTACTTTTTGTATTCTTTCGTAACTAGAAGTGCAAGTTGCAACACACCTCACAATTTCAAATTCGCCAGGCTCTCTTAAAGGACTCTATCTACATTTTATTTCATCGTATTTTTGACCTTCCAGGTTGTTCGTGCTATGATTATAATAGCAGGGTTGTATGTTAGGTAGACAGGATTAATGAAGCGCTTTTAGCATTCCAGGACAGATACCTGTTTATGTGAGATCACCGTAGAGGCCAGATTTTGCGCTGACGTCATAATTTCGTTACGCAGAATTTTCATTTGCGGTCGGCACTTTTTTTTTTTTTGTAAAGTATCTGTCATACTACAGTCTTTGAAAATAGCAATATACCCAATTGTAACTTTATTAGTATAAATTAATTTTGCTTTTATTATTAAATGACTTGGGAACTATAACATAAGCTTTAGCTTATTCACATAAGTCGTTATTTTTAATACACATAAATCTTCAAGGTATGAATTGTTGCGAACACTTGCCATTTCAAACATCTAGTAAGAAATTTACTTATCGACGAGCGAACAAGTATCTCAGATGAAGAGACTTAAGACTGAAAAATCCACTCGACTCTTTGTTTTAGGCCCTTGCTTTGTTGAACAATGAAAACGAGAGTGTCTTTACCAAAAGGCTTTTCATAAAAAAAATACTTTAGAACGCTTATCCTCCGCCATTAGCCTCCGAAGTGCTAAGATTCCATTAAAAGCATGAAAAATAACCTTTATTAAAAGCTATGGAAAATACCCCATAGGTTCTTAGTAAATTGCTATCGAAAGGACAATGTTTTGCATATTAATGTGTAAATGGTATGGCATTGTAAACAGGTATATTCGTTATCTGACTAGTTTCCTGCTTAGAACTTCACTTGTAATCTTCTTTTAATATATGTATTACCTAGCAACCGTTTGTTTATGGAATTTTCAAAGTGAGAATTCGGTTTTATCAATTGCGATTGCGACCTTCATGGTGTTTTTGAGCTCTTTTTAGTTAATGATAAGAACATCAGCACTACTTTCCCCCTTTTAGAGGTAAAATAGGCATGGTGTTACGATATGTCTTTATTAATCAACTAATAAAAGGAATTGTCGAGTACTTCGAATTCCGGCAACCGTATCACTCACAAGTGGATAGATGACCGGATAAAAGTCGCACGGAATCTCTGTAGGTTGCATCCTAACTTGGTAATTAATTATTTTAGTATCACATCATCAGCTTATGAATGACCACTGCTGACCAAAGGCTTTTCTCATACGGAAAGGGTTTGAGCATTTACCGCCACGCTTGCTCAAGTTGGATTGGTGATTTTAAATTAGAAATTAAGTTCAGGTTTCCTCACGATGTTTTTCTTCGCCTTATTTCAGTTGTGTTTAAATATTATATTATTTTAGTATAATTAAATATTGCTTTTAAATCTCAAAGTTTAAAATGTAAGCCTAAACAACCGTTATCAAAATAAACATTAAACAGCGTAACAGAAGTCGTTAGCTAAACAATATTTAATTGGATTTATCTTTTCCATTCGAAGTGTATTATCGTTTTGTATTAATGTTAGTTTAATTAACATTGCTCTAGGTATCTGACGACTACTATCGAGTTTAAATTAAACATTGGAAGGTTTTTGTTCGTCAGAGTTATTTGTGTAAACTCTACGATTAGAAGTATATTTGAATTTGTAATATGTATTCTATTTGAAGATTTTCCACAAAAGTAATATAATATGGAGTGGTCTTGAATATCGATAATATTTTAACTAAATTTGTCTAGACAGCTATTGCCCTCATGTGCCATTTATTATCTAGTCAAAACGTGATCTTTGATCCCTTCATTGGCATTTGCAAGAAACCCATTCGGATTCAGCGCACGCAGAGTTGTAAACGTATACTACACTTTCATAGAACTCGGACACCAACCGCGACAATTACTTGGAAATGGTCTCATATTTTATAGAATCATAACATTGCAAGACGCCGGTCATATGCCAACGCTCAAGGAATAGGAATACTCTTTTCTAGTTACTTGTTTATCCCATATTCTTAAAGATCAAATTGCCAAGAATCAAGCAGATGGAATCCAAACCGAGGGTCCAAAGGATTGCTAAGATCGAGCGAAGAGTCTCAAGAGAGAGTACCAAGTATCTTCCTTTCAACTTCTCGCCATTTTAGATAATACTAGTGCCTATTCCAACAAAGAGTTAAATACTACCTTGACCAGCCGCTCGGTAGCCGCTTTTACTACCACCTCGAGCAATAAGGTGATCAGATCAGCACTTCTGATTATATTCAGCAACAGGTTACATTTAGCAGTAAGCTAATCAATCCATAGATCACCAGCCAGGTCAGGTGTTAACACAAACATCGATTATGTTCCTACGCAGTACCCCCGGAGCCCGGGACACGGGTCACGTCGTAAATTGATTGATATAATTATGTTTATCAGTATGATAACTTATCTCTCGGATAAGCTTTGATGTTGCCGGTGCTTGTTGCATTAGCAAAACATGTTACTTTATTTTTTATAGGAAAAATATCAACTGGCTGCTTTTTTTCTAAGTTACCTGGATAGGTAGTGTGACCATTTCGAATCCACAAAACTTTAAACGAAGCGATTATACGTAGCATTGGTTTTATGACTATACTACCATGATATCATGTTGTGAATCAGACAGTTTTACTCAAGTTTGTCCTCAAATAAATTTACACTGACTTTCTAAACACTTAACAATATCACTGAAAAGTGAATAATCGTCAAATTTATTTGAAAGCAATATACTAATAACAATTTTAAACCCATCTCGGCTACACCTACTTCGTTATCGTTCTCAATACGTAAACAAAACCCTAATAATTTAAGAAATCAATCTCAGTATATCAATTCCGTCAATATTACGATCCTACCAATTAGCATCTAGTTAATTATTCCTACTAATTACTTGTTTGCTCTAAGATATACATGTACTATCTACTTGACCTGAATAACTTAGTGTTTTAGTGTTCAAATCATTTGCACAGATAGTAGGCTGAGCAAGTTTGATTGAATTTTATCTGGGCGCTCCATAGAGCTTTATGTCGACCGGCATTTCAAGTGTTTGTAGATTAAAATGTGGTACAATATGTGTTCAGATAGGACAATTCTACGTATGATTTGCAATATCCTTTTTCAGGTAAATAGAAAAAGTATAAAGTCCATATATTGCACATTACTTTTCTTGTACAAATTTAAATGGTCCCTAGATTTACACGCACTGCAACATTTACGAGGTACAAATCTGCATACCGACCGGCAACGTTGTCTCAAGTACAGCATCTTCCCTTACAAAAAGCTTAAGAGGAACTATAAATAACACGGGTATACATAACGCATAACATTCCATGTAACACAAGACAACACAAAAAGTCGCACATAACAAAAGCCAATTTTCATATAAGAAACAACACAATAGTTTATGCGCGGGCGCAGATGCGCGGATGTTCGCGATTGTTGCGCGTGATTCACTCTTGCGCACTTCTTGTTCTTACCGCCATTTCTACGGATGCGGATACTTTCGTTTTCGTTTTGTTTTTTTTCCTGTTATGTTATGACATTGATATGTCTTTGTTAGCGTTGAAGTTCCATGTTTATGTGGGAAAGAGGTATTTGTGTTTTCGCTAAACTAGCATTACTTAGTATTGCAACGTAGATCTTTCAAAAAAAGTCTTATTTGTGTCACGGTTTTATTTTACTTCCTATGCAGACATGTCTTTACTATTCTTTACCTTTTTCTTAATCGCAAGGCTAAAAAATGAGATCATCTCAGTTTATCATTACATAATTTGATTTGCTAGAAAGTTCGTCTTCTTATGAACCCAGTAATGTGGTTAAATACTTGTATCTCATTGAACATATTAAATTAAGTTTACGATCTTTGTAAATAGCCATATCAAATTTGATTGTCACCCAACTAATTTTAGTAAAACTATTATAAAAGAGTAAATCTTATTGTATTCTTTGTTTAAGCAAAGTGCACATTTTGCATTGCCTTTGTAAATTTTGCAAATTTCTTTCTTTTTGTTCCTCGTTTTTGAAGTCTAGATTTTGCAAATCTCGATTATCACCATTTTCCGCTCTGGTACATTTCTTTTCTCTTTCTAATCTTAATATTGCGTGTTATTTGACCGTTACTTCAATGACTACATTACCTGTCTTCGGTAACAAATGCCAATGATGACAATTAAGATTTATTCGAATTATTTTACAATGTTCCTTGTTCTTAATTACTTGATAGAGCAACCTAACACTTTTAATTTAAAAAAAATCTATTATAAATCGCATACTTATCCCCATTTTTTTCTTTCACAGACATACTCCGGTCTCTTCTGCGTAGTGGTCAACCCCTACAAGAAGTTGCCCATCTACACGGAGAAGATTATGGAGAGGTATAAGGGGATAAAGCGGCATGAAGTACCTCCCCATGTGTTCGCAATCACAGACACCGCGTACCGTTCCATGTTACAAGGTAAATGGAAGTGCTTTTAGATAATAACAAGGTTTTTTATTGAGGGGGAAATTATCAAAGGACCTTTCTATCCCTGAGTGGGGCGAGTTAGAGTGTCAGACTCTTAATGACTAAAAACCACCCCGTTCCTTCTCCTTCTCCTGTTTCTAGCCGGGGCTGCAGTACCTACATTGCTTGGACTCCGCAACAATGGGCATCGGCCCTAGTAGGTTATAACAAGTATGCACTGATGTTTTGAATTTATGAATAAGTTTCAACAAAGAACAAGTATCTGCCGTTCCTAAGTCGATTTCTGAACAAAGACTTGATTCAATAAAGTTTGAACAGTCATTTAATAGACTTGTTTTCAATAGAACCCAAATTAGACTTCGAATGGATAATCGTGTACTAGTTAGATTATACCTAGATCATAATTAGTTTTACATAAAACCGTATTTTCGTCGAATGTTTATACATTTAAAAAATATTCATCGAATTTCCAACAGTTATCCGTAATGGAAAAAATACAGGTTATAGCAATAAATAACCTCTCGCCTTGTATACGAAATAAAGTGGTATGCGACAGTTGTGCCATAAGTCATTCCGTATCGGCGCCATTACAGAACAATTAGACGAACGGTCGTTATCTGTGAACTCTAGTGAGGGCGCGGTATCGACATACTTCACAGAAGGTTGCTTTAATATATTAGAAATACTCAAAGAAAAGTTTTTCTTTAAAAGTATCCAGTCGTACAGATCTAAATAGGTCCTTTGGGGTAATGCACTCTGTTGCTTTTGCGTCTGGCCGTTACCTTGGGGACTTCTCCGAGAAAAGGATTTTATAAGTTCTTTAGCGTTTTTTTGACTACGTAAATATGTCTTCTAACAAAATTGTTCACGATATTCTATTTAATTGGCCAGTTTTAGTATAAAATTAATTGCAAAGCACCTTAAATTTAATATCATTTTCAACACGAAAACCTGCTCCCTGCAAAATGTCTTACTAGGCAGTATTGCTTTATAAAGTGTTGGCTAATTTAGCTGACAATAGACAAATATGGAAAAGGCTTATTACTCATTTTGTCCCCTCACAGCTGCGTCGTAATTTATTTGATATCGAAACCTATTACTAAACAATTAGAGCGACCTAGTAACTTATCGCAGACTAGTTATACTGTCTCGAAATTGTATTATTCTTGTGTATTATATTATCTACTTTAAAATTACGAACAAAACCTTATGAAGAAACACATTTCAACTAGCTGTTCCTTTAGGATTTTGATAACGTCTAGTAATCACCACTGCATTTATGTTGTCTTTACTTCTATCTTAAAGTTAACTTTGTTATAAAATATTAACACGTATAGATGCCAGTCAACAACTGTCGCCAGCGGTATTTTCGAACCGATACGACCTTCGAACCTTCAAGAAACGACTCTTTCATAAAATGTCGGCAACGCGCCTGTGATTGCTCTCTGGTATTGCAGGTGTTCGTGGACAGCGTAGATAACTTACCGTCACTTGATGCTGATAAAAAATAAAACATTTCTAGGGCTGATGTAAAGTGAACGAAATTCAGAAACCATTTAAACGATATCTTAGTATTTACGTAATTAGTTTTAAGCATAAATGCCAACAAAATTGTCAGACCTTTGTTATAAATTTGCCCACCACTGGCCTATAATATCCCATCTGTACAACGGCACCACTAATGATCCTAGCACAGGTAAGGGGCAACGCCCACGTCTACAGAAAACGTTTCGTAACTGACAATGATATGGCGACAGAATTGAACCACAGAATACAATGCAAATCCCCTATAACTATGAGTAGAGGAAGTATTGTTGCGGGAAGGAAAATTATTTGTGCAACAACCAACAATGATCGTACTTTGTCTGTGCAATTGTATATTTATTTGTGTAAACAGGAAAAATTACACGGTTTCCTGAATTATTGATTTTGACGGATGGATCAGGCAAATATTTAAAATCATTTGCTTGTATGCTACATAGGATGTTTTAAGTCCAAAATATTAGTTTTACAAATTTTCTAATTTAGTGCAATACTAACTAAAAATATTAAAAGTTTTTCCGTCTAGTACTTACATAAGTAAATTATATATAAAAATGCAGAAATAACTGGTTTAGTTTGTTCTAGCTCCGTATCAAATACGTCAACAAAATCTTCACGCATTTTTCACTTACAAAGTAAATTCATGTAAATAATATTTTTTTCATACTTTTATTTACTATGCACCTAGCATTTCCCCTACAAGAGCAGAAAACCGTGCTACTAGTTATTCATTATAATGAAAACCACCGCGCCTCGCTCGACCACCCGGCTACCCTCATCATGTTTTACAAATTAAAGCAGCCTGAAAAATGTATACAATTTTCAAGGGGACAGACAGACTTTACTTTTATTTGTTACCCGTTCTGCGACTGTTTTACATATTATGTGGAATGTAAATAAATACCTAGTATGAAAGTATAAAAAAATCAATTTAATCTTTATAAATATTACTTTTCGCCCCCAGTACCTATGTGAAAAAAACAATACATAGGCTACTATGTATTATTGTATTATCAGACTCTAATCTATATCTGTGTTAAAATTCATTTAGATCCATTCAACAGTTTATTAGCATTAGTTGAGCAAGGTTTGTATTCATTAAAGGTAGTAAGGTATAATAAACCTTTATCACCCGAAAACCAAAAAGGACCATAATAATATAAGTTTATTATTTTGATGAAACGATTGTTAGATATCACGTGGGATCCTTCCATCTTGATTTGAAGGTATATTCTACTAATACAAGTACCATTTACCTTCCAGATCGAGAGGACCAGTCAATCCTTTGCACAGGAGAATCAGGCGCTGGTAAGACAGAGAATACGAAGAAGGTGATACAATACCTCGCGTACGTCGCTGCATCAAAACCCAAGGGATCTGGAGCGGTAAGCACTGTTACCAGTAGTCTTATACAAAAAAACCCAGTACATACATGTGAACTTAGACAATATATATTATGAGAATATGTGATGTAGGTAGGTTATATTAAATAGGCAATTTCTTCTTTTGTTATTTTCTCGAATATTTGAACCTTAACTTCAGAAGTTATTAAGTAATTTTAGGAACCTATCGTTTTAGATGTGATAGTTTATGCCATATCTAAAAGATATTGTGTTGAATTTATACAGAAGAAAGTATCAAGCTGAAAATAAGTTTACAATGTGATATAAAATCTATTCTATTTGTATTGCTTGGAAATGTTAGATTATACATTGTTTGCAAAAATACATAAAAGTGAACTGAACTATATTTGAAATATATGACCGCATATTATATCTTTCACTTTCGTGGTATTGTTTCATAAAATAATAGTTGATTATATTTAAACACATAAGGCGTTATTTTAATTTCAAAAGGATATTTAGCTGAGTATTTGGAATAACGTATTGGATACCGTACAATTGTTGTATTACGATGATAAATAAGTCAATAATAGCACAGACAAAATACTAGGTATTCCTTATGGCATACTAAAATAATTATTCAAATTCTACGAGTACCTATATTCATTGTGATTTACGTAGACCTATTTAAACAAAACGAAGTCTTCACATAGCTAGTTATTCTAGTCTAACTACCTTTCTAGACGTAACGAGCAAAATGACAATGTTTATTTAACTAATGCAGTAACTTAACTACGGTTTACGTAAACTCTAACTCCCTAGCGAGACACTTGCGTGGAGTTAATATGCGGTTAAATAATAGATTCATTTGAATTGGTAGGTACTGCATTTTATATTTTATTAGGGATGTTTCATGTTAGGGGGAGCGTTTTGATTGTCATTTGAAATGTTAATTAGAGGATATTGTACTCATTTCAGACTTAAGTACAGTCGATGCGAACAGAACTATTAATTTTGTGTATACTGTCGAGGAATTTCAAAGCAGTAAAAAATATACTAAATGATATCTCGTCTTTTTTTACTAAAAAAATATTGTTCAATGTGAATTTATCTTTGCATTCTTGATTAATTTAATTATCCTATATATTTAATTATCCTCGTTATTAGTGTTCAATTATTAGTAATTCCATTATAGGTATTTCTTTTATCCAGGTAAAAGGTAAAAGAAAGACGCTACCTAGTTTTATTATACGTTTTTAATTATCTATTAATTAATTGTTAATTGCATTGTTGTAAAGCGCTCACATGTGTACTGGTTCGACTATCGCGTTCGGGTGAGCGAATTAATACAATTTGTTATCAGCTAGCAAATTGTTACGAATTCGTATAATTTTATAGGTACTTTCTCTTCAGTGTAATAATAAAAAACTACTTACTAATACTGTTTATCTAGGCCACTGTTAAGTGTTTTTGCTAGTTCTTGTATTTATAAATTATTCTGCTAATTCATGCTAATTGTTGTTCTAATATAATTATTTCTATAGTTGCAATATATCGCAAAAGTTTCACAGCTAGATCTTGGACTTTGTATGTAGACAGAGCGCAACTTTTGTGGTTCACTATATGCTACACCTTGGATACCACTTCACTGCATAATATGTTGGAGGTGGCATATGTTATGTACAGCACAAAATAGTTTTTATGTGGCTGGAAATAAAAAATATTTTTTTAAAACAAAACGCAACCGAATTCATCCTTTAGGGACGTTCGATTTTTGAACTTGGAGAGTTATTTTTCCAGCTACATAATGTGTGTAGATAATTAAGAATCTGTTTATTTCTAAAACTACTCGTACTACATAGCACTGATGTATATTTTTTTTTTATTTTCCCTCTTCTCCGTGATCCTGGATATCGATACGACCACAACAGGGACCGTCGCCACAGTTGATTATAGTAAGTCAAGGAATTATTATAAAAAAAAAACAGGGTACCAACTAATCGCCTGCCGGTTTAAATATATTTTGAAAGTGGTACATTATTCTCTATATCCACCGTTTAAAAATCAAATTTTAATAAAGTCCGAAATTTTGATGAATGAAGCTGTTATTTTTTCAAAATTTTGCCGAATGTATTTTTCTGTGCTGCCAGTATCAGACAAGGGAACTTTTCGTTTATTAAAAAAAGGCACAGAAAAAAGAGGTCGCGTAACACTGTGCTTAGATATTCCATAATAAATATTCTAAACAAGTAAATATGGCCTAGCTATCGATTACAAAAAATCTCATTGAATCATAGAAAATCTAATGTAATTATATTCTATGTCAAAACATGAAATTGATATTGAATGAAATAAAACACCAGAGAATAATTTACCACAATTTACTTGGATTGGATTACGGGTGCTTTTACAAGGGGTTATGGTTGGATTTGGCATGGCAAGAGCATTGTGCCAAAGGTTATCATCATCAATTTCTTCTTACATGGTGAATTCTATCTTTTTATTTAATTAATGCTACGCCTGACTCCTGCGTTTGAGGAATGATGCTTGCATGTTTATCCTACAGTTATTTACAATTTTATTTATGTATTTATTTTTAAGTATTATATTTACAAAATAAGAATATAAGAACCATAATTGCATATTGTTATGTTATTACTATTTGAGATAAAACATTATTGTACTTTCCGCAATTTGATAGGTAACATTTTATGTACCTACTTAATATGGCCATTCCATTTATCTATAATATCCTTGTTTAATTTATGATCTGATTCAGATATAAACTTATAATGAAAACTCCTTTAACATTTTGTTCAATAGTTTATTATTCTTTATAATTAATTACCTATTTTTTTTATAGCTTTTTGTTCAATCATACAAACATTTCTATTATTCTCTAGCATGTACATTATATTTTCATTAACTTTAGAATAGTTAAACTCCCACACCCTAACCAGTAAAAAGCTTTGCGTCATGTGCTAACCAGAGTGTATGAATTTAACATTAAAAATGCATAACAATGGTCAATTTTCGACGTCAGTCGTAAAATATACCTCTTTATGAGTCATAAATAAATATTGTAGTAGATCTGTAGAACATTCGTAAAGAGAACACGTTGTATAACATGTTGCGGGACGAACATTTATGTTAGGTACTTTGTGCCTAATTTCCGTACGTCGTGAGTGTTGGTTATTTTAGTTACGGGATCTTTGGACCTTGTGTTTGCTAAAAAATACTTATATAAGTTTCAAGGACATTCTAAATAGTAACTTTTTAATATGATAATGTTATGTTAGTGCAACAAACCTGTTTCGCAACGCGTCCTGTAGCATGTAATGCAACTAAATAATAGAAAGAGGTATGTTATTAGTGAATGTATTGTGATGTGATGTTGCTATTGTATTGTATGTATACTAACCCTGTAACATTAACCTGTAACCTTTCATTTCACGCTGCTAATCCCCTCATAGACAAACGGACCAACATTCGAGGTAATGGAACGCTAACCATTCATTTTCAACGTTACTATAATGCTGTCATACAAAAATGGTCGTTATTTACATTGTTTTCAATTTTTGCCAATATTTTGTTGGAACTCAATGCAAGTCGATAAAACTCAATTTTCAATGTATCACGAATTGCATCAAGTTACCTAGACCTGATCTTATATTGTGATTTTGATATTATCTTAAAATAAATCATTACTTTCTACCAGCTTATTCATCGTAATTTAGAGCATTACTAATCAAAGCTTTTTCATAAACTGTTTTTTTTTCATCTGAAAAGATATATTTGTTGTGTACATTAGAAATTATTAACGAATTTTCTTTTCTATAGGGTGAACTGGAACAACAGCTGCTACAAGCTAACCCCATATTAGAAGCCTTCGGTAACGCCAAGACTGTTAAAAACGACAATTCTTCTAGATTTGTAAGTAAAATGACATCATCAAAAATGCATAAAAAACTATTGAATAAGTGTTAACACGCTATGTTTCTGTTTGCAGGGTAAATTCATTAGAATAAACTTCGACGCGTCAGGTTTCATAGCAGGCGCGAACATCGAAACGTACTTACTCGAAAAGTCAAGAGCAATCAGACAAGCGAAAGATGAAAGGACATTCCACATATTCTACCAGCTCCTAGCCGGCGCCACCACGCAGCAAAGAGCCGAGTACATCCTAGAGGACCCCAAAAGTTATCCATTCTTATCCAATGCTGCTCTACCCGTCCCCGGTATCGATGACGCAGCCGAGTTCCAGGCCACTATCAAGTCCATGAACATCATGGGCATGAACAACGAGGACTTCAACTCGATATTCAGGATAGTCTCCGCAACCCTTCTGTTCGGGTCCATGCAGTTCAAGCAGGAGAGGAACTCCGACCAGGCCACGTTGCCTGACAACACAGTCGCGCAGAAGATCGCGCATTTACTTGGTATGGAATGGTCTTCCTGTTATTTTTGACTTTTATGGAGAGTTATCAATGAAGTTCTTCTCATTTATTGTTTTTTGTTCCAGGTCTGTCCGTCACAGAAATGACTAAGGCGTTCCTCAAACCTAGAATCAAAGTGGGTCGCGATTTCGTCACGAAAGCTCAGACCAAGGAGCAGGTGGAGTTCTCAGTGGAAGCTATCGGCAAGGCTTGCTACGAGCGTTTGTTCAGATGGCTCGTGAACCGAATCAACCGCTCGCTCGACAGGACCAAGAGACAAGGAGCTTCCTTTATCGGCATTCTCGATATGGCTGGTTTTGAAATCTTCGAGCTCAATTCCTTTGAACAGCTCTGCATCAACTACACTAACGAGAAGCTCCAGCAACTCTTCAACCACACTATGTTCATCTTAGAACAGGAAGAGTACCAGCGCGAAGGTATTGAGTGGAAGTTCATCGATTTCGGTCTTGATTTGCAACCGACCATCGATTTGATCGACAAACCTATGGGTATAATGGCTTTGTTGGACGAGGAGTGCTGGTTCCCCAAGGCAACTGATAAGACTTTCGTTGAGAAGCTGGTGTCAGCTCACTCCGTCCATCCCAAGTTCATGAAGACTGACTTCCGTGGAGTTGCCGACTTTGCGATTATTCACTACGCTGGCAAAGTAGACTATTCTGCTGAGAAATGGTTGATGAAGAATATGGATCCCCTGAACGAGAACGTGGTATCCCTTCTCCAATCGTCCCAGGATCCATTCGTGTGCCACATCTGGAAGGACGCAGAGATCGTAGGCATGGCGCAGCAGGCGATGACAGACACGCAGTTTGGTGCGAGGACCCGCAAGGGCATGTTCAGAACAGTCTCTCAATTGTACAAGGAACAGCTGACCAAACTGATGGCGACGCTAAGGAACACTAACCCGAACTTCGTAAGGTGTATCATTCCCAACCACGAGAAGAAGGCTGGAAAGATCGAAGCGCCTCTAGTTCTCGACCAGTTACGTTGCAATGGTGTGCTTGAAGGTATCAGGATCTGCAGACAAGGTTTCCCCAACCGTATTCCCTTCCAGGAGTTCAGACAGCGCTATGAGCTGCTGACTCCTAACATCATACCGAAAGGTTTCATGGATGGAAAGAAGGCTTGTGAGCAGATGATCGAGGCTCTAGAGTTAGATCACAATTTGTACCGCGTCGGTCAGTCCAAGATCTTCTTCCGGGCTGGTGTACTGGCACATCTTGAGGAGGAACGGGACTACAAGATCACTGACTTGATAGTCAACTTCCAAGCGTTCTGCCGAGGCTACCTTGCTAGGAGGAACTACCAGAAGAGACTGCAACAGCTGAACGCTATTCGCATTATTCAGAGGAACTGCGCCGCCTACCTCAAGCTGCGCAACTGGCAGTGGTGGAGACTGTACATCAAGGTAAGTAAACACCATCGTCAGCATGGCGATATCAATCACTTCAATTCTACTACACATGTTTCAATCTAGTCACTGCATATCCAACATGTTTTGGAAATATTCCATTGTATATACATAACAAATGAATAATCTATTCATTCCTTTGTGTAATTCTCTAAACTGTGAGTACCGCACGATATATAAGTGTAAAGAGTTACAGACAATATAAGGGGGCACCGAGTAAGATGCAGAGAAGAGCTGCAACGTAAAATACTCCTTTTTAATAATTTCTAACTCTTACATCAAAATATACACGTAACCTGCCCGCTACATGCGTTAGTGCATACAAAATCATTACCATTCCTAACATTCATAACACATTCATAAAACATTTTTGAATAGTCTCATCATAATTTTGTTCCCATGATCACGCTGTTGCGCAGACGCAACTGAGTTTCGCGCAAGCTTTACATGTTACGCTTCTTTCTTTTATTCATTCATTCAACATGTCACTAAACTAAGTCATATAATGGATTATTGGTAAAACAGTAACAACATATTAACTGTTAGTAATACTGCACCTTATTGGTATCAAAGACAAAGTGCAAATATAGCACCTTGACGCTTATACCTAAGGTGCAGAATGCAGTGTAAGACTATCCTGCATAATTTACCAATATTCCCGTATATTGTAATATTAACCTCTATGTATGCATGTAGTGTGTCCCATCACCCAACCTAACCCCATTTCCAGGTCAAACCCCTTCTGGAAGTGACAAAGCAAGAAGAGAAGTTGACGCAGAAGGAGGATGAGCTCCGTCAGATCCGTGAGAGATTAGATACCCAGGTGAAGAGATGCCAGGAGTACGAACAGAAGTACCAGCAGGCCAATGCTGAGAAGACACAGTTGGCTGAACAGCTGCAGGTCAGTTTCTTTAACTTTCTAGAACTTTGTCTTCAGCTAAAATTGCAAGAAGTTGCCCTGGAAAATGTTTATTAGTTTCCGTTAAGAACTTTGATCGACCACCAATTAATTAATTGATTTAATTGAAAAACTTGTCAACGGAAAAAGAAATGTATTATTTCCCCGTCATTGTTTATTATGGTTTATGAGAAACCTTTCAATGGAAGGATTAAAAGAACACACTCTATTGAAGTTAACACAAACATAAAACACAGTCCTTCTAATATTTTAAACACAACTTCAATAGTTACACTTCAGCAGTACCATCAAGCTCTTGTCTTAGATTCATTTCATTACTAGAATAGACATACGATTTGTTTAATTTGGTAAGTAATCACTATTAATGAGGATGATAACAACTAGGCAATCATAATTTTCAAAACTATATGTTTTTATGAAGTTTTTGTAGGACTTTTTAACATTTAAATGGATTAATGGGATTAATATTGTTTTTAACATGTTTAAGTAGATATATTAGGAGAAATAATTTGCTGCTGACTGAGTCATCCCTATTGTTATGAACATAATTACTTAGAAAGATGTTTTTGTTATATGTAGCAGTGACAGTTATACCTAATTGACTTGACATTGTTGTGTTGTAACGCAGGCTGAGTTGGAGCTGTGCGCGGAGGCGGAGGAGTCCCGCGCGCGGGCGGCGGCGCGCAAGCAGGAGCTGGAGGAGCTGCTGCACGACCTGGAGGGACGCATCGAGGAGGAGGAGGAACGGTGCAACGCGCTGCAGCAGGAGAAGAAGCGTCTGCAGCTCAACATACAGGTGCCCTACTTATACTACCTTTGATTTGATCTCACGAAAAACCTGACGGTCGGCATCACTGCCGCATCCTACTCAAGAGGAATTACAAGAGCGTTATCTATCGGCCTTTTGGGGATTGGGAATGAGAAAAGTTTAGGGCCAACAGTAACCTCACTTAGGTACTTCTGAATTGTTGATTTAGTTACAACATGTTAAACATACGAGAGTTTTAATCATGTTTAATGTTTAATTTAATTATATTTTCGTTGATTATAACGAACATCATATTTTCCTCAAGTATGAATTATTTGTGTTATACAATTTATGTAATCCAGAGCTTTCACAACAATTATATAAAATTTAGCATCATCAACTGACAAATACTTTCTCTTCACCCAGGACCTGGAGGAACAGCTGGAGGAGGAGGAAGCAGCGAGACAGAAACTGCAGCTAGAGCGCGTGCAGTGCGACTCTAAGATCAAGAAGCTCGAGGAGGACCTGGCACTCAGCGACGATACCAACCAGAAACTCGTCAAAGAGAAGAAGGTATATACCATTTATTTAATTATAATACACATAACATACTGTTTAAAATTCACAATCAACAAAATATCCATTCATAAAAGGTAATAATTTACTTATAGTAATTTTTATTATATAATATCTTAATTTAGAACAGAGTAAAGATTTACTGGCTAAAATTCGACATCCAATCCAGCTACAGCGATTACCTTTTTAATCCACATTTTAAACTCAAAAGCAGTTGATGAGGTAGCCAAAGACTGAATGTCCTTTATGAGTTACTTTTCTCAAATATCAATAAGAATGAGGAAGAAAATAAAGAAAAAACAATTTGAATATCTTGGAATTAAACGTAGCCGTGGTAACGATCGGATTAAGTGAATCAGTTTATTAGTTGATAACATATTCATAATTGCGATAAAATATTGTTTCTCTTGGAAAGTTTGCCTACTAGTACCTAATTGTGGTAATAAGCAGCAATGATAAACCGATTTAAAGTACCTAAATATACATATTATATTCATGTTATCTTTTCAAAAATATTATATTTGTTGCTACCTTTCAAAACAAAATTTTTCTTTTTCTATTTCTGATCAAGATTATTAGCAGTTTTTTATTTCTTAAACTATTACGTATATGTTTTGCTTCTATATTTTCCAGATCTTAGAGGAGCGTGCCAACGACTTATCCCAGGCGCTGGCTGAGGAGGAAGAGAAGGCGAAGCACCTCAGCAAGCTGAAGACCAAGCAGGAGTCTGCCATTGCAGAGCTCGAGGAGAAACTTCTTAAGGTCAGTTGAACAGGACTCATAGGTACCTCAACTAGTATTGTATACAATTACAATAAATAGTATATAATTATATGAAACAAAAGCTAAATTTAAATAAATGCGGTTAATGTAAATATTTTTTTCGCCGTCCTTTCACGCTTTAGCGATGTAAGGATTGAGTGATTTCAAAGTTGGGCGTTAGGAGAGCATTTAGTCTAGTACAATTAATGAAGAAGTATGTTTAATATATTTTAATACTTGTTACTTTCACAAAACATTACATTGTATTCTTACAGATATGTACATAATATTTTACAACATGTTTTTTTTGTATCATGTACCAGGATCACCAAATGCGTCAAGAGACGGACCGTGCCAAGCGGAAGCTGGAGACTGAGCTGCAGGACGTGAAGGAACAACTCGCCGAGAGGAAAGCACAGCTCGAGGAGTTGCAGATTGTACTCAGTATGTATAAACATTTCAAATTGTATGTTAAATTTCTAGAATGGCCATTGGTTCCCATTAATAGTTGAAATAGAAAAATTTAACATAGTTCATTGCTCATAGTACATATTATTAATCTTCCTTTTTGTGAAATTTTACTATTCATAAAGAATATTACTGTTTTTATTTATCTAATTTAACATATAGCCATTATATTTTGTGAGACAGTAAAAATGCATCGTGTCTCAATTAGGTGTACGTGCTAACGAAAATTGAAGCGACTCGTCTGTTTGTTTTTTATGTGATGTGCAATGCAATGTTTGATGTTCCAGCAAAGCGCGAGGAAGAGCTAGCGTCCGCAATAAGCCGCGCGGACGAGGAGAGCGCGGCGCGCGCGGCGGCGCAGAAGGCGGCGCGCGAGGCAGAGTCCGCGCTCGCCGACGCCCACGAGGACCTCGACGCGGAGCGCGCCGCCAGGACCAAGGCCGAGAAACTGCGCAGGGACCTCAACGAGGAACTCGAGGCGCTCAAGAGCGAATTGCTTGACTCGCTCGATACTACTGCCGGTAACACATTTTTATTTTATGCTTATTTTCGACGCACAAAAATTAAGAACGAATGAGTTCAAGAGCTGTAGTATAACTAAGCGTTATACTTAGTCAGCAAAACAACTCTTCAACTCTAAAGAAAGATAAAGTTGTTGCTATTGCTTTTTCACTCAAATAAAAAATGATTTTAGTTCAATTCCATGTTTACGATCTGTTTAACAAATACAGAAAACCCATTGCCTTGAAAATATCAAATAATTTTTCTATTATAACTTAGACAGACTATAATGTTGTACGTATGTTGTTTCCAGCGCAGCAAGAGCTGCGCACGAAGCGCGAGCAGGAGGTGGCGGTGCTGAAGCGCAGCCTGGAGGAGGAGGCCGCGGCGCACGAGGCCAGCCTCGCAGACCAGAGGCACAAGCACTCCCAGGAACTACAGCTGCTCAACGAGCAACACGAGCAGGCCAAGAAGGCCAAGGCCGGTCAGTATATCTGCTTCCTCATTCCATTCATGTCGCAGCCAGCGATCCTAATTAGCTATTCAAATGACGACGTAAATGACTAGCTTTTTATTAAATGGCTGAATTTCTTACTCTCTAAGTGTTATCATAAGGGATGCGTCCAACTACAAATTTTAATGAACCCGTCTAAAGGCTAAAGGCAGTAACATTTTAATACCGTAGACGAAAAATAACTCGCGGCGTACTCGTACATTAATTAATACATTTGTCAAACAGGTAATGCTATAGCAAAAAGGCAGCCTATTTTGATTCCACTTTGTCACATTCGCGTTGTTAAATTTGTTTTATTTTAAACAAAGATTATTGTTTTCATGCAGTCACCATAACGCTAAGTTATTTGCTACATTGGCGCTCTTCGTAAAAGGTTTGATGTGTGTGTTAAAGATATAGAATTAGGTTGGTAAAAAATATTTTCTTATGAGCTAAGAATGTTTTTAATAAATGAAATATATCAATCACGTAAATAACAACATTTTATATTAAAATATATAATATAATAAAAATTGTTGAGAAAAACTACAATATATTTTAAGAAATAATTAATAAAACCTCTTTAAAATAAAAGCCACAAAATGACACTGACACTCTCAAAACGACAAACAAAAAAGTATGACAACTTCCAAATCCAAAAATGCAAACGTAAAAAAATAAAAACGTCAAAACCTTTTCGATCAATCATCTACACGAATCAATAAAATTATATGAGAAATATTTTAGTATTTATATATTAGTTTATATTATTATGTACTTATGGCGTGCGTGAAGGAGAGAGAGAGAAGGAGGCAGAAGAATGTGAAGTTTGGGTTGTCGAAGGATGATAACTTCGAGGTGGAGAACGCCGCGTTCCCGTGCGAGCCGGGCAACTCCTTCAGCTCGGCGCGCGACTACTGGCAACACATGTGTCGCGACCCCGACGCCGCCCGCAGGCCCGACGCCTCCTTGCTCTGCAACGGTACCGCGCCTACTGCCAACCATACTTCATGTCGCGAGCGATACACTACGAATACAATAGCGCGAAAGTTCGTCGACATACTCGCTTTCAAAATTGCAGTTAATTATATACTCGTAGGAAATAAAAAGTAGGTTTCATAGAATTATGCGTGTCTTTAATAAAAATAAACGGAATTAGGTCATCTAGATCGATGTATAGAAGGGAACTTGGGTGTTAGGGTAGTAGGGTATTATGACGTCCTAGTTTTGATTATTCCTCGAAGAAATGTGTTTCGACATTGAATGTATTGCTTTGACTACAGCTCTGGAGAAAGCCAAGCAAGTGTTGGAAGCCGAGAACGCGGACCTGGCGACGGAGCTGAAGAGCGCGAGCGCGGCGCGGGCCGAGGGCGAGCGTCGCCGCAAGCAGGCAGAGGCGCAACTACAGGAACTCGCCGCCAAGCTGCAGGACGTCGAGCGCGTGCGGTACTTATACTCATTATCATTGATTAAACATTTTCATAACACTTTAAATACATCAAATTGTGTTACAAATCTATATTATTATGTACTGATTTAAAAAGCACCCATGGAGTTTCACTAAGAGGACTGACCGCCAGACTGACACGTTGAAAAGTGATTGTAAGAATGTAATTGATATAAATGATTTTGGATTTTGTATTTATACATTTCAAGCTAGACAGTTTGAAAGTAGTGGTGATTTATTTTGAGTAGGATCTTTTTTTGAATAAATATATGGTGTCCCAGTATTTTGAAGTACAACGACAACCTTTGACAGGTCGGAGCTGCAAGAGAAATGCGTGCGTCTGCAAAGCGAGGCGGAGACGGCGGCGGCGCAGCTCGAGGCCGCCGAACTCAACGCGTCCGCCGCGCACAAACACTCCGCCACACTCGGCGCACAGCTCGCTGAGGCACAGGTACTGCACCACTACATACTTACTAATGCACAAACACTCCGCCACACTCGGCGCACAGCTCGCTGAGGCACAGGTACTGCACCACTACATACTTACTAATGCACAAACACTCCGCCACACTCGGCGCACAGCTCGCTGAGGCACAGGTACTGCACCACTACATACTTACTAATGCACAAACACTCCGCCACACTCGGCGCACAGCTCGCTGAGGCACAGGTACTGCACCACTACATACTTACTAATGCACAAACACTCCGCCACGCTCGGCGCACAGCTCGCTGAGGCACAGGTACTGCACCACTACATACTTACTAATGCACAAACACTCCGCCACGCTCGGCGCACAGCTCGCTGAGGCACAGGTACTGCACCACTACATACTTACTAATGCACAAACACTCCGCCACACTCGGCGCACAGCTCGCTGAGGCACAGGTACTGCACCACTACATACTTACTAATGCACAAACACTCCGCCACACTCGGCGCACAGCTCGCTGAGGCACAGGTACTGCACCACTACATACTTACTAATGCACAAACACTCCGCCACACTCGGCGCACAGCTCGCTGAGGCACAGGTACTGCACCACTACATACTTACTAATGCACAAACACTCCGCCACGCTCGGCGCACAGCTCGCTGAGGCACAGGTACTGCACCACTACATACTTACTAATGCACAAACACTCCGCCACACTCGGCGCACAGCTCGCTGAGGCACAGGTACTGCACCACTACATACTTACTAATGCACAAACACTCCGCCACACTCGGCGCACAGCTCGCTGAGGCACAGGTACTGCACCACTACATACTTACTAATGCACAAACACTCCGCCACACTCGGCGCACAGCTCGCTGAGGCACAGGTACTGCACCACTACATACTTACTAATGCACAAACACTCCGCCACACTCGGCGCACAGCTCGCTGAGGCACAGGTACTGCACCACTACATACTTACTAATGCACAAACACTCCGCCACGCTCGGCGCACAGCTCGCTGAGGCACAGGTACTGCACCACTACATACTTACTAATGCACAAACACTCCGCCACACTCGGCGCACAGCTCGCTGAGGCACAGGTACTGCACCACTACATACTTACTAATGCACAAACACTCCGCCACACTCGGCGCACAGCTCGCTGAGGCACAGGTACTGCACCACTACATACTTACTAATGCACAAACACTCCGCCACGCTCGGCGCACAGCTCGCTGAGGCACAGGTACTGCACCACTACATACTTACTAATGCACAAACACTCCGCCACACTCGGCGCACAGCTCGCTGAGGCACAGGTACTGCACCACTACATACTTACTAATGCACAAACACTCCGCCACGCTCGGCGCACAGCTCGCTGAGGCACAGGTACTGCACCACTACATACTTACTAATGCACAAACACTCCGCCACGCTCGGCGCACAGCTCGCTGAGGCACAGGTACTGCACCACTACATACTTACTAATGCACAAACACTCCGCCACGCTCGGCGCACAGCTCGCTGAGGCACAGGTACTGCACCACTACATACTTACTAATGCACAAACACTCCGCCACGCTCGGCGCACAGCTCGCTGAGGCACAGGTACTGCACCACTACATACTTACTAATGCACAAACACTCCGCCACGCTCGGCGCACAGCTCGCTGAGGCACAGGTACTGCACCACTACATACTTACTAATGCACAAACACTCCGCCACGCTCGGCGCACAGCTCGCTGAGGCACAGGTACTGCACCACTACATACTTACTAATGCACAAACACTCCGCCACGCTCGGCGCACAGCTCGCTGAGGCACAGGTACTGCACCACTACATACTTACTAATGCACAAACACTCCGCCACGCTCGGCGCACAGCTCGCTGAGGCACAGGTACTGCACCACTACATACTTACTAATGCACAAACACTCCGCCACGCTCGGCGCACAGCTCGCTGAGGCACAGGTACTGCACCACTACATACTTACTAATGCACAAACACTCCGCCACACTCGGCGCACAGCTCGCTGAGGCACAGGTACTGCACCACTACATACTTACTAATGCACAAACACTCCGCCACGCTCGGCGCACAGCTCGCTGAGGCACAGGTACTGCACCACTACATACTTACTAATGCACAAACACTCCGCCACACTCGGCGCACAGCTCGCTGAGGCACAGGTACTGCACCACTACATACTTACTAATGCACAAACACTCCGCCACACTCGGCGCACAGCTCGCTGAGGCACAGGTACTGCACCACTACATACTTACTAATGCACAAACACTCCGCCACGCTCGGCGCACAGCTCGCTGAGGCAC
The DNA here is from genome assembly GCA_902829305.4 of Spodoptera exigua. Classification (NCBI taxonomy): domain Eukaryota; kingdom Metazoa; phylum Arthropoda; class Insecta; order Lepidoptera; family Noctuidae; genus Spodoptera; species Spodoptera exigua. Next base: position 14,957,995 of record LR824607.2, on the reverse strand, counting down.
AGGTACTGCACCACTACATACTTACTAATGCACAAACACTCCGCCACACTCGGCGCACAGCTCGCTGAGGCACAGGTACTGCACCACTACATACTTACTAATGCACAAACACTCCGCCACGCTCGGCGCACAGCTCGCTGAGGCACAGGTACTGCACCACTACATACTTACTAATGCACAAACACTCCGCCACGCTCGGCGCACAGCTCGCTGAGGCACAGGTACTGCACCACTACATACTTACTAATGCACAAACACTCCGCCACGCTCGGCGCACAGCTCGCTGAGGCACAGGTACTGCACCACTACATACTTACTAATGCACAAACACTCCGCCACGCTCGGCGCACAGCTCGCTGAGGCACAGGTACTGCACCACTACATACTTACTAATGCACAAACACTCCGCCACGCTCGGCGCACAGCTCGCTGAGGCACAGGTACTGCACCACTACATACTTACTAATGCACAAACACTCCGCCACGCTCGGCGCACAGCTCGCTGAGGCACAGGTACTGCACCACTACATACTTACTAATGCACAAACACTCCGCCACGCTCGGCGCACAGCTCGCTGAGGCACAGGTACTGCACCACTACATACTTACTAATGCACAAACACTCCGCCACGCTCGGCGCACAGCTCGCTGAGGCACAGGTACTGCACCACTACATACTTACTAATGCACAAACACTCCGCCACGCTCGGCGCACAGCTCGCTGAGGCACAGGTACTGCACCACTACATACTTACTAATGCACAAACACTCCGCCACACTCGGCGCACAGCTCGCTGAGGCACAGGTACTGCACCACTACATACTTACTAATGCACAAACACTCCGCCACGCTCGGCGCACAGCTCGCTGAGGCACAGGTACTGCACCACTACATACTTACTAATGCACAAACACTCCGCCACGCTCGGCGCACAGCTCGCTGAGGCACAGGTACTGCACCACTACATACTTACTAATGCACAAACACTCCGCCACGCTCGGCGCACAGCTCGCTGAGGCACAGGTACTGCACCACTACATACTTACTAATGCACAAACACTCCGCCACGCTCGGCGCACAGCTCGCTGAGGCACAGGTACTGCACCACTACATACTTACTAATGCACAAACACTCCGCCACGCTCGGCGCACAGCTCGCTGAGGCACAGGTACTGCACCACTACATACTTACTAATGCACAAACACTCCGCCACGCTCGGCGCACAGCTCGCTGAGGCACAGGTACTGCACCACTACATACTTACTAATGCACAAACACTCCGCCACGCTCGGCGCACAGCTCGCTGAGGCACAGGTACTGCACCACTACATACTTACTAATGCACAAACACTCCGCCACACTCGGCGCACAGCTCGCTGAGGCACAGGTACTGCACCACTACATACTTACTAATGCACAAACACTCCGCCACGCTCGGCGCACAGCTCGCTGAGGCACAGGTACTGCACCACTACATACTTACTAATGCACAAACACTCCGCCACGCTCGGCGCACAGCTCGCTGAGGCACAGGTACTGCACCACTACATACTTACTAATGCACAAACACTCCGCCACGCTCGGCGCACAGCTCGCTGAGGCACAGGTACTGCACCACTACATACTTACTAATGCACAAACACTCCGCCACGCTCGGCGCACAGCTCGCTGAGGCACAGGTACTGCACCACTACATACTTACTAATGCACAAACACTCCGCCACGCTCGGCGCACAGCTCGCTGAGGCACAGGTACTGCACCACTACATACTTACTAATGCACAAACACTCCGCCACGCTCGGCGCACAGCTCGCTGAGGCACAGGTACTGCACCACTACATACTTACTAATGCACAAACACTCCGCCACACTCGGCGCACAGCTCGCTGAGGCACAGGTACTGCACCACTACATACTTACTAATGCACAAACACTCCGCCACGCTCGGCGCACAGCTCGCTGAGGCACAGGTACTGCACCACTACATACTTACTAATGCACAAACACTCCGCCACGCTCGGCGCACAGCTCGCTGAGGCACAGGTACTGCACCACTACATACTTACTAATGCACAAACACTCCGCCACGCTCGGCGCACAGCTCGCTGAGGCACAGGTACTGCACCACTACATACTTACTAATGCACAAACACTCCGCCACGCTCGGCGCACAGCTCGCTGAGGCACAGGTACTGCACCACTACATACTTACTAATTTACATCGAACTAGCATACATTTTTTATCTCTAAAAAAAGGAATTTAACTCAGTCACTTATTACCTAATAACCTATGTTAATGTTTCAAAATTACCTGTTTAGTTGTAATAAATTTTCTGTGTTTGTTCCAGGCCCTTTTAGAAGAGGAGACGAAACAGAAATTGTCTCTGCAAACCAAACTGCGCAACATCGAGCAACAACTGGAACAGGCCAGGGATCAGCTCGAGGAGGAAGAGGAGGCCAAGAAGAACTTGGAGAAACAAGTGAGATATATACATACTTATAAGTAATCCAAGTTACTTTGTCAGTTTCACCATCTCACATTCATCGATAAATTAATATGGCCCAAAGTATATAAAATACCTTTTATATTCAAAATCATCGTGCACATATCGGAACTAGTTACAACATGAAGAGCTTGTAAAAATGAGTTTTGAATATTATGTCTTGGATTATAGTATACTAGCTTTTGCACGCGACTCCGTTCGCGTTGAATAGTGACTGCCTTCAGATTTTTGGTTTAAAAACTATCCTATGTACTTTCTCGCTGTACCAAATTTTCACAGAAATCGGTTCAGTAGTTTAGGCGTGAAGAAAAGACAGGCAGACATACTTAATCATAATATTATCAGATTTAACTACAGTACCAATTTTTACATTTCTATTTGCATGTATCCAGGTTGCAGCGCTAACGCAGCAAGTGGCGGACGCTAAGAAGAAGGCGGAAGAAGAGGCTGAGAACGCGGCCGCGCTCGAGGAACAACGCAAGAAGCTCAGCAAGGATGTCGAGGCTCTGCATCGGCAGATCGACGAACTACAGCAGGCCAACGACAAGCTCGACAAGAGTTAGTATCTTCTGTTCATATCTTCATAGGGTCTCAGCGTCACTAATGTAGAAAACAATCATTGTGTGCACCTGCAACGCTAGTTATTGTCGTTCTTACTCCAAATCTTAGAAAGTTTAATTTATTGGGCTGTGATTGAGCATTATCTCAATCACAGCCCTTAGCCTTAGCCTGTGATAATGCGTCCTTAAAATATCTCTAGCGCCACCTAGAATCCCAAAAAGTTTAAGATTGATATTATTACAACAACATCTGACCTTAAACTGAAGTCCTCCACTGAAAAATAAGGCTTCATATTATTTGTCGGCATCTCTATACAGATATGACAAATGAGCAACTTATATATAAAATATATAATAAATTCCAGGTAAAAAGAAGATCCAGGCGGAACTCGAAGACACCAATATTGACCTGGAAGCACAACGGGCCAAGGTCATGGAGCTCGAGAAGAAACAGAAGAGCTTTGATAAGGTAAGATTTACAAGAAAACACAGCTTTTCTTAGCTAAATTTAAATTTGACTGTTTTTTTTTTATATTTTTAAAATGTTGCCCCACATTAGAATTTTGTCCTGTATCGAGAGTGCGTTTACACAAACATAAAATCTCACATACACATTACACTCGAGACACGGAACAACAATTTGTGGATCCCACAGAGTTGTTCCGTGCTGGAATCAATCCCGCGACACGGTGCGCGGCAGTCGGTTGCCTAGTCACCGAGCCAACCGTGCAGCTGCAGAGTTTTATTCTTATTCTGTGCCGATGTTATTGCTCGCTTTAGAGTTGCGCGTATATTAATGTTTCAAAAGTGATACGGGCACAGGGAATTAAATACAGGATATCTTAAATTTGCCCATACGAGTGAATGTTATTTTGATTTTTTATGCTCTGTGTAGGTGGTATCGGAAGAGCGTGCGATAGCGGAGCGCTACGCGGCGGAGCGTGACGCGGCCGAGAGGGACGCGCGGGACAAGGAGACGCGGGTACTCTCACTCACCAGGGAACTGGACACCGCTGCCGAAAAGGTAACTATGGTCACTCAATTCTTGAATTTAGTTAGTTTAGTTGAAAGATTTAGTATTAGTGATAGTTGTTTGTTGACTCTTCTAGTCTTTTGTAACGAAAACTGTTTAAAGCCAAAAAACGAAGCAGTACCCTGAAAAAAATATACTTGAAGAGAATAATCTAACATTAGTACTTATAAATTCTTTTCAACCCATTTCCATAACCTGTGGACTTAACTTAGCCGATATTTTATTATCTAGGTCGAAGAACTAGAACGCACGAAGCGCCTCCTGCAATCAGAACTAGATGAGCTAGCCAACACGCAAGGCACGGCCGACAAGAACGTTCACGAGCTGGAGAAGGCCAAGCGAGCCCTGGAGTCACAAGTAGCTGAACTGAAGGCACAGAATGAGGAGATTGAAGACGACCTTCAGATCACCGAGGACGCTAAACTACGTCTCGAAGTCAACATGCAAGCCATGCGGGCGCAGTTCGAAAGGGACCTCCAGGTTTGTATTTTGTTTTATCATAATTGTTGTAGAAATATATTTGAAAGCAGTAGAAGAAAGTAAATGAGTAAGCATTCGTGTTTTCTGAGATACTCATCAATTTTCATGCCACTACGGGGCGTCTAAATGCGCAACAATGTGTCGAAGTTGGATGAATATTAATAATATCCTTCTTCTCCCCCAATATCCCAAACCTTTATCTCCCAAAAAGGTCGGCAACGCCCTCGTAAATCTTCTTTGTTGCCGTCCTATCATATATAAAAAAAATTAAATTATTGTATTTGAGGATCGAGTCGAGGTGTTTGTTCGATAGTATGTAGGTTTGGTAGTTTAGTAACCAGTATTACGCTGGAGCAAGTATCCACGCGAGACACAATATGTTTTCAATTGTTTGTCATATACCGGCAGACAAGAGGTTAAGTCATATACCCCCCTTCCTCTTCTAGGCCAAGGAGGAGCAGGGCGAGGAGAAGCGTCGCGGCATAGTGAAGCAGTTGCGCGACCTGGAGGCCGAGCTGGACGACGAGCGCAAGCAGCGCGCCGCCGTGCTCGCCATGCGGAAGAAGCTGGACGCCGACCTCAAGGACGCCGAGCAGGCCTTGCATCTCGCCAACAAGGTACTTGCTATTTTATTTGTTACGCTACTTTGTCGTATATGGTACGTACTGCGTAATATGCTAGTCTATTAAAATTAATTGAAGTTGGGATAACTTTTTATTAATTTTATGGATTATGTGTTTATACGATTTATTTATTTTTGTTATTGTTTCAATCATATCTTTATTAATAATTTCGTCAAGGGGTATAGCAATAACAAAATGAAATTGAAATGAAAATGAAATTATATTGATTTGTCATTTATTTTTGCATAATAATTTACTTTGTTTGGATTGCATATATCAAAACTATATTTAGACTGTAGACCATATATTTGGTTTTAGTTTGGTGGTATTGACGATTTTCCTTCCTCAAAGCAAGATGTGTAATATTATAAGTCACATTTCTCCCGAGCGAAGCCGGCGTTATTATTTACTTATCGAGAAGAGGACTGTGTCCCCCTACTAATAAAGTGTGTGTGTGTGTGTGTAGGTGAAGGAGGACGCGGCGAAGCAGGTGAAGAAGTTGCAGCAGCAGCTGAAGGAGGCGGCGCGCGAGGCCGAGGAGGCGCGCGCCGGACGCGAGGAGGCCGCCGCCGCCGCGCGCGACGCCGAGCGACGCGGGAAGGCGCTCGAGGCCGAGGCACTCGCGCACGCCGAGGAGCTCGCCGCCGCCGACCGCGCGCGCCGACAGGCCGAGGCCGAGCGGGACGACCTGCTCGACGAACTCAACAACTCCTCCGCCAAGGTAACGCGCATTACCGACATCGCATTTTATACCTACAACTTAAAATGTTGCTTATTAGCGTCTGTCAGAGGCTCTGTCCGCAGAAACAAGATAAACGACACGAAAAAGATCTAGCCCTAAATACCATACTGTAATCAATATTCGAACCAATGTTTTTGTAGATTTGTTTAATAATTATCCTTGTATCAAATAAAAAGTAACAAACATCCATTTCTTCTTACAATTAGATAAAAGGAGGCCATTTTTGATTCCTATACGATGTACACTGTAAGATAACGACGTGTAATAATATTACGATATGTTTTAAAATTAAAATGTCAATTTTCAGAGTACACTTCTTATTGACGAGAAGAAGCGGCTGGAGGCTCGGATAGCAGCCCTCGAGGAGGACCTGGATGAAGAACAGTCTAACAACGAAATTCTCAACGACAGGCTTCGGAAATCACAGGTACTATAGCAAAATACATATTTTTACTAACTTTTCTCACATTTTCAATTCAAAAATCAGTCAAATTTTACTTATTTTGTACCAAATCTTTGTAAGTAAAATATTAGCAATTTTTTAAATGCCTTAACTTTAATTGTTTCTTTTACTTCCATAGAACCAAATCGACCAGCTTACAATGGAGCTTGGCACGGAGAAGTCAGCCACGCAGAAGCTGGAGAGCGGCAAGTTAGTACTGGAGCGACAGAACAAGGAACTCAAGGCCAAACTCGCAGAACTAGAGACTGCCGCCAGGACAAAGACCAAGGTATGACAATGAGCCGTCTTACCATCATCAGCCCAATTCCGTCCACTGCTGTAGTATAGACCCAATGAATTTCAAATCAGTCGTGCGACCTGTAGAAACGTTGTCGATTAACGCCAAGTATGAGGATCCATTGAATCTATACTTAATATTATAAAACTTGGAGTTTGTTTGTCTGTTTGAACATGCTAACTAAATCTAAATCTCTGAAACTACAGGTTTTGTTTTTTTTACGAATTGAATAATTATTTTTGTGTTCATTAAATCATTTATCAAGGAAGGCTTTAGGCTATAAAACATCACGTTACGATCTGTAGGAGTCGAACAGTGAGTGAAATCGCATGGAGATTATGTTGTTTTATTATAAAAGTTTTGAAAACTCGCTGTAATAGTGTGGAGTCTTAAGTCTGGTATTTGTAACGTGACTAGATAAAAGTTATTGTTATTCCACTACCAAGTGTTTTTGGGGAATGAAAAGCTGAATGCTGGCTTTAGTTTTTGACTCCGTAGATAACGTCACTATTATTCTGATGAGGACTATTGTTTTCGAGGTCCTAGGTAACAACAATAAGCCTTTGTTTTGAAGTTAAGCTGGTCACCATTAAAGAGTTGAATGGGCCATTCATCAGCTATTGGTTAAGAAGTCAGCGATCGTAACCTTTTTTCTGCTTGCAAAATTATCCTTTCTAGTACATGAAACATGGTGATTGACTATTTTTCGTATTACCAGGGCGTGATCACCTCCCTGGAGCTGAAGGTGGCTAACCTGGAGGAGCAGTTGGAGGCGGAGTCCCGCGAGCGCCTCGCGCAGCAGAAGGCGTCGCGCAAGCTGGACAAGAAGATGAAGGAACTCGCGCTGCAACTCGACGAGGAGAGGAGGCATGCCGACCAGTACAAGGAACAGATCGAGAAGGTAAGCTGTCATAGTAGCTAAGTTAGAAGGCCTTCCGGAAGATATCCTACGGAATAAAAACCGTATTGTCATCGCTTGGTAGTCGCGTCTTGAAGATCCCAATTAGGTCACAGTATTTTGTAATTGCTGTTTATCTCTTAGTAATGATTTGATGTTATAAACTGTTGAATATTTAAATATGTTAATTTCTGGCTATATCTGTATCTTATGTTATTTAAAGTTGCGCTCCATTACGATTTTCTCCTGTGTCGTGGGTGCAGTGAGAAACATAAAATTTCACACACGCATCACACCCATACCCATATTTGGCACCATACGTACGAAACTACCTAGTATAAAAATAGGATAAAATATAGCGGTAATTTATTGCATTCCAGATGAACGTCCGCGTGAAGGCTCTGAAGCGACAACTGGACGAGGTGGAGGAGGAGGTGCAGAGGGAGAAAGTCGGCAAGCGCAAGGCGCAGCGCGAGCTCGAGGACATGCTCGAGACTCACGAGACCCTCACACGAGAGTGCAACAACCTGCGGAACAAGCTCAGGTAACTACCGACTGCGCCATGCATACTCACTGAAGCTCTGTTCCAGCTCTTGCCGAGGCCCCACGACAACATACCAAATGGATCATTAGAAATTGATCCTAAACATCATCCTGTTTATCCCCTACCATTTAGAGAACAAAAGTATCTCCCAGGCTTCCTTTGTAAACTAACTATCTTTGTGTACATCCTGATTAAATATAAACCATCCAACATGTCCACCACAGTAAGAGATGAAAGTGTTGTATTATATTTCCGCTAGGCCGTCGTTTGCGGATGACGAAACGACTAGCGAGTGGGGGAGTGAGTAAGCGAACTACGGGCGAGCGACTAGCGGCAGGTACACTGGTCTACACGCGCCCCGGGACTCACGGGCGAGCGAGCATTCGACGATACATGTGCAATGGGAACTACCGCTTTTATTGACAGTCACTGATCGTCATGCTTGTGTTCCTTCACTCTTACAGTCATCGAATGAACGATAACATCACTCAAACATAAAACCTCATTCATTATTGTGCTGTTTCTTTTTAGGAATTTTAACAAAATTCCTTTTCGACTGGTATTTTGAATGGTGGCTGTGATTGGGAGCCTGCGCGTCTAGGTCGAGATAGCGTGGGTTGTTGCTTGGAATAACTGTGTTCATTGTGTCGTCCGGTTTCGATGTGTGTTACTTATGGAAATAGAATGTTTGGCGTTATATTAATTGTAATTGGAACATGAATGAAGTTTTGGTTAACTGCGACTGTAATTTGTTTGGAGTTACTATATTGTGTGTTTATCGTTTCCCAGACGGCAGGGCGGCGGCATCGGTCTGTCGGGCGCGTCGTCGTCGTCCCGCATGAAGCGCACGTCGCTGGCGCCGGGCGCCGGCTCGGGCGACGAGTCCTTCGACGACGTCAACGACACCACCAACAGCGTCGAATAATCACACACCTCTCCTTACGTCACGTCACGTCATGTCTCGTCACGTCACGGAACGCTCGCCACTGCAAACATCCGTCACCTGACGCGGCAGTACCTAGTGCCGCCCCGAGCGGCGCAGTACCGCGACCCACATCGCGGTACTGCGCCGGCCGGGAGTGCCGAGCGAGGTCCGGTGACGTCACGCTACGACACGTAACACTACATGTAACAGCACATGTGAGGTAATGTCTTCTTTCACTATTTTATTCAAGTATTCTAAACTGTCGTCCAAATGCACGCGTTTTCTGTACCGCAATAATCCAACGACCAAGTCAGTTCTAGCTCGGCGCTGGAGTGTTGTGGTAGACCCACTCAGCTAGAGGGGTCACAGGAATATTATCAATATGGCGCACATATTGCTAATATTGTTTTATACATTGAACGATGTCAAACGTGATTAACACCAGTTTAGTGACTATTTGACTTTAGGCTAAGTAGTTATTTTTGAAATTTTATTGTTATTTCTTTGTAACTGTTCTATCTTTGTCGACGTACTTAATTATTGAAGAATACATTTGTTCATATGCTGCTCTTACATGTAGCTCTAGTAGTACTACAATCGTATTTTTGTATATAAATCTTGGGTGAGGGATTATGATATTGTAAACCCGTGTTCACGTTAGCCGGAGTGTGATGTAGGACTGTACATTAGCGTTACAAAGTTACGATTGTATGCGTGCGGCCCACAAGTCAATGTAAATCGTGTTAATGTATGGATATAGCGAACAGCTGAGAACGCATAGGCTTTTGTATCTAATATACGTTTTCTTTCATTGTATAATATTATTATATATGTACGTGAAATTTTAATATCATTATGAAATATTTTGAGTACATTTTTTCAGTTTTAGGTGTATGAATATGTACGCTAATTTATATGTCAATATAATAGTTTTACTAATGCATGCAAAACGACGTAGTGGTAGCTGCGGGCAACCTATGGCGTACAGGTTCCTACGTCTAGAACAACCACGCGGGTGCTCAATTTACACTAAACAAATACTGCATTTAAACAGTCGAATCTCTCAACACAATAGCAATTGGTGATATACCCATCCCAGTATTAAACTATACATTCCTAACAATCGAGATTTTCACTTTGCCCAGACCAAGTCGGACGGGTAGATTGTTAAATTACTCATTGGGTGATATTTGTAATGAAATTTTTAAAGTATTATTAAAATGTGGCAAAATATTACTTATTCTGATTGCATTTAAACGCGACTGAGTAACCAAGACTGTTGTTGCGATATCTGACTCCCCTCCATTACCCAACGTACCGTTTGCGAGATTTACCGCGTCACCGCCGAGCGCAGTCCGCCGGGCGAGCTCGGTGCTCGACACCTACAATGTAAATATATCAGTGCGAGTCACTGAGCGCTTAGTTGCCATACAAATTTTAATGATAGTTATAAGTAAACATGTGAGCTTTTCATGTGATGGGGTGTGACGCCGCGCTCGACATAAACTCACTTAACCATACATAGTCGGCTCAGGTTTTTGGAAATATCATTGAGCACAAAGTATAATAATTTTGAATGAAGCTAAATAAAAGTATTTGTGCAAGCAGCCTTGCTCAAAGCTCTGAGCTGCGTCGGTCGCATGCGATGGGCGGGCGATGGCGCGTCACACCTCGTGTAAGTGTTACAATAAAGTGTCGTACCATCCCGTAGCATGTTGAATGTAAATACACCGAGCAGGTGGTGTCATGTAAATTTGTTTACATAAATACAAAACGGTATTATTTGTGTCTGCAGGCGAGGGTTTGCGCTAGAACGGCTTGCTCTTATACACTTAGGTAAGACTCGTAGTAATAAATTGTGGCCTTAAGTTTTGTTTATTGTCGACTTAATACGTAAAATGGATTGGAATCGTCTCTTGTAACAGAGGCCTAACTTGTATCGTGCGAGCATTTTTTTATCATTATTTACCAGAGTCTTCATGACCACTTTTTTATTCATTATTATAGTTTCCCGAATAATAATATTAAATTTAAATGTAAGTAAACATTGAAGCATAAACTTATTTTACATAAATATTATATTTAATTATTAACAATATTGATATAATTGTAAAATTGGCCATAGGTTGTAACAAGTTATCAGTTGGCATGCCAATTAAACAATTTTTCATGATTTTTATATTATTTGTTTTATTTCAACCCACATCCGACGACATTCATGAAATTTTATTCACAGCTGTTCTATTACTTAAAGGGATTAAAGTGAGTGTTAGTGTAAGAGAGTCGTGCTTCAGCACGAATGGGTTAGATTGACTGGATTGATACCACGGCCTCACAGAACACCTGCCGGTGTGAAATAACCACTGCCTCACAGAACACCAGCATTAAGTACCGTAGCGTTGTTTCTCTGTCTTACTAAGGTTACCAGATGCCCAATATTCCCCCCTTCTCCTACCCTCAAGTCCTGGAAATCCCTTAGCCCAAAAAGCCGACAACGAACGCTTTCCATCAAGTGAAACTTACGATCGTTTGGCACTCCATCATATAGGATCTAGAGTCGTAAATAGAAATGCAACACGTTTCTCTAGCACCTACTCCCTTATTTGAGTACTCTCTGTGTCTATATTTCTCTAGTATCTTACAATGCTTTGACCTCATAAAATGTGTCAATTGCTTCCATGAGATGCTTTTTTTTAAAATAAAACGTTGCCCCACATTAGGATTTTCTCCTGTGTCGTGGGTGCGTTCACAAACATACAATTTCACATACACATGACACCCAGACCCGGAACAACAATTTGTGGATCACACAAACAGTTGTTCCGTTCGGGACTCGAACCCGCGACACGTTGCACGGCAGCCAGTTGCCCAGCCACCGCACCAACCGTGCAGTCAAATAATAAATGCTTAAAATAAAATTTCGTAATACATAGTATCGTAGTAGCAGTTGCACAACGCGTCGTGGGGGTTCAACCACCGCACGGAAATGTTCCGTTGGTCCAGGTCCATAAATGTGGTGTGTGTTTAAAATAACATTACTTAAACACACCCGCGACACAATACCTGATATCGATAACCTAGTCCTATAGAATGTAGGATTCAATAGGAGAATCAGAAGATTTCAATGCATGACTTATGAGGTATTCGGCACGAATGGGTCGGCTCGACCGGAGTGATACCACGTCCTTACAGAATACCGGTGTGAAACAACCCAGCGTTGTGTTTCGCCGTGTGAGTGAGGTTACCGGAAGCCCAATCCCTCCCCTTCCCCTATCCCTTCCCGATCCTTTTATTCGCAAACCCTATCCCCAAAAGGCCGGCAACGCACTCGTAACTCATTTGGTGTTGCGGGTGCCCATGGGCGCCGCTGATTGCTTACCATCAGGTAATCCGTCTGCTCGTTTGCCGACTTATACCTTAAAAAAAGACTGCACGGTTGGCACGGTGGCAGGGTTGCCTTACAACGAGTAGCGGGTTCGATTCCCGCATGGAACAACACTTTGTGTAATCCACAAATTGTGGTTTTGGGTCTGGGTGTAATGTGTATGTGAAATTGAATGTTTGTAAGCGCACCCACGACAGGAAAAATTCATAGTGTAAGGCAAAAAAAAAGAAGCTTCACGAAACAGTCACTCCGGTATGATAAGTTGCCTGCTAACATCTCCGCAGCGTCGATGCCCCACTATGAGAGCGGGTTTCCAGAGGTGGAGTGGAACATAGGGAATAACTGGGTAATTTGCGGTGCTCTGCTTGATTGATTTGCTAACGTTGTGATAAAATCGCATCTTATGCGGTGACGACACGTGGGAAGAGTTACCGTGACAATACTACTGTGACGGCTGATGTTTTTTAGGCTGCCACAATCTCCACAAATAGCTGCAATGCTGGGCTGTATAGTATATAAAACCATGGAAATACCGAAAATCTTAGGTCCAGCGAGACTTACGGACATGAATATTTCTCTTTACTATTCTTCGTCTTTGTTATTTAAGGAGAACCTCAAAAAGGGGAACTGATATAACCCTCGTTGTCAGATAATCTAAATAACAGCATAATTATTGATTATTTACCCATACATAATAATTTGAATGAGTCGATAAAAGCTGTCAAAGAAACGTCAATGTCTGAGCGAGAATTTGACATTACCTACGTAATAGATATCGTACTGTGTCAAAAGATAATGTCAAGTCGAACTTTATAGTACGTGCGGCTGTATTGGTAAATGTAGCTTATTTTCTAATTACTTCTGTCAGAATTATTGGAAAGCTGTTATCTTGTTACATTCGCATTCACTATCGATATTCTCAACGTAATCTTTCATTCAAAATGGATCAAATAGACGAATTTTTCGATGTCGCTTTATCACTGGTTAAATCGGCCGGAAACCTTATAAGTGAACATGTAAACGGCTGTAAAGTGTTCGAGAAGAAGTCCTGTGATATTGACCTTGTCACTGAAATAGACAAAAAGGTCGAAGAAACGCTTATTGGCGGTTTATCTAAACAATTTCCTACACACAAGTTTATTGGTGAGGAATCTGTTTCTTCTGGAGCGAAGTGCGAGCTAACTGACGCCCCTACTTGGATCATAGATCCAGTGGATGGTACACTCAACTTTGTCCACGGTTTTCCTCTGTGTTGCATATCTGTTGGTCTCGCGATCAACAAGGAATGTGTAGCTGGTATTATATACAATCCTAACTTGGGCCAGCTCTTTACTGCTAAAAAGGGTCAGGGAGCATTTCTGAATGGTAGGCAAATACATGTATCACAAGTGACAGAGCTGCGCAATGCTTTAGTTGCTTTTGAAGCTGGCACAAGTCGTGATGAGGAGAGATGTAGAATTGTGTTTGAAAATTACAAACTTGTTGTAAACAATGGTCATGGCTTGCGTTCATTGGGCTCTGCTGCGTTGAATATGGCGATGGTGGCTATGGGTGGGGCTGATGCCAACTTTGAATTTGGAATCCATGCTTGGGATATTGCTGCAGGAGATATACTGGTAAGAGAGGCTGGAGGGGTCTGCATAGACCCTGCTGGCGGGCCCTTGGACCTATTATCGCGCCGAGTACTCTGTGCTAGCACTGCAGAGTTGGCTCAGGAGCTGTCCAAGACTCTAGTGCAATTCTATCCAGAGAGGGATTAATGTATAATTATGTGAATTGTAATTTCTGCATGTACAACCTAGTTGTAAAATGTAATCAGTAATGTTTACCTTATTCTGTAACCAGGGAGTACCAGTCCATTGTGGATACAATTGAAAGTACCTACTTAAGCAAAATATAGTAATATTATTAACATGGTGGAATAATGTACTTAATATCCTAACATCAATTGTGATCAAGGAGTACCTGTGATTTGTTATTGTTCTCAGTAAGTTGTATCAGTATAATATATCTCAGAACCGTTGTGTGATGTCAGGCAAATAATATTGTGGTATTACTCTGATACATTTACCTATTCATGGTAAAATAAATTCCATTGTGAAGCCAAAGAATACTTATTTATCAAAATGATTGAAATGAAAACAAGTTGTTGTATCATTGTTAAATTATTTTATTCACATTGTAAACTTGTATACTAAAACCTATGAAATACATTACGCAATCAGTATTTGTTAATGTCCTGGAAAAGTATTTCATTAAGAAATTCAATTTGTTAATTCAAATAAAAGTTTATTTAGAACTTTGTTCTTATTAAATATTTATGGAAAATGTAAAAAAGGGAATGTGACATTTGATCTGTTCATGTGTATACACACAGTAAATAATAATATTAATAATTTTAATGCAATTTATGTAATCATAGGATAGATACTAGGTATTAAATTATAAAATTGCATTAATTGGTAAATTAAATAATTATTTATTAAATTTCTCAAATTATTAGGTTTTCTATAGTTTTAATAGATACAATGTTAATAGCAAATAATGATGTCCCTTATTGTGACAATATTAACAAATAAAGATTTGAATAATGATAAAGATTGTTGAAAATTTTCATTTACTTATTACATAAATTATAATTAAAAGCAATCATTTAATTAAATTCAAACAGTCTTTAGTCGTATTTAGCGATTATGTCAGTCTGTCTTCATAATGTCATAGATACTACTACTTATTTAAATTGTAATGACGAGATCTAGTTAGTAATGTCAGTCAATGTTATTATCATAACGTAACATATTTTATGTACCTACTTATATGCATAAGTAATGTATTAATAAATAAAATATATTTTTTGTTCAATTGGTGCTATTATTTAAAAATTATATCTAGTTTCCAGTAACTATTAAGTTTTTAATCATTCAGTTGTTGCGACATCAAAACTTATGTCAATACCTCCTGTTTCGTCTGTAGAAGTCATTCGGCAATTCATGGTATCTAAGTGGTCATTTTTACGCTATATGTACTATATAGTTTTTGGTCGATCAGTTTTAATCAAGTCAGTCAGTCAATTGTTCAGTCGGATCAGTCAGTAACTTGGTCAAGTCAGTCTGTCGTTCATTTAGTCAGTCAGTCAGTCATTTATTTATTTACTGAGTCAGTCAACTCATATAGGATTTAATAGTAATAAGCTAATCTTTTAATTGCAGTACAGAAGGTATTCGCCTTTTGTGCCTAATTTTTGAGTCAGTAATAGTCAATTGAGAGTCATTTGTAGTCAAGTCTTATTCATGCCATAATGCGTCCTGATTTTTATATAGCAAAATCAACATCTTGACCACAGATACATTCTCACAGGTCTTATATGTATAGATTTTAGTACAAACTCAGTTTTTTCCCTAATTCAAGTCGAGTTTTGTCTGTCATTTCAAGTCATTTGATAAAATTGTCAGCTTATTTTAGTCAGTCAGTTAAGTCAGGTTTGTATTGGCTAGTCATGGACTTATCTTGAAAGGTTTTAGACTAGTTTAGTTTAGAAATTATGTGAACATAGTATGCAGAATGCTGATGCATCTTCTTAAATCTAGTGTATTTAGTAGCAATAGTTCCGTATTTTTTTTAGTCCAAGTCATGTCGTTAACTTTCAGTCAAGTAAGTAATTCCAGTATCAAGCCTTAATTATTTAAGATTAATATTAATTACAATCAGGTGTTGCTTAAAGTGCAAATTCATTAAAACTAGTTTGATAATATTGGAGATAAGCTAGTCAACGTAGCATGTTAAATGTTTAATGTCATCGTTACGTCCATATTGTGTCACTTTTTGTTTTAGTTTATAAGATTGATATAGGTAGGTAGTTAGGTATCCATATAAGTAGGTACATGTTATTGTTACCGAGTCCTTGAGTCCGTCTATTGTCACAGTCATGATGTTTTTCGTAGTGTCATAGTCATCATTAGTCATTCCGCGATTCGGCAGTTTCTTTTAATTTTTAAAAGCTTATCTATACTTCATCCGATTTCGTTTGTTTTTAATAGGGAATCGAACAAGTAGTCGGAAGCACTTTTTATTTTATACTTTTAAACAAAAATTCTTTTGTTAGGTTGTATATTTAGTTTTGTCTTGTCCGATCCCTTATTAAGTGGTAGTATCACTTATAACTTAATAATCTTTTATGTAAACCTAGCTTCAATTTAGAATTCCCTATTAAAATATCACGCAATAACAGGACTTATTCCTGTTGATAGACAACAATGTCTACACAATGTCTTTACATCTAGTACTTGGGTTAGGCAAGATTATCTAAAGCTGAAGCAGTTCTCATGGTCTTCCGATACCCGGTCTTCGTCTTCTGAAACTGTTGAATGCGATGGGTGTTGGTATTTCCTTTAGAGCATAAGGATCTGTCTTGATTGCCGGCATTTTATGCTGCTCGGGTAGGTCAGAATTTTCTTCGTAGACTGCCCAATGCGAGGCACTGAAATAGAGGGCAATTTTTATTGGCATTCAAATGGTAAGCAACATTGTTTAGCTAAGCATACCTATGTGTAAGTATTTGTGGGTAATAGAAGTTACATTAAAGAGTAATATATCTGTTAAAGTGGGAAAATGCATTATTCCGGCAATAAAAACAAACAGAAGGAACAAACTTCACTCTATGATGAAGCTAAACGCTCATGCAAATGTCTAAAACTTGGGTGGTCAGGCTTGTTTTTTTAAGTTTAATCAGTACTTAGTTAAACTTAATTGCGTGGAACAGAACTATGCAATGCACTTCAAATTCAAATAATGCATTAATTAGGGTACTGTACTGACTCAGTTCTATAAATTAAGTATATCAAACAGATAAATAATAGGTAGGTACCATACTCAATTAGAATTTGGATTTTACAACATATGACTTTTATTTTATTTGATTTTTGACACAATTTGTAAATGTGACAGCCTCGATATTTAGGCATCTTTCCTATTTCTATATTTTAAGTCGATGTTTGGGATTTAAAAAACTATCAAACTCACCTGTTCTCACTCGGTATGACTTGGAAAGCCACGGATGGAGTTTTCGCCGGACTTGAAATTGGCTTTATTCTGTTTTTATGCCGTTCCTGGGCCTTAGATTTTACTTCGACCTCGTCCAATGAAGCCATCTTGTCAATAGCTGACCTTTCTTCTATTTTTTGATTGTCAGCAACGTTGTAAGTTTTATGATTAATTTCTTTCTTTTCATCTTCGTTGGTAGGTCTTGGAGTGCTTTTGTCATCGTCATAGTATTTATGTAAAACGTTTCTTATATAATAGTATTTATTTGTCTGAATCGGGACTTCATCGTTTCGTCGGGTCGGTCTTTGTAAGTAAGGTTTTGTTGCAGTCTCATAAACGTAAAAAGTCGATAGTTTCATGTTTTTGTCGTCATTAACGTCAAACGTCGAGAAATCTTTACTTATAGTCTCAGCTTTATGTCTGTCAGTCACTTCTTTCTCAGTTTCCTCTTTAGCAGCAATATGTTCGTCAGTCATCTTTTTCTCAGTCGTACTAGCTTCACCTTTGTAAGTCCCTACGTAACCAAATGTCACTAGTTTGTATAAGTCAGTCGTGCTTTCAGTTTTAACGTCTGGTTTGTCAGTCACTTTGTCTCTCGGGGTCACAGTCTCGTCATTAGATCTAGCGGATGAAGGATAATTATACTTAGTAGTGTGAGTAGGTCTATTATATCTGTAGTTGTTTTGTTGACTGTCTTGTCTGTTGTAGTAGTAAGGTTTATTAGGTCGTCTGTAAGTATCGTCATAAGTCTGGTAAGTCACTTTGACCACGTCTCTGTCAGTCATGGGTCGTCCTGTAGTGTGTCGTCTAGTCGATTGTCGCCAAGACTCAGTGGGTCTCGGCACATAGTTTATCAAGTAAGTATATTTGTCAATGTTCTCTGTCACAGTTATCACTGGTCGTCGGTTGGGTCTATTGTATTGTGGTCTTTTATGCGCTACGTTGTTTATAACAACCGATTGCACTTGATGAGTGTCTTCTTCATCGTCATAGTCGTATTCATCATATTTAGTTGCAGGTCTACGTCTAGAGTCCATTTTAAAGTCATCAAATCGTCGGCTTTTGTTTTTGAAGTCAAGTTTGTCGTCAATCTGTACGTCACGTCTAGTCACGGTGGGTTTAGTCGTCATGTTAGGTTTAGGCGTCGTAGTCATATCATTAGTCAAAGTCAAAGTCAAGTTAAGTTCGTCACTTTCGTTGTCTTTCTTTAGTTCAGTTAAGTTAAGTTTGTCCGTCAAGTTTTCTTTAGTTAAATTTTCAATAGTCATGTTGTTAACAGTTATGGAGTTAGTGTCAGGTTTAGTTTTGTTAGGTTTTAAGGCACCCTTTGGAGCAGTCCTTTTAGTAGTGGAAGGTTTTGATGTTGTTGTGGTTTTCCTAAGATGTTTTTTAGTAGTCTCTTCAGATTTGCTTATATCGTTATCAGTTTCAACATCCTCATCTATTTCGACCCAGGGAGATAAGTCAAAGTTATTGAGTAGTCCGTTCTGGCAGGATATCCTGTCATTGTCAGGGTTGTCAGTTGAAAGAAAAACGAAAGGCTGTACAGTGTCTATGCTGTCTAATGTACGGCATAGAATTTGCGCGAAAGAGATCCTACGAATTTGTTGAAGTTGAGCTGGGGTAAATGATGATTCAAAGCCACCATTTTCGTACCTGCAAACGCAAAGAAATTTTATAAATATTTTAACTAAAAATGCCTTTGTTGAATTTTCTAAAGAACTTTATAATTTACCAAAATCGATCTCCTTTTCTGAGATTACTGAACTGCTGTGCTATGATGCAGGCGAACGTTGGCCCCACAAGACCACCAACTACTGGTCTCTCTGCCATACCCGCGGTGAATAGATCAATGTCGTCTACGTGCCTGGGAAATTATATGTTATATTAATATTATACTTAGTAGACAATTACAACTTTTTGGAGCCATTTGTAAGATCACATGTCTAAAATCAAAAATTTTACTAAGGTGATGTATCAAATCCTAATTGAACTGAATTTTTCACCAGATTGCTTCAAGGCTTCCCAAAATTGTTTACCGACCTGTACAGTGCCTTCATCTTCCTCGCAGCCCTTGCTGGCATTACCCTAAGCAGGTCTTCAAAGTCTTCAATAGTAGACAACCCACAAGGTTCTCTCCATGATGTATACGGAGGAACTCCATGGTCTCTCCCCCTCTGAATGTTAATAGCTGCGAGATCCATTCCAAAGTCGAAATGAGGAGTTTGGAAAAGATGGTTGGTGAGTTCTCCCGTGATGAACTCATCGCGTTTCTGTATCGGCTGGTTCAGCATACCGAGGAGAAGACGGTCTACTGCTCCGATAGACCAGATGTTCGAGGGGTTAGTTAGTTCGTCGTGGAGAGAAACATCTAGAAAAGAATATTTAGAATTTTGTAATGTCATCAAACGTGACGTGGAAGTTAATGATAAAACAATTTTAGCAGTTTATTGCCTACAGATCAAAAACATACGATAGCTTTAGATAAGAAATAACATAGATATTTTTATCGACAAGATAAAATCAGAAGTACTTTTTTATTTATAAATTTGATACTCACTGTTACTCATAGGTCTGTGGAACCTATCGAATCTAACCATGGAAGACTGCACGAGGCTGTGGCCGAACCTGAACGCTGCTGAGCCAAACGAGCTAGCTGGACTAGGGTTGATCTTAGGATTGTAACCTTTAAAGTACCCTTTCTTCTGCAGTTCCAGCTCAAAGCGATGCATCACCTCAGAACCTGAGAAGGATAGTTTCAAATAAGCAGTATTTAAAATAGGTTGGTATATTGACACATTTAAGTGTGGAAGAGCTATGTTTTGGCACGAATGATGAGCGGCTCGACCTCAGTGATACCATACATCACGATCCTTCCCCCCAATCTCTAAATCTCTAAAACCCTAATCCCCAAAAGCTCGGCAATGTTCTCGTAACACCCCCGTTGTTGCGGGTGTCAATGGGTGGATCAGATAACCCGCATGCCTGTGTGCCATACTTTCACATAAAAAAAGTCATTTTTAGTATCGTAAGTTATTATTGGCAAAACGATTTGATCGAATCACGAGTACTAAAAAGTATAATTAGATTCTTCTTTAGGAAACCTCAAATAGTAATAGAAAAGGGCTTGGAATTATAGTGACACGTGTATTTTTCTAGACTTTAATGTTTCTAACTCACCCAGCACAATGGGCAGGAACTCTCTGTAAGTAATGTGCTGTATCATGGCTCCCACAATCTTTCGCGTCTCCTGGTAGATCTTCTCGTCACTCCAGTGTGGGTTCAGGTGTGTCAGCTCTTGAGCCATTCTGAAAGCGAAGAACAAGATTGTTCTCATTTGGAACTACGGAAATTTTACTTTCTTTAAATACATTATTGTAATGTTTTTAATCTTGAATGACATTATTTATCTATCTATTTATTTATTTATTATAAGGTAGGCTTATGTATATGCTAGCTTATGTATACAAAGTGGTTTAAAGTATTGGTTATAGGAGGTTATAGGAAGTAGGTCATATACATTAGCCAGTTACATTAGAATGGAATTCATTCAGGATTTGGATTTAAATGTTCGATCCAATGTTTATGGATCACATGACTTATGTTGGGTACCATGGTTAAAGATAAAATATCATTTTTTTAATAACAATTGTTTTACCTGTTGTGTTGCCTCAACCACACGATATGGGCAGCCACCAGCCCCGGATGCTCATTGACCCTGGCGTCTCCAGACTTGAAGCAGTCAGTGGACACGGCTCCCTTGCGGCAGAGCTCATCACGTCGTTCTGGTGGAAGAACTGGTCGACGTTGCTGAACTCTTCCGTATTGAAGCATGCCTGGTGAAAATAGTCAATAAATTATTTCAGAAACTATTGATCACCAATATTGTTTTGTATAAGCCAAAATCTTGGCAAAAAATTGTTTGTGTCCTCTATTTTATTTCCCCTCTTATATTTGTTCTTGGTCACCGAGTCCTTGCTTCGCACCAACAGCTTGATTTTTTTTAAACTTTGCCGCACACTAGGTTTTTCCCCTGTGTCGTGTATTTCTCTCCACTACCCTATGGTTGACCGTTAGGGAATGCCTTAAGGCGTTAAGTCCGCCATTCAGACTGTTTTGTGTGAATAAGAAATAAAATATAAAATATAAATAAATAAATAACAAAGCGATACTTTAGATTTTGATGTACGATTATTGTATTATTTATTCGTATATATGTATCCTGACTTTCATGAAGACTTTTTCGATATTTAATTTAGATAGAAAATTATTAGAATTTTTATTTATTTATACAAAGAGAAACGAATTTACTTAAAAGCCACCCTTAAAGCTATAACTTTAAAGTTCTACTTACCGTTTCTGAACAGCCTCAACTTGTCAGACTTTGTGGCGGAACTGCCGTAAAGCGGTGACCCGTCAATGTAGGCAGACACTTGGTTCAGTTGTTCTCGCCAGCCGAGGGCGCAGTCGTCGCGGGGTGCTGGTGCTGAGCGGACGAAGTCCAGGCACCGCACGCCACGAGGACCGTAGAACGGGTCTGATGCTGGTACTGGGATCGGAAAGCATTCTGGATGCTACGAAACAAATGATAAAAATGGTTGAAAATGAGCTATGGAAACGTGAACCTTTTTCTTTCAAACCACTGAAAATGGAAACCAAGGATATTTTGAAAAATATCTTAGATAGTACTAAAATTGTTTTCATTTGGTAGCTAACTATTATGAGCTTACCATAAACTCTTTAGGAACGAAATCCTTCCCTCCATCCTTGCAGCACCTTGGCACAGATCCATTGAACCCTCTGGACTGTGACGAGGACGTCACATCATGATCCAAGAACTGCCCCCACTGCATCAACAAGTGAGTCACGCCAATTGTCTCCGCATTCCTATCTTCGTGTATGGTGGAACTGATTTCTCTTGCTGAAGGGAGTTTGGAACCGAAGATGGACCGCCTCGCAGCCTGGAGACCATCAGAGTAGGAAGGTGGAAGGAACCGCTGGACAGGAGTCATGGTGGCTCCCCATCGGGGACGGTTGATGTTGTTGCATGTGCCATCGTGGGTGCGGTATCTAGAAGAATATAGTCATTGATCAAGCTTTAAGGTACTGTCAAAGATTGCTTATTAATATTTTTCTGGTGTAAAGTTGAACATGCTGTAAAATGCGGTGCAATAATTTTTTGATTTGACAAAGTGTGTTTAATATAGAAAACAATTATTTACCCGAAAGGTAATGAAATGTTAACTTCTCTTATGATAAAATGTGTCACTATTAAACAGTAGTAGTTATAGGAGGTATCCGTCAGTAAGAGTCTGACAGTATCCCTTTCAATCTCCCAAGGGCTCCCAAATGTTTAAATATTTAAGACCTGTACTACACATACCTATGATCCACAATAAATGTTTGATTGATTGATTGATTGATTGATTGAGGGCGGTAGGTCTCCATGAAAAAAATAATAAGAAGCATCCAAGACTGCTATCTGCTATGTTCCTTATGGATTTGCTTAAAGACAAAAGCTTACCTTTTAGAAGCAGGAGGACATTTAGGAGCTCCCCTCAGAGGACAGTTCTGCATCAGTGGCGACTGCCTCATCATGCTGGCTGTCGGGAACTGAGTTTCTTCCTCGCGCCCTTCCAGACCCTCGCCATTGCCACCGCTGTAACAAATAAACAAAAATTTAGAGTTACATTTTTCTAGAAAAATGCGTAATTTTCTGTCCTATTCTGAGCTTGGTTGGGACCAGCACGTAGTAGGTATTAACCAGATAAGATAGAAGCAGAAGGTCATGTAAGGTTTAAAGTTGCTATCAGCATCAACAACCTTCACAGGAACTTTTTCTATGTATAAGAGTTTTGCAAGAATTTCCAAGCCTTTTTTGGGTTTGAAAAAAAAGATAGCATTTAATAAAAAAAGAATTTGCCTTGTCATATAGTATTTATAATTATATAGCGCACATGTTCACGTGATTGACATATAGAATGAAGTCTTATGTTTATGTACATATGTTGATGGTCGCGTGTGGTACGATCAAGAACCAATTAATTATCTAGCTCGGTGAACCGCAGGCATCAATACGATATTCGATAAAACCGCACATTTGATTTAATTAATGACGCAAGAATCTTAATTATAGACATCTTTTCTGTAGAAACATGATATAATTTGAATGGTTTTTTCGATTTTCGTGTTGTTACTTTAAGAAGACATTTTTAGTTAATTTTTATGTTTAACGGATTTTTCAGGTAATTAATTGACGAACTTCTAATTCTAAGAAATATCAGCCCCTAATGTGGCTTGTAACTAGTTAAGTTCCTCGCCAAAAATTTTTCAGAATAAACCTTTAAGCATTAACCAGCTTAAGTGCTCGACCGGATTGATACGACGGCCTCACATAAAACCTTCGTGAAACAACCACAACGTTATATTTCGCCGTGTGAGTGAGGTTACTGGAGGCTCAATCCCTACCCTTCCCCTATCCCTACCCAATTTTTAAATATCCGCAACACTTATTCCCAAAAGGCCGACAAAGCACATGTAACTCCTTGGTGTTGCGGGTGTCAAAATGCGGCGCCGATTGCTTACCATCAAGTAATACGTCTGCTCGTATAAATAAACTGATCCCATAAAAAAATAAATAATAAAGGTGAAGAAAACAAGCATCGAAACCTTCGATCAATAATAAGTTCTTTATTAGTGATCGATGATCGAAACAATACTTGTTTATATGTGAAACAGCAGCTATAGATATGTCAAATAATTTTCACGAATAAGTACCTATGTAACTATGTTTATACATTTAAGTAAATTAACCAAAAATACTTGTGAAGGTTTAAAACAACCTTGTAACTAACGTTTGACTATACATACTTATACATATTTGCACAGCCTTAAACATTGAAGGAAAATAATTAAAATAACATGTCCGTTACTAAAACTATAAACCTTCAAATGAGGTTTTCCTTGATCCTTCAGTCAGTGTATGCAAAAAATGCTATTATTTAAATAGAAGCTTTTTTTTGGTATGCAGCTCCTCTTATTATGAACCTCTATAGGTACCAGTTACCGGACTACGTAGATCCTTAGTTTTTTATTAAAAGCAAAGCATTCAAATGCTAAAGTAGATATTTGTATAATTATCTCTATCGATTTCGATAATTTGTATAATGTTGAAATATGTGACTATTATAAGCATACTCCAGTTACATATTTACTAAAGAAACACAGACAGGAAACAAAGACGTAAATATTGTAATTGAATAAACATAATTAGGTTTACATACTAGAATTTGGCAAATATGTTATCTACGCATTGAATTATTCACAGACATATATAAAAATAAATGTTAAAACGTGTAAAAAAAGGAGAAAAGTCAGACTAATTTGTTGTTTATAAATGCAGATTAACTCATTTAATTTAGAATTGAAATTGGCTTAAAAAGAATTCGAAATATTATTGCGGGGCGTAGTTATCTGCTCAATCTGCTTGCAAAAACAAACAGACAACATTGCAAAACGCAACCGGATTCAGACACGGATTTAAATGTATCATGAAGACCCGACAAATATCACTAAATGCGTTTATTTTGCAACTAAACTGAGTCTAAAGGTCGCATCTAATTATCCACAATTATGACTCCTAACAACATCGTTTAAGGGTGATAATCGTGTGTATTCCGGTGTTTATTAAGAATATATGTTTATATTAATATTGTCAAGGTTACATATTAGCATAATTGTTAAAGCAAAGATATATACAAGGGAAAGTGTTTCATTATGTAAATGTAGTTTCGAAAATCGATGGGTGATGTCCGCACGTCTGTCTGTGGTGAAAGCGATAAAAGACTCGCGCTGTTTTGAGTTTTATCGATTTGAAATTGTTTTCTTTTTTTTGTTATTTATTGATGGTAATGTAGATAATATAATATCATGCTGCATTTAATTTTTTTGGTGAATTCAGTTTATAAGAAGTTTTTTTGCATTTGTTAAAACTGTTTGACGGTTGTTTAATATGTTTTTTAGCTAGGCAAGCCCTTTGGATTGCATTAAGTAAATTAGTTTAACCAAATATTTACCTCCAAATGTTCGTTCATAAAAAGCAAAAGTGAATACTGGTAAATAATGAATAGCAAAATGTCTGTGTACAATTTTCAAGGCGCATTTTCCCTGAAATATATCGCTTACGATTGTAATTTGCGTGTGCGCAGCTAAGCATGTAAAGTTAAGGACAAGATCACGCGAGGTGGGTAGGCAACTACAGGGAAATGAAATTGTAGGTATACGCAAACTTTGTTAATGTAACGCGTTCAAGCGATGCAGGAAATATTTCACTTGTACAGTTTTAATATTTATCGGAATGGATTTTTATTGCACACGAAGTACTAGTGTAAGTTCCTACTTAATGTTTTGATTGGTTGATTAATTGTTTACAAAGTCAAAGTCAAACCATTTATAACAAAAGAAAAAGAAAATATATTTCAAGAGGTTTAACTTTATGCGTGTCAGTCAGTCCGTCTCCTCTAGTGAAGCTATTTGCTCGTTCCAAAGTGTAGATTCTCCACGAATATCTCAAAAAATGAGAAGAAACTCCATGGTTACTCTTTTTCAATCAGTTTTACAATTCATTTCTTTGTTACATCATTTAGTCAGTTACAGATTCGGTTGTTCATCATCATCATCAGCCCATAAGTGCCCACTGCTGAGCAAAGGCCTCTTCCCACACGGAGAAGGTTTGAGCATTAATCACCACGCTTGCTCAATGCGGGTTGGCGATTTCAAACTTATAGTTAGAAATTATAAGTCCAGGTTTCCTCACGATGTTTACCTTCACCGTTTGTCAGTGGTGTCTAAATAATCTTAGAAAGTAAATATAACTCGAAAAAAGTCACATTGGTACTTGCCAGGTTTCGAACCCATGCATGAGAAGCGGGCTCCTTAACCTCTGGGCCACCACGACGTAATATGATTCGGTTGTTAATGAACATATTTAATCAAGTGAGGTTGGTAATATTATGATACCTTAAATTAAAAACGGTCGGGTACGGCAAGAGGGAGTGTAAAACTCTTAATGACTAAAAACCACTTGTTCCATCTCCTGCTCCAGAGATATCATTAGATATAAGTTTAGTCTGGAGTTAAAACCTGGAGTCATAACAGTCCAGAATATTTTATCTCGCATTGAAAAATCAGTTTTTAAAACATGTACAAATATTAATACTTAACACAAGTTTGGATGAGGATTTGCTCATGTAAAAACACAGACTATATTGATTATATTCTGAAATAGTACCTACATAGACTACTCTAAACCCTTATACTGAGGGTGAAGCGGCATGGAAAAACTAGTTTTCAAACACTCCACTGTATAAACCAAGTAAAAGTTATATAATAAATGTACCTAACGTTAGGGTCATTGAAACTACTTAGACATGGTGCGGTACCCAAACTCAGAGACATTTCGGAAATCTCAATAGGTATGTGATAACGAGCAGCAGTATGTGACCTCGGGTGAAAGTGAACGCGCTTTCCCCCGCTCAGCTGCTCACATAACCACATCTACACATTGTGTACGAAAGCGAAATTATTGTTTTCTTTATTAATCGATTTCAAACGTTTTAGGTATATCGATTTATTTGCAGTTTAATTTGTAAAGGTATTTGTTTTAGAAAGCGAGTAGTGAAGATGTTTTATCGATTTAAAATAGTTTTTTATTCGATTTATTTTGTAATAATTCAATTTGTGAATAGCATTTTGCTTTTACTTGGGTTGTCATGTTGGTCGTTTGGTAGCATGAGTAAGTGATTTAAGTGACTCTAATTTGATGAATATTGTCAAGCAAATAGGAAGCTTTTTATTTAGTGTTATAGCGACATTATTATGTATGGAGATAGCGATATTTAAAGTTTTTTTTACATTCAAATTTAGTTCAACTATAGAAATATCTACCTAACCACGTAGCATAAACATTTTTGTAACTTTTTGACTTTCTATTTTATTAAGACAATCTTACACAGATTTTAACTTTGACAATATTTAAACTAAAGGAAAGTATCTTGAGAAAAGCAGGACTTTATAATTTCTATATAATTGCAAGTTTGACCAACCTACATACAATGACCAAGCGATGGTGTCGATGTGTGAAAAGAAGCCTTTGCTTAGCAGTGAGGCCTGAGGTTTTGCCTATACGATTTCTACAAACGACGAAAGGTTCTGAACAAAGCAGCTATCTATTAAACCTCTTTTTAGTCGATTTATTTGTTGGAAAATGTCAGTTTTCTATGTGTATCGAGTTATTGTTTCCGATCGGTATGAATTGTTCTAAACCCTATTGTTACTGAGTTATACATTATTGTTATACTTTATACCAGTGTATTATATGTATATTTTTCTCATGACTCGGAATGAGATCTGTTTTTATACAACTTTCAATGTACAGTTCAGACTAAATGTACCTAGGAACCTAGGTTTCAACTAAAGGTTATGGAGTGTTCGATTGATTTCTAAAGAATAATAGATTGCTAGAGTAATGAGTTGCGACTTCTTTTTTTAAAATTGGCTTTTTATATTAACGCAATTTAAGTTAATTACAGGCGATTTAATTTGTGAACGTGGTTTTCCACCATCTATGAATTTTTCTAGAGTTACATCAGAAAATAAACGTCAAACCTATTTCTTATTTTTTTAATAGGTACCTATTATGTATTTACTAATCCTCCATGCAGTTTTGACACTGATAGTACCTACACAGTGATTAATTGCTTATGATAACTAATAACTTATAGGTAGTTATTTTCTGAATTCAAAGTAGAAAAAGGTCATTACCAACCTGCATTTCCCCCTTTGCAGTCAATGAAGTCCCGTGCGAGTCAGTCAATCCAAGTCAAGTCACGTCATTTTGTCACACTCGTCACTGTCACTGTCACGTCACTAGTCAGTCATTCCTCGTCACCTTCGTCTTCAGTCATAAAAACACCGTCAAAACATTTATGGTCTATACTAACTTTAAAAAAAGAATGACTAGAATTTAAATTTGGCGCGCGAGAATGTCAGTACGCGTGGGGCCGCCATGGCGTCCGCGCATAACTGTCGTGGGGGGAGGAACGCGCGCGCTCAAATACTACCACTACTACTCGCAAAATGTCGTAATTATTATTTTAAAAGTTGCATGTTGACATTAGCGGGTGCTACGGTACGGTAAACAGTAATAAACGATTTGATTTGGAACTGATCAATTACATTAAAGGGGTTCGATGTTTTAAATTGCATGTTTTTGGAGTATCTACTTATTTTTTGCAACTGATTCATCGAGATAATGCAATTTGAATTATGAAATGGTGGCGGAGATTTCGCGCGGTAAATTCGAGATTTTATTAGCAGCCTGTTTGGAAATCGTGGAGAAGGATCAACGAGGAGTGTAAACATGTTTTAAAAAGTGAAACTTTTGCCTTAACTTGTAGCATGTAGATAGATAGGTACCTATAATGCATATTTATCAGAGTACTCACTTAAGTTAACTGCATAAGACTCGACGGGATATCCTACCAGTTTCCTCAAGACTGCTTTCGCGAAATACTTCATCATAGAGTTGTATAATATGATTAAATACATAATATAATATATATTTATAGATAGAAAAATGTCTACTATTAATAATAAAGTCGTATTAAAACTGACAGATATTAATAAGTTAATTGTGGGAATCAAATACTTGTTGCATATGTATATTTTACTTACATAAAGAGGAGCTTAACCTCAGCTGTTTTGTCGTTACACATAGCCGGCACTTAATGCATTTTTCTATCAATTGGTTCCTCAAAATTAATCTATTTTTACACAGTATCATAATGACTAAATATGCTGGCAATCATCGCGTTCAGTTCACATAAGTTTGATGTAAAAAATAAACGAAGATTATAGATACTTCACATACCAATCTAGCCTAAAGCCAACTAAATAAGCTTTAATTATAGTAATATCTATTTTATTCGTTATGGATGACTTTCAATTTGGTCAGAAGCCAACATAGAAACTTTATTTTTAACATTGCCTTGTTTTGGCACGAATAGGCTGGCTTGGATAGCCATTCCAGCCCACCACGACCTTACAGAATCCCGACGAGAATCTACGAAATCCCTTGCCCCTATATCGGTTGAATGTGGTTACTGTGAACGATCAGGTTCGTGCGTTCGATGAGTATCGAATTTAGAACAGTTACCAAAGGTCCAATCTATCCCTCCATCCCCATTCCTAAATCCCCTAACTCCTATAAGGCTGCCACGCATTTGCTCCTTTACTCCTCCTCCTCTGATGTTGCAGGCGTCTATGGTCTCGTTTGCGGCCGTATGCCGTAATAAAACTACTTTTACAAAACCAGTGAATCGTTTCTCTGTCTTCAGCAATTTATTATAAGATCCGTGTGACATTCTGACCTTTCACACTGCTGTCTTGTGTGGCGAGTTTCTTTCCGATGTCTGTCTTGTTCCGTCTTAACCTATGAATGGAATGTTTTAAACCTACGCCATAGTAAAATGTAAGTGTTCTTGTAATATTTTTACTTTTTATTATGGAATTCGAAAATAAAGTGCACAGCTGTTTTCATATAGTAGTTGAGCTAAAAGTTTAAGGTCACAGTTTGTATTTCTAAAATAATATACATAATACGTAATTGCCGGAATAGCTAGTTCAAGTGCAATAATCTACCGCATATCCCGTTACTTCTTTGCTCGGAGCAGGAGAAGGAACGGGGTGACTTTGCTCCGTAAGGGTCTGACACTTCCTCTCGTCTTACCCAGGACGAGGGAAGCCATTTGACGATGTTCCGCCTTTAAAAAAGATAGCTAATTAGGTAATTCTGACGTTCACATAAAGCACCTATAAGGACTTGTAATATAGCTTGTAGAGCCTCATGTTCAGCCGGGGTTGCGGAGTAAGCGCAATGAGGCACCGTGACCTCGGCCCAGAGCAGGAGAAGGAACAGGGGGTTTTTAGTCAGTAAGAGTCTGACACTCCCTCCCGCCGGGCCCTGGGCGGGAGAAGTCATTTGATGATTTTCCCCTCACAAAAAAGAGCCTCATCTTAAAACTGATTTGAATCAGTTTTATTGATAAAACTGTATATAAATATTCAATCACCTGAACAACACAAAATATCTAAACTCCATCAAGAGAACAGTCAAAGACTCTGAGCAAATCTTTCCACCGCTCACAATTCACATTTAAGGCAATAATACCTTTGTAAAGTCGTTCACATAATTGACATTAACCGACATTAAAATAAAGTGTAGTAACTACTCGCAGTTACTGTCACAGGCCACTGCCATTGATTTACGACACAAACAAAAAGACGCTTGTGATTACAACGAGCAGACGTGACCAGCCAATCAGGTCATTCTGATCGCATTTTACATTTATTATATACATTCTGATCAAGGAAAGTTTTGTGTGATGGATTATATGTATGTATTTTATATACCTGATATTCGAAGACATAAAGAGACTAGAGTTTTATCCATTCAATGATTCGACCGAGGCGAGTTTTTTTTATGGTCGATGAAGGTAAGCAAGTTGCGCAGCCCAACACCAGAGGAGTCATAGCCGGTCTTTTAGGAAGGAGTAAATTCGTTTCTTGAAGGTTTTAAGGATCTTATTCCTTCAAAAGTTTTGGTCTGATTAATGGATTTTGAGAACTATTGCTATAATATGAGACCTCCTGTTAGGTGGATCGACGACATCGTCGGAGTTGCGGGAGCCAGTGTATGAGCCATTGATAACTTTTCGCTTAACGTGGAGAACTAATGGAGAGGCCTTAGTTCAACAGCAGGCGTCTGCCAGCTGATAATGATGCAATGTAATTCGACAAATAGTTCGAACTTCATCAGTACTACCTACTAAAATAATGACGCCATATCGTCAGTAGCTTTCAATTCTATTTGAATCCTTGAAAGTTCAAGAGAATGCACTCTGTGTTATATTTTATTGGCAATTGGCAATTACGAAGAAACTTTGGATTTCAGCATAATCCGAGTAACAAGTCTAACTGTGAGTATTTAAAGTTTTGTTTGCAATAACCAGATTCCCGTAGTCTGTTTTAAGAAGGAACATAGGTATGTGGGCTAAATAGATGTTTGTAAATAATTCTAGTTTCTGTCTGTTCGTCTGTGTTTAGGTTAGCAATTGTTTTCTGTCTTGTTTCTGTTTTTTAGCTTGTCTGTAGCGTATAGATATTTGTTTTTGAGAGAATCCTGTTGACAAATATTATGAATGCGAAAGTTTGTATGGATGTTTCTTCTTGGAAATGAAATAGATTATAGTCTGGTAAAATAAATAGATTACTTTTTATTCGTTATCATTAAGAGTGCCATCTCTTACCGCTAGTGAGGAAATATGAGGGTGGGTTAAGGAACAGTAATCGACCAAGTTCCATCCAGCAGTACTATTCTGGATAGAAGACGATGTACCACAGTCTGTCGTGCTGTTTGTGTCTATCTAATAAAGATATCTAGAAAAATATGCATTTCTAGGTCATTTGAAATTATACGGACGTCAAAGAGGATGGTTGCGGAACTCAATGTTGCACGTCTGTGACGCACGCGGCCATTTTGTGAAATATTCTAAATGTAAAGTATTGGTTAAATACTTTAAATTTAATTATGCGCCACAATAAAATTAATATTACCTATATGAATTTCTGACTTAAGTAATAGTATTAAGTCTAACTTAGAATACAACTGGTATTATGGTTAGTTCAGAATATTGTTTAATTATTTTTGATAACTAAATTATTTAAGAAAATCTTAATACTACCTCAAAGAATAATGTTTTCTTAATATTTATTTCGGATCAAACCTATTTTTCCCGAAACAAAGTCTTTTGGTAGGAAAAAAACAGCTACTTTCATCTCTCAAGCGTTATACAATTATTAACAATCACAATGATAACAATATCTTCACAAAGAAGCTTTCCACAAATAAACAAGATTACTACAAATTAAAAGCCAAGTTTACCGATCACAAGGTTAGCAAAAAGTCAAAGACATAACACCACTCTTCCGCGGTTGAGTAAAAAGTGTACCTAAATTGCGACTAACCACTGACAACTGTGGTTTATAGCAATTTCTTTCACAGTTGGTATTACATTTATTACGAAAGTATTTTATAGTTACTATATTATACTTAATCAAAGCTCGTAGTGGTGGAGGTTAAGGCACAGAATTCATTATACGGTTTGATGATCGTTCGATGGTCCTTATTCAATAGAACTAGTCGGAGTTACAACCAGATATGAATGTGATTGCTGAGTGAAAGGTTTCGGGTTTACCAGAACTGAAGGGTAACTTTCTTTAATCTTAAATTTTAGTCAAAATTAATTTAAGATTTGTGCTCGACATAAGAACAGAGGACAATACAAAGCTAAACTGCTTCAATGTTTTTTATGTAATATGTCGGCAAACGAGCAGACGGATTACCTGATGGTAAGCAATCAGCGCCACCCATTATATACCCATACCCACATTAGGGATTGAGGAGGGATCGGGGGAGGGGAAGGATTGGGCCTCCGGTAACCTCAGTCAGACTACGAAGTACAAGGCTGTGGTTATTTCACGCCGGTTTTCTGTGAGGCCGTGGTATCACTCCGGTCGAGCCGATTCATTCGTGCCGAAGCATCCCACACTTAAAATTGGTGGAGTTTTCGTCGAGGGGAATCTTCAAATGACTGCTGTTTGTCCTAGGTGGAGCGAGTGGGAATATCAGATTATTACTGACTAAAAATCACCCGGTAGCTTCTTCTGCTCGGATCCAAGGCCACGGTACATTGTTGTGATAAGGTCCACGACAGGAGTTTTCATGTACTTACTTATATAGCTTCATTTGTAGACCAAAAATGTTATATATTGATAACTCAAATTACACCTATATCTATACTCATCCAGGAAATATATGGTTCAGTAGTTGTGTTGTATTTTCCGCATTATTCGCACAAACATATATACTCGCAGTAGTATAGTTCAATGATATTAACGTTTTTCACCGGGAACTTTTCTATTTAACAAGCGAAGTAAGGAAATGTCACGCAATATGCGCACGCGACTTATACGTAACGCTGCCTGATAAATTGTACATAGTTAATTACAACGATAATATTCTTGACTGGTTATTATTTACATGTGGAAATAAGCAGATGTGTATTTTTTAATAGTCATTTTTCATTTTTTTATTAGTTTCATGTGGAAAGTTGACATAATTTTTAACTTTTTTTAGAGGCCCGAATATTTTTCCTTCTCCACATCTCATATTCTCTTCTATCCAAAAATGGTTGGCCCAAACCCCTAACAGTCAAAAGAGGCCCGGCAACGCACTTGCAAATCTAGAGGTGTTGCAGGTATGGACGGTGTTGAGTGCCAACCATCAGGTAAACCATCCTTAAGCCTAGCCTTGTACTTAAATTAAATCTGGTGCTTATATATTTGCAACCATTTAAGAAAGAAATTTTAATTTCAACAACTTAACAATAAAATGAACTTGAAGTTCGTATTATAGGAATCATGAGGAGTCTGGAGGATAAAGAATTGAATGGGCAAACATGTTTTATAGTATAAGTTTAAACATACTCGTACATATAAATATTTATAACCGAATCTCCTACCAATTTTCGGATTAAAAGATTCCTGATTAAGTCAATTTCTTGAGTAAGTATTTGGTGTCATCCGTAGTGAAAGTGTATTCCAAAACCGATGCCGCCAACATCACCTACACCCAGCAATAACGCGAGAGCTGTGTGATCTCGGAAACATGCGCATTGTGTTTTATTATTACATAATGTTTGGTTCAGTGACGGCGACACTGTTTCACCGTCTTGTGTAGGCTTATAAGGCTACAATGCTCAGTCACTTTAAAGTCAAGAATTGTATACTATAGTTGCCGATAACTGCTTCTTTCTTATTATTTTTCTTTTTTAAAAAACGTTGCTCAACAATAAGGTTTTATCCTGTGTTCTGCATTTACAAACATACAAATTCACACACACAAGCCACTCAGTCTTGGAACAAGAATTAGTGGATCACACAAAGTGTTGTTTTGTGCGGGAATCGGACTCGCGTTACGTTGTACAGCAGCCAGTTGCCCCGCCACTGCATCAAGCGTGTCGTCTGGCAGGATAAATGAAATTTAGTATCTACACATCTGCGAAATCCGTTCAGGTTTGAACCCATTGAATGTCAGAATATAAGACACAATAGAAAAAATATTGAGTGTTACGTGGATTCACGTCTAAAACACACGACAGGTTAATAAAAAGAGTAACAAACATTCGTCTACATTATGAAACTTTCGCGTTTATAATATCATTAGGACCTACTTAAATGATAATTGACCTTTTTCGGTTCGAAGGCAGTTAAGAAAATATTTATTGTCCCACACAAAGCAATTGTTTTAATGTGTTACACAGTTATCACCTGGATCTTAGCGTGGTGTCTGTTCGTTTCACACACAAATTTCTTGCATAGTTACGTGAATTTTATCTGCGTGGATGGAGCCTATTA
Source organism: Spodoptera exigua (assembly GCA_902829305.4). NCBI lineage: Eukaryota > Metazoa > Arthropoda > Insecta > Lepidoptera > Noctuidae > Spodoptera > Spodoptera exigua. The sequence goes on along the minus strand of LR824607.2, from coordinate 14,922,983 downwards.
ACAGCATAACTTAAATATTTCATAACGTTACAAAATATTAGGGAACAGTGGCGAGCTGCATGCCCTTTACAACACAATATCTTTAGAATTCGTGCAATGATATCATTAGAAAAACAAGACAATGTATCAAAAGTTTTCCGTGAGTAAAAATCGTAAATAATTTTTATATAATATGTGATTGCATCATACAATTGCTTGCACGAGACCGGCTGCGTGTGATGCGGTGATTCTTCTAAGAAGTGCACGTATATCTCGTGTTGCAAGATGCACTAACGACCACATTACTGAATGCTCCGATGTTTCTGGCCATTGCAGACGGAGGGATAAAGTATACCTATTTGTCTGGTTGTTGTTGTTGTAAAATTTTATTCTTGAAAATTTTCTAGAACATTCTAGATTGTGCTGAGTTGTAATGGACGTGTTTGTGGGTATTTCATTTTGTACCTGTTTGCTTTATATTCCTCATTATGATGCCGGTTAGGGTAAGAAACTTAGTAAAAAATAAACACGAGAGGTTTTTGGGATTTAGGGGAGGGGAAGGATTCGTAATCTCACTCTCAAGGCGAAACACAATATTACTCCGGTCGAGCCGACCCATTCGTGCCGAAGCCTGACTCTCTTACTCTTAATATGTACAGAATGCAATCACGTATTTTGTGCAAATAAAATTTATTAAATAATATGAACATTTCACACATTTTAATAGAAATACTTATTGATTTATTTTATTACATATGTATATACTATATATTAAAAGTTGCAGTGGGTGGGTCACGCGACACAACTTTCGTTACCTTTATAGGTTTCTAGTTAGCCGGCAGAACCTGTTGAAAAACTACAATATAACTTGATTCAGGGTGAAAACCGCGCGGATATATTTATAATGGATATCCGTATGTCACAAGCTCTCTAAGAAACTTGTCGCGTCGCTTGTGAAAGTTACTGAGTGCAAGATCAGATAGCTATGCTGTTGTACGCCCTTATACGTTGAAAAGGAATTGTGGTAGTGAGTTAGGTGTCTTTCACCAAGGTCGTTTGATCCGAGGACAGAGACGTATAGGATTATTAATGCAGTAGGTAGGTATTGTGGTAAAATGTGATCAAGTTGTGGTAGTGGTAGGCCACAGATTAAGGCTGCTAATGTATGAGACCATCTAACTTTATCCGAGTTATATGTACTTCCTAAGTTTATTTAGACAATCGTGAGGAAACCTGAACTTAGGATTTTTAATTAGACAAGTTTGAAATTGGAGATTTTTATAATTGATTACCTGACTGCAAGTAATCGGCGCCGCCCATTGACGTCCGAAGCACCAGAGGAGTAATAAGTGCGTTGCTGGTCTTTTAGGTTTCGGAAATTTAGCGTTTGGCAATTAATGGGGGAGAACTCACTTGGAGAAACTAAACGTTGTTGTTATTTCACGCCGGTTTGTAAGGCCGTATTACTCCGGTCGAGCCGATAATCGTGCCAAAGCAAGGCTCTCCCACACTTATTTATTATGTCACACGTTAGTTTTTACACAAAAATTTCTTGTTTCAGGCACTTTAAGTTACTACCAGCCAACACTATTTTCTGTCTAGTTAAGCGCATTGAATCCAAATCGGTAAAGCTGTTTTCGAGATACGTGACACAAAGTTGCCTGTGTAAGTTTGTAATTGGAGAAAAGATGAATACTTATAAAAGAGTACATATGTATATACGAGTAAGTATATAAAGTTGCTACTTTATAATTATTTCCTCAAATCAATTGAATTAACTTTCTACGTCCGTCTTCTGTGGGTTGTAACAATAATAATCCATACTTCTCAACTAACATTATAGATGTGAAAGTAAGTACGTATGTTTGTTTTTTTTCACTATCGAAAAAACAACGTTAGATTGACTGGGTTTTTGTATGTAGATTCGGAGAAAGACGTTGTGAATGATGTAAGTTATCACATTACATAAAATCTACGATCTGGTGATAGCCAAATGCAGTGTTAATGTATTTGGGGTAGTTTTAATGTTCAGCTAGGGAGTAAATTCTTTGCTAGAGTTTACGTTTCGTAAAGGGAACTTAACATAGAAGATTTAGGAAGGTAAAGAATGGAACTAGGTAGGTCCATATTTGAGGAAAACCTAAAAATATTGGTTGCTGAAGCATAAATATTTTTTTGTTTATTTTTTACTTAGATGTAAGGGAGGTTTTTATTATTATTACATTATTAGGTACACGAGTGTCCTCTAAGAACGAGTGAACAGGAGACTACTAGAGAACAGAGTTGCCTATGGACATTGGACAGGTGTGCTTCCCTTAGGCTGCATCAACGACAACAGGGCAAACGGCAAATAATAATACTTTCATAGTGCATACAGGGATAATTGCCGGCTGATGTCCCATCACATTTAGATTAAAACTGTTCAACGGGCCTCTGCGAGTTGGCTTCGGCTCCTCGTACGCCTTCCAAAGGTCCGGGACCCTGTGGTCCCGTGAAAGGAAAGCACTAATAATAAAAAAGCGTTTGTCGCTTATGACGATCATAAATACATTAATGTTTGGGTGTTATTCATGGGAATGACCCAAAAATGTCTTTTGTGTATGAACCGTCATCCGTCGTCAGTTAGCAGAACTAAATAAGAATGTAAAAACTTTGGTTATACGAACAAAACCACGCTTAACAACTAGCATACCACTAATCTTTTAATAGAAAGACTATTTATTACTATTTGCAATGTGGTTTAAGAGTCTATCTTCAGTTTTAATGACACTCAGGAGCTTTCCAAGATGGAGGGAAAGTCTGAACTTGAAGATTAGCGAGCAAAATTGTGAGAGAGAGGCTGTGAGAGTAGGGGATTAAATGCATATTACTTTCTATCTAATTTGTATGTTACAATGCAAATTGCATATATTCATTGGTTCAGAGAATTAGTGAACTGACGAATGCAGATTTAAATGGCAATGGTAGTTTGATGAAAGGAGTGTATTAAGCATTTTTTTGTTTGAGGGAAATTTATCAAAATTAAACGTTTTCTCCCGCGTTGGGTGGAGAAAGGGAGTATACTCTTACTTACTGACGACACTGGCATAAATATTGGTTCTTTAAGGATCCATAGGTACATGAACCATGACCAAACGATTGTTGATGATTAAGGAGCTGTAAAGCCGGGTTTTCACAGTAAGAGTTGACTCGGACCGAGTGTACTCGGATGTCTACTCGGATGCTACTCGTATCATGTAAACACGTAATCCGAGCGCACTCGGACGCCAACGTCTAATCCGAGTAGACTTGGACTCTGCTCTATTTTTTGAGTTCACTCGGATTTTATGTAAACAATATGGCGACAATAAACCACTATCCGAGTACTCTCGTACGAAGCTGACTCGTACTCTCGTATACTCGTACTGAGCCAACTCTTTCTTTGAAAACCCGGCTTAAGCATACCATGACGTGTTAAAGCGATTATTGTCATTTTTATTATGCGAAAAGATGCATCGATATCCCTATTAATACTAATTTTTCAACATATTTATTAATTACAAGTCTCATTGCAAAAGATGAGTCAAAGCGAAACTCAACCATTAACGAAGTGTCATTAGAATATTAATTACTTGCTTGCTTCGAGTTTTACGCAAATTTCGACCATAACCCCTTTACATATGTACTTGATACTTATAAAATGAAATTGTGTATCATTATACTGTGCAATGGTTAGTGGGTACTGACAGAAATGATAACTGACTGCAGCCTTAGAAAGCAAGAGTTGGAAAGAAAGTTCTAAGTGTTGGGCAAAGAGTCTAGTATTAAATCTAATAGATGGTTCGATTCCTTTCTCGGGAAAAGTATCGTGAGAGTTTTCATTTTTATAATTTTCCATTGGATAATAAATACGTTGTCTTCTTCATCAGTCTATAAATGCCCACTACTAAGCAAAGGCCTCTTCTCACACGGAGAAGGTTTGAGCATTAACAATCACGCGCGCTCAAGGATTTACGGTCTTAAACTTGTAATTAGAAATTAGAAGACCAGGTTTCTTCGTGATGTTTTTCCTTTACCGGAAGTCAGTGGTGTTTAAATAATGTTGAAGTACATATGGAAAAATCGCATTGGTGCTAGCTAGGTTTCGAACCCGGGCCAACCCAAAATATGATTATGTTATATGTTACATGTTCTCTTATTACGTGAGACCGAATCTAAGACTGGATAAAAGGTGTTAAATTTAATATACATATACACATTACATTATAACGTTTTAGATCATAGAAGAATAATAATGTTGTTATTCACAAATATTCATCAAGATTTTTTAAAGTGCTGATCAACAGCAAACAATCTTGCTGTATCCTTGACTATTTATATTATTTACTTTATTTTATTATTTATTTCACCTTATTAATGTTAGATATACTCTATTTAATGTTAGATATGCTCTAGTTAGTTTCAAAAATACTTTTCTGTTTAAAAATATGAAAGCAGGAAACACAAAAAATGCTAAACGTGCATAGGTAGCGCTGCTTGTTAAGACAAAATGTCCAATTTAGTTCGTTCTTCATTGCTTCGCATGTCAAGATGATTTGGTGATTTATAACGATGGAGGATCATTACTGAAATAATTACGTAAATGTGATCATTAGTCATTGGAAACTCTCTAAATGACTTAGCTTGATAATACAACATGTACCTATTATTAAATTGCTGCATAATTTTGCAAATTAAGCGCAATGAGGCATCGCGGCCTCGGCCTAGAACAAGAAAAGGAACAGGGGAGTTTTTTAGTCAGTAAAAGTCTGACACTCCCTCTCGCCTTACCCTTGGCTGGAGAAGTCATTTGATTAGTTACCCCTACCAAAAAAAAGTATGCCTTTCTAGTTAGAGAGGTTGTAAGTAGGTATGTTGCGATTTAGTTTTCTTGATACTTAAGCTTTTTAAACATTCTTCATGATTGATTTAAAATCTTGAAACTATGTATATATCTAAAACCGATAAAAATAATGAACTTGTAAAAGCACTTGCACATTCTAATTGGTTTAAAAACAACTTAACAACGGCTAGAGTTTTGAAATTGGTTAGGTATTGCTGGAAGGATCAAATCAAAGTTACAACCTTATAAATTTTACTGAACGCAATCTTTATTAAACTTTTTTTTCTTTTATGGCAACTTAGTCTCCGTAACATTATTGTCGACTATACTGCCAGTGTCGAGCGTGATGGCAGATTAACGAACTGTCGAAATCAAAACTTTTTGGTAATTTCTTGGTAGTACCGTTACTTATTTTTTTAATAATTAATTTTCATTAAAGGTACCCATATTATTATTATTATACTCTGTTCCCAATAATGTTTGGTTGACAGAAAGTGCTGCAACTGATTTTGTTTTTTTTTTCGTTAAATCTAGATAGTAGATACTGGATTTTTATAGAAAGTTTCGTTACGTACGTGGCATTGGATTATGGGAAATTGGGTTTTAGTAATGTGATGTCACGTGCCGAGGCTAAGATAAAGATGAATTGCCGTCATAAAATTTAAATGATAATTTTAAACATTTTTTTGCTAATTAGTAGAAGAAATTAGTGTTGGATGGTTTATTTCTAATGTTTATTCAATCTCTTTGTGCTATTTATTATACAGCTACTTACATTATTTTATTTAAGTCATTGTAAGATTATAATAAGTATACATATTAATGAATTTAAAATTATTCACATCTTTTTAGTTGAGTAGGTCTCTTATCAATCATCATTTGATAGTTAATCTCATCAGTAACTTTGATATTGACCGAACCCCGACTGCCGAAGGGGTGGGTTCCCTGGTCAAAGTTCTTTTCAGTTAGACGGAATTGTACCCCTTGAGGCCAGTGTACATCAGTAATACGCTAACCATCTATAACATACTTCTCATTACATAATTGGTAAAAAGTTAAAAGATAGGCTATTATTTGGCTTATTTTTATAATACTTTAGTTAAGTAGGCTGGACGGCTTGTGTGAATAAGTATGTTTGACAAAGCACCCTTATTTGGGGCAGCATTTGAAAATAAACACAAGTTTCTCTGGTTCTGTTTATTTATCAATTTCTTTAAAATATATCATGTGTAGTATCTGCTGGTTCAGTCATAAAAAAAGTAGCGCGTATTTGTCAAATTATTTAATAATAATGTTTTTATGTTTTTTAAATCATAAAGTGCACATCCGTCTTAGTCATGGTACAAAAACATATTAAGTAATTGACTAAATACGTTCAAAAATGATGACGTTAAAAAAATTAGACATCAGTGACATACGGTGAAGGTATTAAATATCGTGAGGAAACCTGAACTTATAAGTTTGAAACTGCCAACCTGCATTGAGCAAGCGTGGTGATTAAACCTTCTCCATGTGAAAAGAGGCATTTGCTCAGCAGTGGACACTTATATGTTGATGATGTAATATCTATGCTGTGGAAAGTACGTCATTGTCTTTAATCCCGCGCCTGACCTATCTCCGGTCATATCTACCGTCTCATTAGCTTCAGAGAGAAAAGAAACAGAAACTTGTCTAGAAAAATTACATCATAGGTACTACATCATTATCCGTCCAGCCGTTTAAGAGTTCAGTGGCATACATACTATATTATACTAAGGTAGACACGAACAAAACAAAAAAAGAAAACTTAAAACGTCTTCTCACAAGTTACGTAAGTATACTCGGACGCAAGTCAATAAGCCATAATAGGCAGTGAGTGCGAAGTCATCTTTTGTAATTAGCAAATATTTAATGAGCACTTTCTCTGTAGGTGTGGGTTTGCTCGTGGCATACTGAGTACAGAACAAATGAATGTTTTAAATTAGTTTAGAAGCTTGTTGTTCGTTATGTTTGAGTTGGAAGTGTAGTGCGATGTTACTTTAAAAACAATTATGTATCTATTTCTTAATAACTCTCTCTCGCCTGAAACATAGGTGTCCTAGTTTAGTCACCTTTCTGAACTTGTTGTAAAATCAAACAAAAGTCAGATTTTCTAGATAATTATGCTCATAATATATTTTTTTATGTAGGAAATCTAACGTTCTTTTCCTGCTGCTGCCTGTGTAACTTTCAGCCTTGCACAGTTAATATTTGGAATGTACTCTCATCGGCGGTATTTCCAACCCGTCTCCATTTCTCTGCTGTTGGCCATAGGCGGCACTAATCGCTTTTTAAAGCGTGGAATATCATCAAATGATTTCTTTCGCCCTGGTCGGGGCGTGTATGAGACTCTGAAATACTAAATTGAATTATCAGGTTATTGGTTCTTCTGCCCGTTTGCCTTTTATTCCATAAAACACAAACCTGTAGTCAGTCTAGCCTCTAGTCTAGACTACAAATTAGGTTGACATTATATTATGTCAGATTATTATCATAAAAATCAGTTTTTTAAACAAAACGAAATTCCAAAACGTCGCCCCGGCTATACCGCAACCGCAAATGACGTAGCGTTTACGTTTATGTTACGTTTCAGTTACCGGCGCGTAATATTGCGTAACGTTAACGCGTACGTGTCGAGTGTCGCGTTATGATTCATTACGGACGTGACAGTTATGCTGATGTATTAGAAAATGGATTATGAAATTTAAATCGATTGTTATAATATTATCGATTACTTATTATCGATTGGGATTATTCATAACGGCATTCTGTTAAAGAATTATGGCAGTATTTATATAAGTATTGTAACTGAAACATTAGCAGTCTTAGGTAAGACAACAGTTTTCAGCCCAGAGAATGCTTCTACCGAGCTAATTGTAGCATAAATACGTTTTTAGGAGTCCTAAATATAATGTCGAATTACCTTAAGTTATCTGTAATGGCAAAGTAATATGTGAAAATAAATAAATAATTTACGAATGGGAAAGAAAGAACGAAAGAAAGAAAAAATATTTATTTGCACCGTAAAAAAATTACAAACAAAAAAATTAGGTACAATTTACATGGAAAGTGTGCACGGCGCAATAAGGCCAAGTGCTCAGTTAAAATGAAGTCGAGTCGCGGCGCTGATTTTCAGCACTAGCCCGTCACTACAATAATAATACATTAGATATATAATATGAAAATTATAGATATATAAATTGTTATACAAAATTAATTTTATAGTAACAAAGTATTTGACACTTGAAGAGTTGACGCTGACAGATTGGCATTGACATTATGAGCTACCCCAAGCGCACGTGGCGACGCGGTACTTAATGCGGTAAATAAAAAATAATGGCGTCCCCAATAACACAATACCTACACCCAAATTCGTTTAACCAAATTTACAAAGTCAACAAAAGGGGAAAACGGCCTCCATATCACTTGATCCTGATCAAGCTATCGCCATTTTCTATGGAAATCTTTATAGAGGCTTCTTTAGCTTAGACGCGGCTTGCTCCACTAACACGGCAAAACAAAACACAAGCGTTGTTCGACGCCACTTTTCTGTGAAGCCGTGGTATCATTTCGATCAAGTTGGCCTTTATACTTCAACATTACCAAAGAATTTGCTGATAAAGTAACAATTTTACGACTATCATACTATAATCTTGTTTGTTTGTGCAAAATTCGGAAACTACTGGTTCAAAATTGAACAAATTTTTGTGCTGGATAGTCCATTTATTGAGAAAGGCTATAAGGTTAAAAAACATCACATCACCACCAACAGGCGCTGTGCGTCGAAAGAAACTGCGCGGGAATTACTAGTAAATAATAATATCGTGTAAAAATCATAAACCTACTTATAAAGAGCAGTAGTTAAATACATACAAACTAAAGACTAAACGAATTTCCACCGATTTAATTGCCAGGTAGGGTTTAAAAAACAAGTTCCCATGTGCTACAGCAGTTTAGTAATACTTAACAAGTGACACACATACTAACGGATCGTTAGTTAGATACCGAGGTAGGACTTTTTATTGATTGCCAAATCATAATTGTGATGTGCACACCTAGTTGAGAGTTGGGAAAAAGGTTCTCGGAAAATGATAAGAAATTGAGGGAAACTTTTAAGGATATGCATAGTAGACAACACTTCGGGCGCCGTTTTGGTGATCGAGCGACGATCCAGCCACTGTAAGCGCGGTAAAACTGTAGCCGGCGAGCGAGGGTAGTCTACCGTCAAATAAAGACTTCATCGTCTTGTACTTTGTCCACCTCGGTATAAAAGCATTTAGAAAATCTGGTTGTTATATGATAACAGCCTAATGACAGGCTGATGATTTGCAGAGCAGAAGCTTTTTCTCACACGGAGAAGGTTTAAATTTGGCGATATGAAAATTTAATTAGAAATCCAGGTTTCCTCGCCATGTTTTCTTTTACCACCTATCCATTCCGTGTTAATGTGAGACGTAAAACTTATTGGAGGCGAGAAATTAATGTGTGTAAGTGATAACATACTGACTAGACGTGGGAATCTATTGTTTGCAAATGAGAGATGCGCGTGAGTGACTTCTGTTACCGCGTCTCTGTGCCGCCATTTTTTTTGTCTTTGTCATCCGCTTAGTGTTATATAGTGAGATGGTATGGTTATAGAAAGACGAGAAATCGTAACGTGTAGGCGTACACATATTACATACAGTTCTTAACAGTTATGTGAGATGTTTTTGCCATGTTTTTTTTATTATTAACTAGCGTCCGCCCATGGCTTCAACCGTGTGGTAAATTAATAAAAATAGCCTATTTGCTATTCCGGAGTGTATGCTATGCCTGTGCCAAATTTCATCCAGATCAGTTCAGCTGTTTTGGCGTGATCGAGTAACACGCACCCAAACATCGTAACTTTCGCATTTGTAATATACCTATATTGTAGTTGTGAGTTTGCTGCGCCTTAACGGGGCGATGAACTATCATTAGTGGAATTTACCTACTTTTGTACAAACGTGAATTGTGCAATAAATAGTGCTATTGAATGTTTTATTCATAAAATCAATAGAAAACAAAATAAGTCTACTTTGTAAGAAGCAGTAAGCAGTAAAATAAAAGATTATATTTTAACGTAGTAGGTAAGTCTATGGAAGGAAGCGCCCGCATGTATCAAGGCTAGGACAAAAAAAATTAGGACTTCAATGACCCTTAGAATGAGCTGCATTGGTCATTGGCCAAGCACCAAGCTACACTGACGGACAATCTAATTTTGATGTTTTAAAAATATCTCTTTTATTGAAAGAAATAAAATACAGCCACTTAAATTTGACTGTTGATTCGTGTTACCTATACATATTTCATTAATACTATAAAATATTGATATTACAAATACTTGAAAAGAATTTCTAAGCAGAAAAATGAAATTTACCTAATCATCCCACTAGAACTCTATAGATGACGATATGTATTAACTGTGAGAATTAGAAAACATCTATATTGTAGTTGTGAGTTTGCTGCGCCTTAACGGGGCGATGAACTATCATTAGTGGAATTTACCTACTTTTGTACAAACGTGAATTGTGCAATAAATAGTGCTATTGAATGTTTTATTCATAAAATCAATAGAAAACAAAATAAGTCTACTTTGTAAGAAGCAGTAAGCAGTAAAATAAAAGATTATATTTTAACGTAGTAGGTAAGTCTATGGAAGGAAGCGCCCGCATGTATCAAGGCTAGGACAAAAAAAATTAGGACTTCAATGACCCTTAGAATGAGCTGCATTGGTCATTGGCCAAGCACCAAGCTACACTGACGGACAATCTAATTTTGATGTTTTAAAAATATCTCTTTTATTGAAAGAAATAAAATACAGCCACTTAAATTTGACTGTTGATTCGTGTTACCTAAACATATTTCATTAATACTATAAAATATTGATATTACAAATACTTGAAAAGAATTTCTAAGCAGAAAAATGAAATTTACCTAATCATCCCACTAGAACTCTATAGATGACGATATGTATTAACTGTGAGAATTAGAAAACATCGATACAATCTATCGATGACACTTTTCCTATTGTGATCGAGTTTTTATCGATAGAAAACGGAAATTAGAGATGAGACAAAAACGTTGCTCATTCAGCCTAGTCGAGTCACAGTATTGTGTAGCGTGCGTGTCACCACAGACTATATAGAAAGCCATCTTTGTTTCAACTCTATGGTCTATGGGAATTTTCGGAAAAGCTTTACAAATTAGAAATTTGCTTTAAGTGTAGGTAAATTGTTTCTTATGGTAATTACACTGCGTGTGGTGAAATAATGAGGCAGTTTTTTTAAAGACGGAATTAAAAATGTTAACGATTTTAGAGTTACTGAGCTTGGGAAGATAATTTATGTAACGAAGAGTAGGCGGTGTCGCCGGAGCTCCTGGGGTGATTTTTCATTTTTTGTGTTAAGTGTGCTATTCCATTAAAAGAATAGTAAAATTCATTTTATTTCTTTCAAAAATTACTGGATTCATTACTCGAAACAGACTGACTGCACAGTTGGCTGGACATCTTGCTGCGCAATGTGTCGCGGGTTCGATTCCCGCACGGAACAACTCTTTGTATGATCCACAAATTGTGGTTCCAGGTCTGGGTGTGGCGTGTATGTTAAAGTGTATCTTTGTAAGTGCAACCACGATACAGCAGAAAATCCTAGTGTGGGTTAAAGTTTTTTTTTAAAAGAAAGAGATAAAAGAATCGTTATTTAATTACAAGAATATCACGTTAAAAAGCTAGGATGAAAATAATTAATAAAAATCAATTGCGAACTACAAGTAATTACTTTGAATTTGCCGTACATTGCAGCGTTCATCGCCCGCTCAAACACAGACATCTGATCATTATGAACAATGTACAGCGTACCGCATGACGCGCCGCTTCTCCGTCAATATGGTTTTAGATATTAAGTTCTTTTACAAGGTAAAACATAATGTCACTTGTGAATGTGCAGTCCAAGTTAGTTCATGACATTTAACATTAAATGCGGTTTATATTTGTTGAATTTATCACCGAGTGATAGGCTTCTGTATGCCTACATTGTTGTAGATCAGTAACCTTTTGTTGAAGGATGAAGATCCGCGAGATCTTTACCGATTTTAATCAAGATTCTTCGTATGAATTTTGTTTTTTGACGCAATTCGTTCAATAGAACGCACCTATGATACAGGAAAAAGGACGCGTGCGGGGCAGCGCTTTTAAAAAATGGGGATACCTACCAGATTTTTTAATTAATCCTTATCCATATTTTGTTTTCACTCTTTACTGCATACTTTTATCAGAGACCAACATTTGGCCATGGAAAATGAAATGAATTTTTGCACTATTTTTTTATGTGATAGGTCGGCAAACGAGCAGACGGATTACCTGATGGTAAGCAATCAGCTTTGCTACGGCAGAGGAGTTACGAGTGCGTTGCCGACGTTTTTGGGATTAGGGATTGGGGAGGGAAAGGATTGGGTCTCTGGTAACCTCACTCACGCGGCGAAACACAACGCTGTAGTTGTTTCACGCCAGTTTTCTGTAAGGCCGTGTTATCACACCGGTCGAGCCGACCCATTCGTGCCGAAGCATCGTTCTCCCACACTTGGCATTATATTAAATCTTATGTCGAAACCGGTCTCTGTCCAATGATTGAGATTTTGAATATTATTTCAGCTATCGATAGAGATTTTAAAGATTGCTACATATTGCTGAACAAAAATGCACATAATTATCTAGAATTCAAAATGCTTTAGCATATTCCAAAGACGAAACACTCGTTTTTGTTAGATATGCTTTATAAAATTACCTATATCCGAACCCTTCTTGACTCTCGCATTAACCTTTAATTGGCAAACGAGCCAGGGTTATTGTCAACAATGTATATTATGTATAATAAAATGTAACTTCTAATTTATTACTCTTAATTACAGAATGATTACCTAGAGTGGTTTGAACAAGCCATTTAGCTAAAATGCCATATTATTACAGTTAATAATCTTGTACACAAAGAGGTGCCATTATGATACATTATTTAGCTCTCTCCATTGTTATAAAGCTACTAGAAAGTATATAGAAACTAGTTTTATTTGATCAAATATAATGCACGATATTATGGTGTATGCATTGCGCGCTTTGTTGGGTAACGATGGGTTATTTGTGTCTTAATGAGTTTTTGATATGAATATGGTATTGTTGTGTTGTGTATTTAATATTCGTTCGTTACAATTTAATATTATTTTTAATTCTATTGGTGGTTTTTTTTTGTGAGGGGAAAATCATCAAATGACTTCTCTCGCCCAGGGCCGGGCGGGAGGGAGTGTCAGACTCTTACTGACTAAAAACCCCCCTGTTACTTCTCTTGCTCTGGGCCGAGGTCGCGGTGCCTCATTGCGCTTACCCAGCAACCCCGGCTGAACATCAGCCCTATAGGGCCCTGTCTGTGGTGGTCTATTGGCTCTTTGAGGCGCGCGCGGAACGCTACGCGCCGTACGCTCGGGCCTGGTTCTGGTCGGGCGGTGAGCTGCCCTTACTCGCCGACCGCAGGCCCGCGCTTACGGTGGCCGGAGATCATCTCTCGATTCCTATTGGTGTTGTGAGTGGTAAAGGGTAAGAAAGCTAGAAGAATAAAATGTGGGTCTTGCAAAGGCTTATGATTTGTGTATTCATAAGATGGCGTACTTAATTGGTTCTTTTTTAAAACCTAAAAATGTTATTTATACTATTATTCTTTTTTATATTCACGGTAGAATTATTTCGTTTAGGAACCTTTATAATTCAAAAACAATGTCGACTGATGCACGATGAATCTATTTTGTGATCTGGAGGGATGAGAGAGTACGTTGTAGAATTCCTCCTGCTACGTTGAAAATGATCCACCGACCAGGAGCGGGTTGTGACTGGCCGGAGCTAGTGCCAAGAAGGTAGTGTCTATACCTGAGACGGTAGTGTACCTTATAATAGACATTCAGGAAAATAATACATAATCATACTTATGTCGTTACATTTTGTTTTTTTTAACCGACTTCCAAAAAAAGGAGGAGGTTCTCAATTCGACCGTATATATGCTTTTTTTTTTAAGGTTGAAAATCTTTCACCTACGTCCAAATTTATATTTAAAAAGGTGAAAAATACAGTTTAGAATTTATATTTTGAAGTACTCTTTTTCATCATATTAAAAATGTAAATATAAATAAGTTCCGAGTGCTAGAATACTGCATATATCCAACGAAGGAAATAAAAAAAAATCCATTCTTACTAGCCATAGAAACGATGTTCGTCAAATTCAAAACCAGATTTAGTTTTTACTACATTTTAGAACTAATAAAACTAATAATAAAGCTACCCACGAATCTATAAACTATGCAAATAATATGAAAAGGCCATGCAATATGATATCTTATGCCAATCACATACGGTCTATACATATGTTATAAGTATGTAAAGTTCAGTGGCCGGTACTAGGAGCGCATACAATCGAAAGTGGTGTGAAAGCGAGACCTTGGTCATGAAAGCGAAAGGTGCTCAGTACTCAGAATATATTATAGTGAGGTTGTTTACATCGACGTCTCGTTTACATCGTCGAGTGAGTGATTGTATCGGGTTCGATGTATGCGTCGATAATATTACTAACCAGCTAATCTCGCGCGGTTTCACCCGCAGCTCGGCTCTTACAGATCGTAGCGTGATGTTTTATAGCCTATAGCCTTCCTCTATAAATACACTAGCACACACTTAAAGAATTATTCAGCTCGAATGAAAAGAGACTGAGTTTGTTTCGGCATTTCTTCTCAGAGTAGTCAGATAGGAAATGCCGGCTTCATCTAGTTTTTCACATATAATTTGACGTGTAAAAGTGCCGTTTCATGGCCTATTTGCAAAAATAAATTCATTGTTTCATTGAATCAGTAGTATATAGTAATCAGAGATTAGCGCCTTGAAAGAAAAAACAAATTCTGCAGCTTTATAATATTACTCGTAGTATAGATTTATTTAAACTTAAAGGCGGACTTCATGTTTTAGGCATTTTCTATCAGTCGAGTCTTGGGTAGTGCAGAGATGAGCCAATGGTTGGTACAAGCAGCAAGCAACGAGATATATACGTACCTATACATATATACGCGTCTTATTTACTTACAAAATACATATTATAATGAACGGTCATGATAAAATAGATGGAACATAAGGAATCTGAATTAAAAAAGTAACCATGGAATTTTTTGCTCGTTCTTCTCCATCGGAATCTACACTTTGGAACGAGCAAATAGCTTCACTAGACTTTCTGACCGACAGACTGACAATCTTCAAAATTTTGTTTGATGTTCAAAAGTGCCTGTAAGTGTCTAATTGGAATAAATGATTTTTGATGATGACTTACCATTTGCTTAAAGTCAACTATCAAGTTCTTTTACACTGACTACATAGTTGACGTGGTGGCTGGCCAACTGAATGCCGTAGAACGCATCGCAGGGTCAATTCCCGAACGGAACAACATGTTTTTCCGGGTGTGGGTGTGAATGTGTATATGAAATTGTACGTCCTTTCGTCTGTCTATCTGACACTGAGCTGAACCTGAACTGTAATACCTAGACATGTAAAATTTAGACAGTTTATTATATCATTCAAATACTGCTAAAACGAGAAATATTAAAAACAAAATGAAATAACAAATGACTACGCGATATTTGCACGTAGCTGTTAATAGTTAATCAATGGTTACACATTAAAATAAGCCATGTTATTTATAAGTGTCCTTACAGTTCTAAATAATGTCTTACGGGCAGTAATCTGTGGGCGTGGCTTCCTATTCCCAAGAGAGTTCCGGAGTAAGTAGATCAAGCTAGTACCTATGTAAAAACTATTATGGATATTACACCTAATACCGGTACTTATAGCTATCCAAACTAATATAATAAATGCGAAAGTAACTGTCTGTATGTGTTTTCATCACGCCTAAACTACTGAATGGATTACTGTGAAATTTGGTACTGACCTAGTTTGGAACTCGAGAAAGGATATGGGAATAAGATAATATATAGGAATCAGGATACAAGGACGAGATAGTTGTAAACAAAAAATCTGCAGGAAGTCACTATTCCACGCGAACGGAGTCGCGAGCAAAAGCTAGTGTAACATCAATCAGGGTTGCGGGTTCAAGCGCCATATTGTATCGCGGCACCGGTCAGGAGCAGTAGTAGGAAAGGGGTAGTCTTTAGTCAGTAAGAGTCTGATATTCTCTCGCCCCGTCCAAGACGAAAACAATTATTTAATGACGTAGCCCATTAAAAATAATATCACCTTTAAAGTGTTAAAAGATGAAGACCTGAGTCCTGAGAAAACTGAGAGTTTAAAATTTCGTAGATTTTTTTCAAAAAGTAATGTCATTTTCTTTTCTTGAGAATAATATCAGTTTATTAAACGGTGTTTGGATGAAGTTTTTTAAAAAGGAGTAAACATTCATAGTCAAACATTCATATATTGAAGACATTGTTCTTTTCGATCAACGACGACGACGCGAGTTGGAAATCGGTTTCGGCTTTAAATCTAAATATAAAACAATTATTAGATACTTAAATTTGTGAGCATAGACTGGTCTCCTAGTCTATCAAACTTAACTCGTAGTGTTACCAGGTTCAATTCACGAGGCAGACACGACAAAAATGTTAACTAAACAAGATTCAAACAGATTTATATGCTTATACGGTCAGAATATCTTGAAGTATCCTTTCACAGGTGCATTTTTTGTTCAGTATGCAAAAAGTGCACCAAACTTTTTAGTTAGTCTTATATAAGGTTGGAAGTACGTTGATTCGTGTTATGTAATACATAAGCTGTCGGAAGTGGTTATGGATAATCATTGAAGGAGATTAAGATGAATGTATTTATTTCCGTAAATGTCGTGGTGGCCCGGAGGTTAAGGAGTCCGCTTCTCATGTATGAGGGTGTGGGTTCGAAACCTGGCAAGTACCAATGTGACTTTTTCCGAGTTATATGTACTTTCTTTGATTATTTAGACACCACTGACATACGGTGAAGGTAAACATCGTGAGGAAACCTGGACTTATAATTTCTAAATATAAGTTTGAAATCGCCAACGAGCAAGCGTGGTGATTAATGCTCTAACCTTCTCCGTATGAGAAGAGGCCTTTGCTCAGCAGTGGGCACTTATAGGCTGATGATGATGATGATTTATTTCCGATCTTATCTATGCTTACAAATATTATAATGCTGAAGGATTTTTTTGTTTGTATGTGCTTACCTCAGGAACCACTGGTTCGAATTGATAAATATTTTTTGTGTCCTATACCTGTCCTAGAGAAAATACGCAACTTTTTATATAAACTCGCTACGTCTGTCCCTATGTACGGTTGAATCTTTAAACCTACGCAACGAATTTTGATACGATTTTATAATAGATAGAGTGATTATAGAGGAATCAAAATTATTATTAGCATTGCACCCTTACCCGCACCGAAGCCGGGGCGGGTCGCTAGTTATAATTAAGAAAGTGCGCGTGGATATATGTCTTTTATTGATAGAATTTGTTAGTCTTTTATAGATTGTAATAAAAATGATATATAATACTGAATCTAGAATAGACATTTTGATTTATTAGAAACTGTATTTTTTCTGTTTTATTGGTTGTGTTTATGCAACACGCGAACATTGATACCTTACCTAGGTATAACTACATATATTTAACTACATATATTATGATTGTGGTTGTTGGACTTAACAAGTTAATGATCATATAATTTTTATGAAGAAAATAAAAAGTTGAAACACACAATAGACACCTACATATTTTTATGATATAGCGCGGTTAACACCATCACCTGACAGTAGACGCCGCTTGTGGACCCTCGCAACTCTCGAACTGTTGCCTACAAGATTGGGGACTCCGGGAGGGTTTTTTTGAGGGAGAAATCATTAAATGGCTTAATGGGTGTAGAGTCAGAGACTGTTGCTGACTAAAAACAAGCTCGTTCCTTCTCCTTTTTCAGGCGAAGGAACGAGAGGGACGGAACAGACGTCTCAGTTCAGGCTTGGGCCCCATCTGTAGTGGTCTTATGGCTGTTTGAGGTGCGTATGGAACGTTACGCACCGTACGCTCGGGTCTGATTCTGGTCGGGCAGCGAGCTACCCTTGCTCGTCGACTATAGACCGGTGTCTGCGATCTGGTCGAAGATAGTTCCTGGAATCTCGCCGTCCACAGACCAGTGTCTACGGTGGTAGGAAATCGTTTCTGGGATCGCGCAGAATAAGTGAGGTATTGGGTCTCACTCAGAGCGCAAAACACAACACAAACCAACGCTTGAGTTGTGTTAAATGCGTAACAACTTACGCGCAGGTCGAGCACGGCTTCTATACTTATTAAAACATAGCTGTAGGTATTGTTTTATTTATATGGATTTTTGTGATCCCTTATCAAGTTATTTATATATTTGCATAACGAAGATTAATAAGAAAAAAAATAAACATATAAGTAATATTAAAATTATATCTACTTAACATAATAATTCCGCTTCCGATTTAATTATATTCTTAACTTTCTTTACACTTTTTTTTCTTTTGTCTAATTATAATAATTTATTTTATTCCACGTAATGATTATGTACTTTATAATTATTATTATCTAAGAATTATAATTATCATTATTTTACCGCGTCATATTTCGTAATTATAATTATTGTTGTGCAATATCTAGACACGCTTTGTAATATATAAAATAATTATATTTTAAAATAAAAATCTAGAAGCGTAACGACATGCTTCGTGGATTGTAGTGAATAATTGGTTTTATTTATTAATTAAAAAGTATTATTATATTCAATGCATATGAATTTATTATTATTTTGTTCAGATCTTCCAGCATTACATAAATTTTATATAAAAAATATTTTCTATCTGTAATTGTGGACTGAGTGAAAAGATAGTCTTGATCATTTAATAAATATATTATTAAAAGGGTATTAACCCTAAAAGTACCTAATTATTTAAATTCCTTGTAATCCTTGACGTTTAAAAGTTAACATTTTATATTATTTGCTCGTCGTGAATTTAAATAATAATGCAAGTCTAACGAATGTGTCAAATGAAAAAGGAAAATCTTACTTTTCCATCATTTTCGGCAGTCATAATAAAACCCATAACAAAAATAAATCTCCCACACGAATGACATTTCTAAAAACGCCATAACTAATATACTTAAAAACCGAACAGATTTAATGCGAATCTCATAAAATTTCCCATACAATCACAGACGCAAGCGCAGGTTTCCACCAAGCAACCGGTCTGTCTCCGGGCTTTCTAGAGAGTAGCTTTCGAACGTGCGCGTGCGCCGATCTCAACACGTTTTCTATATATAGAAGAGGTTGTGATTGTTGATTTACGTTGGTCTATGGAATTTGTGACAGTAAGTCTCTGAGCAGAGAAATTTGTTGTTTTTATGTCGATGCATAAACCTAATGTTTTTTTTTATTTGAATGTGGGTGTCAAAATGTTTCGTCTTAATTTTAGAGACACACATAACAATTTTAATGTTATCGCCTATGTTACAGAATCTTGAGAATGTTATCTGCTGCGCCGCTTGCTTAGCTAAACAGTAAATCAATCCAAATGTAAATATTGTTGTGAATATTGCCAAAGAGTGCTTACTTTGCACGAAAACTTCATTGAAAAGTCTTTTAAAATCAAACTTTTCACTGGCTGCTCATTAATTCCAAGATTTTGCACTTCAGAGATAGCTTAGCTTTTAAGATGATGTAGACTTAAACAAAATTTCAGCGCAATCGGATGAAGATATATGTTTCCAAATTTAGTTACCAGATTTCACTTCACAAACATACATACAAAACCCACACACAACATTAACCTATAAGTGTCCAACTGCTAAGCAAATTGGCGATTTCAAATTTATAACAAGGAATTACAAGGCCTGGTTTCCTCACGATGTTTTCCTTCAGCGTATGTCAGTGGTATTTAAATAATCATAGAAAGTACATTTAACTCTAAAAAAGTCACATTCACACCCTCGTCTATGAGATGCGGCCTCTTAACCTCCCGGCCACCAGGACTTTAAACAATATATACACTTTTTATAAGACCAGGCTTCAAATTAATGAGACATGATCTTCGGCCACCGTAAGCGCGGTTCTGTGGATGGTGAGTAAGGGGAGATCACGGCCCGAACAGAACCAGACCCGAGTGTAGGGCGCGTCACGTTCCGTGCTCGCCTTCAAGATCCAATAGACTACCACAGATGGGGCGACTAGCATCACCCTTCAGTGCTGATTTTCAGCCGGGGTTGCGGGCCTAAAGCAGGATAAGGAACGGGGGGGTTTTTAGTCAGTAAGTCTTACACCCCCTCCCTCCCCACCCTGGGCGGGAGAAGTCATCTGATGATTATCCCCTCACAAAAAAGGCTTCAAATTCAAGACCTAGAAAATCTAGTTTTCGACAGTCAAGTTTTTAACAATACGAGGAAACAAATTTCCAAATACAAAACACCTCTTTATCATTCACAGTCATGGTGTCTACAAAATCATGGTCAATTGCTCAAGGTGACATTGAGAAGACATGCTATGGGTACTAATTAATAAATAGCACTTCAAGCTACACCTATTTTTCTATTTTTTTATGGATATTCAACCTTAACACGTAAAGACATAGTTGAAAATAGCTTGAAGATTTTTTCTGTTTTGAAGAGGTTGATATGCGGTTGTCATTTTATGGGTTTCTGGTGTATTGAAACAGGCCATTGAGTAGTTACATGATGATAGTATGGACACCATGACCTGCTTGACGGTGTCGTAAAAATGAGGCTTAGAATAATGGACGGTAGGTCATGTGTTATAAAAAGACCAGCTAGCGACCTGCCTCCTCGGTGCAATGCTGTTACTAAATTTTTCCACTAAATTTGTTTTATATTATGTAGAAAAGCAGATACTAAAAATGCATTTTAGGCATGTTGTCTTTTTTTATGTGATAGGACGGCAAACGAGCAGACGGATAACCTGATGGTAAGTAATCGGCGTCGCCCATGGACACCCGCAACAAAGAAGGAGTTACGAGTGCGTGGCCGACCTTTTAAGGATTGGGATTTTGGGGATTTAGGGATTGGGAAGGGATTGGGGTAGGGGAAGGGATTGGGGTAGGGGAAGGATTGGGCCTACGGTTACCTCACGGTTATTTCACGTCGGTTTTCTGTGAGGCCGTGGTATTACTCCGGTCGAGCCGACCCATTCGTGCCGAAGCTTTGCTCTCCCACACTTAAAAGATCGACAAAGACGTCTCTTTCGAAGCAAGCAAACTAATTTGAAGCGAAATTACTATTATTTAATATACTATCATTAAAAATGTTTGTATGCTAAGTTAATTTCCTCAATTGCTACCCAAATTTTTAGCTTTGATTTGTGTGTAGGCAGTTTCTAAATATTTAAGTTGCCAAGTATGGGAACTACAGCCTTGTTTCACGGTGCGAGTGAGGTCCATTCCTCCCCGATCCCTGAATCCCTAAAAGCCAGGCAACGCACGTTCAACACCACTGGTGTTGCGGGTGCCGGTGTTGATTACCTTCCGTAATGAATATGCGTATGTTATAATGCGTATGTATATAATCCGTATGCACATAGAAAAATTAAGTTAATAGTAAAAATTAATAGGATGACAAATCCTAGTCGATCACTATTTTCATTGTCACTTACGCAAACTGACATTGTCAACTAAACGCGAATTGTTTGCCAAAACATTGTTTAACATACACAAACGTTACTATATCGACTTTAAAAACTCAAAAATAAGATTGGTTTTTGCTTGTTAATTGGTGTCCTGTGGTGGGTAGTTCTGTCGGTTTAGTGTCACGCATGCGCGATGTCAGTAATGTATTTTCTTTGTTATATAATATCGTTGCTGCTTTTTTTTGAGGATACATAATCATGAAGCGTCCCAGTGTCGGAAGAAAGGGTGGGTCAGACTCTTTCCTACATTATTATGTTGTTTTTCTGAGGGAAAAATGATCAAATAACTTCTCTGCTCAGGGTAAGCAGAGAGAGAGAGAGAGAGAGTGGGGGGGGGGGGGGGGTTGAGAGAGATAGAGAGACAGAGTTGGAGTCTTACTAAAAACACGCCCGTCCCTTCTCCTGATCCAAGCCGCTCACCTACTGTGCTGGCATCACTGCTTTCGCAGAAGAAGGAGACGGCTTCCCACTTCTTGTCGATTTTGAGCTATCCTACTCTATAGTTGCTAAACGGATTACTTATAAGAAAGTTCCTTAATAATTATCAATTTCCCAATTTTTAAAACTAAGTTTCAATCAACGGAACATTTCCCATTAACAGTTTAGTTGCGAGTTGCACAGTCCAATCTAAATCCGATTCATTGCCACATCGATTGCCATTGTTTACAGACTGACAAACCAGTTGCCATTGTCAAGTAGGTCACTTACCTACAAGCACAGGTTTGTACCTCCGGAAAATATTGTTGTTTTATGACGGCAAACGCGACTCATTAACTTATGGTAAGCAATAACCGCCACCTACGGACACCCGCAACACCAGAGGACTTACGAGTGCATTGCCGGCTTTTTAGGGTCGTCGGATATGTCGTTCGGGATATCGGAGATTTAGGGTTTGGGGAGGAATGCGGGAGGACAATTGGGGCTCCGGTCAATCCTCACTCACACGTTGAGACAAAACGCTGTGGTATTTTCACACCTCTCATGCATGCTTTCCCACATTCAATGGAGACTTACTTTTGTTGACAAGTCAAAATCATCAGTAAAAATCCAATCAAAAGTAAATTTTCTGATCCATCAAAACTATAAAAATGCGTTTTGCGATGCGAGTTTTGGGCAGAAAACACAACAAAATCATATTGATTTTGATATTAAAAACAGATGAAAGATCTGTTCTAAGTAAATAATGGAAATATTCAAATAACTGCACAATAATTGAAATCCAATTACACAGATTGTAGTATCGATTCATTATTAATCAATTGACAGACGGATGGGGAAACAGTTCTCGTAATAAAATCGAATGTCGTAAAGCCATGACTGATCGTTTGGTTATTACATTGTCAACGTAATACTATTTATTCGACTGAAAGACCGGAAAAAGTAATATAAAATACCAAAAAGATGCGTTTTAAAATATTGATCTTTACCTTTGGTTCAAATCATTTGCAGTTACATAATAATATATCGTCTCGCGTCTCGTATTTGGTCACCGATTATTATTTTGTACTAGTCCTGCCAAAAATTTTAATCTTAACATCCTTCAACAATCTTAAATGAAGATAACATAAGCACCCAGCCAACATAAGTTTTTTATACTTATACCAGTGGATCAGAAAACCCCCATATGTGAAATTTCAGCGAAATCGTTAGGGCCGTTTCCAAGATCACACGCTTTTTCAAGCAATCAGCGCCATCTGCCGGGCTGATTTGTGCCATCCAGGCGACCACTCAAACGCATACAGAAAAATTCAATTAAATCGGTCAAGCTGTTTCGGAGGTGTTCAATTACATACACACGTACGACAGAATTATAAATATAATCATTTGACATGGTAGATAAATGTTTTAAATAAGCTAATTTAAGCTGATAACTAATTCCCAAGCGGATGCGAGGTGCTTATTTTAATAAGCATGTTCATAGCAGGATGTTATGGGATGCAATTAAATTACCGCGTTGATGAGTCAAAGGATATGGCGAAGGATGGCGGGTGTCTTTGCTTGAAGGTAAATGCAGACAGGATGATATTTGCAGGTAAACAAATTATTTTTATGTATGTTTGTTTCCGAGCATCTAGCTTCACAGACGAACAGAATAACAGACAACTATTCTACATATATTTTGGCGTTCCAAAAGTACTTTTTTATGGTTTAGTCTTCAGTGTCAAAAATGATGTTCTGATCTGTGCTCTAGCTAACTAGTATTAAGTTTTTAAAAAGTCTTTTTAATTTGTGTAGTTTGTAGTTTTTGTCTAATAAAAGGTTAACTATAATATGTCGATTGAACAGTTGATTGAAAGATTGAAAAGTGTGGGAGAGCCATGTTAAAGTGTGGGAGAGCCATGCTTCGGCACGAATGGGTCGGCTCGACCGGAGTGATACCACGGCCTCACAGAAAACCGGCGTGAAATAACCACTGCGTTGTGTTTCGCCGTGTGAGTGAGGTT
The DNA here is from genome assembly GCA_902829305.4 of Spodoptera exigua. NCBI lineage: Eukaryota > Metazoa > Arthropoda > Insecta > Lepidoptera > Noctuidae > Spodoptera > Spodoptera exigua. The sequence continues at coordinate 14,898,947 of LR824607.2, read as the reverse complement.
ACCGGAGGCCCAATCCTTCCCCTTCCCCAATCCCTCCTCAATCCCTATATCTCCAAATCCCTAATCCCTGAAAGGTCGGCAACGCACTCGTAACTCCACCGTTGCGAGTGTCCATGGGCGGCGCTGATTGCTTACCATCAGGTAATCCGTCTGCTCGTTTGCCGACCTATAACATAAAAAAAAAAAAAAAAGTTGGCCCAGTGGCTGGGCATGTGTGATCCACAAATTTTTGTGCGGTGTGTTGTGCGGTGTGTTGTGTGGTGTGTATGTGAATTTGTATATTTATAAACGCACCCACAATACAGGCGTCAATGCTACTGTCACAGATAATCGTCAAAAATAAAATTAAATGTAAAAGAGACTTAAACTATATAAGTATGTACTTTTCAACGTCAAAACAACCACGTATATCAAAAACTTTAAATTCTTATGTCTGTCGGTTTGTCCTCTGGTGTGGTTATTAGTGTATTGGTGTTTCTATACTCGAAACATAACGGTAATATTTTGTATTTAAAATTCAGTCTTAATCACAGACATATTAAGATTTAAGCAAGACCTAAGCGATCTAGAAACGTTTCCTAAGGATTTATGACTAACACTTAGTTCATCTGACATTTTACACAACTTGGCCGGTTATAAAATAGTTTAAAAAATACTTCTAAATGCTAGGCATTGCGACAAACCAGTCGGAAATGAGCCATCAATGAAGAACTTGTTTTGTAGGTGTCGAGGAATAAAGCCGTTTTGCGAAACCTTACGAAAATGGCGATTAATTGATTTATGATCACGATTCACGATTGCAATAGATCTTTGTTTTATTAAAGTTTTAAGAAGTAATTGCTGCAATTACCTTCAGTTGGGATCAAACTTGTTTTTTTCGTGTTTTGCAGGTGTTATTCAATGTTTTAATTTAAGTTTTTTGGAGAAGGTGGCTTACGAAAACAGTTAGCATCAGTATCGTCTGCATACTGATGGCCAATGGGTTTAATTGCGTAAGATTGTTAGGAGTAGGTTTTAAGATCGGGATAGTTATAATGCTGCGTACTGCAGAAGTTTTAGTTTTTTTTATGTACATTTAATTTGAGACAGACATATTTTAAATAGAATGGAATAGATGTGGGTTGGTACAGAGATAAGCTGGTTCAAATTTTAAGAGACCAAAAAAGTGACCATTCGTTTAGTCTTGAGGGTGTGGGATCGACACCTGGCAAATACCAATGTGCTTTTATCCGAGTACTGTACGTTCAAAGTCGAGTTAGAAACTATTAACAAACGCCGAAGAAAAACGTTGCGACTAAGCCTGAACTTATACTTAATTTTCGACTGCACGGTTGATGCGGTGGCTGGGCGACTGGCTCCCGTGCAACGTGTCGCGGGTTCGATTCCCGCACGGAACAACTCTTTGTGTGACCCACAAATTGTTGTTCCGGGTCTGGGTGTCATGTGCATGTGAAATTGTATGTTTGTAACTGCACCCACGACACAGGAGACAATCTTAGTGAGGAGCAAAGTTTTTCTTTAAAAAAAAAAAAAATATTGCAAGTGTGAATGCGAAGCTTCGGCTTGACTACACTGATAATGGCTTCACAGAATACCGACATGAAATAACACCTAATAAGCGTTACAGTAAGAGTTTAGGAAACACAACATAATACTCATACATTATATACATCACCATCTATCTATCAATACAAAAGGCCAGCAATGCGGCCTTTTGTATTGATGCGATCTTTTGGTGTCACGAGTGTCCATGATAATTGCAGTTTCATATGCGCAGTTTCATATTCATATGCCGACCAATCAAATTAAAAAAGTTCTAAGTTTGAAATTGCCAACCCCCCTTTGATGAAGGTTTGCTCAGAAGTGGACACTTATAGACTTAACTAGCTCTTACCCGCGGCATCGCTCCCGTCATTTGACTACCTACCCAACTCTACCTTACCTACACTACCTACTCTATCTTCTATCCTATGTCCTTTTCCTGGCTCTAAACTACCTCCCTGCCAATTTTCAGCTTAATCGGTTCAGTCGTTGTTGAGTTATAAGTGGAGTAACTAACACGACTTTCTTTTATATATATAGATTATGACGTGTGTGATGATGTAGATACTATTCAAGGTGTTGTCTTACAAGCAATAACAATTCAATAATGATTTCAGACTTGAGTTTTGCTAAAGCCATTCAGACACACTTGCAATTATTAAAGTTATACAGCATTGCTATAAATAGCGTAATCAACTATTACAAACATATTTCAGAGCCTTCAAGGCTTTAATAAACAACGACCAGCCGTTCATCTTCGATTTAATCGATACAAGATTTATTTCGATCTCGTGTGAATTTTTAACACTTGCAACACTTAGAAAGGTGTTGCCATACGTAAATAACAAGGCTAGAACCATCTGTGGTTGCTATAATTTGCATAGCTCATTAGTAATAGCCTTGAAAACTTGACTTGTGCGTTTTTGATTTATTATCTAGTGATACACATTTTGATTATGAAAAGTAATCTATCTCTAGTTGTTTTATATAGTGTTAGTTTTGTATCTCCATTCGAAATTACAATTTGGAACGAGCACCTAGCTTCACTGACGAACAGACTGACAGACTACTTACTATTCTATTTTGACGTTTCAAAAGTACCTATTTATAGTTTAGTGGAATAAATGATTTTGATTTGATTAATTTTTTGTGATGGGAACGTAATCGACTCTTACTGACTAAACCTCTCTCGTTCCTTCTCCTGTTCCTAAGATGAGACCGCAGTGCCTTATTGCGCTTGCCACTCTACCTTGGATAAAAATCAAACATAGGGCCTCTGTAGTGTTCTATTGCCTCTTTGAGGCGCACGTGGAATGCAACGCGACTTACGCTCGGGTCTGGTTCTGGTCGGGCGGCGACCGGCGAGACCCTTACTCGCCCCAGCTTACGGTGGCCGGAGATCACCACTCGATCATCCTACCGAGTCTTTCCTACTGTGGCTGTTGGCCGGGAGGAGGATAGCTCCCTCTATGACTCAACTAAGGCCGGGCGGAGTTCGCCGCCGCCAATCACTTCCCTGAGGACACGGCGGTGCTCAGCCCAAGCTACTGTACGTACTGTACGTACGGCTACTGTATGTTTCACCATGTCCTCTAGGTGGTCCGGTCTCGGGCGTTTCCTAAACAGGAACTTACCGAAGTTGCCATGTCGGGTAAGCACCTGGGTCAGGTGGAAGGTGAGGACGCCATGGCGTCAAGCTAGTTTACCCGAAAGTTGTGTTAGTTATGCTTAAATTTTTTTATTCAAGAACATCTCGACCGATTTTGATGAACTTTATATTTTTACATTGAATGTATTTTAATTATATATTAGCCTCTTCTCACTCTTTTTCACCGTAGTTTTCAGTTACTTTAATGATAGCCGTTGAGCCGAGGTTTTGAGATCCGTATTGCCAAATATAATACGGTAGTACGGTAGTCAAATTTAATACTTTTAACCAAATATTACCTACTCTTTTTTATATTGTGTTACCATGTTTTTTTTGTTCTTGTGTTTAAACACTTGTTTGTTCTGCGTCGTAGACGCGAATAAATACATTTTTTTTTGCTTTCAAATATCAAAAACGGCCTTTCTATGAAATTTGTATGAAGAACTGAGTTATGACATCATAGTATTTTTGCGTCAAATAGCTTATAAATAATTTAGTGTATTGATCGATCGATGAATAAAAGTATAGTTATTTTTCAATATTTTATTGTAGGTATTTAAACGTGGAATTAATTTATTTTTGACCAAAGAAACTACTTAATTACAAGATCCTTCCATAGAAAATTTCAAAATGCAATAATTTAATCTGAGACACAAATAGAACTTGACTCATTTATCCATGTGTTTATTCACATAATTGGTTTACCGTTTTTTTTCTTCAGTAACGATCTATTAGATGATTTATTATCCTAAATTGAATTACTAGGTGGTCCTTTTTAATAGACCACCTGACCGAGACTGCCACACAGTGAGCAATCAGTGTAAAAATACAAGTCATTTAATAAAAAGTTTTTGCTGTTTACTCGTGTAGATTTTTTATTACTTGACTAGCGAAACACCTGAAGGTAAGCATTCAATCAAGTTAAACTGCGTGGTTGCCTTTTGGGAGTTTTGGGGCTTTGAGGACTGGGGATTTGGGGATTGTAATAGGGGAGAGAAACGACTGGGCATCCGGCAACCTCACTCACGCTGCGAAAAAGTCTTTCTTGTAGTTTCACGTCGATTTTCAGGGAGGTTTGGCTTGACTTCGGTTGGGCTGGCTCAATCGTGCCGAAGTACGAGTCTCACACACGTAAATAGTGAATTAAAAAAATAAACGAAATTTCATATTTTTATTTTTTTATCTAGATTATATGTAAGTACATTTAAGATTCTTAACGTACTGCTTCAGTATACTTGTCATGGGTGGAGCCAATTGCCAATTACATTATGATCATCTGCTTTTGCAGTAACGCTGCTAAAGAAAGGGGTTTGAAATTCCTTGTGTTTTCTTACAGTGAGCCTTTAAGTCCCAAATCATACAGTTCTATTAATTATTAGAACTATATATACTGTATTACCACTTCGATATTAAATGATATAGATGATATTCAATATTTATTACTAATAAATCAAACAAACCGCAAAATGAACAAAAATCATCAAAAAATGTTATTTCAATGTATACTAATATTGAAATAATATTATAGCATAATGCCTATGTCCATTTGACTGAATAATTCTTTGAGTTGGATAGTCCAAAAGACTTTAAAACGTTGTGACGACCAAAAAGAGTTAAGCATCAGAAGAAATTACGTTAAAAGTTAGTATAATAATAAAAATCAAATCAAACTTAAATAAGAAAACACAAGGCCAATACAAACCGAATTAAAATTACTTAATAAATAAAGATATTAAATTGTACATTTCAAAATTGCAAACTGCAACATCGGAGCGGATGCAATCGTCATTCGCAGCACTAATGACGATTATATTATTAGCTTAAATCGATATAAAGAAAAAAAAATCGAATTACTTTTGAAATCCTTAAAAAACAAGTTTATGAAAAGTTCAACGCACAGATTGTGGAGCGTATCATTGGAGAATGATCGAGAAATTGCGTGGATCGGCGCCGGCGCACGGTTCTCATTGCGACAGGTAAACTGCATCAAAGATAATTACGTAACTGCTGACATCCTTGGGTACGTCAAGGGTAATATGGTGTTCTAAGGTAATTTATGGCGTGTATCTCGATGGAAGCAATTTGTATTCTAATATCAGACACAGGACGGATACTGTGTGGTCTCGTCATTATGATCCGATTTCAATTCGGTTTTTTTTTGTTGAAGTAATATAGCTTATGGAGTAGTGTTTGTATCTACAGCATGAGAAAGGTCGGTATTGTGTTTTTATACATTTAATTCAATATTTTTAACCAATATATTATTTGTAATGGAGGAAATTTAAGGCAAATTACTAGTTAGGTGCTGGTTTTGGTTTTCAATAGTAAAACAATTACAGGAGTATGTATTACAACGTGGCAATATTGACAGTCTTCTAAGACCATTGTCCGGTGACACTGAAGTGAATAAATTCATTGACGCCTAAATCATTTGTGTTAGTTTGATTTACGTCTTTTTGTTCATTGTTATTATATTTTTACAGCAAATATTTGTTGGCTGTGCGACTTACACCGCATCGTATTGCGAGCAATGCTGCTTATAAATATGAGCCCCTAGCGTGCTTCATACTAGTCGAGTTATCTCTCTAAATGCATAAGGGTATAAGGAATGAAGTAAAGTATTAAACAAAATAATAACCACCAAAATAAAATACCATTGTCGACTTATCTTTCCTTTAATTCCCGTTCGGAGCAGGAGGAGGAAAGAAATGGTTTTTTTTAGTCAATAAGTGATCACACATGATCACCCACGGCGTTAGAGGGCATTTGATGACTTTACCCTTTAAAAAACCTTAAAGGCGTAATATTTACCAAAGCATTCAATTAATATACAAACATTTTTCATTTACCTACATCATTAGTCCCATCGTAATATCAAATACAAAGCCATTTCAATTCTTCAACTCAAATAGTAGATTCAAAATTACGAATTCAAATTCTCAGTTCACAACAAGTTTTAATTTCACACCGACTCAACGTGTGAATTAAAATTCCTACGTATCGCGATTTCAATTAAACGAAGACACTCCTTCGAAATTGGATGAGAGGAGACTTCTGAGAGGTCCTTGCCCTCTCGAGTTTTCTCTGTAATTAGATCTACATGTTACGATGGATCTCGAAAAGTATCCAGCTAAGCTTGAAGATTGCACGCGAGCTAAATTATTTGCCCTTTTTTGAATGCAGTTACATTTTAATTACAACCTGACCAGAGTTGCGTAATAGGAACGTTGAAGTGACATAGGTATATTACCATAGATATAAGAAAAGAGTTATATTTCTGTGTATATTACGTTAGCGAAGTTTTTATATACATTATTGAAATATACAGTGGCAAGGTACAAATTAATGACATATTTTATAAGTAGACGCTAGGCGTTATAAATATCGGGTCTATATTTTTGGTGAGAGTGTGAGACTCTTATTGACTAGGAACCACCCCTTCGTTCCTTCTCCTGCTAAGCGAACTACGCTTCATTCGTCCTATAGCATACGTGTTAATTAATAGGACGACTTATAGTTATTGTAAAAATTTATTCATAAGTGTTTTCTAAGATTACAAAAATGGCATTGAGGTTGAGTTGAGCATAAAAGGTTATCTGTATAAAGCAATAGTAGCTTCATTGTAATTAAAATTGTATTAATGTAGTCTAACGTTAAAAAATAGACCACAGAGTTCCTTTGATACCAACAAATAAACAGCTGCAGTAACCTTTTATAAGTTTACCACTTACTTGATGAGCTGCTTCAGTTTAGTGGCGGCTTGTAGAGAAGCGTAGCCGTATCGGGAAAACTTGGCTGCTTCTTCAGAAGGAGCGTTGAATGCTGCCACGTAGCGAGCTGGACTGGAGTCATCCAACCAGAGACCTGGAACATGACGATGAAAGAATATTAAAGAACGTATAATTTATATTGAAATATTATTCTTTCTGGGTGTGTAAGTAGCTGTAGTCTTATTCGGGTCATACTTGCAAAATATTGTTGATCGAATGTTAATATTATTTAGGAGTCAATATTGGTGTAATATCAAGTTTCCCATTTTAGAAATATTCTGCAATATCAATTTGAAATCACTTTGGTGTTTGACAGTTAATTAGATGCAGAGCAGGCAAATTAGTAGGTATCTACTTTGACATAACTGGCAATAGGTGTCTAAGATAAATGTATTTCCTACCCCTGTGTGTGTGTTCTAGGTCTGTATAGAATTATGCGATAATACTATTTGTCAACTCACCCATAGAATAAAGCTTAGGCTCCAAAACAGAGTACAACTCATGCATCTTCTGCATCCCATACTCAGCCGCTTCCATAATCTCTCTGTTTTCTTCTTTCGTTATATTATGTGCTTCTCCTTCCCCATCTAACTCCAGATCGTCTCCATCGTCATAAAAGTCAACACGATCAATTTCAGGTTTATCATCACCTTTCTTGTTAACCAAAGTTTTATTTTCTTTTGCAAAATTATTATCATTATCACAATATGTGACTATGATGGTCGAAACATTTTTAGTGGCAGAAAATGAATGATTATTCTTATGATCTCTTTCTATTATAGTTATGTTATGTACTTCTTTAGTTAACGTACTGTTAAATAAAGGCATCAAATGCTTCAGTACTTCTAAAATGTTAGCAGACGTAGAATTTTTTGTGTGAGGATCTTTTGTTAAAATCTCAACGTATTTTGTAGTTTCTGTTGTACTGTCATCGTCATTCTTTTCTATACTTTTCGTTGTATGTTTTTTAGATGAATTGTTAAGAAATATATCAATTTTATCTTCAATGCCACTTTTGATTTGACTTGCTTTCTTTATTTCAGTTGTGTTGTTTTCTTTAGAAGGTTTTACTATGATAGCTTCGTTTAACTTGTCCGATGTGTCACTTATATTATTTTTAATTCTGTTTATTGAGGCAATGATAACGTTTATGAGATCTTCATCTTTTCTACTAACATTATCGTTAGTAATATTAGCTAAAGTGCTCAAGAACAATTTTACTCTTTCTTTATCTCTTTTGTACGAGTCTTTGTCTGATGTCTTGTTCTGAATTTTGAATACGTCTTCGATCATCTTTGTGAAGGGGCAATTAGGTGAGGTTGCTGTTTTTGCTTCTTCATTGCAGACGGTCCCAAAGAGTAGTGATATGATTATGAAGATGTATTTGTATCTGAAAAATAATAAAAAACATTTCAAGATATTTTTGTACACATCATATTTTTTGGGATTGATAATTAATTATCAAAAAGAAAATCGTTAAGTATGAAACTGTTTGTTGTTATTAGTTTGGAAACTCTAAGACTCAATAATACTTTACACAATTCGTAGATTTAATTCAAGATGTCATGCTCGATAGTCGTCTTTGCGATTACAGTGACCAATGTGGAAAGTTTTTTCGGATTTTGAAGATTCACTATTATTTACCTCTTCGATAACAAAACACATATTACGCAGATACTTCAACACATACGAGCAGCATTACGACAATACCCAAAGCGTCATATTTGTTCACGTAGTCAAGCACAAACTAACCTATATCATTAGATCATAACTGTCCGTCCATCTTAAGACAAATAGCATGTTACACAAGGCCGCATTATGTGCCATTGCGCATAGTCATAGGTTACGCATGATTGTCAACACCATTGCATTACTTTCCCGTCAGCCATACGTCGTCAGCTAGAAATGGAAAGTGTGCTTTCTCTGCACCTCATGTTACCTAGACCGTGTCATGTCGATGTGTCCTAAGTGACATTTTTAAAGATGTTTCTTTTTGTTGTGATAGGTAAACAACCAGATGGATTTCCTAATGGTAATTAATTGGTGCCGCCCATTACGGCGAAGTGTGCGTTGTAGAGGTTAGAGATGTTAAAATTGGGAATTTCGGGATTCTAGAATTAGGGTTCCGGTTAACTCATTTACAAGGCAAAACACAACGCGAGCTTTATTTCACGCTGCTTTTCCGTGAGGTCGTGGTATCGTGAACAAAGTAAACTATTCGCATCGACGCATCTGCGGAGCATGACACTCTTACATTAATTGTTTCCTTAATTTAAATGTTTATTGTTTAATTTTTTAATATTGTTTTATATAAGATTTTTCAGCTTGTGTAATTTTAGATGTAGATAAACAGATAATATGGTTATTTTAAAATTTTATAGCATTATTCCATCTACTGGTCCAATGTTTACTGGTTTATTGTCAAAAACAGTTCAAAACGTGTATGTTGAATGCATTTGGAGCACAAAGGAAAGTACAGAGACAGTGTGATTTTAATGTTACAAATAAATATGGAAACATTTTGTTTTGGTCAGTTAAGCATTATTTGGTCTTTAAACTGCTACTTACTATTTATCAAGCCACTGTATGTAAAATGTCACTGAATTATATTGTCACGCTTTTTTGTTGGGAAATGCATTCGCTTTCTGCTTCGTTGGACATCGATTATGCTGTCATTGTTGAAACTCTATCATTTGACGTGATAAGTGAGTTGGTAGGTCTTGTTGTTGGATCATTTTCTATGATTGCAACCGCAGTGCAAGCGTGGTTTGGGTATGTAGGTACCTAACCCTAACACGAATTGGAATTAGATTCTGGTTTTTCAGTTTTGTGATTGTCTGTATTAGCTTAGGGACTTGGGTTTTCTCCTTTTGTTGTATTGCGAGGTTCTTCACTATCTTCCATCACAGGCTACAATAGAATTATGTATCTACGTGGGTTGGAAATTTCTGTTTAAATGTTTTTGATTTATCAGTGAGCTTTGCTGTTCTCGGTGTTGGTAGACAAGTGCGAGTTCGGTGTTGGTAGACAACGGGGTAGAAGATGACAAATTAGAATACAAATTTTATAGACGTCAAGTAGCTGTACTAAAATAGAAAAAGTTATAAAGCTTTTTTTATGAAGGGAAAATCATCAAATGATTTCTCCCGTCCAGCATGAGGTTAGACTCTTACTGACTAGAAACTCCCCTGCAACTTCTCCTACTTTCGGCCGAGGCCGCAGTGCCACATTGTGATTGCCCCGCAACCCTGGTCGTAGTAAGAAAGCCAGGGCTCAGTTTGTAATTTTTCCAAATTGCACATTTCTAAATACATATTATAAATGCAATATGTTATGTAGTTGTAAAAGGCACGTTAGATGGAATTACTGAAATCTCTTATAACGATACCTGATATGACGATGACGATGAAGTAAAAGGTGACAAAGTTTAGCCAATAAATGAAGGCCTAATTTCATAAAAAAGTAGTGGAGGCAGTAGCAGTTCATATTCAAACACATTCAGTACAAATAAAAGTGAATCTAATTACCCCTAATTAGAAGTAAAGCCCGCATTAAAAATTACTCAATTTCATTAAAAATCCATTTCATTGAAAATGTCGTAAGATTAGTTCGAGACGTTTTGCGAAGCTTTAGCTGTTGCTTCACCAGTTTTATTGTTAAGTGAAATAACAAGAATTTACTTCATCGTTAAAATTGTGTTGCTAAACATTTTGGCATTTAATAAAAAGCTAATTAAATGGTTATTGGTGATTATTGTTATAATTATTATTTAGCTGATGATTACTACTTTATGGTGATCGGTGTCGAGTTCTTTGGCTTCAACGTCGCTGTTAGGCAAACTATATATATTTAGTTAAGTTTAGATTCATAATACAATTAGTATTTTTTCTTTCTTTTACACGGGCCTCTGTGCCGTTCATCTACTGGTACTTTTGTCATGAAATATTCAGATAATATTACGTTTGTGAAGATCGTGTACGGATCTTGTTAAGGGTTTCTTGCTCGTTATGCAATTTGTTAATCTATATGTATTTTGACGAAAGAATTACGGACAATTCTATTTTCAAGTTTCGACTTTAACTTTTGTAGATATATGTATGAGTGTTATAGGATTTAAATTAGATAAATAGAAACACTAATGAACATATTTCAGAATTTTGAAAAATGCATACATTTTTTGTCTGAGATGTAAGACCTATTAACACTAATCTTCTCTGTATGAAAAGAGGCCTAAGTGATTTCTCACAGCGTAATATATACAAAGTTAGTATATGTATATAGGTATAAGTTCTGTGCGTCCGTATGTTCAGTGTGTTTGTCATCGATCTACTTTCAACTGATTACAACTTACATAAGAAAGAGTTCCGTGTCACGGGAAACAGGAAAATGAGTATTGTGCGTGTCATTACATATAATAACTTGTTTCCGAGATATTATACCAAAGTATTACTTGGAGATATTTTCCAGTGTAGGAGAGCCATGCTTCGGCATTTATGGACCGATTTAAAACAACGCTTGCGACCAATTTTCCTCTTCTCCCATCCCTAATCCGAATACACAAATCCCTTATCCCGAGAAGGCCCGCAGCACACTAAAGACTTCTCTGGCTTTGCGAATGACCATGGACTATGCCGATTGCTTACCATCAGGTGATCGGTCTGGTCGTTTGTCGTACTACTATCACATAAAAATATAACGTGCACATAGATACTCTGATAAACATCGCAGGGTTAGATACCCTTTCAGCCGGGGTTGCGGGTTAAGCGCAATGAATCACCGCGACCTCGGCCCAGAGCAGGAGAAGGAACGGGGGTTTTTAGTCAGTAAGAGTCTGACACTCTCACTCGCCTAACCCTGGGCGGGAGAAGTTATTTAATGATTATCTCCTGACATAAAAAAAAGTTTTAGATACCCCTTTAAGAAAAGGGGTAAAATGAAACCCTGTAACTAAACTCCGATGTCTGTCAGTCCGTCTGTCTGTCACTAGGATGTCTCTACCCTTACTCTCTCGCCTTACCCTTTAGGCAGGTAACGAGTAAAACCGCGTGGAAGTAGCTAGCCAGACATAATCGTGATAGATACACTAGTATAATCACAGCATCATCGCTGTTATATTACAGTATTCGTGACAGCAGTGAATTATCGATTCATTGCTTCTGCATAACAAAGACAGATTTCAAGCAAAAAACAGTCTCTACTACTGACTCGGACTATAACACTTATAGTCTTGGTTGCAAAGTTGAAAGTCCTCTAGCAAAATGATGCATAGATTGACTAGTTTTTACTCAATAAATTAATAGAATCTTATTACGTGGTAATGAATTGGATTGAATTAATTTGATTGGTAAGTTAGTCTCGTTCTAAATTGATTATTTTGGGTTCTATTGTAGAGTTGAGTTATGTATACCTATGTAGTATTGATGTTTTATAATTTTGCAAATATTATAGTTATACTACGTGGTAAAGACCAGTTAGAATTATTTTTGGAAGCCTGAGAATCTATGAAAGAATGGGAAGAATGAGAATAAATCCAGCTCATTTACTCGACAATCAATCGTCTGACATCCTTCTCGCATTGCGAAAATACAGAAAGTGGATACAATGCATGTGGTAGCTATCATTACAATAAATAATATGGATTTTTTTGAGATTTGTACAATGTCTTGATCTTGAATGTCTTGAGGGAATGTCAGACTGTTACATTCCTATTTGGGTCTCGGGTTACATTTCAAATAACCACTAATAAGATGTCCACTAAAAAGAGGAAATAATCGTATCATTTGAAAATTTGCCCTGGAAGTTAATCCTGGAAGTCAGACAAAGTCTGGACACTACCTCCTGCCCCACCAGACATTTGACGATATACCCCTGTCAAAAAAAGGGTGTATTATACCATCTAGTCCCATCCAGGGCCGGAGAAAACATTTATTATACCCCCTAAAAAGGCTAACAAATACATTCATGCAATAATAATCAAAATTTGCATATAGACAAGAACATTTTTTCATCAATACAGATTATAAATATTTAAACCGATCTATCTTGGGAATTGAAAGAATACATTAGTAGTACATTGGCCATTAATTAATTTTAAAACAAAAGGACTTGGAATAGAGTCTGCATAACTAGATTAAAAACTTGTTGGTATGATAATCAAGCAATATGTACTTGTTCTTCTGGTAATTAATTGTACACCTGAAGATCTGATCATCGATCTCCACATATTATTTCTAAATTTTATAAGATTTACAATTTTATTAATATTGTACCGGGACATTTTACACATCATCATCAGCCTATAAGTGCCCACTGCTGAGCAAAGGCCTCTTCTCATACGGAGAAGCTTAGAGCATTAATCACCACGCTTGCTCAATGCGGGTTGGCGATTTCAAGCTTATAATTAGAAATTAAAAGTCCAGGTTTCCCCACGATGTTTACCTTCACCGTATGGCAGCGGTGTCTTAATAATAATCATAGAAAGTACATATAACTCGGAAAAAGTCACATTGGTACTTTTTACACGACTGTCCAAAAAAGGAATGTTATGTTTTTACGGTTCACGGATGTACGTATATGATTTTTCTTTATTCCACTGTAACTGCCAAACGCCTGGACAGAATTAGACAAATACAATATTGTTGGAATCCTTAAACCATCATGGGTGAAACAGGCCAGGTTGTGTCTTAAAAAAAAATCAATGGGGTGACTATGGGCCTAAATAACAAATAGGATAATTTAAAAAAGTTCAGATGTGTTTATAACAAACAGCATGTGTCTATGACAATTATCTCGAGTTAGAAGTAAGGATAAGCTTTTTATTGCAGTCGGGAGACCGTTACCGAATGGAGTAAAAATTGCTTATTCTTTCCTGATGAAAACTTGATTTTTATTTACTTTTTTTTTTCAGTGTTGCAACTTGTTATTATTTGTCATAAAAATTTATTAGCATATTTTAAACAATTAATAAAAAAATATGTTTAATTAAAAAATAAAAGTCTAATATTATTCACACTTTCTGAATAAGTATTGATTTGTTTTGATTGTGTTAGTTTGTTGTCACGACATGGCTTGTAGGTATGTCAGAAGATTTGGACCAAGGAATCAGGAAACCTGGTCCCTTTGCGAAACCGGGGCTTTCAATAAAATATAATTAACAAACCTCAAAACTTCCATAATCCACACTCGGAATTTAAATCCTGTTGCAAAATAAAATCACAGATAACAAAAGCACTCCCGCCAAATTTTGACAGCTTGACGGCGACAGATTAAAAATCGTCGTTTTTGTTTTTAAATTCGCGGTCTGATCCAGGCGCGTGTAGTGGTTCAGCCAAGCGCCATTGGACTAGCTGTTACATAACGCCGGGAGGCTGGAATGATTAAAGTACAGTTATAAGACCTCGCGTCGAACGATGATCTCGTCTCACGTCCGCTTGCTTGTTTTGTGGCGAAATGAGCTTTTTTGGCTCACTCACACCGTTGCGTTACCTTTTTTTAAATATTCCGTTAAAATTGGCCAGTTACTCATATTATGAGAGTACTTAGCGGTGTTTAGGCGAAATATTGATCTCGGTTTGGATAGTAATAAAAACCTTAATTGGATGACTCATGGTTGTTAGTAAGCCTGTTAACGTGATACCTATTAATACGTATTTATTTACTTGCTCCATTACAGCCTGAGATTTATGCCTGTGCTAAAATTGTTCCTTACTTTGACGGTCTTTTCACGATGAGCTTCGTGGGTGACGATGGGATTCTTACAAATCTGCTTGTAAGACTTCTGGCACAGTCGGTAGCGAATAAGGATATAAAGAAGATTTTTGCGTAAGAGATTCTTGAAGTCTCGTTGACTATCTGCTGTCTGCTTCACAAGAGGAGAAACACCACACATTGAGAATGTCGGCATAATGGTTTCAGCATTTCTCAATAAGGCACAGAGAAGGAATAGGGGTGTTTTTAGTCAGTAAGAGTCTGAAACACCCTTTCGCCATACCCTGGGCGAGAGAAGTCATTTGATGAGTTTCCCACCTAAATAAAAAGCAATAAAGCATAAAGATTCTAGATTTACCACTACCCAAAAATAATTTGCAAAATAATATCCATTAGATAGGGTATCATCAAACCGTTCATCCCATAAAAATACCTATACATGCGAATAGTGGTATTTTTTACCATCAAAACTGTCTGTGGTCAAAAACGTTACTTTAATTGACGTGCCCGTTACTGCATTGTTATTTTGATCAGCATTTGTTTTATTTGTGAGTAATCGATCGGTTTTTTCTATCTACGAGTATCTTTGTCTAGTTTTGCCGTTTTAGATCGGGTCTTTTAGGAGACTCAATGGGAAAGTGCGAGCTTCTTAAAAGTAGACTGTCTAAAGAGTTCTGTTTTTAAGTGTACAGCTGAGAGTTAGACTTTGTTACTGGTTCCTTTTGGAAATTTGGCGGTAAATTGTTACGCTACAAGTACTTTCGTATTACTATTATCGAACTTTTTATTAAGGATGTCCAATTCCTTCATTAATTTGAATGTAGCTTCCAGAGACTTCCAACTGAAAGTTGTAAGCAGATATTATGTGTAGCAATGAATATCTTATACCATGATGATGAACTTCAAAAGCTTTATGACCATAACCCTGATTCAGCTATTGTTGAGTATTGGCATGCATAGTATTAGCAGAATCGCGAATAATACTGATTGTTACCATTATTTCGTTTGGTAAGTTTATGTGTTTAGTACATGCAGTAGGCTTGGTTTCGGTTGGTAAACTGCATTTCAGTCAAATATATACCAGAACGCCAGAATTTATTCCCTAAAAATCGTTAAATCAGGAAACCCAGACCAGAAATAAATAAATCAACGTTCTGATGTTCGCAACGGTGCAACAGAAAGAACAGTGCCTAAGGCAGAATCATTCTATTCCTCGTACCTATGTGCCAAGCCGGACATGAACGATTTAGCCCAACGGTGAAAGACCTTTGGGAAATAATAATGATAATAAACAAAAGCTTTTGTCACTAAACTCTTGAGAATATTTCAAACAAACCATTAGTTCTTAGAACGGGACATGCAATTTAGTTTATACCCATTTGTCATACGTTGACAGTTGTTATTGAGGTCAGAAACCTTTTTATGATGTGTTTTTTTTGGATTTCGTAGCAGATAGACAAACCGGTTGGTCACTGTTTGTGATCTTAAGGGTAAGATGATTTATTTTGTTTCCATTAAAGAAAGACCTATCATATTGTCATTTGGCTCGGCATGCTCAGGGCGGAACAAATCATTTGATGCCTCCCCCCCCTCCTCAAACCAAAAAAAGAAAGCTTATTGTCTTATAAATACTATCCGACTTCGAATTACAAATGAGATTATTATAATCGAAATTACAACCTTTTGAACCGGACCATCAAACCCAAGGTCTCAAGTTTGCGATTACTTGACCAACGATACTTTGATGTGAACTCAAACTTATAAATAAAATCAATTTGAGAAAGACGTGTTGTCTTTCTCAAAAGTAATACGAAAGCAAGACCCATCCACCCATAAAAGAAAACCCTTTCCTAATCAACAAAGCAAAATAGTTTTTGATATGTGCACAACGTAAACTATTAACAACCAAGGTGCGTTTGCGCAACCTGTATGACAGTACGTGACGTGAGTAACTAGAGATGACCCTAACCTGTTTAGTTGGTTGCAAATTGATGCCGTAACGATATCATGGTGGTCAATTGATTGCCATCGTGTTTATAAGTTAATTTAATTAGTTGATTGACAAAGGTGTCGAAAGCTTAAGTGAAACAATGAAACAATGAATAAATAATGAAATGGGAACAGAAATAAAAAACAAAAAATCATAAACAATGTTATTTAATTCCTAAAAAAGTACAAAAATAAAAGTAAATCTTTATAACACTGGCATTAGTAGAATCCTCCTTACAATAAAATATAATCTGCACTCCACACTTCACATTCCATAATGCCTCTTCATAATATTAATTACACAGAATATCCATTCAGGTTATTTACTCCACAATGCCTAATAACATTATTTTGCCTTTTTTATAGCACAGGTCAGCAAACGAGCCAACAAAAGACCTGACCTTTAGCAAATAGCCTTGCTCATGGACACTTGCATCACTAAGCCTTTTAAGGATCGGAATAACTGGAGATTGGGGATATGATATACGAGGATAGGAGTAAGCGCCTTGCTGTCACTATCACCACCTTCAACATTACGATAATGGCAGAGTAGTATATTTTTGTCACCAGCACCAATATTACTTTGCTGCTGTCATCGTAAGACCTGACTAGGGTTAAGGGACACATTGAAAGAGACCTAGCAACATCGCTCTTTGATAAACCTGAACCTTACATTGTGCGATTTCAAACGTGGAGATTATGGCGAGTTCTTTTTATAAAGAGAAGATACAAAAGCCTTTGATGAAGATGATGATAATATCTTGGTTATTGATATAGCATGCTTCTGCTAATTATAAGAGTCTTGATATATTTTTTGTTTGATGTTCAAAAGTGTATATGTCGTGGTGGCCCGGAGGTTAAGGAGCCCGCTTCTCATGCATGAGAGTGTGGGTTCGAAACCTGGCAAGTACCAATGTGACTTTTTCAGAGTTATATGTACTTTCTATGATTATTTAAACACTACTGACATACGGTTAAGGTAAACATCGTGAGGAAACCTGGACTTATAATTTCTAATTATAAGTTTGAAATCGCCAACCCGCATTGAGCAAGCGTGGTGATTAATGCTCTAACCTTCTCCGTATGAGAAGAGGCCTTTGCTCAGTAGTGGGCACTTAAAGGCTGATGATGATGATGATGTTCAAAAGTGCCAATAGTAGTCTATTTGATTTTAACTTTGTCTTTGACCACCGTTTGTGTGATCTACAAATTGTTGTTCCACGCCTGGGTGTGATGTCTAATGAATTCGTAAGGTTGTAAAATCACTAATGACATAGAGAGAAACCTTAGTTCAGAGCAAAGACAGAAAAAGTCAGGATTGGATACATCAGCACTGTTGTCTACTGCACTTCTACCTACCTCGTCAAAGAATACAAATGACGAACGTGATATTGGACTTCAAAATTGATTTCGCCAATACTACAATAGCTATGAATCACCTTACATTCGGAATGAAATTTCTACGCGTGGACAAAAAAGGACACAAATTGATAGCAACTATTAATCAATTGTAGTACTTTTTTGTCAGTTTCAATTTATCTCGTCTTTACACATACGTATAGATCACGTTTCTCCTTAGATAGTTTATTCTTGCCTATTACAGATGTGGATGAATCGACATTTTCGGTGATATTCACACACCAGTCTCTCCCATTATAACACTAAAATTGTTATATTGAATTCTAATGTTGAAATGATGAGGAAATTAATATTAATTTATAATTTAAATAATTTTCTTTAAGTAGAACTATACAATGTGTCGTTTTAGAAACATGGACACAATGAGCGAACTGAAATCTAAAAAATGAAATGCCATTGGAATGGTGAAGCACTGAAGGTGAATGGAGTTGATAGGAGACAACTTTCTTTTAATCAATAAAAATAAAATCAGTAACAAAACTTATTTAGCAAATAGTTGCAATGTTTGGCAAAGGTTATGTACTACTTTCTAGTAGCAAATTCCCTTTTAGTACCACGCTAAGAAATGGCCTATGTGTGTACACACTGCTTCTTTAAAATCTATATCTGTACCGAATTTTATTGGATTTCGTTACGTAGTTGTTACATGAATGAATAAGAAAGATACATCCATACTTACATCTTCATATAAGTATATAAAAATGAATTGCTGTTCGTTAGTATCGCTAAAACTCGAAAAAGGCTGAACCAACATGGCTTAATGTGGTCTTGAAATATTCTTGAATATACAGGGCAGGTTTAAAAGGACAGAAAATTTAGCTGCATGGAAAAATAAAATATTTGAGGATGTAAGAAGTTTGCCGGGTCAGCTAGTTTTTAATTATCTATTACAGGATATATTAAGGTTACTTAATTAATACTTGTATAATATTAGTATGTTTGTCTGTCTGACTATGATAATGTAGTGTTGCAGGTGTCTCTGTTTATTTATGGATATTAACAACATCCTTTTTTATGTTAGTTTTGATTACATATTTTAAAAATATAACCTCAAGATGGAAGATATATGGCGAATTTAATGTTTAGTTATAAGTTTATTTAACCAGCCAAACAGTGATGATTTGTTTTGTCTACGCTTGATTTCCATTCTACCAAAGATTATGAGTTAAGATCGACTGTCTTGCGCAAATATTTTTTTATCGTCAGCTTATAAGAGTCATAATGATCTTATCAACAGCCTTTACCTAAGTGTCCTCTGTCAAGCAAGTCTCTTCTCACATGGAGAAAGAATGACCATTCAATGCAAAGTTAGTAATCATAAGTCCTTTATTCCTCACGATATTTTCTTTCCAGTTTCTCAGTAGTGTCAACATGTGCTTAAAAAGTACACATAATTCGGAATAAATTATTAACACGAGTAGAAACGGAGTGTATTATGTAGAAAGAGTCTGAGTCTTACCCGATCCCATCGATCAAATCCAATTCCAATCAACGATTTTTTACCTCATAAAAACAAGAAACTAGCAAACATGAAATTTGTTTAATGGTACAATGTTGTGCACAGTTGACGCGGTGGCTGGGCTAATCGGCTGCCTTGCAACGTGTCGGTCCGGGTCTGGGTTTGATGTGTAAGTTGAAATTATACGTTTGTACACGCACTGACGACATAGCAGGAAGCATAAGTTTGGCAGGAAAAGTTAAAAAAGTATTACAAAACAATTTTGTGAAGATATACACAGTAGCATTGTCTTTTTGTTTCAAAAGAGACGTTTATTAGCGGTTCTCTAGTTACTTATTGGATTTAAACTTGTTCTGAATCAGTAGACTCAGTTTTTACTCCAATCTCATTGCAGATTGACGATCAAGTTTACCTTTTTTTTTGATGATTTTGCTGAAGCTAATGCGGTTTAGATACGCTTCAGATGTTTTTTTGTGTCCTTCAGATTCAGGTTTCTATCTGAGTTCGTGTATCAGATTTATTTTATGTTTTTCAGGAACTAACTACGATGTTGTGTTGTCTTGAGCTGATATAAATTGCTTACTGGTAGATATTAAATAGAATTTGTAAATTAGGAAAAAATAGTAAAACATTCATAGAAAAAGCATTGTTGAGACCTTCGAATGGGAATTCTGAAATTTTCACAAAAATGAATTATGCACATTGTTTATTTACAGTAGACTCGGATACAATGTCCCAGCCGGGGTTGTGGGAATAAGGCACCGCGGCCTCGGCCTAGAGCAGAAGAAGGAGGGGGCGTTTTTGGTCACTATGAAGACTCTTAGAGACAACACTCCCTCCCGGCCCACCCAGAAGATGTGGTTTGATGATATTCCCCTAACAAAAAAAGGAATGCAATGTTATCTAGTAACGATATACCTATTAGTTCCCAATTGTAAAATTACCCATTAGCACAGGCTCAAAGAGATCGAACCCGTTACTAATGCCGAGCTCTGTAATTCCATTTTTAACCAGCAGTCTAAAATATACATCCTATTGATTATTATTTTATTGGTCCACTCAGTTAGTAAGTACAAAAATATACCTTATCTAAATTAGATAATAAAAAAAATAAAATCTCTAAAAAACAACAGATCACAGATATGTGTTGTGACAATATCAACAATATGCTGTTGTTATTTTTGCATTTATTTATTTTGTAAATTTTAAAATAAATAAATGTTTTAATAAAGCCTCCTTTGTTGTTCCTTCTTCCATATTTTACATGTTTTAAAAAAAAATAACGAAACTTATACATATTTAGCGGAATATAATCTCATATTTATTAAAATTTGTATTTTGTTTAACAATAACATTTTTGACACACAAAAAGATTAATATCGTTTTGAATAAACTTAGGTTACCACAAGAAATAATACATTAAAATCTAAAATGATTGTAAAAATATATTTTTTTATTTATTTTTTATAAGGAGGCGGGTTTTTAGGAAACAACGATTTTCTAATGGCCTTTATAGATACTCTTATTTAAAAAACTCTTTTAAATACTATCTAAGATTAATACATTTTACACATAACACTGATTTTTTGTCTTGGTTTAATATTCTGTATCAAGCTCAGTGGAATCAATTAGGGAGGCCTATGTCCAGCAGTAGACAGACTCAGGCTGATGATGATGATGATGATGGTAGTACCTATAGAGTGAGTATATTATCATACATTGGTCGAAAACCAAGACTTTCATATTTTATTATGAATTTTATAAGAACAAAAAGGGTATTAAAAATATTTTTGCTCGACCAAGAACTCAAACACATCAATTAGAAGCAATCGTTGTATAAATAAATAAAAAAGAATCTAAAATCAGTGGTACGTGTAAAATATTGATAAAATTCTTATTCGCAATACAAAATGTATATAAAAATATTTATTATGGACATAAATTCTGTCTTCCGAGATCACTCCTTAGCTTCCAAGACTTTCTTATCACATATTCAGCGCCTGTAATTAAAAAAAAACATTGTTTCATTTAAGATGCTTGTATTTATGTTACATTTTTTGTAATATTGTTTAAAAATATATAGCAGTAGGCACGTGTATTTTGAAGGTCGGTAATGAAGACAAACCTTTGTTGTCTTTTAAATTTTAGATATTATTTAAGTAAAGTTTTACCGCATACGGTACCGCCATCTGTAGATCCACACTAAATTTAAGAAGCTTCAAAGCTTGTTACCAACTTCATCTTATAACGCCATCTACATTACATAAGCCGAACTACAACAGAAAAGTTTCGCTCACCTCAGTCTAGATGTCACTAATGTGTCCGCCGTACTTCCCGCTCCGTCTTTTCTTGCCTTTTGGTGAGGTCGTTGATCGTTGGTACACCTCCGAACAGCACTTTCGCTGTCATCTGCTGCAAAAATACAAATGTTTCCTTATAATTATCTATTGCGAATTGATTGATTGGACAATTTGAGCATTATGTTACACGCGTAACGGCATATTAGAGTATTAATTTGAATTGAGCTGATAATTTATTTGTAAATGAAGACTGGCGATGGTTGGGTCTGCTAGCTAGTGCCTAGGTTATAGCTATCGACCTTCTTTAAATGCTATAAGTACCTCCTTAGATGTAAAGAGTTCATTGTTCAGGCATATCATAGCTACAGTAAAAAATTATAGTACATTTTTATTCAACGTTATTACAAAAAAATCTACGCGATAAATCAACAGTAGACAAAAGTTTAGAGTGGTGGATACAGTGCCCCAAGTAATTTAAAGTATTCCTGTTTCTTAAGACAAGATAAAAACAAATGAAAATCTCCAAATTCAGCAGTGTTTTCCAACCGCTATTTTTTTTAAATGCTTAAACTAAGTGGAACTTGTATTGATAATAAAGGTAGATAGCAAATGTTTATGGCGGGTAAGCTAACCAGATCGAAAGTAGTCATGATGGAAAGTGGACGCTACCATCTATGGCTATCTGAAGAGTTTCTACTCCTCAATGGCACGTAGGACCCTAAGTAGTCGTCAATGCCTTCTCAAGTAGGTTTCCCTAGGTACAGCTTTCGAACCTTCAAGTCTTACAAAGAGTTTTAGAGGATTTTGACTGTGGTAAAAGTTGTTGGTGATCAACAAATTAGCAAAGATTAACGAAACAGTAATTTTCTGTTTTTAAACTGTTTAGTTTTTGGTAATCATCATCTTCAGAATAATTTTACTATAGATCCTAGAGTTTCAAATAATCGTCACCATTGGCAGGCAGCTTAGAGATATGAAGCTGTACGCAGTATAACCATTAATAACTTCATTAAACATTAGCTTTTGCCCGCGACTCCGTTCCCGTGGAAGTGACTTCCTGCAGATTATTTTACAGAAATCGATTCAGTAGTTTAGGCGTGAAGAAAAAACAGACAGACAGTCAGAGTTACTTTCTCATTTATATATAGATAGTAAAGACTAGATCCTACCAGCAGCTTTGCCCGCAGTATCAGGGTAAAACTTTGTCAATGTATTCTTTTAAACAATTAGGTATGCTAAATTTCATTCATACTTGTTCAGTAGTTTTATGTAAAATACCCACAAACATCCATCGATACTTACAAACGTATACGTTTATAATATTAGTTGAATAGATCTATGTTTTAACACCTCATAATTGATTTAAAAACAAACAAGTTTCTATATTTGCCACGTACTTATAATTGTATTCATATCCAGTCCCTGCCCATTATTAAACTGCTCAATTCCGGATCGAAAATTTCACCAAAAACACCCAAGTGCTGGAAATTGGATCGTGTTGAAACGAACGGGCGCAATTAGGCACACCATTATCATTGTGTCCCACTGAGGAAGGTCTGTTAAGGTGAGTATCGATTTTACGCTTTACCGAAACTATTTTTGCTCTATAGTAATCGGTGTGGGAGTATTTATGTAGTTAGTTAGTAATTAATTCAAGTGCTATTTGAAGATATTTTTTGTTAATTGTCCTGTGGTGGTTCTGGGTCATTTGCGCTCGTTATTTACGAGTATTCCCTGAAGGGTCTGTAGTAGTTGGTGTATTCGTGACTTTATCTTATTATCTTAATTAAGGTAGTAATGGATTTGTAAAATGGATTAGATATTTTTTACCCAATTGAATATGTATTTATTTTTGTAGAATACCTTTTTATTTTAATAGTTACTATCATGACATTTATTATATTTATGGTTGAATTTTCAATGGTTAGATAAAAGTTGTTGATGATGATGTCGCGTCAGAATGCTTGTATAAGACAGTGACAGCAACAATTTATCCTCAGACAACATTTATCTGACGATTTAAAAATCAGCCCTTAATGAAATAAAAACTCACGTAAATTAACTGAGAAAAGCTCTACTAGTTACCAGTCAGTATTTATCAGTTATATCAAGTGAAAATTTTGTTATTTTCAAAAAATATACACCAACTATTTCCAATGCGTATTTACATACTAATGTAAAAAAAGACTTATGTTCAATCATATTGTAAAGTAAATAAAACAATAATAAAGAAGAAAATAACAACAATATAAAACAAAAATATTCCATCGTTAAGATACGTGCATTCGATTTTTCGACCCAACAACTTGGCCTTAACAGTTAAATTAATAAGTGGCCGATCGACATCGGGTGCTCAGTGCTCCACATTCAATAATTATAATCTTTGGCTATATAGCCATATACCTACACAGCCCGGCTACATGCGTAATGCGCAAGCGCATATAAAAATTACGGAATCTGGATCATTTCTTTGCTTCAATAAAAATGTTGTTACACATTTTTGACCGACTTTCCATGTGGTAGTGATTAAAATTTTTGATTTTATATAATAAAACCGTTATGGCGATAAAAGGGAGAGAGTTTTATTTATTGTTTCTTTTGGATGATTTCGTTTATTAGTGTTGTGGTATAGTTAGTATTATAACAAGCTTTTATAAGATCGACTTGTAACGATAGGGTAATTCCCAACTTGCGCGGGTCTGCGGACGGCGAGTAAGGGTAGCTCGCCGCCCGACCAGAACTGGACACGAGCGTACGGCGCGTAGCGTTCCGCGCGCGCCTCAAAGAGCCAATAGACCACCACAGTCGGGGCCCTAAAGGGCTGATGTTTAGCCGGGGCTGCGGGGTAAGCGCAATGAGGCACCGCGACCTCGGCCCAGAGCAGGAGAAGGAACGGGGGGGTTTTTAGTCAGTAAGAGTCTGACACTCTCTCTCGCCTTACCCTGGGCGGGAGAAGTCATTGGATGATTTTCCCCTGACAAAAAAAAAAAAAAAAAGGGTAATTCCCAACTTGTCAATTTCAATACCTATTTTTTCTTAAATGATGTTGAAAACGAAAATTTTACTTTGTATTGGTTCGAAATATTTGAACGTTGTTACGTCATGAAATGCCAAATAATGTCACCTGTATCCAATATAAAGTTATATTTTTATGGTTTTCAAGTTTAAATACCGTTTGGTTTTGATTAACTAAAGAAATTAACCAATTACTTAATTAATGTATATGATACTACATAATGATACTTTAATAATTCGAGGACTGCTCTACTAGTTTCAAGTCACTACGGGGCTCTTATTCACGAGCAGCATGCGCGTCGCGGTGACATCGCGCAGCTGACAATTATCATCATTCTCCTGCCCTTGTCCCGTTTAATTTGGGGTCGGCGCAATATGTTTTTTCTTCCATTCTGTCCTGTCACCCGTCACGCTATCGCTAACTCCTCTGCCTTCCATATCACTTCTCACACAATCCATCCATATTTTCTTTGGTCTCCCTCTCCCTCTCCATCCGGCCACATTTATACTCATACTCGCGCAGCTGACATTGTCATCACTTAATTCATGCTAGTCAGTCGAAATTTTGATTAAAATCTGTGAAGTCACGATACTATGTAAAAAAATAGATTATTTATGATGCGACATACAATATGGTACCATCGTGCTGATGATAGAATCAGAAGGTGGCTGATGGATCCTTGAACTTGTGGGTAAACGTATTTTTTTTTGTAATAGGTTTGCAAACGAGCAGACCTAGTACCTGATGGTAAGCAATCAGCGCCTCCCATGGACATCCGCAACGGAGAAGTTACGAGTGCGTTGCCGACCTTTTAGGAATAAGGGATTTGGAGATTTGGGGATTGAGGAGGGATTGGGGGAGGGGAAGGATTGGGCCTTCGAAACACAACGCTGTGGTTGTTTTACGCCGGTTTTCTGTGAGGCCGTGGTATCACTCCGGTCGAGCCGACCCATTCGTGCCGAAACATGGCTCTCCCACACTTATTCAGTGGTTTTAGAAAACTTCTTCACATAGCAATAACCTGGCTATATACAGGCAGTTCATATATCTTGATGTATAGTGAACATATAGTATAGTATATATACTTATATACATATACATAATTATGTGTTACAATTACTCAGTGAAGCGAACATCCGTACATCGACGAATAGACTTCGCAATTTACTCAGACATTCCATACATAATGTATGAAATATCTATTTAATATTTCTTATGTATAGACGTTGTTGAGCGAGTAATTTTACTCGTGTTTTTTTTTGTTATTTAGGTATGTTATTGCCTTTTTAGCTATGTGTCTGGCCTATACGCTGAATGGTATTTTTTAGGCCGGCAAGCGAGCAGACTGATCATCTTTTGGTGAGTATTCAGCGCCGCCCATGGACACCTGCAACACCAGAGGATTCACGGGCGCGTTGCCGGCCTTTCAAGAAGGAGTAAGCTTCTTTATTTGAACATTTGAAGGTCGCAAAAAATCCCTACCTATCCCCCCATTCCTTTTTAATCCTAAAGTCATATTCGAAACCCTTATCCTCAAAGGCTGGTAGCGCACTCGTAACTCCTTTGTTTTTGTGTCCATCCGCGGTGGTGATTGCTTATCATCAGGTAATCCAATAGCCCCATAAAAAAGTAATTCAAAAGTTAAGCTATGCTTTCCCTGAGCCTTGTAGACGCGCTCTTTGACAAAGCTGATCTTTTTGAACTGTGATCAAGTTCTCCAACCTGTTTTAAAAGT
Source organism: Spodoptera exigua (assembly GCA_902829305.4). NCBI lineage: Eukaryota > Metazoa > Arthropoda > Insecta > Lepidoptera > Noctuidae > Spodoptera > Spodoptera exigua. The sequence goes on along the minus strand of LR824607.2, from coordinate 14,872,362 downwards.
GTGGTGATTATTTTCCATAATCATCCCTCTTATGTATAGGAGGTTCAACAGTGACTTTTGAAGATTTTTTTGGGACAAACTTCAATTTGGCAAAACCGCTTCAGCTCCTGTAAGCCAGAAACTACAGTAGGTACAACCATGAAAATATCAGAATACTGAAGTCCGGCGCGTCCCAGGGACATGAATGACTGTATTGTATCCCGCAACGAAATTATTCAGAAGATATTATTTGAGGAGAAGAAAAAAAAACAAAATAGTTTCCACTTCCCTTGGTAAATTTAATGCAGGACGGAATGAATTAAGCCTTAAAGACACAGAAGAGACTGTACAACTGGGAGAAGCCCAGTCACCACACGGAAAAAATTGTATTGTAATTGTAAGGTAGTATTGTTAAGTAGGCTTTTGATGATAATGATGATAAGGATCCTTACCGTGCCTTTAGTGGTGACACCTGGTGGACCATAGCTCCTTCCACCGAAGCCTTGTCCTGTTGCTCCATGATACAGCGTGTTGTTATTTGCATCCCGCGTGGTCGCAGCAGCGTACGAAGCTTTGCAGTTTTGTGACATGTTGATCTGAAATAGGATGAAGTATTTTTAAACTTAATATTTCATTGACTCCACGGTTGTTGTGATGGCTGGGCAACTGGCTACGAGTTGGCTGGCTTTTTGGTTGCGGTTTCAATTCCCGCACGTAATAATTCTTTGTGTGATCCACAACTCGTTGTTCCAAAACTGGATGTGATGTATTTGTACCCATGACACAGGAGAAAATCTAAGTGTGGTGTGGGGCAACGGTATAAGGATAGAAAAAGCGACTTTGTTTTATACTATGTACTGATAATACGACCGCATTATAAAACAGAAGCATTAAAGCCTTTAAAGATACTAGAGAGTTAAAAACCTAGTCTGGTCTTAAGGGACTGAAGAATCCGGAGAGGAGGCCGAGAATAAATTGTGAACATAAATAAGATAGGCGTAGATTGAGCCACTAATTAGACCAGTCTAGACTCAAATTAGAGTACTAGGTCATTTGTCAATACAAACAGTAAAGTTGTTCTCTAGAATATTTTGTAGGTATTTTGGAATCTTTTAGTTGGGTGGATTTTGTGAAATAATTTATATATAAATTGTCTATTTTCATTTGGAGTTTATAAAAAATTTATAGTTTTTTCTTCTTCTCAAATAATATCTTTTGATTTGAATACTATTTTTGAAATGTCAAAAGCATTAACTTTATTGTATTGGGTAGGTTCCTAGATGAAAAATGATTTATTTTGAGTATTGAATTATTAAAATTCATCCACACTTATTTCATGGATTGGGCGATATACTTAATTTTAGTTTTTTTGAGGAAATATTTTCCAAAATAAGTATGCTATTTGACGTAAAATCATTAATTTAATCATATGTATGCAGGGTCGTGGTGGCCCCGAGGTTATGGCGCCCGTTTCTCAAGCATGAGGGGGTTCGAAACTTGGCAAGTACCAATGTGACTTTTTCCGAGTTATACGTACTTTCTGTGACTATTTAGACACCACGGACATTAGTACAGTAAAGGTAAACATCGTGAGGAAACCTAGACTTATAATTTCTTATTATAAGTTTGTAAGCGCCAACCCGCATTGAGCAAGCGTGGTGATTAATGCTCAAACCTTCTCTGTGTGAGAAGAGGCCTTTGCTCTGTAGTGGGCACTTATAGGCTGATGATGATGATGATGAATCATATGTTGTGATTTAAACATAAAATTCATAGAAAATTATCGCTCTTGACATTTCTATAAAGGTATTAAATTTGACTAGTTGGAAATCCGGTAGGGATTGCAGCGTCAGAGTCATAATTTTTGGCATACAATATATTTTCTATCTAATTTCCTAGATTTTACCGATCACTAGTAATTTGGGCTATTGTGTTGTCGTTTTCTTTTATGTTTTGTTTTTAATTTGTTTTTTTTTGTGTCTATATAATCAAACTATAATTATTTGTTTTTTTCATGGCAGAGATTGGCAAACGAGCGGCCGGATTACCTGATGGTAAGTGATCAGCGCTGCCCATGGACATTCAAAGTGTTGTGCCGGTCTTGTGGGATATTAAGGATTTAAGTATAGGGCCTTTGAGGGTTGAGGATGGACCATCAGAATCGAATCTCCGCATTACAATTAGCAAACGACATTCTCAACTAGGAAGAAATTATAAATTCCAAATTTGAAAAGTACAGTCAACAAAAAGACACTAATGAAATTAAAGTTTAAAAAAAAATAAAAAAATGCGTGTACGCGATGCAATGTCTTAGCGTCGACTGTGGTTTGGGTAATTAAAAAAAAAACCAGACGAACCGAAACTGTGGCGGTACAGTTACTAACTGTAACACGAAACGAACAATTAAATATACGGCGCGAGTTATAAGCGATAGCGGGTAGAGATAAGTAATTGAATTAACTAATCTATACTTATATTATAATGATGAAGACTTTGTAGGTTTGTTAGTTTACACTCAGGAACTACTGGTTCGAATTCGAAAAATATTAATAACATATATTTACGCAATTATTAACGCGGAAAATTATTATTTGAATAACTTGGTAGACTTGACGTGTCGACCCGGTTGCATAAGTCGTGGTCACAAGCAGACTGCTGGAAAAATATTTTTGTGTTGAATAAACCATTTATCGAGAAAGACTTTAGGTTATATCACGCTACGATCTGTAGGAGCCGAGCAGCGAAGTCGCGAATTTATGTGTTAGTTATTTTTTTTTATGAAACATAACATATAACATATTGGAAAATATATAAAATATTTACATTTTTAAATTTTAATCAGAACCGCTAAGGATTGGACTTCTTTGCCGGAATCTGTGTACCCCGAAGGGTATACCTACCTACCTGTGTAATATCTGCGATGTAACCTACATTCTATAAGGCTTTGTTCTAGAATACGGTAAGTGTGAGACGTGTTCTCGATTTATCGCTGGTCTAAACGTAGGAAACTGGGGAGGAGAGTCTACGACATAAACTATTGCCAGTACATATATCCCGTGTCACCACAGCTTTAAATGAAAGTGTTCAAGCGTGTTACTCGGAGCGAAGTTAAGAACAATGTATATATATATATTTTACAGTGAATACTGGAACTTGTCTCGTAGTTCTAGTACCGAAACCTACGATCACAGGTTCCTGGGTTAATTTCAATCTTTTAGTTTGTTATTTTTTGTAATGTCTTGTAAGCTAAGTCTTTAAAAAAGAAAGTAGATGCTTGTCTGTTTAAATTCCTTTTGAAAATCTATTTCAGTGAATCCTCTTTAATTGTAAAATCGTCATGTAAAAATCAGGTAGAAGAGGAACTAAGAAAACCCCGTTCCATCTTCTGTTCCAGGCAGAAGCCGAGGGACCTAGCGCTTGCTCCGCAAACCCGTCTGACAGAAGAGGAACTATGACTAAAAAGTTACGTACAAATGAAACGGCTCGTTAGTTCGCCTCTTACAAAACCGGCGTGAAACAACGCTTACATTTCCTGAAGTTACTGGAGGCTCAAGTCTTCACCCACCCCTAATCCTTAAAAGGCCGGCAACACCCTTATTGGGGTACTTTGTTGCGGATGTCCGCGGACAACGCCGATTGCTTACCATCAGGTCATTCGTTTTATATTTGATTTGCGATCTATACGATAAAAATAAGAACAATGAATAACAAAGTTGGATTTAAATCACACTGACATTTTAAAAATGCTCCTACAAGCCTACAACGGCGAATGTGAAGATGATATAAAATACTCCCTTATACAGCGTAATCTTATCTCAAAGAACATACGTCTCTTGTGCCTTAACACCAAAATCCAGAAGCCAGTCTTTATCAAAACAAGAAGTGTTGCGACACAGTTGCTTGCTTATCGGTAACACATCACGAAATGACCCGAATCTTTATGCATTTCTTAAATTATAATGTCAGTCATTTTTGTTTGTAGTTGACTTGCATTATTACAACTACGCTTGTTATAAGAGAAATAACAATTGATGATTTTGTTTACATTTTTTTCTAAGGCGTTTGTTGAAAAAATTTTTAAATTATGTGGGTAATAATATTGTTGGTTTTTTTTTTATTTTAGTGTCAAATGTTGAGAACTAAATCTAAGGTTTTTTTATTTGTTTTATTATTAATTATAGCCTGGTCTGATTTGCATTTGGAGTTTTTTAGCATCAGAGAAGTATTTACGATATTTGGATGTTTGTTACTAGATCACGCCAAAACGGCTGGACGACATAGGACAAAGGCTACTTTTTACCAACATACCACCCAGGCGAAGCCGAGAGCGGAAGCTAGTTGCTTTATATAGATAATTTATGTTTTATGGACGTCACCAATCACCATATACATACGTGATAATAACCATAATCAAAATTACATCAACACATGGCATTCTTACCAATAAAAATTACATCATTATGGAACATAATCATCATCCACATGATTAAACGATCCATCAGTCACATTTCAACATCATAATCGTAGCTCAAGAATCATTCGTTCGTTCAATGGATCATTGAGGGCTCAAAATCGGGACTAGTTCGCGTCGATGGATCAAAGTAACGGTACATAATGATCCATTCAATCAATTTTGATAAGTGTGACGTTAGAGATTTGATCAAGATGTCTATTATGTCAACTGAAGCGATTCAAGTCATCGAATAAGCGATTAATTTATTATTATTTGTTTGTCTCATTTGGTTTTTGCTTACTACCGAGTGGAACAAAAATATAAAATTTGTAAAAAATTAAATTCTGTGAATTGCATATGAATTCGTAGAGGTTTAGTAATACCTTTATAGTAATTAAATAACCTTTTATATAATATTTATTATGAATTAGTAACTAAGGAGTTAAGATACATATTTGTAAAACGTCTTTAGGAGTTGTAAAAAAATATAATTTATTTATGTAATTTATCACTTACAGCGTTATTAGATCGCTTCCGCTTATGACTTACCCCATAAGCCTGGGTGCTTGGGATTTTTTTGGCGTTCCGTCAAAATGGATTACCCATTTTCTTTTTGTTGACTGTACCGACATAGAAAAATGCCGTTTTTATGCGAAGCTTTTTATAATTCGGATGAGCATTTTTAAAAAGGGGCAAAATTTATTATTTTTTACGCTGGTGACGTGTGGCCATATGTTTCTGAGAAAAACTTTGTCTCAATATGTGACTAGAAAACTCAACAACAAATATGTTTGACTCAAAATATTTTTATTTTACTTTTGTAATTTATTAGATCATATGTATGCAATTTTATTGCAGGAATTAACTGCAAGCAGAGAATGTTCTCAAACCAAGTAAGTTCCGTAGACAGTTTCAAAACCATTTTAAAACTAACCGATCATCTAAGTATCATGCACCGAACATATTTTAACGACCGATACATCCGATAAAAAAATATAACACGGCTTGATTATATTATGTATGCCTAAGTTTGACAATGTGCATAAATACTAATTGTTACTTTTTAAGTATAAAAAAAGTCGCTTAATCCGGCCTTTATTCCTATGTATCATGCTAAACTTTTTAAAACAAAGCATCGGACTTCGTTGTGGCTTTTTTCCATGGATAGAGTGATTGAAGAAGAAGGTTTTTAAGTATAATAACATCCATTAACTAGTAGATACATTTACTATATCAGCATTACACCAGTGCGAAATCGTGACTGAGCGCTAGTTGAAAATAAATTACACATGCGTTTCGCATAATACATATTAGTATTTCATACTGTAATTTTTACACCTAAAAGTTATTTATTAGTTATAAAATATTGTAAGTATTTGACAATCATCACAAGTTTATCTCCTTGTTAAGAATTAAGACGCTACGAACATTTGAGTTTAAAAATGTGTAAAAAAATCAACATTTCGTACGATACCGCACTTAGCAACCAAATGACAGCCTTGAGAGGGACCCGTTCTCGAATTTAATATAGAGCGATTATACAATGACAAAATTATCCTTTTCACACCAGTTATTAATAATTGCACCTTATTTTTTAAGTGTTAAAGGTGTTTGTTGGTTTTTTTGTGTGCATTATGCATTTTGTGTTTCAACTCGACGACCATGTAATACGGAATTTTACCGCATACCTACTTTTTAAATTAAATACATACATAAGTATAGTTATATGTGTATTTACATAATGCGTTTTCGATTGTTGATCTGGTTAGTGCACTGGACACGTAGGAAGTTTTTTTAAAGTGATATTTCAAGTAGTAAGATGTCAAAATATAATTACCTCTTACTCAGAGACATTTAATGATTACTTAAACTATTTTGAAAAAAATTTGTTCATTACTAATTAATAGTAATCTTGATTTTCTTAATCAAAACTAATTGTACTGACATTATAAATGCGAAAGTAACTCTGTCTATCCGTCTTTTCTTCACGCCTAAACTACTGAACCGAATTCTATAAAATTTGGTACAGACATAGTTTGGAACTCGAAAAAGGACATAGGATAGTTTTATACCAAAAATCTGCAGGAAGTCACTATTCCAAGCGAACGGAAACGAACGGAAGGAAAGCTAGTAACTTTATAAAACTATAGTTTTATAATAATATAAGTAATTACTTAGAAAAGAAATACAAATGAAAGATGGCTGATAGCAAATAATACTACAATACTATACACGTATTGTCTGACTTAGAAAACGTTTTTATAGTGCTTGCGACAACTTCAACAAAGCAATCTAAGTTTCCCATCTTGACTAATATTGTGGAAAAGTAATTCATGCATTGAGTTCTAGACGTCCATACCATACTTACAACGTGTTAAATGTCGTGATGGCTCCGAGTTTATGGTTCCCGCTTCTCATGCATGAGGGATCAAAACCTGGCAAGTACCAATGTGACTTTTTCCGAGTTACATGTACCTACTTTCTATGAATATTCTGAAATGCGGTGAAGGAAAATATAGTGAGGAAATCTAGACTAGTATAATTTCTAATTATATGTAAGTTTGAAATGACCAATCTGCCTAGAGAAAGCATGGTGATTCATACTTACCTGTACCTTTTTCGTGTGGGAAAAGACCTTTGCTCAGCAGTGAGCATTTATTCTATTTATTAATTTATTAATTTTCTATGGAATAAGTCGGCAAACGAGCAGACAGATTACTTGATGGTAAGCAATCGACGCCGCCCATGGATACCCGCACACCAAAGGAGTTACGAGTGCGTTGCCGGCCTTTTGGGGGTAGGGCTTTGCGGATATAAGGATCTCGAAGGGATAGGGGAAGAGGCGGGATTGGGCCTCCGGTAACCTCACCCACACGGCGAAACACAACGCTGTGGTTGTTTCACGCCGGTATTCTGTAAGGCCGTGGTATTACCCAGGTCGTGCCGACCCATGCGTGCCGAAGCATGGCTCTCCCAAAATTAAACTACTACTTACTATCAGATGATTTTAAAGCTCATTTTGCCGATGTATCCCATAAAATAGATATCACTAAACATAAGATGGATTTAAAACATGCAAACTTCATATCGAACTTGTGTATCCTTGCACGACGCCATCTTTGCGTCCCCGCATACCGTAAAATCCAAGTTGACACTTTACTTAATTAAAATTGCAAAATCCGCTGTAAGTGACTGTTTACATGACGATTTGCAAGCCAGTGGTTTAGTATTTAAATGGTGCAAGTCGTATTTAATACTCTTATAAGTTGTTCTAATTGTAGCTATTTTCATTTCATAGTGACACGGCTAAGGATTAAAGTGGAAAGTTTGTTGCATTGATTTAGCAAGAGCTTTAGTAAGGAATATAAATTAAGTGTATTTAAGTATTCGTTCAAAAGGAGCCATTTTAATCATAATCCAAACTAATATTATAAATGCGAAAGTAACTCTGTCTGTCTTTTCTTCACGGCTAAACTACTGAACCGATTTCTGTGTAATTTGGTACAGACATACTTTAGAACTCTAGAAAGAACATAGGATAGTTTTTATACCAAAAATCTGCAGGAAGTCACTATTTCACGCGAACAATGTCGTGGGCATATAAAATAATTTATTTGTAATACATTGCAGTCGATATAAGTGGACTTAATGAGTTAGGCTTATTCTACCATTCGAGCCTTGATTAATGAAGATATGTTAGACATATTTTGGTTTAAGATTCATGATACACATGCATATGTGTATTATTTACCTACATTTAAAGTATAGAATATTTTTATTAAAATATATTAGATAATCATATTACTAAGTAAAATGTTTACATGGCTGGACCTAAGGCTGAAACGTAGGCCTGAACCAAAAGCTGTGAGACGTTACAACTATATTTTCCATTTTGTAAAATGGAACAAGCTTGATTTCTATAACAAACTTACTGCGAAAAAAAAGGAAACAGTAACATAATGTATTAATAAACGATAAGATCGCATCTACGCTATTAAACTCCTTTCAATAAAGAACTACTAAAAAGTAAACCCTTTTCACGTTCCTCCATCAGAATTTCCACAAAAGTGCGAGCGGAATAAATACGAAATTAAATTAATTTCGACCAATTAAAACGTAAATGAACCTTAACTTTTGAGCTATCGTTTTTAATTTTATGTCTGGCCAGACGCTTGAGAGTTTCTAATTAAAATTGCTAAATACTTGTCTGTTAGTTTGTAACAAGAATTCAAGTTTTAGCTCCATTTTACGTAATTGTACAGCGTGCATTCGTCCCAATGCTCTGAAGAGTTCAATGAACTGTCTTCATCTTTGATGGGTTGGGATTGCGGTATATGGTATATATTTACTCTGACGCTTTTTCTTGGGGTAAACTTTGAATGAAATTCCCTTAATGCACATTCTCAAAAATATAATTAGATTTATTTTCATTAAAGTTTAGATCCATAAAATCTTATCTTGTAAATATGTATATGGAAAATTTGTGCTAGCAAAAGCATTTAAAACACCGGAGAAAATCTCTATTTGATCTGAATTATTGAAGGTAAATGTTAGTAAAAGTCAGATCAAAATGAATTTATCCCTTTTTTGAGGGGGAGGGGGGAATTATCGGTTGACTTCTCCCGTCCTGTTTGGGTGAGATAGTGACTGACTCTTACTGACTAAAAACACCCCGTTCCTTTCCGCCGCGGTATTTTTTTTTTATTTATCATTATAGGATTTAAATCAATTTAAGCAATAGCGATTTCAATTCAAAAGTGTACCCTTTCTCCACGAGGTGGCAAATCATTAAATGATCTCTCGCCCATAGTTGAAGCGAGAGGATCTGTCAGAGTCTTACTGACTACAAATCACACTGTTCTTTTTCCAGGTCCAGGTCTCTACTGTTTGGTTACAAAACTTTAATAATCATGAATCCTCTTTGCATGCGGCTGTTAGGCATTGTTTTAACGATCAACTTTAATAGTATGATAACTACAGCCAATGTTTCCAGCAGTTTAATACACGAGGGTAAAACATTGTCAACTTTAAAACAGGACTAGTTATTTCTTGACTGAAAAATTCAGTAGCACTTTGCAGACACGAGACTGTATCGAACTAAGTGGAAAACTTAAAAACACAGCGTTCGAAAAATAGAGTATGTGGATGAAACTTTAATATAATATTATTAAAATATTACGAATTGAGATATATTAAATCAACTATGTTATATTATGTATTAACACTCAGTGCGTCGTTTAGTGAGAAATTTTTTGACTATGGGCCCCGGGAGTGACTTGAAACTGGTGAAGCAGCCTCGTTGAACAGTTACGTAAGCAACTTGTGCCACTTAATTGTTATTATATGTTACACTAAAAAACATAAAGTGTTTTTCTTTTCAAAATTTTTAGTCGCTATTATTCTTTATTTTAGTTTTCACATGGAATTGTGTTATGGAGTCCATAAATTAGTGTCAGGTTTTGGAGCTGATGAGTAGGTATGTGTTAGTGTCTTTGAATGGAGACACAACATTCTAGAGCAAGGCAAATGTATTATATCTCGAGTGGACCAAACAAATCAATATGACTCATGGCATTAGCAACAATGCCTGCATATAAAAGCAAATATCATCCACTTAGTCGTGAATTTTTGTAATAACGTCATTTCGTCACTTGAGTACCATTTCCTTAGTAAAACAAAATAATAAATATCACCAAGTCAGCTTTACCTCCTAATGAAAATAATGTGAAAGCTTTCCTACCAAAAATGAAACAGGAGTCACATTCTTTTGCTAGTGGCAATCCAGGACGGACTTGGTCAAGGCTTAAAAAAATCTCCGATTCTGTCTAAATACGAGAGTATAAAATAAAGTTTGTTTTGAAGAAATAGATCACTTAATTTTGGTTGGATTTTGGACATAAGAAGAGCAGAGATTTAATAATAATAATTAATATATCTGGTGACAGATTTTAGTATTTAAGTAGTGATAGCTTATAATTTAAACGACTTCGAATGAAATAAAAGTAGGTGAGTTAGTTGATACGAGTTATGTTAAAAATATAAAGTTAATACGTTTTCAAGGGTTAAGAAGATTTTAAACTGAGCAATATTTTAAATACCAAAAAAATCTATCAAGGGCTGATTTTTAAAGGGTAAGATATAAGCTATCTGGGGAATCGTTATGATGCTGTCGCGTCAGATTCTTTGTATGACACAGTAATAGCAACATTTTTTCGTCCTCATATAATATTTATCGAAGGACGTTACATTTATCTGACTATCGAAAAATCAGCCCTTAATATACTGATTTGAAGACGTCTTTTGTTTTTACACACTATGTAGTAGTAATGGGTTTTAGTAAAAAAGTTTAAAAGACAGACCTGAATACATCCCTGTACTGAACAATAAACAAGTAACAGTGTAAAACCTCCAGGGATTCTGCAGAGTAATCCCCGTCTTACAGGATTATGAAGAATTCATTTTTCTTTGCATTCAACCACTGACTTTCTTGTTAATTCGCTAAGAAAGTTGCCATTTTGAAGTCAAATGTGCCTAAACGCCATTGTCGCATGCAACTTGAAGTTTGTGTTTATTAGCCAGTGTTATATTCATGTTTTTACGACATTAACTTAGTCCCTGGTTTCAAATAGCGGCTAGCTATGGAAAATATTGTTTTCGTTTTGGGTGGGGAAAATCATCCAGTGTCTTTTCTCGCCCAGGGTCGGCGTGGAGGTAGTGTCAGACTTTTACTGACTAAAACCCCCCGTCATTTGGCCGAGGCCGCGGTGCCTCATTGCTCTTCCCCGCAACCCCGGAAAATATAGTGTTTTAATAAAAACTTTAAGCTAACTACATGCAATTTGGTTTGAGCATTAATCACCACGCTTGCTCAATGCGGGTTGGCGATTTCAAACTTATAATTAGAAATTATAAATAAATTAAAAAAAAAAAATAATAAACTTATAATTAGAAATTATAAATAAATTAAAAAAAAAAAATAATAAACTTATAATTAGAAATTATAAATAAATTAAAAAAAAAAAAATAATAAACTTATAATTAGAAATTATAAGTCCAGGTTTCCTCACGATGTTTACATTCACCGTATGGCAGTGGTGTCTAAATAATCATAGAAAGTACGTATAACTTGGAAAAAGTCACATAGGTACTTGCCAGGTTTCGAACCCACACCCCCATGCTTGAGAAGCGGGCGCCTTAATCTCGGGGCCACCACGACAACATTATTAAATATAAAACAGTTTATTTATAACATTACTAAACATAATTTTAGTCCCGCATTATACACTCACTGTTAAAATCTAAAAATTAGTAACACGTAATTAATTTATTAATCGAAATCTAATTAAATGCTATCTGTGACACGTAGATAGGTGCACAGATAAAACAAATGTGGTATTACCAGATGTATAAATTGACATCTGTCATCTAATACCGGACCTGATGTATGAATATCTGAATAGAAAATGGCCGGACAGCGGACGCTGTATAGGATGTCCGCATAATAGCTATCAAGGATTTATTTGCAAGATTCTAGGACAGGCAAGTGATCTAGTTGTATATTATTACTCTGATGATTCAGAATTTTAAAATTGAATTTATATTATGAATTTTATTCACAAAAGAATTAGGTGGAGATTGCATTGCTGTATATCTTTTTTCTTTTATTTTTATTCCTTCTCCTTCTCTAGGCCGAGGAAGCGGTGTATTATTGCGTATTTTACCCCGCAACCCCGATTCGTTACCCTCTCACGTAAAACTGCTTATCGGATCTGTATGATTATAATCTACAACAACACATACGTTTTACGATGCTACTGCGGGTGAAGCTGCTGGCAGAAGCTGTTTTCTATATTCTAGCGAACCACGCTGGCTTCGCACCGATGCAATTCTGATACTAAATTTTCCCACTAATTAATGGAATGTTAATATACCTTCCTCTTCAATCACTCTATCCATGACAAAAAATCTGAATTAAAATCCGTTGTGTATTTTTAAAAATTTAAGTATACATAGGGACAGAGAAATAAACTTTGTTTTAAACTATGTAGTGATTAGGCATCATGTAATACAAATATTTCCAGAGAAATTTGGATTTATAAAAGTTTGGCTTATACGTATTTCAACCAGTTCAATATACCTGTGTCGCATTCAAAGACATCAAGCGTACGTTTAATTGGATTATGGCTTTGTCCTCATTCTTTGACGATAGCCAATTTTAAAGTGCTTAAATGGATGGTGCATCTAAAATGTGCGCTTCACAGTTTTAAAGGCACGATACTATATTACATATTTTAAGACCGCATAGGTACGTGATAATCTATGTTAATTTTATACATTGCACTTTTCAACAATAAATTCTTGCTTAACACGAGACATCGTCAGTTCATAGATAATAATTATAGTGCAACGGCTAGCGGGAGGACCGGACTAGAGGCGACCTAATGCCCTGAATACTTGGAACCGGTATCGGTATTAAGTATTCGATATCGGGATTATTAGTGCGCTCCACTATTATGAAAGTCAGAGGTTATTGTACTGGCTTCCGGGAAAAAATGTAATAAAATTTCTATGTAATAAAATCAGAAGTGAACACTGAATCACGATTTCAGTGTTCAAGCGAGCATCGCGGCGTTGATTTGACTATCGCATCGATAAAATTATTGTGTGATTGTCAATTTGTTTTTCCAGCCGGGGTTGTGGGGCTAGCGCAGTAAGGTACAGCAGCTTCTGCCTAAAGCAGGAGAAGGACCAGGGTGTTTTTAGTCAATAGAAGTCTGACACTTAATCTCACCATTGTCGTTTGATGATTTTCCACTCACAAAAAAACGCCTGGTTGTGATCAGTTTATGAATGAATGCTTGCTGTTTTTTTAAATACATTCCTGACAAAGTAGGAAATGCATTATAATCGTATTTAATCTATAGGTATATAAATGAATAGCAAAATGTGTTAGTAAGTGCATAACTCTGTGTTGGTGCATAACAACGTTTGGATCAATTTTACTAATTCTTTTTTTGTTATGCTTGTTATTGTCAGGAGAATATTCTTATGAAAGAAAATTTACTGAAGTAGTTGGAAAATATCCCTTTCGTCGTCAGCGAGATAATTTAAAACCCATACGAGGAAGGGGCGATCCGCTACATATAAATTAATTATAATATAAAATGCATAAGAATCGTTCTTTTTGACAGAAGCTTTTTTCTATAATAGATGCATTTTGGTGAAACTTTGATAAGTTGAGTCTTGTACGCTTGACAGTCAATAAGTGGAATCAACGTTTTTTTTAATCTTAGAATCCGTATGCAATAAATCAGATGTAATTTAATTAAAATCGACGTAATTTCGGAAGCCATTTGTATTGTTATTTATTAGTCTGTGGTAATTGTTAATGTGTGTTAAGCGTACGAGGTGAATAAACCTATTTATTAAGATTTTTTTACTGACGATAAAATCAAATATTATTTTAGCAGTATGTAACCGACGTGACACCCTGATTACCCACAACTTCTGAGTTTACTACTGCGATTTCATGGTGTTTTATATTGCAAATACCCCACGGTACATTTCAATTATAATATCCTCATATTACAAAATGTTTTTTTTTCCTAGTTTGTTTTTGATATATTCTGGTATTATTTTTCCATGCATCTTTTCTTCATTTGAACATGATCTTTGCTCTTATAATTTATATTTAATTTAATTTCTTTCTTATATTATAATCTGAACGTACTCGTTATGCGTTGCTTTCGTCCGTGCGTCACTGCAGGGGTGCCAACTGAAAATCAGTGTTGGGTGCTCAGTGTGCCCAGCTTTTTGCTGAGTTGGCGACCCGTTCGGTTTAGACATGTCTGCCAACCCTGTAGAACACTGTCAACACTGTGTGTTCTGCTGTCTGCCAACACTGTATATATGATACTGTATATATAGCGTATTTTTGTTTTTCTGTTTTTTAACCTTTTTATTGTTTTTTGTGTTATATTTTTTGTTTTTTTTTCTGGCTTTCATGTCTGATGCCGAATAAATGTATTTTCTTTCTTTCTTCTTTCTTTCTTTCATTTTTAGCTAGAACGCTACAGATTTATTTATATTGACAAAGTGAAGAGTCGTGTGTTATGTATTTCTTAATCCAGATTTCAATTGTTTTCCCTACACTTGAAATCACAATCGGAACATTAACCTGTGGGTTACGTAAAGAATTTATAGTTCTATGCGGGAATCGAAACACCTTTTCCCGGTAACAGGTCGCTTATAAAACAAAGAAAATTTCACTCTGTTTGAAACAGAGATATACAAATAAACGGAACAAAAGAGATGCATTATACCATATCTGAATGTAACTCCCGGGAAATTTACATATTTTAATGAATACCCAACTTTTAACGTCCGCCATTATTATAATGAGTTCGTATACATATAATTAGAAAATACTTATTACTGAAAACGGGAGCACGTAAACATGAACCAATATACCAAAGTTCAATTGATTTTCGACTCAGGGCTGATTTTTCAATGGTTACATAAAAGCTACCTGGGGAATAAATGATGCTGTCGCGTCAGAATGTTTGTATAAGACAGTGACAACAACAATTTTATTCCTCAGATAACATTTATCTGACTATTGAAAAATCAGCTCTAAGTCTTTTAGTTTATTATTTTTTTAATTTCACCCTGATAAGTCGGTAAACGAACAGACTGATTACTGATCGTACGCAATTGCAACACCAGTTACGAGTGTGTGACCGGCTTTTCGGGGATTATGGTTTCGGAAATTTAGGGATTGAAAAGAGAGAGTTGTTTCACGCCGGTTTTCTGTGAAGCCGTGGTATTATTTCAGTGGGCCTCAGTGGGCTCTTTCATGCCTTAGATCTGCTCCCCTACACATCTATATATTGTCATTGATTTATAATATTTATACATATACATGTATAAATATTATAAATCAAATCACTATAAAATTATTTATACATATACATGTATAAATATTATAAATCAATGACAATTTTCGTTGTAATGTTATAACTCGACAATGCCCAATTTACCAATAATGGCTAATTTGCGTTTTGAATTGTTTTTGGAAGTCCAAAAAAGGTTTGAGTTAAAGTGTAAAATCGACATCCACGCGGGTGGAGCCCTATTAGTGCACCCTCATTTGCTGTCAAGAATTCATACATACATATTCATACAATCTTCCACAGTTACTACGTGTAAGTAAAAGTACTTGGTAAACCGAAACTTTTCACTCGAAAGTTTTCGTTACGAACCGAAAGTTTCCCAGGTTTAACGTTCGGGGTTAGTGATTTGATTATTGACGGGGGCTCCGTCGAATACAGAATAATTTGACGTAGAAACGGCAGGTTGTTTCGAAATTTCTCTAGAGGTGTAGTTGAAATGTTTTCCATTCAGTTTTGAGTATGTTTTGGTAAATATAGATACTATAAAATCATTTTATAATTATTGCAGTGGAATGGTTTTTTGGTGTATAATTGAAACAATAAAGCAATGAATTATATTTTTGTTAATAGGCCATAAAACATTACTTTTACATGTCAAATTTATATCTAAAAAAACTAGATAAAACTCTGAGATCTCTATCTATCTCAGATACTCTAAGAAGAAATGCCGAAACAAACTCACAAGTCGTATCTTTTAAAACTCAGTCTAATGTAAAATTAATGATTTTCATTAACACTGGTATGATATGTGAGGAAAATAATGTGCATATACAATATGGATAGTGTATTTGATTTTAGGTTTGGAAAATGCATGTGATGATTATGTTTGTGTTTTAAATCAGACCCATACATTAACTACTTAGTTTCGATTTAAAAAAGAAACAATAGTGCAACAATTTAATTTACAAAAATCACTGCAATTACAATATTGCCAACACATTAGCATAATAAGCTTAAATAACACGTAAAAAATGAACATTCCAACAACTCGAACTTACATTAAAAATTAACATATAAAACGAAAAATGTTTGAACCGGAAAACTTTTTACAAGAAACATAACTTTTAATAAGGAAAATGAAAAGTTACGACTGAACCACTGGATCCAAAAAAAAAAAGTTTTAAGAAAACAACACATGGACACTGATATAAGATATTAGATACTTCAGAATCACTGTAAAAATATATTAAATGAAAATATTTACTTACAAAGCGGAAATAAATTGTCAAGCGTCGCAGTTAGTGTAATACTAGTTAAAAATATAGTGTATGTCTGTATATATATTGGTTATACGGTGGCTATGAATGATATAACGGTTGTTGACCACATCCGGGTTCGTGTCTCATAATAGGGACATACGCTGTTAACCGGATACGGGAAAAACCGGTGAAAATAAAAACATGACCCTGTTTTCCTTTTCAAAATTGGAATTGAATTCTTTCCAACATCGCCTTAGACTGTCCTGATTCTTGTCGTTACGGGATCCGAGATTAAGGTTGGGTGCTCATTAATGATTTGTGAAAAAGTGGTGGGTTGTGTAATCTTAAAACATGCATGTTATCAGCACCACATGGTCAAAATAATAAGTTCCTAAATGATTTAATTACATTTTATACCATACTGGTTTTCATATATATTCATGGCAAAAATTAAAGAAACTGCTGAAACGAAATTAACGAACATTTGTACTTGTTTGTAAGGTCTCTTATTATATTTGACTTAAATAATTTTCGAAAACGAGGAAATAGGAGAAGAGAATTATATTTCCTTGTAAACATTAAATCGCAAATCGATACAAGTGTAGAAGAGCCAAGCGTCGGCACGAATGGGTCGTCTCGACCGGAGTGATACCACGGCCTCACAGAAAACCGCAGTGCAACAACCATAGTATTGTGTGAATGTGGTTACCAGTGGCTCAATCCTCCATCCCTTCTCCCATCCTTAAACCTCCGAAGCTCTTCTCTCGCAGATTACTTACCATCAGGTAATAGCTTCCATGATTTTTTGCAGCAAAACGCTTTCTACCCTTGCTATAAAATAGACTGCTGGAAGGGAACGTAATGCTAAATTAACATCAAACAATAATAAAGGCAAAATCGATGGTCGACTTTGAAAAAAGGTTGAATAACAAACTTGAACTTTCACAAGTTCAAATCTTTTACTAGATATTTATTAGAACATCTCCTAAGAAGTTTTCTCTAAGAAGATTTATACTTATTCTTATGAAAAACGGAGTTACGTGTTGCGGCGAGCCAGAGGTTACGGCCGTCTCTTATGCATACGGAAGCGAGTTCGAAACCTGGCAAGTACTAATGTAACTTTTTCCGATTTATATGTACTTTTTACGGTCATTTAGACACTAATGACTAATCGTGAAGGAAAACATCGTGAGGAATGAGCTTAAAGTTGGAAATCGCCAATCCGCTTTGAGCAAGTGGTGATGCTAGTGTGTAATGCACAAACCTTCTCTGCGTGAGAAGAGGCCTTTGCTCAAACAGTGAACCCTTATAGGCTGACGATGTAATGATGATGAACATTTAAGGATTACTTAAACTATTCCTAAGTATTGATTTTGTTTTAAACACAACAATAAAAGACTGTGTTAAGTTACCATAAAATAATACCGAAATCGAGTATTGAAAAATTCTGCATGATTTAAATAAAGTTTTATTAAAGCACCTAATACAAATTCGCGACAAAAGAGTTTGTATACTAATAACTTAAGTGTTTTTTAAATTAGATACAGCCATCTGTTAAGTTTTTGACGAAAGTAATCCCGTTTTGTTTACAACTTTATAATTTTGATAAAGTCAAAAGTTCGATGAAAAAATTGGCATAGTGACTGCACTATCAAAACTTGTGCTAAAGGATCCTGTTAGCTCGGTGGCACGTGGAACTTCTTAGTTCTATGAACTTGTTGTTGTGTCCCAGACTTGCTTGATTGTATTTTCGTAGCGGAACAATCACTTTCGATGGGTAACTGGTTCATAAAACTTGTTCCTGTGCTGGATATAGAGGTATTTTGTTTTTTCTGTGAGATGTTCTGTTATCTGCTTGTTGGCGGGAGTTCGTCCAGGTCAGGTTATATTTTATTGATGAGTTGAACTGAGGGTGTTAGTTTTAATGATTTGATTTGAACTTCAGGTCGTTCTTGCATCTGCCAAGCAAAGAGTTTCGTCTTTGATTCTTAGATCAGACCAAGTGGTACTTATTATATGATAGGTCGTCAGACGAACAGACGTATTACCTGATGGTGAGCAAAATACCAGAAAAGTTACGAGTGCGGTTACTGTTGGAGATTAAGGGATTAGGGAGGAATGGGAGGAGGGGAAGGATTGGACCTCCGGTATCGAGCTCGAGCCAACCAATTCGTGACGAAGCATGGCTCTTCCACATTTACGTAAGTATTAGGGACTTTATTGGTTTAAAAATTCTTAGTAATAATTATTATAACATGTTATCAGAAACGTGCCGCGGCAATAAACACATTTCCCGTTCTTATATAACTAAGGACATTTTTGTATTTATTAAAGGTCGGTGTTGGTACTATTTGCTGCCAGCGGGGGATATGGGAGTGCCATGATTCAGCATGAATAGACCGTCTCAACCTGACTGATACTACTGGGTCACAGGAAACCGCCATGTTTCGCCATATTAATGAGTTTACCAGAGGCCCGATCCTCTATTACAGACCTCTCAATCCTCAAACCATTAACACCTAAAACGGTGGCATCGCACGTGTAACTCCTCTGGTGGCGCTAATTGCTTACCATCAACATGCACCTTCAGGGTTTAAAAGTAATTCCTTTTCGGTATGTAACAAAATATAACATAGTTTTTAAATACCAAAAGGTCAATAAGAATCAGTACTATTTAATTTAATTAATGATATATTATGTGCATAATAGAAAAAATGGATTTATAATAAACTGTAACTTCGTCATTTATATCAGGTCATCAGGTGTGATGATAAGGGGTGCGTGCCAGAAGACCTCCCCGTGGTGCACCCTGGGTGCGGGCGACAGTCTCCCTAACGGGATGGAGACAGGGTTGGATTGACTGTCGCCCGCAGCGAACTTCTGGCCGGGCGGAGAACCCAGTCGGGTTCTAGAGGCGACTTGCTCTGTGCTGGCATAGGGCCTGCGCCTCTGTGGGGGCGTTCATCCGCACGATCCTCTGGACCTAGCAGAGAACGTGGCGGAGGAGCAAGGGCGGCGCTCGTTGCGCACTCACCCTGCCAACGAGTAGCATCGGGGCACTAGTTGCGCCCGACTGCACCCGTCGATATCGTAATCCGGGAAGAGATCATGGTCATGTTTTATGACTCGAACCGGGACGAGGGTCTTGGCTTAACCGCCCGGACCGCGAGGAAGACAACCTCTATAAAAAATTCCTCCAATACTAAGTTCTGGTGCGCGGCGATGGTATGTATGGCTGAGGAGTAGCATCAGTCGTGAGCGCACCCCCAGCTAGGGGACCGGTGGACCCCCTGGTTGGGACACGAATGTACACTTACCCAGGGACAGGGGGCTCTCCCTGGGTGGACCTTTTATTTCCCCCATACTCGTGGGACCGATATGGAAGACACAAATATTAAAAAAATAAATAAAAAATTAGACGTGCAGGAGAAGGCATGTGCTCGCTTGCATGTGACAGTGAGGGCCGAAATGGCTCCCGGGCTCGTGGAGAAGTGCCCAGCAAATCCCGGGTACGGGCCCCGGGGAGGAAGGAGTCGGACTCGGAGTCCGACTCATCATTGTCTGGTGTCGGCATCGCGCTGCGCCATCATAAAGAGCGGGGCGTTTTTAAACGTCCTAGGTTAGAGGATGGCCGAGAGCCGTCCTCCAACGAGCCGGAGGCCCCAGCCCCTAAAATCCCCACGGCTGCGAGGGGAAGGGGTAAAGGAAAGGGCTCCACTAGGGCAGTAGTTAGTCGCACTGAGCCGGTTGAGCGGCTAGCGGCGGAGGGGAGCGCCCTGGGACTCGTCCGAGATTGAAGTGTCCGGCGGCGAGGGCTCTGTAAGCGAAGGCGGCGCTGAGAGCCTTCGCAATGAAGTGAAGGAAGCACTTCCTACGGTGGCTGGCCAGAAAACCCAGGCTGGCAGATACGGAGTGCTTCAACACGCCGAAGCCGCCGTTATGTCGGCGGTAGCCCAGCAGAGGTCAGCGGGGCGGCAAATGGCTGCTCTGCATAAGGAGCTAGCCGGGATGCGACGGGAACTGTCCCGATTGGTGGCTGCGAACTCGGCCTTGGAGGCTGAACTCCGAGCAGCTAAGGCAGAGCTCGCCACTGCTCGCGTCCGTCCCCAACCGGCGCAGCCAACGGAGGCCGACTTTCTCGGCCTGATGCGGCGAGAGATGGCCGCCTTTCAACAGCGTTTTGACGCTCTGGAGGCTAGGCTCCTCCGACCCCCGCTTGCAGCTGGCTCTTACGCAACAGCAGCAGCAAAGCCTTCAACCAGCTGCGGCGCTCGGGCTGAGGCACCGGCGAAGAAGGCGGCACCTGCGGCTCTGACAGCGCAAGCTCCAACTTCAGCTTCGGCGCCGATGAGTCGCAGGCGCAGGGGTGCAGCCGCTAGAGCTCCAGCCAGAGCGGCGCCCACCCCATCGGAGTTGTGTGCCGATGGCGAGTGGCAGGTGGCCGGGGAAGCGAGGAGGGTCGCTAAGGAGGCGAGGAAGCGCCGCAAGAAAGAGCAGCGGCAACGGCGGCAGCAGCGGCGCAAGGAGAAGCGCGCCGCGGCAATGCTCCTCGCCCCCAAATCTTCGGCTGTAGTGATTACACTACAGCCGGATGCGGCTAAAAAGGGGGTGACGTACGGGGACGTACTCAAAAAGTTGAAGGGGGCGGTATCTCCTGCGGAGTTTGGGGCACCCGACGGGTTCGCAGTGAGGGTCACTGCCACTGGAGCCCGTCTCTTAGAGGTCCCCGGCGCGGCCAGCGGGTCGTCCGCTGACGCCCTAGCCGAGAGGCTCAGGACGTGCCTTGCAGCGGACGAGGCTCGCGTGTCCAGGCCCACTAAATGCCTGGAGCTACGTATTATGGGCCTGGACGACTCTGTGACGGAGAATGAGGTGGCGGCCGCTGTCGCCAGGATGGGGGAGTGTCCTGTGGACCAGGTGAAGGCAGGCACCGTCCGCCCGGACAGCACGGGGCTGCGGACTGTGGTAGTCAGCTGCCCCGTCACAGCGGCAAAAAAATTGTCGGAGGGCAAAAGACTCCTGGTGGGCTGGGTATCGGCGCAGGTGAAGCTGCTTGAGCCCCGGCCTCTGAGGTGCTATCGTTGCCTTATTGGTCACCATGTGGGTGCCAAATGCACCTCGGAGGTAGACCGTAGCGACCGCTGCTTCCGCTGCGGTCAGCCCGGTCACAGGGCCGGCACTTGCACCGCACCGCTACACTGCGTAGTATGTGCGGCGGCTGGTAAGCCGGCCGATCACCGGGTTGGGGGCAAAACCTGCTCCCCCCCCGCCAAGCCCAGGGGTAAAGTTAGGCCCTCTGCCGCCTCTACCGCCCCCGCCGTTCCCGTCGATACAGACACAGTCGCCACCGCCTCCACGACTGCTGCTGTCGCCGGTGCCAGAGAGGAGGTCGTGATGGACTGCCAATAATGGCTCCATTACGCCTCCTCCAGGCGAACATCAACCACTGCGCCGCTGCTCAGGATCTCCTGCTCCAGAGCATGGCGCAGTGGTCGATCAATGTTGCTGTGGTCTCCGAGCCGTACTTCGTTCCACCCAGGGAACACTGGTTGTCAGACCTGGACGGCTCGGTGACCATCATCTCGTCGGCCGCCGCCGGTACCCCAACCCCCGAAGGGCCTCAGCGAGGCAGGGGTTGCGTCGCGGCTCGGTTCGGAGAGATCGCCGTGGTGGGCGTGTACTTCTCTCCGAACCGAACTCTCGTCGAGTTCCACAACTCCCTCAGGGAATTAGTCACCGTCGTCGTCGGGTTCCGTCCCCTCCCCGTGCTGGTCCTCGGGGACTTCAATGCCAAGAATTTGGCTTGGGGTTCCCGGCTCACTGATGTCCGGGGAAGGATGGTCGAAGACTGGGCTCTGGAGACAGGCCTGGTCGTGCTGAACCGGGGTTCTGTCCCCACGTGCATACGGATGCGGGGCGAGTCAGTGGTGGACATTTCGTTTGCTAGCCCCGCTCTGTCATCGCGCGTTGGCGACTGGCGCGTCATGTTGGAGGTGGAGACGTTTTCGGACCACCGCTATATACGGTTCGACGTTTCCGCCGAGCCCGCAGACCCGCCAGTCAGACAGGCCCCGTGTGGCCCGCGTTGGGCGCTTAGGCAACTGGACCGGGAGCTTTTCCTGGAATCCGCAGTCGTGCAGGCCTGGGTGATACCACCGGTCAGGCCTGCCGACGTTAACGAGGAGGCGAGATGGCTCCAGGACGCCATGTCCAGGATGTGCGACGTGGCGATGCCCCGGATCCGGCCGTGCCAACGCAAGCGCCAGGTGTATTGGTGGTCGCAGGAGCTGGCTGCTCTGCGTGGTGAGTGCACCGCAGCGCGACGCCGATACACCAGGCACCGCAGGCTCCGTATCCGCCCTCTGGACGCTGAAACCAGAGAGGCGGAGCTGTACGAGGAGTACAGGGCGGCGAAGGCCACCCTAAGGGTGGAGATCCGGCGGGCCAAAGAACGGGCCCGCGAGGAGATGTTGGAGACTCTGAACAGAGACCCGTGGGGACGCCCCTACCGCATGGTGCGTGATAAGCTCCGCACCTGGGCGCCCCCACTGACTCAGAGTTTCCGGCCGGAGGTCGTGGACGAAGTGGTTGGGGCGCTATTCCCCCGACCACAGATAGGTTACACGCCTCCCACTATGTCTCCGCCCCCTGCGGTGCCAAATGCGGGCTTCAACGACGACGACGGTGAATCCGCTCCGGAAGTGACCGAGGTAGATTTGAGGGTGGCGGTCCGCCGGCTGAGCGGCAAGAACACCGCCCCAGGACCTGACGGGCTGCATGCCAAGGTTTGGGTCCTGGCCTCGGAGGCTCTCAGGCCTCGACTAATTGGTCTTTTCAGCGCATGCTTGGAGAGGGGCCAGTTTCCGCTGTCGTGGAAGACGGGTAAACTGGTCCTCGTGAAGAAGCCGGGGCGTCCTGCGGACTCTCAATTTACATTTACAATGAATATTCATTATTTTTTTATTGCAATTATAATTTAATAAATTAATTTGCTATTGACATTAAATTCGTGCTATACTTATTGGTGCTAGTTATAAAGTAATAAACTATTTTATATTTTTTACCAAGAGAATGCACATACAATTTTTCTTCAACATTACTTAAAACTAGCGTAGGTACTTCAATATCTAAAGAAATGATTAAATTATATCTACTTAAAGCTTTCCATTGACCTGAATCTATTTTGAATGTAGGTTAATTATACCTAAACTTTCTTGATAAATAAAAATAATCCTTTATCAAAAAACAACCCGCCCTCATCTATGTCTGTTTCTGTGTTTGGGCGCGATAAACTACAAAACTGCGCAACGAATTTTCGTTAAATTGTCTCGGACTTATAGAGTGATTCGTCAGAACGATTTTACTGCGTAATTTATTAAGGTTATTTATTTATTTATTTATATATTCTTTATTGCACACAACATTAAAATTTAATACAAAGAGCAGGCTAACAATCACAGAGTGTACAATGGGCGGTCTTATCACTCACGGTGATTTCTTCCAGACAACCTTTGGATGGAAATTAAAAAGTGAAGCTGGAAATGGGCAGTCTAGTGCACAATAAATACGGGAGAGAGAAAAAAAGAAAAAAAATAACAATATAAATAACGTATAAACTTACATACAGACTCATACACATATATACATACATCAAATAATATATACACATATACATACATATTACATAAAATATTATACACGTATCCAGTATATATATTTGTCTGCCTGTGTGTGTGTGTGTGTGTGTGTGTGTGTGCGTGCGTGCGTGCATGCGTGCGTGTGTGTGTGTGTGTGTGTGTGTGTGTGTGAGAGAGAGAGAGAGAGAGAGAGAGAGAGAGATAGAAAGAGAGTCTCTACAATGACAGGTAGTACTCCTTAACCATTCTCCTAAACTGACAAACCGACTGAGCACGCCTCACCTCCAACGGTAGGGCATTCCACAATCGAGCCACTTTAATGGTAAAAGATTTATCAAAGAAAGAGGTCGAATGCAAACGGATGCTCAGCTTAAGGTTCCTCGATGATCTCAAGGACCTCGAATGTGTGTCTCCAAGAAACTGAAAACGTTCTTTCAAGTAGGAAGGGGAAGCAGGATTGAAGAGAATATTATAAAGTAAGGATAGGATATGAGTATTCCGGCGAAGGCGAATAGGCAGCCATTTGAGCTTATTTCGAAATTCTGAGACGTGATCATACTTGCGCAGTCCAAATATGAATCTAATTGCTAGATTTTGAAGCCGCTCTAGCTTGTCCAATTGTACTTGGGTAAGATCAAGATAGCTGGCATCAGCATAGTCAAGTATAGGCAGAAGGAGAGATTGCGCTAATGTAATTTTGGTGGCAGAGGGTAAAAAATTACGAAGCCGCCTCAGGGAGCCCGCTGAAGCAAATAATTTGCGACTTACCATCTGCAACTGCTTAGTCCAAGAGAGAGAACTATCCATGTAGATCCCCAGGTTCTTAACTTCACGCGAGAAAGGAATCTTTGTACCAAGAAAAGAGACCTGAGGCAGGCCAGTCCAATCTATCCTGGAAATGTTTCGCGTACTACCGACCAGAATCACTTGGGTTTTGGAGGGATTGACTTGAAGTCCAAAGTTCATGCTCCAGTCTGCAATACGCGCCATGTCACGATTAACCAAAGCAATCGCATCCGGCAAATCGTCAAAAGTAGACTGAGTGTAGATCTGGAGATCATCCGCGTAAAGGTGGCAGGAAGAAGAAAGATTTTGAGTGATAGAGTTAATAAGCAGCGCGAAAAGTAACGGAGATAAAACGCCACCCTGTGGCACGCCGGCAGCAATGGAACACCATGAAGAGTAGGTATCCTGAGTGCGAATCCGCTGTCGGCGGCCAAACAGGTAACTGCGGAACCAGTCAACTACCGATGGAGATATGGTTATTGTGATATGAAGGACGTCGGTACTGAATTAGTTCGTTTATTTTGTAGTCCAATTAATATTTTTAAGCACAAGTAACTACAATACACTAAGAAAGCAAACAATGGCACATGATTCTGGATCCGCAACATAAAATACTTTAGTAACATCAAAATATTGTCGTCACGAACCTTACCATTATACATGTTTACTTCAATAGACTGTTTTTTTTAAAGAACGTTGCCCACACTAGGATTTTCTCCTGTGTCGTGGGTGCGTTCACAAACATATAATTTCACATACACATCACACCCAGACCCGCAATAACAGTTTCTGGATCACACAAAATTTGTTCCGTGCGGGAATCAAACCCGCGACACGTTGCACGGCAGCCAGTTGCCACCGCGCCAACCGTGCAGTTCAAATCCTTACTTTGTCCATCACTAGTATCGACCAGAACCAAAGCTGAACGTACTCGCGGATAGTCTCACGCACCATAAGAGCCATCAAACCACTATAGATGACCAATACTGTCAGGGTTGAGGGTACAATAAGGACTTGGAACAGGATCAGGAACGGAGTGGGTTTTAGTCAGTAAGAGACTGACACTCCCTCTGACCTCACCCAGGGCCGAAGAAATCATGAACCACCCAGATTAGATTTTCCCTTAGCAAAAGAAATACCCTTTTACCTGTCTAAAGTCTTTACTATTAAACTTGTAAGATCGTCCGTAGTTCTCCTCTGTCGGTCCGGAATAGCTTAGTAGCGCATTTCGGAAATGGCAAAATTGTGGTTGAATGCTCTCTCTGCTTAAATACCTGACGGTTTCCAAGCTTTGTTGGTATTTGGAGACCTGATTTATTATTAAGTTGGCGATCGAAGGAATACTTTGAGTATTATTTTATTACTTATTTGTTGAATAAGTTGTGTTTATCCTTTTATGTAAATATTTTTGCAGCACCTATTCGTATATAGACCGTTATATAGTAATCAATATTTTAAAAGGAAAGCCAAAATACAAAATATTAAATTCATTTACATTATTTTTATTACAACTTTCGTGAGACATTCTAAATTAATTATTATATTTTCGGCTTACTCAGGTAATAATTTGACGAGATGCGTGTCGCGGAATGCTGCTCATGAATATGGGCCTCTAGCATTGCTTGAAAATAGTCGAGTATCTCGTACGTGAGTAAGCCAAAAACATAATAAGTAATTAATTCATTTACATTTCTTTAATTCACCAAACCCCAAGCGAACGGCGGCATTCGCGCACCTACTTTTCTTTTATTATGACTCGAATAAACACGATTAAGGAGTTAAAGTGAAGCTGAATCCAAAATACACCACAAAGTACCTATTACTTCATACTATCAACTAGTCGACACTTGCCTGTCTAATACTTAGAAGTACAAATTAATCACCACACTTGCTCAAGGTGTGCTAACGCTTCTTTATCTAAGGAAACTTAGCAGTCGAATAATACTAAAGTTACTACCAAAAATAACTTTAAACAGAGCCATTCTATTTACTATTAAAATAAAAACAATTAAGATAAGCTGCCCAATCTTGGCACGTACCTAGCACGAAGTTCTATCACTCTTCCAATCTTCTCCTGTGGTGCATTATACACTAAGTGGCGATCACCAGCGCTTACAGATTTTCGCTTTAGATAAATCGCTACTCCAATACTGATTTTATTAAGGGTTTGGTGTAAGTCGTAAGCGGGTAGCGGATTGGTAGGATGTGGTGTGGATTTTGATTTGATTTTCATTTGTCTCTTTTTAGGTAAACCGTGGTGTTGGTTAATAACTTATTAGTTTAATATTAACATTGACAGAGACTTTTATTTTTGAATGTGGAATATCATCAAATGACTTCTGAAGCCCCTGAAAAACCCTGAGTGAACTACTACATTCTTTCTTTTGCTCCAGGACGAGACGGTAAATTCATAATAGTTGTTAGCTAAAGAAAAACTATTTCGGTACATAATTAAACGATTACGGAAACAGGTTTTCTTTAAATAATTCACTTATGTTCAATATCACTTAATCCATTAGATTTATGATTTGTTAAACATACATTAATGTAAATGGACTAGTTGTTTTGATTTAATTCATAGTTTCGAAGAAAAATATACTGTTGACCTTTGGATAACGGATTATCTAGTTATTTTGATGTAGTAATTTTAATTTGTTTGGTAAACACGAGAAACTTAAAAATACTATCCCTAATCTTCACACACCTCACTTAAAACACATTATGAAACTGGAACATTATTTTTAGAGGTTTCATTACAATAAAAACGCTTTATTATACGAGTGTAGATGTAAAGAACTAGTTGTGCCTAATTAATGCTTCTAGTCTTAAAAAGGCTAAGTCATAAATACGAGCCCCTAGCTAGGCTTGAAACTATACGTAATATCTTGCCAAGAATTTATTTGAATAAGCCATTAAATGTCATAATAATTTAACATCCCACCAAAAGTTACAAAAATAAATAATATCATTTTAAAAAGCACGTCAAGTGAATTCGCTTGTCGCTCATAACTTGAACCACATTTCTCCTCCACGTATCCTCCATTTTATTTGCAAGCTATCCCTAGCTATGCCAGCCCTTTACTGGAATAGTATCAATAATACTAATGGATTAACTTTAATACGACACTTATGTTAATATACGCCATTAAAAATATATTTATTTGAGTTCATTCGAATCTAAATTGAAGAGAATTAGTTATTTCTGTCTTGTTGTTTTGGTTTCTTTTAATCACACTTGTATACAATAGGAAAGCATAAGGATAATGAGTAGAGGGTTAACCTGATGGTAAGCTCGTATTTTTTATGTGATAGGATGGCAAACGAACAGTCGGATTACCTGATGTTAAGCAATCGGTGCCTCCCATAGACACCAACAACAACGAGGAGTGACGAGTGAGAGAGTTTGGAAATTTAGGGATTGGGGGAGGAGAAGAATAAGGCCTCCGGTAATCTCACTCAAACGGCTAAACACAACGCTTTGGTTGTTTCACAAAGATTTTCTGTGAGATGTCACACCAGTCGAGCGAGCCCATTCGTGCTAATGCATGGCTCTCCCACACGTAAATTTGGCAGCCACATTTCGCTGTGGCTGGTGTACTTATTGCCATACAGCGGCATAAAAAGGATTCAGGGAGTTATTTTTGTAATTGTAATCTATCGGGGTTCAGCCAGTATCTAACCATGTGGCAAGCGATGCTGCGTCCTACGATGGAGCACATCTACCCGTCTACAAATAAGCAAGCCATGCACTCAGGCCTTGAAGACATCCTGGATATATAATTTTCGCGGAACACAGTCTACAGCAAAGATGTAGCGGGTTTCTGTAATAGTCTGGAGGCGAATGCTTCGTGCACTTTGAAGTGGTAATATTTCCGACTGGTACGATGATAGAATGGAATAGTTAGTATTCAAAGAACATTTCACATGAAATTCAGAAGTTTCTCTATTCCTATGAATCACGACATGACGAAATAAAGCACTTAAAAGTAACTCTTAAGTTCAAGGCAGTAGGTACGGTACCAACGGCGCTTCTAGGTACAGAATTAATATTCTGACTAATATTATAAATGCGAAGGTGATTGTGTCTGCTGCACTTTTTAAAGGATATGGTCGTAAACGAGAAAACGTATTTATTACCTGATGGTAAGCTGTTAGTGCCACCTATTATGAACAGCAGTGTGATTCTGTAAGACTTCACTTCGAATCTGAATCCGCCGTGAGTAGTAGTACACTAGCGCTACACTTACGAGTTGAACTAAATTGACAGCATCAATTTGAAAGATAAAGTATGAAATGACGTTAAAAGTGGCATTCAAAAATTTAATTTACCCGTCACTTCGACGCTCACTTCGCACTCGAACACGATTCAAAATCAAACAAATTTTATAATAATACAATTTAGTTCAACTCGCAAGTGTAGCGCTAGTATACTACTACTCACGGCGGATTCAGATTCGAAGTTTAGAATGAAGTCTTACAGAATCACACTGCAGTTGCAACACTCACACACCATACTTACAAGTGCGCTGTGTGCGCAAAGCATTTTGGGAAAGAAAAAGTACTTGGCAGGAAATCTGACAATATCATTGCTGACATTAAGTCCTTTGATATGCAATTCTGGACGAATCTATATACTTATCTATACTATAATATTATAAAGCTGCAGAGTTTGTTTGTTTGTTTGAACGCGCTAATCTCCGGAACTACTGGCTCGAATTGAACATTTGTTTTTTTGTGTTTCTTAGTCCGTTTATCGGGAAAGGCTATGGTATAGCCCATAGCCTTTCCCGATAAATGCAACATAACGCTACGATCTGAAGGGGTAGAGCTGCGGGTGAAACCGCGCGGGAGTAGCTTGTAATTAATAGATAAGGTCATATACATCGAACTAGAAAGTAAAATATAGAACAAGGAAACAGTTTTTTTTTTTGAAATTTTACTGTTGACCGATGTAGTTACATACTAATTTGCTGATTGATGTGCAAAAATAGTAAATAATTTATTTCTACTTTTAACATAATGATCACATCCAAGGGCGGATCCACCGTTGTGGGCACGATGGGCATGCCCACAGCCTTAATACACTTGTGATTGAAATAGGTTTGGATCGAAACTGACTATTAGAAATTAGAAGAAGTCGTGTCCGACCTAAGTTTATTTACATTCCTAAGGCCAAAGTCCTGATGCTCAGAAAAAAGTTCATAAACGATTTGCATGATTGTTAATGAGCATGTCCATGCTCCGACTCGTACTTAGCCGATTTTCTAGTAGCTGTGACCACAACCTTTTTTGAAGTCTGGATCCGCGCTTGATCACATCTCAAGATTTTGCAAATAGATATATGTATAGAATGAATTATAATCATAGACAGAGATACAGCCAAAAGCCAGAGTTAGCACAAAAGTTTAAAAAGGTAGTCAGAAAGACTAAATGCAGCTTAATGGCAATAAACCGCGACATTACCTCGCTGTGTCGAGGTCGCGGTTTCTATAAAAATGCACCGACCCGAGTGTCACGTAACTACTTAACAGTTCCTCATTTTATTGCGATTAGGTGGCCATTTTGATATTTATAGAATATATTTTATTTTATACCTAAGTCGTAACAGCACTCATGCGGCGCGGTCTTTCATACAAACTTAGAAGATATAACTTACTAGCTTTTGCCCGCGACTTTGTCTGCGTGGAATAGTGACATACTGCAGCTTTTTGTTTTAAAAAATATTCTATATACCTTCTCGAGTTCCAAACTATGTCTGTACCAAATTTCACACAAATAGGTTCAGTAGTTTAGGCGTGAAGAAAAGATAGACAGACAGGCAGACAGACAGAGTTACTTTCGCATTTATAATATTAGTTTGGATAGTTTGGATTGAAACGCCTTTAGTAAGTACGGTAACTTGTTAAAAGTACAAACCTGTTCTAGAGCAAAAAGGACCTTTTTCCTGATATGGAGAAGGAAAGAGTATTAATCGCCAAGCTTGCTCATGGCGGAATGGTGATTTCAAGCTTATACATAGAAATTTGCAGTCCATGATTTTTGACCATG
This sequence comes from Spodoptera exigua, assembly GCA_902829305.4. NCBI lineage: Eukaryota > Metazoa > Arthropoda > Insecta > Lepidoptera > Noctuidae > Spodoptera > Spodoptera exigua. The sequence goes on along the minus strand of LR824607.2, from coordinate 14,841,308 downwards.
ACGACGTCTTTTTTCTATATGATAATGTCGCCAAACTCGTAGCCAGATAATTTTATGGTAAGCAATCAGCGCCGCTCATGGACACCCGCAACAAAAGAGGAGTTACGAGTTCGTTGCCGATCTCTTGGGGATAAGGAATTCGGAGATTTAGGGTTTGGGGGAGGGGCAGAATTGAGCCGCCGGTATCCTCACACAGCAAAACACAAAGCTGTGGTTGTTTCACGCCAGTTTTCTGTGAGGCCGTAGTATCACTCTGGTCGGGCCGACCCATTCGTGCCAAAGCATGGCTTGCTTGCTTTCGTTTTCCTTCATTGTTTATCAATAGCGTATAAGTTAACTTTCATCCGGGGTTGCGGGGTAAGCGCAATGAGGCACCGCGATCTCGGCCCAGAGCAGGAGAAGGAACAGGGGGGTTTTTAGTCAGTAAGAGTCTGACACTCCCTAACGCCCGGCCCTGGGTGGGAGAAGCCATTCGATTTTCAACTCACATAAAAAAAGCGTATAAGTTAACTAAGAAAATGCTGGCCAAGTTCCGAAAGAGAAGCGGACGTCCTAACCTCCGGGCCACCGCAAGCAAGCAAGGATCAAGGGTACCGGAGCCTCGTTATGGGGCAGAAGTAGGAGTAGTATAAAGTGAGGTTTTTTTAGCCAATAAAAGTCTAAAATTCCTTCTCCATTATAAGGTACATTTCAACACCTATACTCATTATTTTCGACTTTTCGATTTTCTCAGAGTCACGATGATGTCTTTGTGGTCACAATATAACCTTGGGTAGTGTAGCTGAATCTAACAAATAGTCTTTATACATTACAAATTAATGAGTAATATATGATTAGTCACTTTCTTTTGTCAATGAAGGCCGTTCAGTGGATTTATTGATTTAATGAATCACGCGTTCTTATCACATACAAAATTACTCACTTTAATTTAATATTTTGCAATTCCTAGTATTCTTACCAAGCTTAAGTAGATAGGAGAATTATTTATTATTTCATTGTATGTAGATTTATTGTTTAATTTAATAAATTTAATATTATTTATATAATATACAATTTACTATCTGTTTGTTATCTTATCTTTTCCGTATTTTCCTATAGTATATAGATTTGGCTGAGGAACGTTTCATATTTTCCTTTTAAGTGGACGGTTATTCAACTCGAAAGAACTTGCAAAAGCTACGGCAAAAGTATACTTTTTTTGGGGAAAAATGTCCAGAATGTCCAATATGTCCAAAATGTCCAGTATGTCCAAAATGTCCAGTATGTCCAAAATGTCCAGTATCTTATATATTTCATTATTTCTTATTGTCAAATGTCCCATTAAAACCTCGGACCACAGACTAACTTCCTTCTCATTTTAGGGAAGTAAAGGGTTAGAAAGAGACAAAAAGTATGTCCGTCTCAAGATCCGAGGCTACCTTCCCACTAATTTGAAGACAATTCGGTTCAGCCATTTTTGAGTTAGGTATTAATACTATCGTCTTATAGTCTTACTATAAGACGACTTTCTTGGATCCTACAAAATATAAAGATATTTAAATTGAAGCTGGCGATTAATACTCGTAAAAGTACCTAGCGTTAATATGAATACATCTATTATTTTTACACTAATACTATTTTCAAAGAAAACTTCACACAAAAACAGGCAAAAAGTAAGGACCATTTAAAAAATATATGTGCGAAGTACCTAACAATAAGTTACCCACATATTCCCGCGATTTTCCACCTATTAATGGCTGTCAATCATCAATAAACTCTGACAGACACTGGGGGAAAATATCGACAATATTTCCAAAGAAAATGTTTGAAAAAAAAAAAGCCTTTTTCGTACCTATAACTAAATAATATTTATTTTTCATGTGTTGGTTTGTTGTTATTGACATAAATTAGGCTTTTTTACGAAATAGGCGGGTAATTTTGACGTAAAGATATTTTTATGCCAAATATATATAACATACGTTTTTCTAAATTCTTATTTTACTACCGTCCTTTTTAATGTTTACTTAACTCAGTACTTAGTGATTGTTTTACGAACAAATCAACACTTAAGAATATTGTAAATAATTATTAAATATGTCTAAGCAACATTTATTGATTAGACAAGCAAAATTACAAGTTTTTTTATGACATTTTAGGTCAGCAAACGGGCTGGCCTATTACCTGATGGTTAAGCAGTCGGCGTCACCTATTGCGATTCTCCAACACTAGAGGAGTTACAAGAGTGTGTTGTCGGCTTTTTAGTGATAAGGGTTTGAAGATTTAGGATAGGATAAGTTCATAAATTGAAACACTATAAGAGGCACGAGCGTAGGTTAGCAATAAAATTCTCAGATAGAAAACTTCTAAAACAGGTTAGCGCAAAGTGCAACTCCTCACATAAAGCAGTCCCATTTTTATCGTTCCGAACAACAACACAAACTTTCCAACCTATCAATAAGTTCATCACTGTCACACACAAACAATATAACAACAAAAACTACATACGATTGCACAGACCTTACCACAGAACACTAAAAATATAAATTCTGTTTACACCATCTAGCTCAACCGTGAACATATCTAGCCTAGACATCGCGAGGGCATCTTTAGAACTAGGAGAAAGTCTAGGTCTTTGACCCTAGAAAGTACACGGCCTCTCGAACGTGGAAAACGTTTCATTAGTTCTTAGATATTATTTACCTGCCATTTGACGACTGTCGCGCAAGGAATTACAGACATCAGTATAAACTGAGGTCCAGCAGTGTAGTTAAAAAGTTTTTATATTAAATTTGTAAAAATTGTCCGCTATTGGATGTTCTTATACATATAAACCTTTTCTTTTTCTATCACTCTATCCAATAAAAAATACGCATCGAAATCCATTGCGTAATATTAAATATTTAAGCATAGGTACTATGTATGCTTCAATCTATAAGGATATAGGGACAAAGAAAGCGACTTTGTTCTAAACTATGCAACAATTAAATAATGCATTTATAATTGTAAATAGGCCATAAAAGAGCACTTCTACACGTCATAATGATATAAAAAAAAAAAATTAAGCTCTAACACCAAGCGATACTTACCTATGTTTTGTATATTTTTCACTAGCTACTCTCGCGTGGTTTCACGTGCTGCTCGGCACCATTTTTTTTTTAATCATAGTTTATTGGAATTCCGTCCTCCCAAAAATCCCCAACACATTTTTTTAAATGCAGGTAATGTATCACTGAAGATATCCACTTCATCACTGAGACTGTTGTATGTGTTTGCAAGTCGAGACACGGCAGAGAATTGTTTAAGATTTGTTCTAGCTGGTGGCTGGTGCAACAATCCCATGCCAAGCTGAGCGCGCCTAGGTAAGCGGCGTGGAACACGAAAACTGAAATAACTTAGTAGCGATGGACTATCAAGTTCATTTCTTAGTATTTTATAAAGGAATGTCATGTCCTGTAATCGTCTGCGAGTAAATAAACTAATCATGGCGAAATGTTTTAGTTTGTCATTATACGAACGAAGTTGTTTGTGCATCTATGTTTAACCTTTATTTAATTACAGTGTTCTTTCTGACTCATACTTGTCAATGAAGGCACCCTAATTACAATTTAGCATGACGAGTATTGATATCATCTTATCACTTAGTTTTGAGCTAATTATTTTAAAGTTTGAGTTATCAGCCGACTATCTTATAAATTAAATGTGGGAAAATCCGATCGACATTTTTATATATAGACCGAAACTATGACGTCATATTTGCCGTTGTGTTTAACTTATAAGTGAAGTATGTGTGCCCGTTTGTTTGTTATATTTTAAGAGAAAAAAAACCGGCCAAGTGCGAGTCAGACTCGCGCACCGAGGGTTCCGTACAAACCTGCAAGGTTTTAATGAGGAAAAAAGTAATAAATTTATATTTATTAAAAAATAAATATATATTTTGTAATGTAACTAAAAATTTATGGTTTTCGTAATTTTTCCTTTATCTATGCTATAAGACGTTGCTTCGTACCAAATTTCAAGATTGACTGTAGGTTTTGATTCCCTTGCAAGTGTCGAAAATTTGCGGCATAAACAGCTGTATCTTTTGATTGCGTTGGCTTAGAAGTTTGATTTTTTCACAGCTTCAAGGGACAGTAAACCTGAGTAATTGATATAAATTTCAGCTTCATACCTCCACGCGTTCCTGAGAAAAAAGGTCTTGCCAGACGGACGGACGGACGAACAGACGGACAACAAAGTGATCCTATAAGGGTTCCGTTTTTTCCTTTTGAGGTACGGAATCCTAAAAAAGAGTACGGAATGGATCCTAATGCATAGCACAGAGATAGTCTGGGGTAAAACATTGCACATTTGATCTCGAGAAAGCGGGTGAAGCCGCTGGCAGTATTTAGTATTTTTATCAATTTAATGGACTGTCGATAGTTTTATTACGAGGCTATTTTACTGTTACTAGTTTACAGTAATTGTAGAGTATTTAATTGTTGACTGGATGTTTGTTAACCTTTTTCGTAGAAACGACTTAATGGTTTTGAATGAAATTTGACATATGTATAACAGCTAGTGTATGTGTCAGTGTAAGGTTTTGATTTTATTCATGAAAAACTTGGACTTGTTATTGTCTGTTCGATTTTAGTTCAAAATTTTAGAATGTGTTTTATCTTGCTTACAGCAAGCCTAATAAATAGATATAAATATAATATTTTGTCTCGAATATCTAATTTAAAACTTAAGTTTACTAGACACACAGACTAATTTCGTTATTTTACAACCGCCCGTATAAGGATGTGTAACCAGACAGTCGACTAAGAAGGAAATAGTCATTAGTCAACCTACTATACATAATAATATATTTTTTAACGACTTAAAAACAAAAAGCTAATTCTAAGAAGCGTAAAATATAAATCACTAAATGATTCACAGAAACAATAATCTATTTTGTACTAATTTGTATATTAACAATAGGTATCTATTAAAAAAGACAAGAAAATGTATTAGGACTAATAAAGCTATGGAGACAGCTCGTTTATCACCTAAACAGAGTCGTAATACAGAACAATAACGCCGTCGAGTAGACATCACTTCGGATTGCCGATAAAACAATTTATTTCGGCTGGTACAATTTTGTCAAGGTGTTTTGTGGCCACGAAAGCTGCGGATAATAATTATTACATTGGTACTATTTGGGTACTAATAATAATTTACTTGTATTCCTATGGCAATTGAGTTTTCTCTATTTAGTTGTTGACTATACAGCCAGTGTTAGGTTGCAATACTCTTTCCAAATATACGATTTGACAACAATTCAAAAATAATTATATAGAAATGTCAAAAATGATGCTTTTCTACAAATTTTGTATGCATTACAGACGTCAAAAATGGCATCATATCTCAGCAGCACAGCTATTAAAAAAAAGCCTGGAAAAACTTTAAAATTTAAATTTCGAATTGTTTTTTTTAGCCCATGGGCGACGCTGATCACTTTACTATCAGGTTATCTGTCTGCTAGTTTGCCTCCTATTAATAAAAAGAGATGAATGCAATGAAAGCAATGTGCCCAATTCTACATAATGCAATTTTATCGAAAAGTTGAAATAATTTATTTTTGACTAAAGAAAATACCTAGTTTTTATGGGATTGTGCCTACGTTGTGATACCGTGTTTTGTGCACTGATATAAACAAATACATACACATGTCTTAAAAATTGGTAAAACCAAAAGTCGAATGTTTGTGTAGTATGTTTTTTTATTTTTCTGACTCAAGTATCAAACATTCTCTTGACACTAAAAGTTGTTACAAGTGGTACTACAGAGCAATGAAGAGCAGGGACTCGAATATTTTACCGTTTCCGAAATAGTGGAACAGGAAAATACTAATGTAATTTAAAGACGTGTTTTAGAAATTACAAAAATAATTGAAGTGTCTGCTCATTATATTCTCAGTCGATTACAAAGGATAAAGAACACAACTATCGAAAACAATAACACATGTCAGTTTTGTATTCTTGAAACTAACGGACTACCTGATGGTAAGCAATTTCATCAGGTGTTGCAAGTGCATTGCCGGCTTTTGGATGTTATTAGGAATAGAGAGTTAAAAATTCTAGAATAGAGAGTTAATAAAAAGATTGATAATAGGAGTATCTTAGGATTAGCCGAGGTGACATTACTTAGGCCCACAGCAATACGTTGAGAATATCTATCCATATTATTAAGCAAGCAAGTCTTGCTTGCGTGATGTATGTTTTGTAATATCATCGCTTTATTTTTGAATGTCGATCTTTTATACGTTTCCGGGCTTTGACGATTGGGCACTGGGGTCTGATGATAGACAGGAGCGTAAGAGTCAGGTAACCTAATCAGGAAACATATAATTCGTAAAACAAAGAAAACCTGTTTTTTTTTGTATAATAAAAAAACATGACAGGTATTTTAAAGAAGCCTATTCCATAAACTCACAGTTAATACTCATAAGTAACTTCGCGGCAATACCAGGATAAAAAATAATGCTCGACTATCTATCTTTGTGCCAAATTTCATTCGGTACCGTTCAGCAGTTTTTTAGCAAACTCCATGCATACAAACCGCGTTTATAAAATTAGTTGGTTTCATGATATAATAAGTTATTTTCAGGACAAAGTATAACGAAATAACTGTTTGTTAACACACAGAGATATGAGGAGAATTTTTAATTTTAATTAAAAACCTGTCCTTTGTGTCACCTTGTTAAACTTTTTTCATTAACATATTTATTTTTGTGTAAAGTTAACTCGTACTTTACTGATTTTTTTAAATTGCTGTTTTGATACAAATTCTGGGTGCATGTGTTTTACGTAGGTAATTGTAGGTAGCAACAATTAATCTTATAAGAAAACCAGAATATTATAATGATTACTGTAGGTAGTACATTCAACCTTGGTTTTGTAAATGTTGATCACTTATATGGGCTTATAGTCATGTAGGTAAGGAAATAAGGATTGGCCCAGTGCAAAGATAGTAGCTATTGTTTCACTAAATAATGATATGTTTTTTAATTAAGTATAATAATGTTATGTAACCTTCGTTCGGTTCAATAGCTGAAGGATAGTTACTCTCTCTCTATACCTACTAAATCGACCATTATTTTTGTACTGGTATGTACCAAGTAACTTCGTTTTTTCTGCCTTTCTGTGGGTCGCGTCTCCTGTGTCCTGTCGTTTTTTTATTACATAAACACAAATATATGACGATTTCGTTTTTTTTTTGTAGTAAAAGTCCCTTCCCAATCCCTTGATCTCCAAAACCCTAATCCCTAAAAGGTCGGCAATGCAATCGTAACTCATCCGCTGCGGGTGTCCATGAGCGACGCTGATTACTTACCATCAGGATATCCGTCTGCTTGTTTGCCGACATATTACATAAAAAAAGTAAAATTATTCATTGTAATGTTGTAAATTCTAGTTATTGTGATTGAGTAAGTAAATAAATGAAATAAATTTTCAGATGTAGGTATGATGCAATCAATTTATAGTATTTTTGTTTTTATAGGCAATCGTATACCCAATTATTAGTAAATCAACAAATATGGATTAAACAATTAATTATTAAGAAGAAAAAGTTATTAATAACAAAAAGACACATATATGGAGGCTGAAATATGAAAAGTGGTATAAGAGATTTAGAGTCAGTTATAAGAATTTTCTTGCCCATATTATTTTTTCAAGATACGAATCTTTATCTTATCGTTAAATCCGTATCGGAAAGATTAGTTCGCTATGAATGTATTACCGATCTTATCAACGCATTAAAAATGTAAATTATTGACTTGTTTAAGGAAAATGCTAAATATTATCATGTCTAACCTAATTATCTTTACGTTCGGAAGTTGACAACGATTTGTTTAATTACTATTGACAATTATTGGGCAATGTGTTTGCAACATATATAGTATAATAGTGTAGGGCGCCCTCCAGCTAGGTGGAATGACGACATCCGCAGGGTGGCTGGCAGTGGTTGGATGAGAAGAGCTGAACATCGAGCTCAGTGGCGTGAAATTGGGGAGGCCTATGTCCAGCAGTGGACGACAACAGGCTGATGATGATGATGATGATGTGTTTGCAACTGTTTAAGGTCTTCACGTTTAGTAGGGCTTGGTTGGAAATCTCGGAAGGATAAGGATATAGTTATTGTAATCTATAATGGTTACCGGAGGCCCAATCCTTCCCCTCCCCCAATCCCTAAATCTCCAAATCCCTAAAAGGTCGGCAACGCACTCGTAACTCCTCCGTTGCGAGTGATCAGGTAATCCGTCAGCTCGTTTGCCGACCTATTACATAAAAAAAAACTAATATTATAAAGCTGAATAGTTTGTCTGTTTTTTTGGACACGCTAATCTCAGGAACTACTGGTGAGAATTGAATTTTTGTTTTGTGTTTAAAAGAACATTTATTGAGGAAAGCTACTTATAGACTATAAAACATCACAACACGATCTGTAAGAGTAGTGGGAGAAACTGCGCGAGAATAGCTAGTAATATATAATGGAAGGAAGTGAATTATTTATTCATTTCTAATCATAAGTTTGAAATCGCCAATCGGCCTTAGGCAAGCGTGGTGATTAATGCTCACACCTTGGCCTTGTCAGAAGAGGCTTTGCTCACTAGTGGCATACGCTGATGATGATGATCGACCCCGTTAAGAATCGGGAATATGATTGTACCGAATGAATAGTAAAAAAATGGATAGTGTAACTGAGGTTATATACATATATTGGTATTATATTCTATAAAAACTCTGTTGGCATGCGCTGTTGTATTGAGTCTGATTTCCTGTAATGATGATAGTGGTATGTTATGTTATATAATAAATAAATGAAAAAGACGAGATGAAATTGACAATTAAATGATGAGATTTTAAGTATGGATGAGCCATGCTTCGGCACGAATGGGTCGAGTGATACCACGGCCTCACAGAAAACCGGCGTGAAACAATTACAGCGTTGTGTCTCGCCGTGTGAGTGAGGTTACCGGAGGCCCAATCCTTCCCCTCCCCAATCCCTCCTCAATCCCTAAATCTGCAAATCCTTAATCCCTATAAGGTCGGCAATGCACTCGTAACTCCTCCTTTGCCATGTGTCCATGGGCGGCGCTGATTGCTTACCATCAGGTAATCCGTCTGCTCGTTTGCCGACCTATTACATAAAAAAGACATAAATTGATGGTCTAATAAATAAATAAAATCTCTGTTTTAGTGGCCCCACACCTGTTTGTCGTCTTATTCGAGAATTGGTACCGATGGCAACGAAATTAAAACTCGTGAAACTAATAGCTCCACAGATTCGCTAGTAGCCCGTGTTACGTACAGCCCGAACTTAATTACTCCGCTGACGGTACCGACGTCCATAATTAGGTTGGGTTCCGCGATTGCTCATTAGTGCGTTTTAATAAACATCAATTAATGAAATGAACTGAATTTACTTGCGAATTGTAAATGAATACGTTTTTAGGAATATTTGATTGTGAGCGGATTGTTTTATTTTGTTTGTTAGGTTATGGTTTTTATGAGTGAGTCTAATTTTTTTTTTGTATAGGTATTGCGAGATTTTAGAAAAAAGCTTTTACCCGCGACTCCTTTCGCTTGGAATAGTGACTTGCTTGCAGATTTTGGTATAAAAACTATCCTATGTCCTTTCTCGAGTTCCAAACTATGTCTGTACCAAATTTCACAGAAATCGGTTCAGTAGTTTAGGCGTAATGAAAAAGACAGACAGACGACGTTACTTTCGCATTTATAATATAAGTATAGATTTATTGACTTCAAACTAGTTGGGTTTTGCTCAATTAAACCACAATCAGCGGTGAGCCTAACCGCACGCATAACACGAGGGGAAACCAATATTTAAAAAAAGATGCGGTTTGACATTATAATTTTATTTGACAACTTAGAATATCGAACATTTTACCACAAGTAAAACTTTCCTCACTGAGTGTTAGAAGTCCAGGCTCAGGGTTTGCCAAAGGGCAATGGAACGTAACCTGTTAGGTATAAAACGGACCGATCGCATACGGAATACCGTGATATGTTCCAAAACAGGAGTCGCTGATGTGGGCCAAAAGGCGGCAAAATTAAAATGGGACTGGGCCGGACACGTCAGCCGAATGCATCCGGAGAGATGGGCCACTATTGACACCCAATGGACACCTTATGATGGAAGCCGCAGGCGGTGTAGGCCCCGGAAAAGATGGGGTGACGATCTAGACGCCTATCGTCGAGACTGGTGGACACGGTCGAAGGATCGGGAGGTGTGGAAGCGAGATGGGGAGGCCTTTACCCAGCAGTGGGATATTACAGGCTAGTAAAAAAAACTTTCCTACATCACCAACACCAAAGTACTTACTACTGTGCAAAGGTCTTTTCTCACACGGAGTACGTTTGAGTATTAATCACCAGGCTAGCTCAAGGCGGATTTGCGATTTCTAATTTAGAATGAGAAAAGTTTTAAGTCCAGTTTCTACACGATATTTGTCCTTCACCGTATGTCAGTGTGTGTAAAGACATAAACTTGAAAGTACACTTGTGTGAGTCGAAAAATTTCACATTGCTTTAGGTCTAAAAACTAGGTGCGTTTTACAGGACAGCACAAATTTTTTGAGCCACGACTCGCGTCTGACCTGTCGCGCGTAGTAATTACATTTAAGGTAAGAATGATGATCATCATCAGCCGGGAAACGTACACTGCTGGACAAAAGCCTCCCCTTACCCGTCCACGTCGAACGACAAGTTGCCACCTGCATCTATTGGTTCCCCGCGACCTGACCCGGACCCGGGTACGTCCTTTGAACTGTGACTAGACACCGAGGAGTGGGCAGCAGCATTCCATTCATATATCCGTGACCTAACTGCGATCCCCAAGCCGCTTGCAAAGCGTGGGGATTATGGCAATCCCTTCCCCCCCTTTATGATCGACGCAACTAGGTCTAACGTGGCAGATTTTTTGTTGGATTTTCGACTTAATGTAGATAAGAAATTTGGACGGTTAGTTGAGACTTGACTAACAACATTTTATTACTAAGTTTCAGTCAGATTTTTATAGGTACCTTGCGTAAACTAAACAGAGTCGTAAAATTTTAAAGTATTTTCCACAATTAATTAACATTCTAAACCCATACTTTAAGGTCAATCTTAGACGCCGTTATTATTTATTTCAATGAGCAAAATTACAGGTTTACTGCGCACTTTGTAATAGCCAGTAGTTTGTTTTAACTGTAAATTAATTAGGTATTAGGTAGCTATGGATCATTTTGTGTTATAAGGTTTGCTTTGTCACGTCCAGTATGGATTGAGGAATGATGATAGATGATGCTGATAAATGATGATGAAATTCTTTGTGAGCAGATAGCGTTCGTGATAACTTCATAGGATCATGCCGCCCGTCGAGGCAATACGAGAGGGGCTAAGAGTGCGTTAGGGTTTCCGAAACCTCACTCACAGGTCGAAAACAACGCTGTGGTTGTTTCATGACAGTTTTCTGGTAAGGCATGGAAATAATCAGGTTAAGCCGACCCGTTCGAGCTAAAGCTTGGCTCTCTAAAAGTTATAATTCAACATGTGTATGAAAAAAAATCAATTTACTCCGTCACACAATGATGAAATATTAAAAACGTATACATTTATTTTATCGTACAAGAAAGAAATTCTTAGATAAAACGAATTTAAGCACAAGAATGGAAAGTCGTGACGTCATAAGACAATTTTTATTAATATCTTCGATTTATAGAAATAGAAAAATTAAATAGATACTAGAACAATTTCTCAACATATGTTCACTCACTTCCTCCTTCTTTATCTTTTTCGTTTTCTCGATTATCACTTGTTTTACCCTGGGTAAGGGTACCTCATTATAAAACTGGAGTCGGACAGCTACTAGCTAAGGCTAACGGTGCACGGTTGACGCGGTGGCTGGGCAACTGGCTGCCGAGCAACGTGTCCCGGGTTCGATTACCGCACGGAACAACTCTTTGTGTGATCCACAGATTGTTGTTCCGGGTCTGGGTGCTAGCTATAAAAATTCCATCTTCCACCTAATTTCAATAAACATATTTGTAGACTAGTAATCTAAGCCAATTTCAGAAATAGCCTATTTATATACTAGTGCCTCACTTATAAGGAAGCAAATTGGCACTTTAAACATCGATCGATAGGTCGCAGGTTCGTATCTCGGGTGAAGTACTTAACACGAGGGCTCTTAAAACGGAGGAGTTAACGGGACTAATAGTTTTGTCCGGTGGTATTATTATTATTATTGGCTATAACTATTGAATTAATTGAAAACAGTGGCCGGGTACAGTTGGTGTAAAAGTGGGTCAATAGTATTTGTCTTAGAAGAGGAGAAAGAGGTTTCATTATGGAATAGGAGACAAACGAGGAAATATCGAGAATCACCTGATGGTAAGTGATCAATGTCACCCATGGAGACTTGCAACACCAGTCTAAGACAGAGACTGGATGTTGAGGCGCATTGTTTAAGAAGGAGGTCTTGCGTAGGTTCTTGTAGGTTTAAAGGGTTTTATGAATGTAAAGTCATTACCGACTTAAGGTATATTTTTTCTATACTTCTGTTTGTAAAAACAAAGCCTGGTGGTCACCGTAACCTGTGTTCACTACAGATCGGCCTCACTAGGGCTGATATCCAGCTAGGGTTGTGGGTGCAATTGCAATAATATTAGCGGCCTAGCCACTCCATCCAGACATCCACTCATGTTTCACATGAGAAAGAACGAGGTGGTTTTTAGTCAGCAAGAGTCAGATATTCCGTTTCCCTCTTCCCAGAGAAGTTGAGGTGAGTATCACCCCCCGTTAAAAAATCGTCCAAATCAGATACTGAAAACATGAATTGTTGAATAATTTGACTGCATAGAAAATTGTTACTTGATGTTTAACCAGACAAAACTCCAACATCATTAAATTGATTAATACTAAAGGTCACAAGTTCGTTGATTCGAGTCTATAAGTATTGAAGATATATGAAGACATTATTTATATAAGTATATAATATAATAGCTATACTAACTTTGCAAAGTCTCAGCTCAAAAGAGACTTCAAAACGTCTGATGTATGAATGTACAAGCAAAAATAACTAAAAGCAGTGATATATTGTTATACTTTAACTCCAGACATGTCTCGTTATTTCATATTAACAAAAAAATAACAACGCAAACATAAAATCACTCGTAAAAAATATAAACACGAGCAAAAAGCAGCTTTTTATATTATTATTGACGTTTTTTTGTTTGTACAAGCAAAACCGCAATTAATTTTTTGCTGCGCATAATCGCTTGATAGGCTTTGTATTGATGATAGATGATTTAACACGTCGATGCTAGCAAAAAGACCAGATTAACTCGAATACCTACAATGTTTTTGAGAATAACTTAATCACTAAGTAATTTTGCGCATGTGGGTAAACCTAAAAAAAAGATACCAAATAGAAAAAAAGGTAAATAAAAAAAAAACAACTCACCTCCTTCCGTAAACAGTAGACGACAAAAATACAACTGGCACACAAAAAAAATCACTGGCCAAATAAATAAATATTAAATTCGAAAAAAGAATACCACAAATGGCGACTGTCAATTTCAAATGTTTGAAATAAAATGAGAACTAACACTTGGGTCGGTGCCAAAATACACAAGGATCACAAAATTTCGTTTAAAATTTGGCGATACAGGCTTTTTGAAGACTTCAGGCTTGGAGCTAACAACGAGTGCTCGGTGCATCAGTTAGTACGGTAGAGTAATGAATGGTGAAGCGAGGTGCCCGCTTGAACGGCTTTGGCGGTAAATGTGTGTCTTAAATTGTGATTGGCGCGACACAACTTGATACTTTTAGTTTTTGCGCGCCAACTCGCGGCCGTCAGACGGAAGGCGGCGTGAAAATAAAAAGTTATTACTGTTATTAGTTTTTGTGTAGCAATCTTCAAGCGTCGCTTAATGTTCATTAACGTTGTAATTATGTTGCTTAGAATGAATGTAAGTGAGCAAGAGAAATTGATGTTTATCGTTTGGAAAATGTTTTATTGTGGAGGTAAGTTGCTAATTATGTATGTTGTGTAGTTTCGTGTGCTTAGTTTTGTATTAAGTATTAAAGTTATTTTATAATTTTAATATTTTTAAGCAAGTATGAACTGCTGTTATTTCTTTTAGATAACATGTTATTTTTTATGGCATAAGTGAGCAGATGGAGAAGCAGGAGCAGTAACATCAAAGGATTTACTACAAGTGCGTTACCTCTCTCTTATAGTTTAATCGGGATTTAGTAATGGGGGATTTTAGGATTCTGGATGGGAGGTAGGAGACCTGGACTTATTAGTATGTAAACATCTACTTTAAAGTTAGGTTACGGTTATAATTACAAATTATCGTCAAGAAGTAAAATTGGATTGTGTCGCAAATACTAATGTATTTACACTCATACGAAAACTCCAACCATATGCAACAAAAACTAATTTTTAAACCGTAATAAAATACAAAAAAATTGCTTAAATTGAATTTAGCACAACAACAACACAGTATCAATATGTTTGGATCGTAGTATATTGTGTAGCGGTCTGTAGTCTCGAATCGACTTGGCATTTTGGCTGACAAAACGCTCGCGTCGAAGTTAGATATTATGGAGAGGGCTATTGTATTTTGCTAATAAGTTTGTTATATTCAAAACATTACCTATTTTTCAACCTTGAAAGCATAGGCAGAAGATTACAAATTCAATGCAGTATTTTGCACCGCGTTATGGTAAGGGTCATGTGTGATAAAAAGTACATAACAGAATAAAGATGAGGATGATTTTTAGTCAATAGTTTGGCACTCCCTTTCGCGCTACCCTTAGCGGGAGCAGTCAATGAATGTTCTTTCCACGCGAATAAACCTGTACACAACGAATATTTTTTTAGAATTGGGACCTTTACTAAAAGGTTTTGAAATTCCAATTGTGCTTTTCCCAATTGGATTTATTCATTGCTTTATAATATTTATATATATTTACATTATTCAAGAACAATTTCAACTGAGTTGAAACAAACCTCGTTCACCCAATAATAATTTCTTTACTTTTGTGACCATATTGTTCTGATAACTCACTTGTATGTAGTAAATCCTTTGTGGCTGAACAATTTTGGATTCAATTAACCCTGGAAAGATAAGGGTTAAGTCTGTCTGTCTCTTCAATAACTACAGGCCATTGTTAAAGTAGTAGGCACGAGTAAAAGTAGCCACTATTTTTGTTTTTTTATGGTATAAGTCGGCAAACGAGCAGACGGATTACCTGATGGTAAGCAATCAGCGCCGCCCATGGACACCCGCAACACCAAAGGAGTCACGAGTGCGTTTGCGTCGTTTATTAATATTTCGACTACAAAGAAGCTAGCACTACTGACGGACAGACTGAAAAGCTATTAATTTTTTGACATTTTAAAAGTGCTTGTTTATAGTTTAGTACTAATAAATGCTTGTTCTTAGAATTTGACTGTCGCTGTGTTAGAATGCAAAACATTCGTATAATTAACGTATACCTTTTACAATTTGACTTTTACATCCTTGATTGACAAAATCTCGACTAGTTTCAAGTCACAACGGGGCTCATAGTTGCAATCAGCGTGTGAGGGGAACGCGTCGTTGGTTTTATATATATAAACATAATAGTATGTTAGATGTTTCACAAATACCAATATAGATTTCTCCTTTTATAAAGAATGTCTATTTTAATAACCAAAAGGTCCTTTGTGATTGTAAGCTGACATTCAAGGACAATCTTTGATAAATTACTGACATTTTAAAAATGCATTTTTAGGAAACGATTGAATATCTAAAGTAAATAATTTATCAAAGTTATGATCCAGTTTTTTAAAAGGTCATGTCAGTAAAGATTCGCTTAATTAGCTATCAGTGGTATCTAAGTTATAATGTATTAAATATTTGAGTCTTTAATCATCGAATTATATCACCTACTAAGATACCAATTTAGTTTAAATAAGTTTGCTTATTTTACATTTTTGTTTTTTATATCATAGGTCGGTAAGCAGACGCATTGTATGATGGTAAGCAATCAGCGCCGCCCATGGACGCTCGTTGTTCCAAAAGAGTTACTAAAAATGTGTTGCCTCTTGGGGATTTAAGGATAGGAGAATAATTTAATAAGTTTATTGAAGAAATAAAATATTTATGAAGAAATAAATTTACGGTTTAGATGAAGTACCTAATTGATTTTGAGTTAGTAAATAAGTATTATTTTAGATTTATCTCACACATCGATATTTACACGATCTTTTTATTTTATTTTTTTATCATTGATTGTTTATCATAGCAATTCTTTCTTTAAAACAATATCTTGGAAATTACTTAATAAAAAGCACCTATTGTAAAAGGTGAACGGCAGACTTGTATGGGAGTCCTGTACCGCTAATAATTTTTCGTGTTTTGGGATACTTTTTGGTTTAATTGGTAGTTAATATGACAAACAAGCCCTGTTTAAAATGTTGGATTTTTAAAACTTGGGATATAAGAGTTATAGCTAGTTTTATTTTTAAAGGTTATGTACTAGAGTATTAGCTTAGATTGTTATTTGAAGGTACATAAACATTATTTTGGTGATTCAAAGGTTTGCTATACAGTTGCGAACTAGTGTTACAACCATGATAGCAAGAGGTGCGTTGCCCCAACGAACGAACGCGATGGCGCGTGGTTAACATCCACGGCAAAAACCTAACACACAAAATAAGGTCATCTTTGTTTAAACGCTAGTTTTCATCCATCTAGTCACTCAATAATGAAGTATTAACTGGGTTTAGACTACAGGTATATAAAAAAATATTTTAGGTTAGGTTTAATATATAGACGTCTTTAATTATGTTGCTTGTTATTCTCACTTCTAAATAATTATTTATAATTCCGATATTTTTCTTATTTTACAATGGCAACTTCTCAAAACATGACTGCGTTCAGTTTTTACGATTTTAGTGCGCTTGTTTATTGAAACCTTTTTATTGATATTTAAAATTAATCCCAGCTTCTAAAAATAGAACAACTACATAAAAATTAATAGCTTAGCTGCCTTAATAAGTAGTACAAATTCTGATACATAACATTACAAAAAAGTATGCGGTTACAGGGCTTGCCGTTCGCCTTTGTAGCTTAGTGGTTTTTTGACTTTGTCGTAGTAAATACGAGTTTATATATTTTTAAATGTTATCTAGCTCATCAAAGTGGTTAGGAGCGTTTAGATGACAATAAAATCCATCCAAATTTGCTAGACATAGTTTGGAACTCGAGAAAGGACATAGGATAATTTTTATGCAAAAATCTGCAGTAAGCCACTATTCCACGCGAACGAAGTCGCGGGCAAAAGCTAGTGTAAAAATTAATGTTGATGAATTGTACAAGTGTTGCGTACGTGTACCAAGTTATTTTAATTTTTTTTTTGACCAAAACGTTGCAGTTTGTGGTGTGCCAGCAGTATATATATTTTTCATCAGTGGACGTTTTCGTCTAAATGACGAACAAAACACAACTCTCTTAATAGTAGCATCTCTGACCACAAAGTCTTCAATAATCTAGGTATCTATATCAACATCATCATCAGCCAGTTCTTGTGGACGTCTACTGCTGAACTTACGTCTTAGTGGCCACTATCAAGGAGTATAATATGTAGAAACATTTATTAAAATAGCCATCTCCATACAAGGCAGCCTCTCGCGGCGTATGCGTCTATAGGTAAGCTTCCCACGGTGAACTGTGATGCAATTCTAGTGTCTAATGTCAGAGGTGCCCGTTTTTTGTACACCGTTAGCCCTGCACAAATGCTGTGTGGCACACGCGAACGGCGGACAGCGATTTCATACGCTGAAGCGGGTTGCAATATCGCGTAAGCTCTGATAACATTGATTCGTGGTTTATTGGATGGTAAAGGGTACTTCGAAGTAGGTTTTATTAGGTGATCTTGCAGTTTAGTAATGAATTTAATTCTTCAATTATTATCTTAAATTATTATAGAATAATTTATTGTTTATATTTATCAATTCTGTTATGGTTTAAGTTATCCTATTATAAATGTTAAAGTTTGTGAGGATGTAAAGATGTATCTTTGTAAAAACGGCTGGATCGATTTGATTGAAATTTCGAATATAAGTGATGATAAGTTGTGTCCTGAATTAACACACTTATGTCGCGTTTTATCAACATACCACGAAAAGCTTAGCTATTTAATATGTATCACAATATTTATGACAGGTATTACGATTCATGCTTGCTCGCTTACTCTGCAGTATAAAACATTTAAAATTCCTGAAGAATTAGGTTATGAAATGTTACAAGATTTTCTCAACTAAATCTCACACAACTCTCAAATAAACAATCGTATTGTTTTTGAAAGATGCACAATGACAATGCAATGAACATCACGGTACATGAACATATTCACAAACGTAATTGAGTTCACTAATAACATGAAAATGGTTCAGTTTCAGAAACAGTAAGCAGAGTGAACTTAACGAAGCATGAATAAGCTGATGCTGAAGCCAGACGGCAATAAAAGAACATTTAGAAATTCAAACAAAGTAATAAAGTTATCGTTTTACTTCGTCAAGACTAGAAAAATGGTGTATGGGTTGTGTCACAAGCGATAATGATATAAGCGATATAATAAAATTCTCAAAAATAATTAATCCTTAATTTAGAGTTTATATAGAAGCACTCTTAAAGATTGTGAGTACGCATATGTGAGCGCCAAGTTCGAGACGACAAGGTATTAAAATTTTATGATAGATCCCATCATTTGTTCTTTTTTTTACAACTTGTGTCTGCATTGTTCTCACATAAGGGTATCTACAATAATATATACTAAATGTTATATTATTGATATTGTAAAACAATTTTGTTTTAAAAGAGTAACGATGGAGTTTCTTGCTCGTTCTTCTCCATTCGAATCTTCAATTTGGAATGAGCACCTAGCTTCACTGACGAACAGACTGATAGACTACATTTCTATTTTGACGTTTCAAAAGTACCTATTTATGGTTTAGTTGGAATAAATGATTTTGACTTTGACTTTGACTTTGAATACATTATGGTACAAGTGTGTAATGTTGGAGACTACGGGTAAAACGCATTGAGGCCTGAGCCGTGAGACGAGGGTCTTACAGAGCCGAGGATGGTAATTGACAATACACACGTGTATCAAACGAATGATTGGTTTTCAACATGCTTCTGAATGAAATAATACTTAAATATTAATAATAGATATTTTTCCTTTGAATTTTCTGTTAGTAAACGTTCCATAACGTTATGGGTTTTACAGCTTCTATCGGGCGGTGTACAACATAATAATTTTCTTCATAGATTGTATTTGTAGACATATTAATAAATAAATAACTATACTCGGAATTTTAATTCCATTCCAGATTTGACAATTTCAGTGTTGCAACGTACACGTAATAAATAGTGACGTTGCGAAATTATTCGATATGAAAATCGAATATTTCTGAATCGATTCCTCTCGTTTATAAATTTAAGTTTATAAGTTTATCAGGAAATAAAATATTTCTGAACCGATAGTATAGTTTTGACAATTAATTAACGATCTGAGACTTTTCTTTTGTAATTGTGTGTGAAATTAATAAAAAATGTGATCATGAAGGAACATGACAAAAAAATCAGAAATTTAATTAATTGTCGCCGTCATCGCTATCGTGTCTGTGTGTGTGATTTTTATAGTCAATTAACATATCTAGCTTACTCATTTTTTCCTCTTCTTTGACAACACGGGATACGCATTTAGACCATTCGATAGCCGTAATTTTTTGAATGCCTTCCTGAAACTGATTCACTGATTGTTTATTATTAATACACGCACTTTCGGTTAATGACATATATATATATATATTTCTTTTCTTTTGACAAGCGTCAAACAGGTTCACAGACAAAACATAAATACTCATTTTGTTACTCAATATAACACCCCTACTTAACAAAATGTTCCTAAAATAACAATTAACAAACAAACATTAATTAGGAACCAGACCTACCAATTCTAAAAATTTATAATGCTTTGTTGACAGTAAACCTTTCGTCAGAATATCAGCTGGCATCTCTTGAGTTGACACATATTGAACATCAATTAAATTAGATTTTATGGCATCTTTAACATAATGATAACGCACATCAATGTGCTTAGTCCTATTAAGAGACTGATGATTTTTAGCTAGTTTCATTGCACTTTGACTGTCGCAATGTAACTTCACAATGTTCAACTTGCCTGTCAATTCATACCACAAATTTCTTAAATAAATAGCTTCTCTTGCTGCCTCAGATAATGCGACATACTCAGCTTCGGTACTCGATAAAGAGACCGTTTTCTGTTTTCTGCTCTGCCAAGGTATAACAGAACCGGCCATAACAAAGCAGAAACCAGTGTATGATTTCCTGTCCAAAACATCACTCGCCCAATCAGCATCGACAAAACCTTTTAACTCTACATTATTATCTTTACAATATTTCAAACAATAATGTTTAGTTTTCTGTAAATACTTCAACACTCTTTTAGCTTGACTGTAATGAGTTTCATTATAGCAATTATTAAATTGACTTAGATAACTTACAGTATATGCTATGTCAGGTCGAGTCAAGACAGCTAAATACATAAGACTACCTATAAGTCTTTGATAAGGAATCTCTGTTATACATTTTTCAGCCTTTTCAAGATTCATTTTACTTTCTATCGGAGTATCCATGGGTTTACAATTAAACATTCCAAATTTAAGCAACAACTGTTCAATATACTGTTCTTGGTCTATTGTTACAGTACTTGACTTTCTGTCTACATTCACTCTCATGCCTAAATAGCGTTTTACACAGCCTAGATCTTTTATTCTAAACTTTGAGCTCAATGTGGCCTTCAAATTATCAGTAGCTTTTTTACAGGTCAAAAATATCAGAAAGTCATCAACATAAACAGCTACAATCATTTTTATGTTGTTACTAAATTTTGTAAATAAACATGGTTCATTAGAACTCATTTTAAAACCCAACTCACATAAACAATCTTTGACTCTCTTATACCACATTAAAGAAGATTGTTTCAAACCATATATAGCTTTCTTAAGTTTTAAAACTTTCCCTTTCTCTTTGCATTCAAAACCCACAGGAAGATACATAAAAATATTTTCATTTAAGTGACCATTAAGAAATGCCGTGGTCTGCACACTTAGAGCAAATAACATTCTAAGGGTTGAATGTTTCACTACAGGAGCAAATGTGTCTACATAATCAATGCCACGTTGTTGTGAGAAACCTTTAGCTACGAGTCTAGCCCTATATCTTACTTTATCATTAACATCTAATTTCTTATTGAAAACCCACTTGCATTGCACTATGTTAGTGTCACTTGGTATATCAACGAGCTCCCATGCATCGTTGTACTCGAATGACTGCAACTCTTCACGCATGGCCAGCTTCCAGTTTTCAGCTTCAGGTCCATTCAGCGCTTCTGAAAAGTCAATCTCCGCGGTTCCAGGCAAGTTACTTGAAGTACACAAGTTTGTATAACCATAGCGGTTTGGAGGTCTTCTTTCTCTCTTACTTCCAACTATTTCATCAACTCCGAGATCTTGAATCTCACCTTGTGAAATATCTGTTGATGTAACAGAATCAGTTGATGTGTCAACACAAGTCTCCTCTGGGTCCATATAAGCTGATGTGTCAGAACTTTGACTAGTCAGAGATTCATTTATGTTAATATCCCCCACTGAATCTCTGCTCTCTATGCTAGATTGTTGCATGGTTTGTGTTGTTTCAGTCTCCTCTCTTAGACTCAAGTTCTTTTCTTCACATTGTGGCCATATAGCGGTTTCTTCTGTAGTTTCTATACCTTGTTTTTCTTCCATCACTATTATATCTTTTTTCAATGTGACAACATTTCTCTTCGGATCATAGACACGATATCCCTTTACATTTTCAGAGAATCCAACAAGTATGAACTGTTCTGCTTTCTTATCCCATTTCGATCTTTGTTCTTTGGGAACATGTACCATAACTGGGCTTCCAAATAGACGTATGTGACTTAAGTCAGGTTTTCTTTGATGCCACATTTCATAGGGTGTTTTGTTAACTAAACTAGATGTAACAGATCTATTTTTCAGGTAAACTGCAGTATTCACAGCTTCTGCCCAAAATTTCTTATCAAGTTTTGCTTCAAATAACAAACATGGTCCCTTTTCAATCACAGTTCTGTTGGCTCTTTCACAAACACCATTCTGTTCTGGGGTATATGCAATAGTCTTTTGATGAATTATCCCTTCATTTGCCAAATAGTTGTCCATTACACGATTGCAAAATTCGCCTCCATTGTCAGTACGCAATACTTTAATCTTCTTATTCTGCTGGTTCTCTACCATAGCTTTAAATTCCTTAAATTTCTGAAAAACTTCATATTTGTGTTTGAGAAAATAAATGAATGTCATCTTGCTATAGTCATCCACAAAGAGCAGAAAATATCGTGAACCATTTATAGACTTGGTCTCCATAGCCCCACAAACATCTGCATGGACTATTTGAAGTGTCTCCGAGCTGGTATGTTCACTATGTGCAAATGGCAGCCTTGTTTGTTTGCCTTCGCAACATGTTACACAGTTTTCCTTCTTTAAGTCACTTGGAGAAGCAAAGTTCACACCTTCTACGATGCCATTTCTCATTTTATTCAAATCGCTACTATTGATATGTGCCAAGCGCTTGTGCCATAAATCTGCACTTACCAATGCTGGTGCGGCTAACATACAATCTGTTTTTATATTTAACTTGTAAACACCATTAGTCAAATGTGCCGTGGCTACCAATTCATTCTTCATATTACGAATGTAGCAATTGTTACTCTCAAACACAACTTTGTTTCCGTTTTTGATGAGCTCACTCACTGATAATAGATTTGTTGACAATTTCGGAATACACAAGACATTCTTCACCGTAATGTTGTAGTTGCGATCTGTAGTTATTTTCACGTCCCCGGAGCAAATTACGGGTATCTTTGTACTGTCGGCTACCGTAATTTCTGTTAAATGTGGCGTAAGATTTGCGTTTTCTATCCAATTTTCATTAGATGTCATGTGCGCACTTGCACCGGAGTCTACGTACCACTCGCTCTTATTATACTTTCCATTCAGAAATACTACACTAAACGCATTCGTATCTTTATTCTTCTGCAGTAACGGACATTGGTTTCTAAAATGTCCAATTTCTTTACATTTGTAACACGAAACCACTTTTTTTGACTGCTGTTTTGAAGCCATTTTTGTTGCTTGTTGTTGACAGCCACTTTTTTTCGAATTGTTCTGTGTCTTCGAGTACATTTTGTTTGCAGCGAATGCAGCGCCACCGTTTTCCAAATTCAAAGAAACTTCCAAATCAATAAGTTTTGATTTTATTGAGTCTGTAGTAATCTGTATTCCCGAATGTTCTATCGCCATGATCATTGGCGAATACTTTTCTGGCAACCCTGCTAATAATAGCGAACCAATCCATTCATCTGTTATAGCGAATCCGGTACCTTTTAATCTTTGTGCTGTCTCGACAACTTGCGTGACATAATGAGTCATAGAATCACAGCTTTCTTGCCTGATTGATATAAGATGTCGCAGCAAAGAGATTTTTCTTGAAAAACCGGAGTCGGCGAACATGTTTTTCAATTTTGTCCATAGTTCCAACGAGGTTTTTGTTTCCTTGATATGAACATACAGTCCTGAATCGATGGTTAAAATTAGCTTTGCCTTAGTCCTTTCGTCATCTGCAGACTTGATATCCGTGCTGGACACAGCTGGTTTGATGTATTGAATCATACCTTCCAGCATTAACAAGTTCTCTGCTGCGAAACTCCACTCATCATAATTTTCCCTTCCCTTCAGTTTGGGAACACTTTGTAAATAATTCATAGCCATTATTCACGAAAGTTCAGCGTTTTTCTTAAACCGTAACACAAGAATTACTTAAGAAAATCAGGATATTAGCCCATAACCATTAATACACGCACTTTCGGTTAATGACATATATATATATATATTTTTCTTTTCTTTTGACAAGCGTCAAACAGGTTCACAGACAAAACATAAATACTCATTTTGTTACTCAATATAACATTTATCGATTTTTGTGTTCATCACTACACTGTTATATGTGGTATCATTATTTCACAAAATGACAATAGGTCATGTCAAATCAGGAATCGAATTAAAATTCTGACTATAAATTACTTTAAATGAGAAAACGAGGTGACTTATGAAAAATGTTTCGTAATGGCGGGAAAAAATCATCAGTTTTCCTAAGCGCACGCATCGGCCATAGATAAAAAAACGAGGTTTCTTTTTTTCGACATTTCGCGGATAGCATTTTAGCACAAGTGTTAGCGTAACTCGATAATTAAAAAAAAGCTCTATTACTCACTAGTAAATAATAGTAATGAAAAAGTTACAGAGTGATTAATAGGTGTTATTATGGGGGAATTGCCATGGGATTAGAGCTACTTTAAGAGGAAGTGTGTTGAGAATTATTATTTACACTAGCCACTATTTTTTATGTAAACGATCGCCAAATGAGCAGACGGATTACCTGATGGCAAATACAAATTAGGGATTAGGGATTTGGAGATTTAGGGATTGAGGAGGGATTGGGGGAGAGAAGGATTTGGCCTCCGGTAACCTTACTCACACGGCGAAACACAATGCAGTGGTTGTTTCACGTTGTGGCAACGCACTCGCGATTTTTCTGGTGTTGCCGTCGTATGCTGTCCTATCACAAAAAACAGTACTTAGACTTGTTCAGTATAACTAATGGTTCATTAACTCATTTATTATTATAGCTATTGCATTCGGAACAATATCGTAATTTAGATATAGTCTAAGTACCTAGTCATTAAAGGTCACTAAGTACGTACCAAGGCACATATTACGTACATCTCATAACATAAGGCAAATGTAAAAAAAAATGTCACATCTACATCACGGTACAGTTCAATCGTAACATTTTTTGAACTCTTCGTGTTACCTCAAAACAGTACGTTCAAGATGGTACGAACGTACTCGTATATAATAGGTCTTTACCTATGAAATTGCCGTTCTGCAGTACTGGCCATTTGAAATCAAAATAGTTTTTGTTAGGCTAAGGCTAATTAATTTTGTTTTAAAAACATGGGATTCTTTTTCCAAAAGTAGTCATTTGTTTATTGATTAGTGTTACATTTTCATCGCATTTCAAATCAAAAAAATCGTTTAAATTTTTTCATAAAAAACGGCAATTTCATTTGTAAAGACCTATTACATACATACCAACTTACAATAAACACAGACAGCTAACACGTTAATATTACAATTACAACAGTTACACCGTCATTTTATTACGCACAAAATTCCAACATACATAATGTCAAAGGTTTATATTTCTTTGTTGATCAAACTTTGCAGAAAACCGTGGGTCTAGTCATAAGAGATAGCGGACAAGATGAGCTCGGTGTGTGTAGTTCATTCAAATGTCAAAGGTGTAGCTTTTTGTTTACCGTTAATTTCGCGGTGTGGGCGTCCAAGTTATAAGCGGTAGAGGTTTTTATGCTTCCATAGTATTGTTCACTTTATTGGTTTTGTTTGAGTATTTATGATTTAGGACATGAAGTAAGCAGGTGTTTTAATATTTAGCAGTTTGTGCCTTCTGTAAATCCCGATCAGAACATCAGATAATGTAGCCTAAGTTACCTAAAACATTTTGAAGGTGTTAAAAAAAGCAACTACATGAATAAGCTAGTTAAATGAAAAGAAAATAATAAACCTAAATAGCGTTTTGTTATAATAATGGTTTCCAAAATGAATTCTCCTCTTAATCAGATTCACTGTTCTATATAAAGGTCATGCGTCTGACATCTATGAAGAGCAAGATTTTATAAAAAGAATTAATTTTCAATGCCTAATTTCAAAGTAAGAATCCTTTGTGGTCTGTGTTAGAAGCAGAAGCGTTTGCTCGAAGAAGAAATCTGTGTATTATGTATTTTCTGTAAACTGGCATGCTTGTTTGTTTTTGTTTTGTTATGTTTTTATATCCTCATCATCATCATCAGCCTAGCTAAGGCCCATTGCTGGGCGAAGGCCTCTTCTCACATGGAGGAGTTTTGGGCATTAATCACTAAGCTAGCTATTAGCAAATACATATTTAGCAAACTGCATTGGTGATTTTTCATTTTGAATACTTTGATTTTATAATTCCTGTTTTGCTCACGATGTTTTCCTTCATCCTATGTCAGTGGTGTCTAAAAAATCTAAGAAAATACTCACAAACCGGTAAAAGTTACCTGCATCTTCAAGTATGAAAAGCGATTTTAATGTAGCTCTTAATCAAAAGGTTAGTTATTCAGTTGAATGACTAATTCAGCTAGGTCATTGCGATATACATTATTTCGATAGGTCGAAGTTATCTTTTATCCTAAAATCTTACAATTTTAAGAATAAAAAAGGCTTTTGTTAGATTAATTGTCGAATACATGATACCTACATATACATGGTTGCCAAAACATTTTTCCAATTTTTCTTTTGAGTGATTATAAATATTAAAAAAATATAGCTAGCTTACCTACTGAAAACCGGTGTGACACAATCTCAGCGTTGTAATTCGCCCCCTGTAAATGAGGTTATCAGAGGAGGCCCAATACTTTCCCTCCCCCAATCCCTAAGTCTCCTAATCCCTAAGTCTCCGTATTCCTAATCATCAAAAGGTCGGTCACGCACTCGTGTATACTCTATTGGTGTATTGTGCGAGGGCGGTGCTGATAGCTTACTACCAGGTAATCAGTCTGCTGTGACATAAAAAATGCTATTTGGACACCCAAACCTCATATTTCAACGCGAATAAACACAATCTATGTGACGTGAGTTATTTATAACGCCAAGCAATAATTGATATACAACAATTTCAATTGTTATGCAATGACATGCAATTAGAAATTATCCAGTGAAACCATTGAATGGCAGTCGCCACGCTATAGTTTCAGTGTTATGAATTATGTTCATTGATTGTTCTTAGATTCGAAATCTGTGCATTCAGACATACATAAATGTCTCTTTCAACCAGCAGGTGGGCCACCTGGTGGTAATCGTTCAGCGCTATTCATGGATATTTGGAAAAAAGAAGGGGGAAATTGGACCTCCTTTAAACCTCGTGAATCACAACGCATTGATCACAAACACCCCGGTTTTCTATGAGGCCAAGTTATCGGTCCTGTAGAGTCAGCCCTTTGGTGAAGTTTGACAACTATGTATTCTTTATGTTTTTCGTTATAGTTGAGGTGACATCTTATAAGGAGTTTAACAGTGACGTCATAACTACCGTAGTACGGTAGTAAAGGCGGTGAAACTGTTAATGGACATAGTTTAAGTGGAATTAATACCAGGTAAACATATTTTTTTTTTAAATTGAAAAACTAGGAAACAAGTAATTTCAATCCGCAATGAATCTGCGCACCTTGGGACCTGAAGTTTTTTGGTAAGTATTTTTAGCTTAAGCCCTTAAGATTATAATATGTACGTAATCTAACTTGTAACCTATTATCATGTAATTCAAAACTGTCTTACTCGACCAGTTCAACAGTTCGAATTCACAAACGTTTGAGCGACCGGAGGCTCAGTTCTACCACTTTGCCAAAGCCGCAATCAAGGGCCAGCACGAGACAATGAACATCATTGTACCTTTGTTCGCCATATCTTCTCGCTTGACCCACAACGTAGCGGGCCTCAGCAGAGATGGTAGCGATAACATCGTCTTTGTACCGTACAAAGGTCGGTATCGGTCGCGATGGTCCTATTGTGGTACGCGATGACAGAATTAGATTTTTGTTTAACTGTACTTGTCAGGGTTTACCGTGATAACTTGATGCCATTATCTTTTACTTGAAGCTTTAATTTTAGTCCCTGTTTTTGAAGAGCTAGTGATTTTATAATGAATATATTTGCAAGAGCAATGCAGTTAAGTCCTTTTATTTTTTTGATCTTGATTAACTCACTTCAAATACTACAGGAAACATTATTATCGGAGTGTCATTATGAACATAGACCTGCTTACAGTGGTCCACTACCACACTAGGTCCAGAATTAGTTTAATTTGGGATTCCATTTTATTTATACATCGTAGTGGTTAATGTATAAGTAAAATTAATATACACAAAATTAAACTATGGTATATTATATTTTTCCTTTACAATATTTTCTTAACAACTAGTCTTACTTAGGCTATATGTGTAAATTCTTTTTGCTTACTCCCAATCATATTCAATAGACAAACCAAAGTTGTCATTAGTTGGAGCTCCCACATCATCGGTAGTTTCATAATTAGCTAGATCTATCTTATCAGCTAAGAATGTGTCAGCAGCATATGTAGCTGTTCTCTCAGTGGAGAAGAAACTATCTATTTTTGTAGTTGTAGCTTCAACAGTAGCAGTGTCTTCTGTGGTAGTTTCTTTTTCTTCCACTTCTGGTATTTTATCTTCTGTAGTTTGTTCTATTTTTACTG
This sequence comes from Spodoptera exigua, assembly GCA_902829305.4. Lineage (NCBI taxonomy): Eukaryota > Metazoa > Arthropoda > Insecta > Lepidoptera > Noctuidae > Spodoptera > Spodoptera exigua. The sequence goes on along the minus strand of LR824607.2, from coordinate 14,812,783 downwards.
TTTCATCTGGAACGGCATTTGTTGGTTTCTTTTCAGGTTCTGGTTGACAGAATTCTCCCCAGAAGTGCCAGCCGTGTGGACAGATGAAAACTTGAGGGTGGAGGACTCCGTTTTTTATGAGGCAAACGTAGTAATGGTTGGAACTTAATGGTAGGACTCCATGCTGGCCAATAACTTTGCATTCAGGAACTGGTTTTTCTGAGCACTGGCTGTGTTCTAGTTGAATCTATAAGGAAAAGTCTAGCGTTTATTTAAAGTTTCAATGCAAATAGTTTTTAGGTACACCTGTAAAATAAAAATGAATCTAACAACACATATTAGAATAGAGGTCTGTTTCATCATTTCCATATCCGCTCTAATAACTTAGGTGGGACATCAATTCACAGGTTTAAAAAAACTATTGATTATGTGAATTAATCTATAAATTAGACAGAACAACGTGGTCAATATTTACCGAGCACTGAGCAGTAGCAGGATTATATCCATAATGTCTGGGACAGAGAGCTGCTCTATGGTCTGCGGGTCTACCATCAGGCAAGCCTTCAGGTGGCGAGCAGAGATGGAACTTTCTGCAGTCATAGGCATCTGGGAATATTCCCACCTGCAAAAATATATTCACAAAGTTACAAATAGTAAACATTTATCTTTAGTTAGTGTAGTATATGTAGTTATTGACTGAAAATTAAAATAATTTCCCTTTTAGCCGTCACATACAATGGTAGTCCGATGTGAATGTTCATCAAGACAAATTTTGGTTATTTATTAAATCGTCATCATCATTAATATCATTAGCTTAACAACTTAAGCTTTTTCATAGACTGCCAGATTATTCAGTTCAAACGCCGCTTCAAATCAGCTCGCCTGTTTTTTTTTATATTAGTTAAGTAAGTGTGGGAGAGCCAAGTTCGGCACGAATTAAAATTTGTCAGACTGATACCACGGTCTCACAGAAAACGGGTGTCAAACCACCACAGCGTTGTGTTTCACCGTGTGACTGAGAATACCGGAGGCCTAATCTCTAATCTCTTCCTCTCCCCTATCCCTTACAAATAATTAAATACCCGCAACCTTTATCCCCAAAGGGCCGGGGACGCTCTCATAACCTTTGGTGTTGCAGGGGCCCATAGGCGGCTTCAATTGATTACCTTCAGGTAATAAGTCCACTTGTTTGCCGACTTATTCCTTAAAAAACAAACAGACATAAAATATATTCGCTTTTAGTGTTTATCGCACTTTTTTCCTAAACCGCTTTTTGATGATTTTTTTGAATGATTCTGAAGATAACATTTATTTTGGCCCAATTAAAGTTATAAAAATGAAGAGTTTGAGTTTAGTTTTTTCTTTTTTCTTAAGACAAAAAAGTTTAGTTACCTGTTCACAAGTATGCACAAACACTTGGGCAGGCCCACTGCATTCTGGGGCGGGATCTGGTGAACATTGACCCTGGTGGGCGTTGCATGTTAACCCTTCATTGCATTCTTGCAAGGGAACCTGGAATTATTTTTAAAAAGGGTAAAATCTTTAAAAATGGATTTAAAATAAGTTGCATGCATGCATGTTTATGGAAATCAAAATAATTACAAGAGGCACATTTGTTGCGCACTGACGCCAGTGTCTACGCTAATATTTATACACTCAGCAGGTCAGAATAGTCTATTCGGTCATATTTGTTTCTACATTTTCAACCTTATTGTTTTGATATCAATTCGAAAATTCAATGACAAAACTAGTAAGGGGTAGGCCTGCTGCAAACTTCAGAAGCTTATAAATATTATGGCAGTATTAGCAATCGACTCAAATCCTTTGCTTAGCCGTCGTAAATCATAGAAATAATATTGTACTCACTTTCAACCACCCAACAGGGAGGGGGACACAAGTGACCGCATGACTGCAGTTCTGGCAAGCCATGCCAGGTCTTGTGCAGATACCCTCCACGTCCAGCTCGCCGGCTCCAAGAGACAAGCCCAGAGGTACACCACCCATGCGGTTCCCGTTTACCAGTGCACGAACATCGAATGATGTGGTTAACTGGAATTTGAGCAGTAACAATAAGTTAAAATTTTTTTGAAGAGTGATGTTTCGGTGTCTTCCTCTTTTGTCGAAATAATGTCTGATAATGTTTTTGAATATTTTGTAAAACCTGGCACTCTGAAATCTGTTGTGTAAAATTTCGGCCGACAGATAGTTTTTTGTAATGTGAAGATATATAAGCCCTGGCGTAACGTTTAATTTCTGTATTTCTGTGTGCCTTGAATATCATCAAATTACTTTTCTCGCTCTGGATGGGGCATTGTTACTAACCACCCCGTTCATTCTCCTGCTCCAGGATGGTCGGTCGTGTCTAATAACAAGTTTTGTTTTAACCATTTTGAGAACGAAACTTTCTTTTCCATGCATGCTTTCAAGTTCTTAAACGTGCCTTCATTTAGAGATTACCTTGTGTTAAAATTGTTAAGAAACTAAATTGTACACTTTCATTTTTCGAAGTAGGTACAACATGTCTAAAACCCTTTGTAACTCTTAACTCCTACTACCACGATATACAATATGACGTCACAAATACAGCTTTATTTATGATAGTTTATCTTTGATCTGTTTCCCTGGAACCGGTCTGTTTGGATTTATTGGCAGAAGCCACAAGCACACGGGTCCAATTTGCAGTATACTGCGTCTATCTGATTCAGAAACTTCTGTATTCTGATCTTACTATACAAGATTGTAATCTATACTAATACGAGGTAAAATTAAGTTTGTATGTAGGGGGTAAACTTTAGAACCGCTTACCGGATTTCCAAAATTCTTTCACTGATAGGTAGCTACAAGGTTTCTGTGTGCAATAGGCTATAAAACATCACGCTACAATTAAATGGAGCCCAGCAGCGAGTGAAACCGCGCAAGAGTAGCTAGTTTTATACAAATCTGAGAAGGATATTTCGGTGCACCTAGGTAATACTAGTTTTTATCAAACCTGTTACTTTAGATTATTAATTATATCTGTGCCAAATCTGTTCAATATTTTTTTAGTGAAAAGCTAACAAATATACTTCCATCTTGCATACTTTAGTGGTTGTAGTTTTCAGGATCAGAATTCATCATTTTGGTTCTTAACTGTTAGTGGTCTGCGGATTAGGATCATTGAATTTAAATGGGTCGCCAATATAACACGCAAAGAATTTGTAAATATGTGTGTTGTACGAAAATTAGCTTTATACTGTTTATTTTCTTAATTAAGTTATTGAGTCACACCAATCAAGACAGACTAAGTAGCTATTTATAAAATGGACACTATTGTAGCTAACAAATTGTTTTTTTTTCTGTGTTATCGATGCGTTTACAGACATACAATTTCACACACACATCACATTTAGACAAACACATGGTTGATCACACAAAATATGGTTGTTCCATGCGGAACTGAACCCTCGACATGTCAGTTGCCTAGCTACCATATCAACCATGCAGTAAAACTATTGAATACTAGCTACTCTCGGCTCGATTTAATCGTAGCATGATGTTAGCTATAGCCTATGGCACTCAGGAATATTGTAGCTATCTATCAGTAAAACAATTTTGGCAATCCGACCAGCGGTTCCAAAGATTACTACTCCCTACATACAAACTTACAAACGTACAAATTTTACCTCTTTATAATATTAGTATAGATAAACTTATCATCCCAAGACTACAATATTATCTGATTGGAAACTCAAGGACAATATATTTGAAAGTTGAAACTACCACACATAGGAAAGAAAATAATAAAACATAAGCAATCACTTACAAAAAAAAAAAATACTCACAGATCCACTAAAATTGAAAATAGATAACAAAACCAATTTGGTCCAAATGTTAGACATTTTTAAAACCGATTTAATTACACGAACTGGCACTATGGACGAAATATGTCTTAAAACTAATGCGGTTTTAACTTATCTGTTAAAAAATGCGTAAAATTCTTCGGCCAGCGCTCTTTGACATTATTATCAACGTTTTAAGATAAATAATTATTATAAATAAAAGAAGTATTGTGTTGTTTTTATGTAGAATTAAAGAATGACTATAGTTATTCGCCGAACTTTGTGCGAGGTGAATCAATTTATTGTAGACTTGTCTACTTGTGTGACTTGATACATAAATTTGATGAAAGCTGACGAAGTATTGTGAGAAACACAGTCAGTGGCATACACAACATTGAAACATAGTCAATGGTAATTACAGTTTCTGCCGATAAAAGCAAACTGTGTAGTATATAAGGAAATATAGTTTGTAGGTAATTTAAAGTTAAATAAGTATATTATAGTTAAAGTTTATGGTCAAAGGTTTAGGAAACATATCTTAAGTTACTATGTCGAATTAGGTTAAGTTACCTGTAATGGCAAAGTAATATGTAGAAATAAATAAATAAAAAAACTCTATGCGACAAAGGCGTGATAAATATCAAACTGGGTTTATATCGAATTATTTTTAAACTTCAATTTATCTTCACGAAAGGGATATGCTTGGAATTTTCTATATACGCAATTAAGGGTTTTCATTACAGTTTTAATGTCATCCGAGCATAACACGGTCATATATTCACTAACCAAAATCGCATTTATGCGTGTCAAAACACGTACTATGCGACACACATTTACACACGAATACAACATAACTATGTTTATAGTATAAAGATAAGGAAATAAACATAAAATAATATTTTTTTGGGTCTCAAAGTTGATTGGAAGTGTCAGAAGGCAAGGTCTTGGACAAATTCAGAACAAATGACTTCACACAACTATATTTTATTTCGAAGGTAGAAGTGAGATTGATTCTCTAGTCTGTGACCGTCGTCAAAAATGCTTGCTACGGAGATTGCTGAAATTAAAAAGGGAGAGGCAGCTGGATACTTCTGCCAGGGTACTCTAAAATACGCAGCCTCGGCCCGAAGCAGGAGAAGGAACGGGGGGTTTTAAGTCAGTAAGAGTCTGACGTAAACGTCGTTGCCCAGAGGTTGAAGCACACGCGCCTCATGCATGAGGGGTTCGAAAGCCGGCAAGAACCAATGTGACTTTTTCAAGTTATATGTACTTTCTATGATTATTTAGAGACCACTGACAAACGGTGAAGGAAAACATCGTGAGGAAGCCTGGACTTAAAATTTCTAATTATAAGTTTGAAATCGCTAATCTGCCTTCAGCAAGCATGGTGATTAATGCTCAAACCTTATCCTTGTGGGGAGAGGCCTTTGCTCAGCAGTGGGCATTTATAGGCTGATGAAGATGATGAAGAGTCTGAGATAACCTCTTGCCCTGGGCGAGAGTAATCATTTGATTATTGTCCATCCACATAAAAGGCTATTTACAGCGAAATGCGATGGATCAAAACTTTTTAAACATAATATTACCCTTTCTTTTTTTTTCTTCTTCCTTTCAATAACGGCATCGATATCATTTGTTTAATCACAAGCAATATAATACAGGTTCACACAGCAGCTAGTTCTATTTTTGTTTAGTAATACGTTTGTATTAATAATAGTATGTGACGAAATTTGAATTCAAGTCAATATTATAGATTCAAACACTGCTATTTATATAGATAGCTTATTTAAGCAAAGACTTGTAGATGGCTAGTAACTGTTCATTATCAGTGCTGTTGAAAAGAACCGGGTAACAGAAATCTATGGAGATCTCTCTATGTATCTATTTGTAAATAAAACTTTGTGATGGTCTGGCTATAATATCACAAATATAAATCACTTTCTAAACATTAGATAGGGTATTTTTAGAGGGTTATTATTAGTGTGGGAGAGCCAAGCTGCGGCGCGAATGGATTGACTCGACCAGAGTAAACCACGGCCTCACAGAAAACCGACGTGACAACCACGGGGTTGTGTTTCGCCGTGTGAGTGAGGTTACCTGAGGCCTAATCCCTTGCTTGTCCTGATATTAAGGTTCAAACTCGTGATCGAGCTCTAAAAATTAGACAGCGTGACCCACTGGAGAAGGAACGAGTGCTTTTTAGTTAACAAGAGACTGACAATTGCTCTTTCTTTTTCCCACTCAATAAAAAGCCCCTGTTCCTATTTCAACCCCCTGCAACCAGGTCAAATCCTTATAATTGATCGAAGGTCTAATCAACCAAAAACCTTGAATCATTATTAAATAATAATTTGGTATTGTTTAGCTTAAAAGCAGCAATAAATAATCAAACATGTTTCTTCTAAGAGAAAACGTCAAATGACTTACTGCGTCTTAAAGGGCGCAAGTCAACGACCGCTTCGTAGAACTGACAGACATTACGAAATCTATGTATACAAACAGTAATAATAAAAACCTTGATGTTTGTTTGTTTGTCTGTCTGTCTATTTGTTTCATTGGACGCGCTAATCTCTGCAAATACTTAGTAGTTAGTGATGAGATTGATACCTGGACAAGTTTCGCGGCTGGTTTTCGGGTCAGGAAAACATTTTTAGGATTGTGAAGTTTGGAACCTGGAATAATGTATTGTATGGACAGAGCTTCAGAGCAGTAACTTTCATCGCAAGTCCAGTGTCATTTGGTGTCTATGTTTTTTTTTTATGTAATAGATCGGCAAACGAGTAGACGGATTACCTGATGGTAAGTAATCAGCGCCGCCCATGGACACCCGCACCGGAGGATTTACGAGTGCGTTGCCGACCTTTTAGGGATTAGGGATTAGGAGATTTAGGGATTTAGGAGGGATTGGGGTTGGGGAAGTATTGGGCCTCCGGTAACCTCACTCACACAGCGAAACACAACGGTGTGGTTGTTTCACGCCGGTTTTCTGTGAGGCATAGTATTATAATTCGAGAAACGTCATATTGGTACTAGTGAGAGTATTCGAATGGCACTCTCATGTATGAGGTTCCCTGGGCAACCACGACGTGATACGAAATAGCAAAGACCACGTACCAGAGCTAGTTTGAGATACACACTATCCTTCTAATTTAGTGTCGAGACATAAAACTGTTGTAATTAACAGTAAAGTATTGTCCATTGACGGGTCTCTGTGGAGTTTAATTAACTGTGTAATAAGTTTCGACGTGACCTCTTGACCTTAAACAAGTAAAGATGAGTTACGCTATTAATTTTATAAGTTCCGTGTTAAAAAAAAACCTTATTGCAATAATGTTTATAGTTCGAAGTTTTAAATGTTATAAGACTTAAATTTGTGTTTTCTCACCTTTCCAAGATAAAATACTCACTCATACCTTCGACTTATCCAGTATTAGGGTTTTTTATGTATAACTGGTTAAGGAGACCACTTCTCATGCATGAGGGTGTGGGTTCGAAACCTGGCAAGTACTAATGTGACTTTCCCGAGTTATGTATATGGTACTTTCTATGATTATTTAGACACCACTGACTTACGGTGAAAGTTAATATCGTGAAGAAACATGGATTTATTATTTGTAATTATAAGTTTGAAATCGCCAACCTGCATTGAGCAAGCGTGGTGATTAATGCTCTAACCTTCTCTGTATGAGAAGAGGCCTTTGCTCAGCAGTGGGCACTTATAGGCTGATGATGATGATGATGCATACATAAACTTTGGATAAGTGATTGTTATATTGTATCCGTCGTCGACTCGCCCCGGTTTTACACAGGGAACTTCAATTGTGGTATTTCGACACAGAATAGAAGAAGAAGAACAATATGTATGCGGACGCCGGCGTTCACTTGGTGTGGTTCAGTTTGGTGAAAAATGCCGTTATTATCGAGGTTGGTGTATATGTAAACGATCCTCTTCAATCAGTCTATCTATCAAAAAACCGTTGTTTTAAGATATAAGCATACATAGGGATATAGGGACAAAGAAAGCGACTTTGTTTTTTACCATGTAGTGATACATATATACCTTCATCTTAACCTCCACGAATTAATAGGTGTGATGGTAGTTACGGTTCAAGGTATACTAAGGGCTTTAAGTGTAAAAATTTAAAGTAGGTACATGCAAATGGAGTATCTTACCAGTGAAACCCCCTATACAATTTACAACCTAAAATAACTGTGTTACAAAGGTAAGCAGTGATACAAGATTAATTTAATTCCAAATATTTAACGAGTTTCAAAATGGCGGACTATCACAATCACAATACTTTTATACATCAATTTTGTTGTGCACTTCAAGTCATTATGGAAACGCCTAACAGAATTGTTATAGCAATAAGTTTCTTTTAAGCGCCTGCAGCGATTCAAGTTGGCCAGGCGTTGAGACTCGCGAGGGGGATATGTCTAGAAATATTATCGAGCCGACTTCGTTGCCAAAAGCCAATAGAATCGTATATCGAAGACTGTCGTGATGCCACATAAAATAAAGTTTCTGGAGTTATTTAAAAAGATTTACAAGTGGGACATTGTTTCTGTGTGTTTTAGTTGGGATGTTGACAAATCGAAAATTTATATTCTATATTAAGTATACAAATTATGTAGAATCTGTTGCTTAAGACTTAAGAATACGGTATCTGAGAACTGTTTAAATTTATTACTTTACAAAAACTATATGTAAGTACTCTTCTGTGGATTTTGTATAAGTCACTGATTTGTGCAGTTATTATAATAATAGGTATTACATATTTTTGCATCAAAACGCATTTTTTTAATTCGCTACATAACGTCCAAAATCACGTCACGTCACCCTAAAAGTAAAATACGATTATCGTCCATAATTCAATCGTACTAAAATTTAAAACAATTTATTTTTGACCGAATATAATAACCAATTTGCACAGACAAAGGATATATGTAGAACCAAAATGGAATTGTACCCAATTGGAACTGGCTGCTGTACAACGTCTGTCGCGAGCCAGAACCAGGTGAAAGTTTTAAGTATATAAATTTGTTACTAGGCTAGTTGTCTTTTTAAACGAACCCACGACACAGAAGAAAATATGTGCATGTATGACCCATAGGATAGTTTATCAAAACAAACAATAATCTACCAAATATAACAAGGTAGCATACACTCCCTCCCAGTCCGGAAGCTAGTTAGGGTCAGTTCACACCACGCCAGCCGTCTGAACGGGAAATGGACGGATATAAGAAGTCGGCAGGACTTCCATAAATATTGTTTTACTGCTCCTGTTCGTGTACTTTGTAGGGATTCTTCAATTTCCTTTCAATTACAGTCTATGGCGTGTGAATAGTTTTGGCTTGAAACTGTTTGATTAAAATCCGTCCCAAAGGACTTTGTAGTTTGTGTAATGATAATAGTGTTTGTTCTTGGACAGTAAGAGGTCTTTGTATTATTGAGTTTGTTTACATTAATTCTTGGTTGTGGAGCGTCGTGGTGGCCCGGAGGTTAAGGAACCCGTTTCTCATGCATGAGGGTGTGGGTTCGAAACCTGGCAAGTACCAATGTGACTATTTCCGAGTTATATGTACTTTCTATGATTATTTAGACACCACTGACATACGGTGAAGGAAAACATCGTGAGGAAACCTGGACTTATACCTATAACCTTCTCCGTATGAGAACAGGCCTTTGCTCAGCAGTGGGCACTTATAGGCAGATGATGATGATGATGATGATGATGAATTCTTGGTTAATTGAAGACTTCATAAGAGTTTGAGAATGTTTCTGTGTCTGCGTCAAAGGATTGCTCCTTATGCCTGTGTATTCTGACACAAGATTTTTTTTTATTACTCGAAAGTACCTATTAGCGTATTTCTATTTCAAGATCAGTGTAATTATGCACGTATGTAAATTTATTACCTATACACTAGCTTATATGTCGTAGCATGTTTGCATGTTTTATGCTCTTATTTTTTCACTAAATCGTTTTGGTAATGATATTAAATACAAAGTTATTGTTCTATTATATTCGTACAAGTAGTTCCAAAGAAAATCGCGATCAAAAGAACAACTCTTCAGCTTTTTTCATGTAATACGAGGTAAACGAGCAGACGTATCAAAAAATCCAAGTCAAATCTACATATAGCCTTACTTTTGAACCTCAAACAAAAATAATTAATATCAAAAAGTTTCACTTTGTGTGTCAGTCTGTGTCGGTTTGCTCGTTCCAAAGTGAAGATTCTTGCTGAGAAGAACGAGCAAGACTTCATGGTTACTCTTTTTCAACAAGTTTCACAATTCGCTCGATGCTCGGTAAGTGATCAACCCCGTCCTTGGAACATCAGAAGAGTCACAGGCGTGTTGCCGCCCTTTTATGAAGGAGTACATTCTAAGCTTTATCTATACTAATATTATAAAGAGGTAAAATTTGTAAGTTTGTGTTTTTTTATGTTAAATCCCATACTTGTATGTTTGTGAGTTTGTATTTAGGGGGTAATCTTTGGAGCCGCTGTTTGGATTGTCAAAATTCTTTCACTGATAGATAGCTACAATGATCGTAGCGTGATGGTTTATAGCCTATAGCACTCTTTATAATATTAGTCTAGGTATATTACACACTCGCAATAATAACTACCTTTGAGTTTACCACACCGAGAAATAATTTTTCTTTTTTAAAAACGTTGCCCCAAATTAGGATTTTCTCCTGAGTCGTGGGTGCTGTTACAAACATACAATTTCACATACAAAACACACCCAGACCCTGAACAACAATTTGTGGATCACACAAAGAGTTGTTCTGTGCTGAAATCGAACCCGCGACACGTTGCACGGCAGGCAGTTGCCCAGCCACCGCACCAACCGTGAAGTCAAATCATTAAGTCTCATTCATTAAGGCTATGTATTTATTTGTGGATTTCCATCCAACAGCCAACGATAACCTCTTCAGTAAGCCTTCAAAATTGCAGCTTCCTATACAGGGTGCTCAAAGAACTTTAATGGCATAAATTATCATGCTAATTGCCAATACCATCGATGGAAGCCCTGCCTTGTTCTTTAGGGTGCTACGTAAAATATTAAAGCCATGATTTTATTTTTCATTAGTCTTCGACAAAGGGTTTTGTTGGAGATTTTGTGTTGATCTTTGTGCCTTTGACGGCATTTTGAATTTCTATTGCCATTGTTAAAAGTACCTTCAATGATTTTAAATGTCGCTTAGCGAGAACAAAACGTTTCTTTTAACAATCTTATTTAATGCAAAGACCATAACCTGTACTTATATTTATTATCAACAATTAATTCATATTATGTATACTTAACGTAACGTATCGAAATATAAACGAAAATTATAAAAACAAAGGAGTTAAATCCAATAATAATATCACTTTTAGGAATTTGAATTCAAGTGTAGCTTCAGCATTGAAATGTGATATCATCATCATCAGCCTATAAGTGTCCACTAGCAAAGGCCTCTTCTCATGCGGAGAAGGTTTGATTAGTCATGACGCTTGCTCAAGGCGGATGGCGAACTTGTAATAATTAGAAATTATAAGTTCAGGTTTCCTCACGATGTTTTCCTTCTCCGTATAACAGTGATGTCTAAATAAATCCGAGAAAATACTTATACCTGGGACAAAGTCACATTGGTAATTGTCAAGTTTCGCTGATGCATGAGAGGCCGAGGCGCCTTTATCTTTGGGCCATCACGACGTTTCCATTAAAATGTACCTACATGAATATTATACATAGTTTAGTAGCTAATATATCACCACAGACGGGGCCTTACAGGGCCGATGTTCAGCCAGGGTTGCGGGGCTAGCGCGGTAAGGTTCTACGACCTCGACCTAAAGCAGGAGAAGGAACGGGGGCGTTTTTAGTCAGTAAGAGCCTGACACTCCCTCTCGCCTCTCCCTGGGTGACAGAAGTGTTTTTATAAATTTCCCCTTACATAAACGAGTAGTTCAATATACGGTTTAGTATAGGTTTACACGTTTAATCCAAGCTAATATTATAAATGCGAAAGTAACTCTGTCTGTCTGTCTTTTGTTAACGCCGAAACTACTGAATCTATTTGAGTGAATTTGGTACAGACATCGTTTGGAACTCGAGAAAGGACATAGTATATTTTTTAAACCAGAAATCTGCAGGAAGTCACTATTCCACGCGAACTAAGTCGCAGGTAAAACCTAGTACTATCTAAATGAAACTTAGAATTTCATACTAAGCAGACGCACTTCCCTAGAACCAATGAGGTAGTGTAACCAGCAAAATAAACATACAAATACAGTATTTTATTTGCTGAGAAACTTGATAGATGATATATTTAATGGTGTTTGATACGATTCGTTAGGTAGTTCTTTCCCGTGCGGTACATTGTCACCGGTAAGTAGAATATCTACTAGATATTGAGAAATGTAAGTCAAGTGTGTTTCTGTGACTTCGTTAGTATTGAGTATCATTGACGACAAAAAGATAAAATATATTTGTTATTCTTAGAGGTGCTGACAAAAGTACCAACATACATAGATAGATAGGTCTACTCTAATTTTTTATTTACGTATAATTTCGAAGGAGCTATATTGATAAATACAACTTTGAACTCTAAGGCTAGTAGATTATCAATGCTTTTCCTATTTCGGGATTCAATTTGGTAAATGTTTTGCTATTAATTTATTAGTTATTTTAAATAGAATGAAGTATAGTACGAAGCTTACGAATAACCTAATGATACGCAAATGACACCGCCTATAGACATCCGCAACACCCGGGACGAATTACGTGTGCATTGCCGGCGTTGTGTGGATTAGGGTTCCGGGGTTTAGGTATTGGGCCTCTGTTAACCTCACAAACACGGTGTAACACAACACTATGGTTGTTTTATTTTCCTGTGAGGTAGTATCACTCCGGTCGAGTCGATCTATTCGTGCCGACCTTTCGTTTCTGACTTTTCTGACTGCCTAGTTACGCCAATGAGTTCCATCTGCAGCTCTTTGTAAACTATCACAGAAGGCGTAATTGAAAGAGACAAAACCAACAAGAGGAGATCAAACACATTCCTAGCATTAAACCGGTTCGCATCACATTTCAGTAATACGTTTTCAGCTTTAGCACTTAGTTCTCACATAGCCTAGAAGACAAATGCCATTACAAAAGTCGCACACAAACATAATTTAGTTAGAACAAATGTGTGTAAGACAGTATGTAGCATATTTGTAAAAGTTCCCTCAACTTTAGCTGACAGACGGATGAAACTTGAAGCGAACGTAATATGAAGTTATTTGATCGATGATCCTCGAACTTGGGGCTTAAAGTATGAGAACACAGAGATCCGACTGAAGCCAGCTTATTGGATGACTATCAGATCTGATCTTCTTGTAATTGAGGGAGATGGATTGTTAGGATTATTTGATGTGATATGTAAACTGTAGGGTTTGTGACTACCGATCATAGGGTTCATGAAAAATATGAAATACGAATATTTAACAAACTTATTGTTTGAGATTTTTTTAATGATAGCGAACCTAGTATACACGATGGATACATAACCTTCGCTAGTGAAAAAGATTATTTTAAGTACATACAACTTTATCTTTGTATGGCGTATAGTGAAATGAAAACCATAGCAGCTTGCATTTTTTAAATATGAAATATAATTGGGAACTTCTTCAAATTTATTCTTCAAAATTCAAAGAAATTTCCAAATAATAATAATATTTGAAATAACTTTAATACATTGACTTTTTAAAATATAATCATACATAGCCTACCTAATTACTTATAGATTTTTTCTAGCATTGTATTCATAGCGTTTTTGACTATTCTACTAGTTGGGAACTACCGTATTGCCCGTCGATCTAGCACAAAGCTCGTTTTAAAATGTAGATTCGACGGAAAACAAACAAAAAAATGAACATAACCGCATCTCGCTCCTCCCTTAAAGCGTAACCATTGAACGAAATCGTTCACTCAGTCGGTCCTTTTAACTTTTTCACGCCTTTTTCACGCTGAAATATGGGCCTTTCAAACTTACTTGTACCCAGTTCGAGACCTGACTGGGGAAACTCTTACATTAGTTAATCATAAGAATTTATGAATTAAAAACTTTTTCTATAGTCTTCCAATTGAATTTATTAAGTGTTCCTGAACTTCGAAATTAAGATTTCAATTATAAAAAAGGTCATTTCCATGAAAGGTTTTTTAAAATCACAAGGACTTAAGCTAAGAAAATAAGTCTGAGAGCGCCATCGTGATTCAGCTCGAATGGGCAGGCTCGAGCGGAGTGATACCACAGCCTTACAGAAAACTAGTGTGAAACAACACTTACTTTGCGTTTCGAAGTGTGTGAGTGACGTTACCAGAGGCTCAATCATTCCTCCCATCCCTAGAGGATGGTAAAAAATCAGGATCGGGAGATGGTAAAAAACTAAAAATAGGGGATTTGAGGATAGATCCTTGATGAGATGACCCCTTATAACCCACAATAGGGGATTTGAGGATAGATCCTTGATGAGATGACCCCTTATAACCCACAATAGGGGATTTGAGGATAGATCCTTGATGAGATGACCCCTTATAACCCACAATAGGGGATTTGAGGATAGATCCTTGATGAGATGACCCCTTATAACCCACAATAGGGGATTTGAGGATAGATCCTTGATGAGATGACCCCTTATAACCCACAATAGGGGATTTGAGGATAGATCCTTGATGAGATGACCCCTTATAACCCACAATAGGGGATTTGAGGATCTATCCTCCTTGATGAGATGACCCCTTATAACCCACAATAGGCCGGCAACAAACTTGTAGAAATTCCTTTGGTGTTACGAGTGTCTATGGGCGGCGCTGATTGTCTACCACCAACGTCTGCCGACCTACGACAAAAATAAACTACTCAGAACTGTTTTCCAAATTTAAAAACATACCACCTGATACTTTTAACTCGATAATGGAGCTGCATGCTTTTACTTCTACTATAAATCACCAGGACCAGGATCACACAGCACACAATCATAAACAACAAACTTTCAAAAGCACTTTTTAAAACCACACATCAATGCCAAACGAACAATTCGTACGTTATGAATAATCCGTTTTCTTTTAAGCCTCTACTGAAATTCGGGTGAAACTGAAAAACCGCGGAGGTGTCGTTATGAAAAGCGATTGTGATACGTAAAAGGTTTGAGCGGGGCTTTCAGAGAGGCTTTGTGGGTGCATCAAACGGGCACTATTTCCGCTTCCACCTCGCTAGACACTGATCGTGTGCTCCCTTGATGGCACAGACTTAGGAATGTGTAGAAAGATCACGTTAGCCCAAAATAAAAGAGGTTATATTTACTAGTGATTTTTATTAGTAATTTAAAAATTGGTTTGTTTACAATCCGTGCCCTTCCCAATCTCAAAATCTCCAAATCCTTAATCCCCAAAAGGTCGGCAACGGGCTCGTAGCTTCTCCTTTGTTGCGGGTGTCCATGGGCGGCGCTGATTGCTTTCCATCAGGTAATCTGTATGCGCGTTTTCCGACTTATCACTTAAAAATATATATATATGTATATATAATATCAGGAAAATGATTAAATGCTGATGCGAAGTATGGAAAATGTAGTTTTTTTTGTATGGTCGGCAAAAGAGCTCACTTAAAGTAACTAAGAAAAGCTTTACAAACTAGTCACAACGGAACTTTTCAGTGCGACGTCGATCTTTAAATATAATTATATGTTTTTAAATACTAAATCGTATATCAAATTACCATTCATTCACTAAATTACTAAATTCATATATAAATTTTAAAAGTAAAATATTTATTTTACCAAACACCAGATACTTCGTCGTTTATTTCCAAAAAGATTTAGTCATTCCGGACTTCGTTGCGATATTAGGCCCCAAGTGATAAAGAGCGTACCTATTACCACTTGTCGGGCAAATTTTCAGCGTGGGACCGCCACTGAACAATATGTTACAGTAAATAAGAATTTACTGATTAGGATAATCGAGATTGGTGTGGATTTGCAGTGAAATAAAAAGAAAATGGTCCCTTACAGTTTGTGAATGTTTGGCAGATGTTAAACGGTAAATTCGATGATAAAATTGTTCCTCAACAACGATGTTATTTACATAGTAACTATAGTGAGACATACTAAATTTATAAGTTAATTAACTCAGTTTTAACAAATCAACTCAGTCCTAACGGGGCTCTTCAGTCAGCTGCGCGACGTCGCTGCTCATGAATAAGAGTCCCGTTGTGACTTGAAACTTGTACCTAGCGCTTTTCTCTGTTAATTCAAGTAGGTGAGTCGTTATTTTTAATAAATTTAGATATGACTTGTAGTCATTGTATTTGAGAAAGAATTTTTTTTTTGTCAGGGGAATCGTCATTGTCATCAAATGACTTTTCCCGCCCAGGATAAGACGAGAGAGTGTCAGACTCTTACTAAAAACCCACCCGTTCCTTCTCCTGCTTTGGGCCGAGGCCGCGATGCCACATTGCGCTTACACCGCAACCCCTGGGTGAACATCAACCCTGTAGGGCCCCGTCTGTAGTGGTCTATAGGTTCTTTGAGGCGCGCGCGGAACGCTACGCGCCATACGCTCGGGTGACAAAGTATTTGTTTCATTGTGGATAATTGTATTACTATTTCTAGGCAACATTAATGACGGCGTGAAAAAATTAAAACTGACCAAAAACTTCCTAAAATTGTACCCTTCTAAACATTCCTAGCTCTACACACGTGCCAGTCGACTGCGTGTGGACAAAGCTCCTGCTCCAATGACTCCTTGTGTCGTGCGCTTCACACCAATATTACTGGTCAAAGGCAAAGGTCCCACACTTTGTTACGCTGTATTGAGCCAACACTTCATACAACACTAGGTACTTATACGTGTACTTGTTTATGTCACGCAAGGAGCCATGTAGTCTAGGCAATACCAGGCTCCCATAAACAGTACAGAACTGTTCATGCGAACCTGGTAGTTGCTTACTTAGGAAAAATTGATTTCTTTTTTGGGAAAAATCATCAAATGACTCCTTCTCTAACGATATCGAATAAAGACAGTAAAACCTTGTAGTAGTTTGGCATTTTTCAGGTAGTCTCTTTCTTTGTGAATAAAAATTATTTAAATTATTTATTTAAAAAATAAATTCGAGTGAAATTCCCTTTTCGCTAGTTAAATTGTTAAAGTGTTGTTCCGTGCGGGAATCGAACCCGCGACCCGTTGCATATCAGCCATTGCGCAAACAGTGCAGTCAAATACAAAATTATTAAATAAAAGTATAAGATTATGACACCATGACTCTTTTAGTAGTCACGTGGATACATTTTAGATGATACATACATGATTAATTTATACATATATACAAAAATAAAAAAGTATCAAATCACGAAAATTCATCATTTATTCTAATCTATAAAATAATAAGTTGACGCATTCATCTAAAACTTAATGACATTATCCCTTTCACATATATTTTTTGTGAGTGAGGGTGAGTGGAATTCGAGGGTTGAATAGATGCAGAACAGGGTTGGATAAATACTAGGAAAATTCGCCAATATCTTTTAACCATTTTTGTGTATCTATTCGCCCCCTTTTTTGTTAGGGGAAAATCATCTATTGACTTCTCCCGCGCAGGGTCGAGCGGTAGGCAGTGTCAGATTCTTACTGACTACAAACCCCCATTCCTTCTCCTGCTCTGGGCCGCCGTGCCTCATTGCGCTTATCCCGCAACCCCTGCTGAACATCAGTCCTAAAAGGCCCCGTCTGTGGTATGCGCCTTACTCTCGAGTATTCGCCCCAATTTATGTTTAATTATATGCAATCGAGTATGTCTGTTGGTTAAAACTTTGCTACGCCAGTAAAATTCTGGTTGCTGTGTCAATTGTCCTTTATTTTAACTTTGTTTTACTGGGATTAAATTTCCTTAACTACGTAAATTTTGCAGTTCTACATGTGAGGTAAAGCTAGGCGTACAATGATCGTGCAGGTTATTCGAATATTATTTAAAAACATTCGAATTGTGCGAATACAGTTACAAGTTTAGTCAAGTTTAGATGTTGAGACCTGCACGTATCTACGACGACAGGCAGCGGTGCCATTATGGCACCGCTGCCTGTCGTCGTAGATATTATTGCAAATTGTTCTTTCGAAAAAAATATATTACTTAGATAATTTTGGTCGCTACCGAAAAGATTCCAGTAAATCGATTTTTCCAGTATCGTTTTTTACTGTCCCGTAAACTTGTCATTTTTGATATCAAAATAATTACAATATGAACGATGCTATATAAATAGATGTACCTATGTACTAGCAATTATTTTTTTGAGAAAGTATCATTGTCGAGTGACTTCTTTTGCCCAAAGTGAGGCGAGAGGAAGAGGAAGAGAAAATGTAAGTAAGTACTCTTACTGACACCCCTTCAATACATATGCAAGGCGTTTGGGAAATGCATTTAAAGTCTAAATATAGTGATTTATTAACACATTCAGTGCCCCCGACGCGTATGTGCGTTTCCTCGCACGCACATACGCGTCGGGGGCACTGAATGTGTTAAACCGCCAAACCAAATGTTGGGCCACAAACAAAGCGTACAAAGTATTGGGCATTCAGTAAACTCACTTATAGGGTAGAACATAACACTGCAAGGTCGTGGTATCACTCCAGTTGAGCCAGCCCATTTGTGACGAAGCATGGCTCTCCCTTAATATTCAAACATTTTTCGTGTGAAAAGAGATCTTTGCACAGCAGTGGCCACTTATAGGCTGCTAATGTGATTCGTTTTAACGCTGGATAATATTTATTCTACTTTACCATACTGGCAACTTATTTTTAGGGCACAAGATGTTTGGAAAACTCATGAAAAGTCTGAGCATATGGGTATGAGTTTTTGTTCTAATACTCGAAAATTATTATTTAACATACACATGTACACCATCCCTTATATAAACAACACTAATATAACAACAATAACAACTTGTTACTCGTATCGCAGTTAGAGTAACTGTTGACCTAAAACTTCCAGCTTTTTGCTGTACAGCGGTATTATTTGCTTAAAGCGCTTTTTTGTAATGAGCTCCGCTGGAGTTTAATGGTATGACGTTATCTCGAGTGGGGATGGACAGTGATGTATTGTAGTTTTTTTTTTAAATGTTATGGTGGGTATGGTTTGGTTTTAATTGTCTGTCATTTCGTATTTGGAGTATCAAGATTATGTTTTTGGTTGGACGATCACAAAACGTGTGAAGTTATATATATGTCTATATGTATAATAAAAATATTGAATCATTATCAATATAATCTAACACTGGCTATTTTTCAGTTTATTTCTAAATAGTTCTGCCACGTAGCACTGTATCTTTGGTTTGTAGCGCTTTGTTCTTATCTATCTTGGAAAAGTATGTAAATAAAAATAATTATTTACAAGAAACAATCTTTTATTCCTAGTCCATAATCGAGCATAGGTATGGGAGAGCCATGCTTGGGCACGAATGGTTCGGCTCGACCGGAGTGATACCACGGCCGCACGGAAAACCGGCTGGAAATAACATTTACGTTGTGTTTCGCCGTATGAGTGAGGTTACCGGAGGCCCAATCCTTCCGCCCCTCCCCCTCCCATCTTCAATCCTCAAATCCACAATCCTTAAATTCCTTATAACCCACAAGAGGTCGGCAACGCACTTGTATTAACACCTTTAGTATTACGAGGGACATTGGACAGAGCTGATTGCTTACCACCAGGTAATCCATCTGCTCGTTTGCCGACCTATAACATAAAAAAACAATGATAAAATATACCCTCCACGTTTTATCGTTAAAATCCCCTAATGCTTTAACCTTCTTCGTGTGAAAAGAGGCCCTTCAAGAGCGGACACTTATAGGCTGATAATAATAACATTTTACAAGTAAATGATGATGAGCCTATCGATACATACAATACATAATGTTTGTCTACCAAAAACAAATTCTGAACAATCGAAAAAATACATACAATTGTGTTACTTATAACTTAACATGACCTGGGTATCGAACTAGAGATTCCTTGCTCACCAATCAAATGTCAATCGATAACAACAACATTTTTGTCATTTTTCTCTAATAACAAACTACTCATAACGAAAAAATGCACATCAAAAAACTTCAATCCACTGCATAAATGAAAATCAAAATACCATCCACCGATTTCCAAGCAACAACTATCCCGCCGCCTCGACTGCGTTGAAGTTTTGAAATACATTGCTGGCAATATTCTGAATGGTTTGTGAACAATGCTAAGCTGGAATGCGATGGATGTGCGCAAACTCGGAATTGCGTGGATACCACGCGATGTCGCATTGGCGTAATGTCCTACTAGAGATAATATTCTATTGGTACTTGATGTTTTCTAATTGTAAATGAAAAGAAAAATTAGTAAATGATTATCTACGCTATTTCTAAATTAATATGATTCCTCTTAATTTAAATTTAATTATACCTCGATATTTAAAAGTTGTAATACTTTTAAGATTAGAACAAAATATAATAACAAAATGGTAATTACCAATAAAAAGTTGACAGACGTAATTCTTCGTAATTTTTACCAATTATTTTCTTTATAAGAACCTACCACAGCCTGACTTCAAAGAATTTTGGTGGAAAACAATTTAATAGAATCGTTCTACATGTTCTCGGAAAGCTCAAATATTAAATTGATAATAGATTATTCTGTAATTAATTTCAAATTTAACGTTCCAAAAAAAACAAGATCTTTTTTTTATAAAATGTCATTGAAGTCTAGATTGTTTTATAATTATTTTAAAATTGGTGTTCCAAAAACAAAAAATATATATTTTTTTCCTTACAAAAAAAAAGAAGCATTCCAATTTTAAATAAAAATCTCGTTTGAAATACAAACGGCGTCAGTGCCAGTTCGAATCCACAGAGTTTGAAAGGCAGAGGACCGCAGGTTGGCACAACACAGCGCGTGTGTTGCCAAAACTGATTTGATTTTAAAATGAACCGGCCTGTGTTGCAGGTGTTTTCAGACTAAATACCTACTCTATTTGAAGTATTCTATTTACTTTAACCTGGGTATATAGGTAAACAATAAAAATGTTCAATGAACTGCATTATTTTGTATTTTTCACATGTTGTAAATCAACATTAGGTACAACTTGCTTCAATGCCGCATTGTATCTCATATTTAAAACCGGAACTGAACTTTTTACAACATTTTTCCTCCTCGATAAATGGACTATCCGACATAAAAAGAATTGTTCAATTCATACCAGTAATTTTCTGAAGATTAGCGTGTTCAATCAAACATGGAGTTTCTTGCTCGTTCTTCTCTATTCGAATTTACACTTTGGAAAGAGCACCGAGCTCCACAGAGGAAGTGACTGATAGACTAAATTGTATTTTGACGTTTCAAAAATAGCTGTTTATGGTTTAGTTGGAATAAATGATTTTGAATTAGGTCGCATTATCGTTTAATACCAGGCGTGATAGCGCCGAAATATCCAAATTAAGCCATTCCAAAATAAAATTTAATTGACAAAAGCATACGTGATAATAAAAAATGTATTTAAAACATGGAGATAGTTCTCCATGATTCTATACGCCATGCGTTCCGTATTGCCAGTGTTGTCACGTTAAATAAATAGCCTAGTGAATTTGTGGTCACTACAATTATGTTTGATATAAAATTAAAAATCGAATTTGGAATTGATTTTATTATTTTGTTTGAACTTAATTCTAATGAAAATAAAACCTATTTTAATTTTTTATCTTATAACAAAATTAAATATTCATACCATTGTATCTCCTTCTTCAATACAAGTATTGCATCAATTCATAGTAGCCTTGGATATGGGCAGGAAGAAGGCGTAGGTACCTTTTTTTCGTAAAGGGACAATTATAAAATATTCCCCCCACGGTGGGGAGTGTCAGACTCTTACCTTGCTCTTGGCCGAGCCCGCGGTGACTTATAGCACTTGCCCCGCAACCCCGGCTGAACATCAGCCCTATAGGGCCCCGTCTGACTTAGATACCTGCCCCCAAGCTAAGTTTAGAATAGATAATCCTTATCTCTTCAGAAACTCAATCCTCGATGATCGATGACCTTCATAAATCTCTATATATTGTAACGTTTCTGAAGCGATAACGATTATCGATTATCGATATTGGTTAGGAAACTGGTCTATCTAAATAAAACAATAAATACTCAAAAGCTTAGCTGCCACACCAGCTGCAGAGTAAAATGAAGAAACAGATTTTTACTTCCATTTGAATTATAAAATCGAGTATATCAAGCTTACAACGGTTTAGTCTCAGGCAATCTTACTCCTTAACATTTTTATAAGGTTTGGAAGGATAGATTACAGCAGTTATAAAGACTAACACCCGGTTTCTGAAAGGCTTGTCTACGCTAAAATTAACTAATCTCCTATTAAATCTCTTGTCAACTCTAATTCAGTCAACCAATCAGATGACTTGACAAGAGATTAAATTGATTTTAACATTGATCGACCTTTCGGAAACCGGGGGTAAGGATCGTCACAGAGCGTTTAAAAATAAATTTAACAAATACCAAATTCCTACAAAAGTTTTTTATACGACAAACAAGATACATTCTCGTACTTTACGGGTCTATTCTAGTCACATTTCAAACATTAAACTCTCCGAACTTCGAAATTTGACGGAAAAAAAGCGTCATATACATACCATATTAAGGGTGAAACAATATAGGTTTGTCCACACGCTGCCAAAACTGCGGTATCTATGCAGCTAGACTGCAGTACCCCATGCCAGATCTAGGTGGCCTAGGTATTTAGGCCACATAGTCTACCTATCTCAGAGCTATGAGTTATATGCTCTGAATTATTTTAATAACGTCATGGTAGTATCGGCGACGTAGAATTGTAGACAATTATAATATTGTATCAGTACTTATTGTTTTTTAGTTGTTTAGTTGTAGTACGAAAAAATAGAATACTGGCCATTATTTTTATGTGGTGTCAATGATTATTTAAATCATGATAAAAAAAAAAAAAAAAATTCTAGTATTATTGGTGGAAGTCGATATTTTTAGCGTTAAAGTGTCTCGTGTCTTGAAATCTTTTATCCAGTATGTGGTATTAGGAATTTTTATCGTCGATAGTTTAGAAGATATGCCACTTCAATAACCCTTAGTCGCTTTCTTACGACAAATGTGATTGTTAAAATAAAATTAAGATCAAACTTTTTAGTACTTAAAACATATATGAGTTTATAAACCACCACAGATGAGGCCCTACAGGGGCTATGTTCAGCTGGGGTTACGGGGCTAGCAATAAGGCACCGCTGCTTCAGTCTAAAGCAAGAGAAGGAACACGAGGTTTTTTAGTCAGTAAGAGCCTGACTGACACTCTCTCTTGCATCACCCTGGGCGAGAGAAGTCATTTAATGATTTTACCCTTACAAAAGAAGCTCTGTAACAATTTTTTAATCATTATTTTAAAATTGGTTGATTTTGGCACCGGGAGGTTTTAGCTTTAGTTAGTTTAGTTTAAGCGTTGAATAACTTTTCGGCGGTTTTCTGTGAGGCTGCACAGCAAAACTTTGGAATGATTTTCCGGCGGCGGTATTCCCGAACCGATACGACCTTCAAACCTTCAAGAAACGAGCGTATTCCTTCTTAAAAGGCCGGCAACGCACCTGTGACTCATCTGGTGTTGCAGATGTCCATTGGCGGCGCCGATCGCTTACCATCAGGTGATCCGTCTGCTCGTTTGCCACCTATTCCATAAAAAAAGAGGCTGTGGTAACTCTCCCTTACTTACGTAATAAAGAGACAAATCGATACATTTCTGCTTATCTAATCAAGAAAATAAGCGTGATGTTATGCTGAAAGAAGATATAATGTAAAGACAATCAGACAGGCACTCCACTGTAAATTAGAATTAATGTCTAGATACTGTTTCTGCGCAGTATTAAATCGCCAAATTGACCTAGAAATATTTCTCACAAGAAATATTTGTTTAATTGAATTTGAAAATGTTGTTTATTCTATTATTTTGTGACAGAAAACTCTTTGACATCATGACGTCAATGGATGGTTGTCAAACGTTGCCTAGAGATTGTAAATTTCGTCGTGAATTGTCAACACGAGTTGGTGTAATCGGTAAGGCGTGTGGATTACACCACAGAGACCCCGAGTTCGAGTCCCGCCGTAAACATGAAGTTTTTTAGTTGATGGAAGTTTTGTCGAACTTTCTGGAATATTTGAGTGAAAGTGATGAAAAATTAAGGAGCGAGAAGGAGAATAAATAAAAATGAATAACGAAATTATTGGAAGGTTCTGGAGGCATGACGATCAAAAAGAATAACGAAATTGAATGTTCTAGAACCTGACCGGGGGTATATAAGCGGAACTGCGGCTCACCGCTGGCAGTTGAGTTCTAAGTCTAAAGCGATTCGGAAGAAAAGGAAGAAGTGAAAAAGAAGAAAAGTGAGTGAAATAGTGAAGTGCAGTCAGTTAAGTGAAGTTAGCGTGAACGGCAAAGTTGTGTCAGTCGGCCGGACTCTGCTGGAGAGGAACGCCGATAACTTAACTCCGTGGACGCTGTAACTTAAGCGCAATAGAAAGTGTGAAAACCGGTATTAGTGTTTCATTTCATCCAATCCCGTAACCCAAGCCCGCATAGTCAGGAACGTGACGTCAGGCACGTAACATTTGGTGTCAGAAGTGGGATTGGAGAAAAATGCCGCTAGTGCCGCAGGACGTAAGAGGAGTGAGTACCCGTGCTATGTCAGAAGCGCAGCGTGTGAGGGAAGAGGGTGCTGCAGCTCAGACCAGCGATGCAGAAGCCAAGCCTGTGCAGATGGATCTTCTGCTACAGCTGCGGCAAATGATGGCAGAACAGCTGCGTGAGCTGAAAGAAGATCAAGCGCGCCGCCAAGAAGAGCAAGCACGCTGTCAGGCAGAACAGCTGCGGGAGCTGAAAGAAGATCAAGCGCGCCGCCAAGAAGAGCAAGCGCGCCGCCAAGAAGAGCAAGCGCGCCGCCAAGAAGAGCAAGCACGCTGTCAGTCAGAACAGCTGCGGGAGCTGAAAGAAGATCAAGCTCGTCGCCAAGAGGAGCAAGCGCGTCGCTTGGAGGACATGCATAAAGATTTCACGAAGGGACTGCAAAAGGCTGTCGAACGGGTACAAGAAGTGGAGGAAGGGTTAGGCAAGTTGAAACTTCGCGTCATGGCGATAGAGGAGAGACTGGAAGAAGAGATCTCCAAAATCAAGCAGGAAGTGACAAACCCAAGCCCTTTGAAGAGCCGAAGCCGTCTTGCAGCCGTTTTTGACGCCCCAAATGCGGCCTTAAGCGCAACGAAAGGGCTCAAGATTCCCCATTACGACGGAACAACATCCTGGACTGCGTTCAAGCTACAGTTTGAGACACTTATGGAGGCTTATGGTTGGACTCAGAAGGAAGCACAGTCAGCCCTTACCCTGGCCCTCCGTGATCAAGCGCTCTCAGTGCTGGAAGCTATCGGCGCAAGTGGGGATCTCAGCTTTAGTGCCCTCCTCGACGCACTTGAAGCACGTTTTGGAGACAGCCACCTCGAGCACGTGTATAGAGCGCAATTAAAAGAGCGTACTCAGCGTGCTAATGAGAGCCTACAGCAATGGTCCGTGGAAATCGAGAAACTTGTACGTCGAGCTTTCCGGTCGACTCCGTCAATGATTGAAGGCACGCTTCTCCAAGCGTTCATTGACGGTATTCGGGACCCAGAAGTACGAGCTGCTGTTCATCTGGGCCATCACAAGATCATGAAAGAAGCTCTGGCCCATGCATTGGAAGTGGAAGCCGTGCGTAGCAACTCCCGTACCTTACGTCTGCGGGAAATGACGACAACGGAGCAGGTACCTCCACGCCGTCGGAACTTCATGTGCTATGGATGTGGAGAGCGTGGGCACATACGGAGCGACTGCCCGAAGAAGATGAACCGCAAGGACGCGGCGGTCTCAACTTCTGACCAGCAGGGAAACTTAAACCCAGCCAGGGCTGCGGGGTGGGCGCCGGCTGGTAGTGGAACAACCCCAACAATCTACATCAAGCAAACCAACGATGGAAATACTCTGGTGATAGACGGTCAAGTAAATGGGAAAAACAGTCAGCTAACATTAGATACTGGAGCTTCAAGGACGGTGATAAATGTTCGGCTGCTCGAGCACAACATCAGGAAACACCTTAAACCAATTGTTGGCCTACAAATGAAATCAGCTACCGGCCAGTGCATACCGATAAGTGGAAAACTGCATGTAACAATCAAAATTGGGGAACGTGTTTATCGACATGAGGTTATTGTGGCCAAAATTCTGGATGACTGCATCCTGGGACTTGACTTCCTGCAAGGGCACCAGTGTAACATCGACTTAAAATCTGGAGTATTACTATGTGGAACTGAGGAAATTCCGATGAAGGGTGGAACCCTGGGAAAAGTTTGCTGTTTAAGAAGAACTGTTCTTGCACCAAAATCACAGACTCTCGTACCAATTGCATTACCTAGGAGGAGGGAAGGAAGTTTACCTCGAAGGTGCGCTGTGATTGATAAATCGGAACACGTAAACTCATGGCTACCGGCAAGAACTGTCGTGGGGTCATCTGATGTTAACCGCATTCCGGTATTCAACTTCAGTGATTCAGAAATTACGATTGAAGAAGGAGAGCCTGTGGGCGTATTGGAAGAAGTGGCCTGGATAAGAAAATGCTCGGAAAATGTTGTGAAGAAGGACAGTACGGGAATAGACTTTGTAACGAAAATCTTAGACGAAAACAAAAGTCTGACAAAAGTGGAGACTATGAAAGCTAGAAATTTACTTCTTCGATTCTCTGATGTGTTTTCAAGAAGCGATGGTGATATTGGCCGAACTGGTTTGGTGAAGCATAAAATAAACACAGGTGATACAATGCCAATTCGTCAAAGGCCCAGACGTATACCATTCGCTCGTGAGAAAGAGGTTGAAGAAATGATTGACGATATGAGGAAAAATGACGTGATAGAGCCCTCTTCTAGCCCTTGGTGTTCACCTGTCGTGCTTGTCAAGAAGAAAGATGGTTCAACGAGGTTTTGTGTAGACTATCGACGATTGAATGATGTAACCAAGAAGGATAGCTACCCGTTACCAAGAATCGATGACACACTTGACACACTGAGTGGCATGAAATGGTTTTCAACGCTCGATCTGAAAAGCGGCTATTGGCAGGTGGATTTGGATCCCAAGGACAAGGAAAAGACCGCATTCTCAACTGGGAAGGGACTCTGGCAATTTAAGGTGATGCCATTTGGATTATGCAATGCACCGGCAACCTTTGAGCGTTTGATGGAACAGGTGCTGGTGGGACTGCTGGGCGAAACCTGCCTAGTTTACCTCGATGACATCATCATTGTTGGACGGGATTTTGACGATCATCTAAGGAAATTGGAAAAGGTACTCGACAAGCTGCGTGGAGCAAATTTAAAGTTGAGTCCAAAGAAATGCTCTTTCTTCAAGCGCGAAGTGAATTATCTAGGACATGTTATTTCTGAGAGAGGAATTGAGACTGATCCAGCCAAGACTGTCGCTGTTAAGGAATGGCCAACACCTAAAGACAAAACGCAAGTTCGGGCATTTCTTGGATTGTGCTCATATTATCGGCGGTTTGTGAAAGGATTCTCGGACATTGCCAAGCCTTTGCATCGATTGACAGAGGAGAAACGTGCCTTTATCTGGGACGAGGATTGTGAGCAAGCCTTTCGAGACCTAAAAGAACGGCTTTGTAACACACCAATTCTCGGATACCCCAGCGCGAAAGGAATATTCGTAGTTGATACGGATGCCAGCAATATTGGAATAGGAGGTGTCCTTTCACAACGCGATGGTGAGCAGGAGAAGGTTATTGCTTACTTCAGCAAGTCACTATCGAAGCCGGAGAGGAATTATTGCGTGACCAGGAGGGAATTACTGGCCGTAGTCAAAACCCTGCACCATTTCAAGAAGTATTTACTGGGACGGAAATTTTTGATCAGAACTGATCACGCTGCTTTGAAATGGCTGCTTCAGTTTAAGGATCCCGAAGGCCAAGTAGCCAGATGGTTGGAACGACTTCAGGAATTTGACTTTGAAATCGAACATCGCGGCGGAAGAATTCATGGCAACGCAGATGCATTATCGAGACGCCCATGCGTGGAGGATTGCAAGCATTGTGCCAAGAAGGAAATTGCTTTTCTTAAGGTGATAAGGACTGATACTGTTGACGAGGCATGGGGAGATGATGCAATGAAATTAGAACAGGAAAGAGATGCAGATATCAAACCAATACTGGAGTGGCTACGAAGTGGTAACAAGCCAAGTTGGAGTGACGTCGCCCAATATAGCGCAGTAACGAAAGGTTTATGGGCACAGTGGAAAAGCCCTATGCTGCATAATGGACTTCTGTGCAGAAAATGGGAATCAACAAACGGCAAGGACGAGCATTTGCAATTGGTGGTACCTCGTTCAAAAATAAGGGATGTATTAAAAGCGTTCCATGATGGATCTTCTGGAGGACATTTGGGGATTAGGAGGACTTTGGTGAAGATCAAGGAGAGGTTTTATTGGTTGCATTGCAAATATGACGTCGAAGATTGGTGCCGGAAATGCACTAGTTGTGCAGCTGTCAAGGGTCCACAAACAAGGAGCAGGGGGGCGATGAAAATCTACAATGTTGGTATGCCTTGGGAGAGAATAGCCTTAGACATCGCTGGACCATTTCCAATCACTGATTCGGGCAATCGCTACGTTTTAGTGGTTATGGATTATTTTACAAAATGGCCGGAGGTCTTTGCTATACCGAATCAAGAGGCAGTAACTGTAGCGACGAAGTTGGTAAACGAGGTATTCACCCGATTCGGAGTGCCCTTGGAGATGCACAGTGATCAAGGACGGAACTTTGAATCCCAAGTTTTCCAGGAAACTTGTAAACTTTTGGGAATCCATAAGACTCGAACGACCCCTTATCATCCACAGTCAGATGGAATGGTCGAACGCTTCAACCAAACATTGGAGCGACACTTAGCAAAGGTGGTTGACAGCCATCAGAGAGATTGGGACACTTACATACCTCTCTTCTTGCTTGCCTATCGGACTGCTGTACATGAAAGTACCGCAAAGACGCCTGCATTTGCAAATTTTGGAAGGGAATTGAGATTACCGGCAGATCTTGTATCGGGCTGTCCACCTGGTGATTCTCGCACCGAGTTTAGCGATTACATAAGCGAGTTAAGGGCAAAAATGTTGGACATTTATGAGCAGATCAGGGAGGCCGGTCTTCAAGCTAGTGATCGCGCAAAGACGCGCTATGATCGACGAGCCAATTCTGTTGGGTTTGAAGAGGGGTCATTGGTCTGGCTTCATAATCCAGTCAGAAGGAAGGGAAAATCTCCAAAGCTGCAACCGAGTTGGGAAGGTCCTTACGAGATAGTCACGAAGATCAATGACATTACTTACAGAATTCGGAAGTCTTCAAGGAGCCCTTTGAAAGTTGTCCATATAGACAGGTTGGCGAGGTATTACGGCAGCAACGATGCTCGGGACGAGCGAATCTAAGAGGGGGGCAGTGTGACAGAAAACTCTTTGACATCATGACGTCAATGGATGGTTGTCAAACGTTGCCTAGAGATTGTAAATTTCGTCGTGAATTGTCAACACGAGTTGGTGTAATCGGTAAGGCGTGTGGATTACACCACAGAGACCCCGAGTTCGAGTCCCGCCGTAAACATGAAGTTTTTTAGTTGATGGAAGTTTTGTCGAACTTTCTGGAATATTTGAGTGAAAGTGATGAAAAATTAAGGAGCGAGAAGGAGAATAAATAAAAATGAATAACGAAATTATTGGAAGGTTCTGGAGGCATGACGATCAAAAAGAATAACGAAATTGAATGTTCTAGAACCTGACCGGGGGTATATAAGCGGAACTGCGGCTCACCGCTGGCAGTTGAGTTCTAAGTCTAAAGCGATTCGGAAGAAAAGGAAGAAGTGAAAAAGAAGAAAAGTGAGTGAAATAGTGAAGTGCAGTCAGTTAAGTGAAGTTAGCGTGAACGGCAAAGTTGTGTCAGTCGGCCGGACTCTGCTGGAGAGGAACGCCGATAACTTAACTCCGTGGACGCTGTAACTTAAGCGCAATAGAAAGTGTGAAAACCGGTATTAGTGTTTCATTTCATCCAATCCCGTAACCCAAGCCCGCATAGTCAGGAACGTGACGTCAGGCACGTAACAATTTCAAGATCATTTTACTAATCTTTTTAATTTAATGTGAAAATAGTTATGTACTTATATTGTTGAAACTGTATTAAGATTGTTAAGTTAAAAGACAAGATGATTGGATTATTCGTTGGCGTAAGTGTATCGTTTCTGAAGGAGCATACTTTGAAGGTGATAAAATAAATTTAGATGAATAGCAAACATTTTGTGTATTATTGACTTTTTCCCGGTACTTTCTTGACAGAGTAGTATATATGTTACATAATACGTTGTTATGTTTATTAGCCAAGATTCTGCCCGACAAAACCGGCGTGTACCTATACAACCGTATCAGGCCCAAGGCCCAATCCTTCTTCTCTCCAAACCCTAAATTTCCGAAACCCTAATCTTCAAAGGGCCGGTAACGCCCTTGCAACTCTTTTGGCGTTACAGATGTCCATGGGCGATGTTCAGGTAATTAGTCTGCTATGAATAGGAAAAGCCATAAACTGAAAAATTGCTAAAAATGTCAAAAATCGAGGTTCTTTTAAAGACGAAGGTTAAACGACCGGTAATTTAGACTTCAAATAGAAGTGGTTTGGTAATCGATTGTAAATGAACCTGTACCCTCATCAGGGGATGGCTCCACTTGACATATTTATCACTGTACCACTGGGGACATTAACATCTACCACGATATACCGGAGCGTCGACATTGCGCCTACTAAGATTTTTCGATCGAAAACGAATTGAATAAAAGCGATATTTTATCACCCCAGAACTCACGCACCACCTACCTATATTATATTTTTATCGGATTATATTTATTATAGGATTATTATTATATTTTAGGATATTTTTTTTATATTATAGGACGGCAAACGAGCATACATATTACCTTTTTTTTTGTCAGGGGAAAATCATCTAGTGTCAGACTCTTACTGACTAAGAACCCCCCCGTTTCTTCTATTGCTCTGGGCCGAGGCTGAGGCTGCGGTGCCACATTGCACCGCAATCCCGGCTGAACCAGACCTATAGAGCCCCATCTGTGGTGGTCTATTTGTGAAACGTAACGCGCCGACCGCTCGGGTCTGGTTCTGGTCTGACGGCAAGTTACATTTACTCGCCATTCAAAGACACGGGTCTGCTTACGGTGGCCGGAGATCGTCTCTCGATCCCGACGCCCGGAGTGTCGCCTATTGCGGCGGGTAGGGCGTGAGGAGGAGGATAGTTTCCACACGCGATCCGCCTCCATCTTTGCAAGCATAAATAAATTATTATAAATTAAATAAATTATTATTAATTAAAAAAATAAAAGCATAACTGCTTCACAAAATGAGGAGACGGCGTCCCAGTTACTGTCGCTCCACACCATGGCCTAGGCCTAGATTAAGGCCGGGCGTGTGCACGTCGCCGCTGCTGATCAATTCCCTGAAGACACGGCGGTGCTCAGCCTAAGCAGGACACACCGCCACCGTATGCTTCACCGTGTCTTTTAGGTGGTCCTCACAATGATAGAAAATATACCCTTAGTTACTCCTTTAGGGATGCGAGCGAGATATAATAATATAATAAAATAAGAATCCCTTAATTACACTAAAAGTCAATTGAAATATAAAACATAATCGTAAAAAGTTGGCAATGTGGTATAAAATGTAATGGCGATGGCAGTATTATTTAATGAAGATAGTTACAAACAACTTAGGTAACGGTTAAATGGTGCCATTTTGGTCATATTATGTAGTATTTATATTTGAAACTTCAGTTATATAGAACATAACTGGAATATTGAGAGAGATATCTCTAGAGAGTAGGTAGGAGTTAAGTCAAAGAGTTTTTAAAAAAGTTTTTGGTATATAATTAAATGTGAAGAACTTTTTGCTCTTACTGACTAAAAACCTCCCTGTTCCTTCTCCTGCTTTAGGCCGAGGCTGCGATACCTTATTGCGCACGACCCTCAATTCTGGCAAAAAATTATCTCTGATGGGCCCCATCTGTGGTGGTCTATTGGCTTTTTGAGGCTTCGGGTATAGGATTAGTAGGTTGGTTAGTTTTTGTTGATGAAATCCCTCAGCCCTCAGGAAAACTCTCATAAAGCTCTTAGGTATGTGATAAACAAACATCGGTCATAATATATTCCAAAATACTGTTATAGAAAGCTGTTTCATCAGTAGCTTTGTTAGATTGGTATGATTTTTCGAAGTATATTTGATTACTTGTTTTTGAAGGAAGAAAATCGACATGCGAATTCTCCCGCCCTGGGTGGCATAAAGGAGTGTCAGACTATTACTGTCAAAAATCCACCCCGTTCCTTCTTCTGCTCCTGATCGTGTTGCAGCCGCAACTCTAACTGGAAGATTTGACTACCAAAGATATAATTCTGATACATCTTCTATAAAACTTTACTAAACATTATAAATAATATATCTAGTAAGCTTCATTTATTGTTCATGATGACATGAATCGTCATAATATATAAAAAAAACATTAATGAGTTAAATACTATGTCGACCACATGGTAGGGGTTCCATAAAAAAAAGATGGCGACGAAATCGCAGGGTAGTTATAATGGCGTAAAGATTTATAGCATTATTGTCGGGAGAGTTTAATCGAATACGGGACTTGCGTCTGCTGATTTATTAACGCTAGTGTTAAATTGTCCGGTTTGTTTCAACCTAGTTGAGAGTTCGAATGATGGTAATGAGTTCAAAAATGGCAATTAGTTCTTATATTGGTAATGAGTTCGAATAATTATTATGAGAGGATAGGGAAAAAATATATGTGACTAGCTTTTGCCCGCGATTCCGTTCGCGTGAGAAAGGGACTTCCTGCAGAATTTTGGTATAAAAACTATTCTTTCTTGAGTTCCAAACTATGTCTGTACCAAACTATACAGAAATCGGTTCAGTAGTTTAGTAGCGTAAAGAAAAGGCAGACAGACAGAGTTACTTTCGCATTTATAATATTTGTTTGGATAACTGTTATTTTAGTGTAATGGGTGTAAAATAGTATGTATTTCTATTCAGTGTTTGGATCACTAGCTCCCTTGATTAAGTATCAGTTTCAGCGTTTCTTTGGTGTTTATTAAAAAAACAAATTTTCATTGGGATTCCACAACATCTTCCATGGTTTTCATTTTTGTCTCAAATATTTTCAAGACAGTCGGTTAATATTCTAGGGTTGTTTTATTTGTAAGTTATCGAATGTCTTTTACCGTATTGGTAGATTATAAATATTAATACTATTTAGGTTTTGTATATTAATCATTTCCATCCCATTGATTTGTTTACGAATTATTGTGATATTCATACCGACATTATGTTTACAAGTTTCTGGAAACTTCTTAGCAGAAAAACAAAAACATATGATATTATTTCTTTATTATATCGATATGATATTGTTGAGGCACCCTCTCACAAAATACCATGAAACTTTGAACGTAAGTACTTATAAATATGATATACTGAGTATTACTGAGTACGCTACGCTTCTATTTATTACGAGTTCTTTTTATGACTGTTCGCAAAGACTTCAAGTCACTGGTGTCTTAGTTCGTGTATTATTTTTGTATGACTGCAAAGCGCACTTGAAAAGGACGTTTTGGACTTAGTATTTAATATTGGATATTTCTTGGAATGATTTTCTAAATTTATTGAAGATTGTCAAAATAATGTGTAATGTGTAATGTGCCTATAAGTGCCTCTTCTCACACGGACAAGGTTTGAGCATTAATCACCACGTTTGCTCAAGGCGGATTGGCAATTTCGAAATTCCTCACGATGTTTCCCTTCACCATTTATCAGGGGTGTCTAAATAATCATAGAAAGTAAATATAACTCGGAAAAAGTCACATTGGTACTTGCCTGGTTTCGAACCCGCGCGAATGCATGAGAAGCGGGCGCCTTAACCTCCGGGCCACCACAATATCCATATGCGTAATATTGTGACTTTTGTGACGTAACTGCGACACGCACGCTATTCCTAGTACGACCTGTAAGCTAATTAAGTAGCATCTTGTTAAATAGTGTGGTACTAAAATAAATACATGTATGTATGTATGTATGAGAATATGAATAAGAACCCAGTTGTGACTAGAAGAGACCTCAGATCTCAATATGCGTAAGTCAGTCGTTTTTTTTAATAAACTTCGGATATTTCTGTGTTATATCTGCAAGCCATCCTCAGAACGTGGAGTTAATGGCAGTCCTCCTTCCCTAGTACGCTCCTAGTTCAGCAATTTAATTTGTTCTTGATGATAATAATGTCCGCATTTCCTCAAAGAAGTGTGGGAGTCATGCTTTGGAAAGTATGGGAGGGCCCTGCAGCACGAATAGATCGGATCGACAGGAGTGATACTATGCTCTCTACTGCACAGCGTTGTGATTCGCCATGTGAGTGAGATTGACGGAGGCCCAATTCTTCTCATCCCCTAAAACGTCGGCAACGCACTCGTAACCCTTTCGTGGTTGCGGGTGTCCATGGGCGGCGGTGATTGCTTACCATCAGGTAATACGTCTGCTCGTTAGTCGTCCATTATCAAAAAAAGTTAGTAAGAAAATCTTAGTAGCAGTTACCTTGAAGGTTTAAGAAAATATTGCTTGTAAATAATAATTATGATAATGAAGGTTAATAATGGTCATGCCACGATATTAGCATGTTCGAAGTATTGTTGAAGAAATATCATTCAAGGAAAATTATTATAGATCCCTAAAACAATAGGTTGTACATGTCTGCAAGCCATTAATTCCGATCGGATAACTTATTAGCTGACGTCTTATGGAATATATCCGTTTCATCTGAACATATCGCCAAACAATACATCATAGGATCGGCAATATATCTCAGAAACAGTACAGCATCCCAATGTTTCCTCAAACGCGGATAGCATAGCAAACGTTTAGTTCAGACAATTGACCTCAAACTCTGCTTACCCTTCCTACTTCATATTATTACGTCAATAACAAAGTTCTAGATAACTTTTGGGTTTTTTCCGGTAGGTTTCAAGTTGTGAGAGGAGAGAGTGTCGTATTAATACTACCTACCTATTGGTTTTTTAAATTCTTTAGTGTTTTTTTTCGACTCTCGACTAATTTAAGTATGTGCATTTTGAGACACATTATAACTGTTTGACGAGAAACTTGTTTGATTTCTAGCCACACCGGGGGCTCATATTCCTAAACAGTGTTACGCGACACAGGACGCCGCGAACGTCACCCAGCTAACTCTTATGTATGTTAGTTCGATCTCCGTAACTATTCTTTGTATTTTTTAGCTTGAATTAAAAACATGATATCATATATTATATTTTTAGTTTATGAAAAAAATGTTAAAAATGTTTATTCTCTTATAAGGCGCACCAAAGATAGGGTTGACAAAAGATACAAAATTGAAAGTTGAAAGCATATCGTGGAGAGGTCAGAAGTGCACACGTTTGGTAGGTATGACAACTACATAAATACTGTTTTCTCTCCTGCCTTGTTCCTCAAATAACATTCACGCTGTCCCTGGCACGGGTTGGCCCATAAATTTTTGTACCTCCTGTCTCTGTACGATTTATGTTCTTAAAGATACGTGGCCGATGGAAATTGATGTTATTATATTATACATGAATTACTATTCGTATTGATAGTATTGCCTTCAACAAAAATTGCTTGTGTATGGAGAAAAATGTAGTTTTCGTTCCGTTTTTTCGTGTGGCTCAATTTTTTTCACAGTTACAGGTCAGGTAGGGGAAAAAGCCCATTCCAACCCAGGCTTTTGATTTGTGGTTTGAAAAGTTTAAAGGTTGATGCTGCGTATCCGATTTGCTTATCTATTATATTTTTATTTTTATAATATTATAAAAATAAAAATATAATATAATATATAAAAATATAATAATATATTATTTTATATTTTATTATTAATAATCTCCTCCTTTGGGAGATTAAAAATAACAGATATGCATATAATTTCGATACTAATCGCACCCTATCACTTGAAATGTTTTCCATCAGTACTGGAAAGATAAATAAACAAGGATGGAAAAACATCCTTGAACGAATAAGGTCCAACATAATGTATGACTACGAAGTATTCAGCACTCAAGACAGTTTGACAAATCCACATGGCGGAAGTGATGACCAGCTACTTACCACAAATAACACGGTGACTTCAGAGGATCTGAATGAATTAAGTGCGACACAACTAACTTGTAACTTATTTCGTAAGTAATAGTATTAATAATAATTATTTAAATAGTGGTTGTCGAAGTGATCCTGTCTTACCTCATTTAACGAATATCGACACAAACACAAACATAAACTCTGTATATACCATCTACCATCAAAATTTATGTGGACTTAACAATAAGAAAGACGACCTAGAAATTTATTTAAATGACTTAAAAACAAAAGTGAATTGTATTTGTATAAGTGAACACTTCTTAAATGAAATCCAAATATCACAATTACAGATGACTGGCTATAAACTTGGTTCCTACAATACAAGAGTAAACAAAAAAAGAGGTGGTACATTAGTGCTAATAAACGATGACAGACAAATACAGGACATAGAAATTTGTAAAAAGCTCTATAAACAAGATTATTTTGAAGTATGTGGATTTAAAGATTTTGAATTTAATACTAATATTGTCTGTTGCTATAGAACTCCTATGAATAATAATTTTGACAGTTTTCTTGAAAGGCTAGAACAACTATTGAAGCACTTCTTCAAAAAACCGTGTTTGATTTGTGGCGACTTCAATATTAATCTGATGAAGGATGACAAATACCGAAAGTCATTTTTATCATTGCTCACATGCTACAATTTTAGATGCTTGTTTGACACTACAACATTCATGCGTAATGACACAGAGTCATGTATTGACAATATATTGACAAATCTCACAGACACTAATATTAACGATATCCATATTGACCACAACGGATTATCAGATGGACATGCCGGTCTTTTTTGCACAATAAATGTTAAAAAAGTAACAGAAATAACAAAAAGTAAACTTAAGTGTATTAAAAAAAGAATATATAGTCAAAAAAATATGGCCGAATTTAGGAAAAAGCTGGAAAACACAGATTGGAATCTCGGTATAAATACCTTCATACGAAAATTTAATAAAGTACATGATAATTCTTTTAAAAAGAAGCAAATTAAAATAGATCTTAATAAGTCTGGAAAAAGGTATTGGTTAAGCAAAGGGGTTAAAGTATCTAGCAAAGTCAAGCGCATTTTGTGTCTTATTGACAAAACAAGATGTGATAAATCTATTTTAAAATATCGCGAAAACTACATGAGGGTATTTAGAAAAGTAGTAAGATGTGCAAAACAACTGGACACTAGGAAAAAGATTGATCAGGCACCTCAATCTAGTAAAGCTATGTGGAAAATAGTGAATAGTAGGCGTAATTCTAATAAAAAACAAAGCATTGATATTATAATACTCAAACAAGACAATAAGTTATATGACAGCCCTATAGACGTAGCCAACATTTTGTCTGATCAATTTGATAATAAAATAACATTAAAATATTCAGATCATAACTTAGCTAAAATTTACTTAGCTGAAAATACGGCTAGAATAAACGATAACATGATGTTTGATCAAGTAACCCCGGCAGAAATTTTCAAAATAGTTAATAATATGTCCAATAAAAATTCTTATGGCCATGATGAAATACCCATAAGTATCATCAAGGATAACATTGACATATTAGCTGACCCAATAGCTGTCTTTTTAAACAAATGTATTGGGCAATGCGTTTTCCCTGAGCAATATAAAATTGCGCGTATACTACCCATATTTAAAAAAGGTTCAAAATTAGAGCCAAAAAACTATAGACCCATTTCACTGTTACCGGTATTCTCTAAGATATTTGAAAAGGTAATGAAACATAGGCTTGTTAAACACTTAATTAAACATAATATCATTAGCTATGAACAATTTGGGTATCAAAAAAGCATAGGAACCGCTGATGCAATAGACTCACTAGTAGATTATGTGGTTAGCAAACTGAATAACAAAGAAAAAGTGGCAGGACTATTCCTAGATCTCAGCTCTGCCTTTGATACTGTTGAACATAAAATCCTTTTTGACAAACTGGAGCACTATGGGATAAGGGATAATGTTTTAAGGATTTTCAGTTCTTATTTACAGAATAGATCACAGTACGTCGAAATTAAATCAGTTGAAAGAGAACATGAAATAATTAACAAATCTAAACTTGTCAAAGTACAAAAGGGAGTTCCACAAGGCTCAGTCTTGGGACCAATATTTTTTATTATATTTATTAATGACTTAGCAAACTATATGTATAAGATAGTACCAGACATCAAAATGGTTATTTTTGCTGACGACACAAGTGCCGTTATGAATGATACCTCCGTAACAGGCCTAGAAAAGAAAGTGAATCATGCACTGTCTGCTTTTGAACATTGGTTTTCCACTAATAATTTAAAACTCAATGTGGAGAAAACCAAATGTATGCTATTCAAATCAACAGTGAGGAATAAGGATAGTATTACAATAACTTCAGTGGGAAACAATGTGAAAATTGTACAAAACTTGAGATTTTTAGGGGTACAAATTGATTCGCTCTTAAGCTGGAAACAGGAATTGGAAGCAATTACTAACGCTCTCAGCAGTGCATGCTATGCCTTGAGAAGTTTAAGAGACGAACTAACCATTGCTCAGTTAAGAAATGTTTACTTTGCCCTAGTTGAGTCCAAGTTGAGGTATAGTATTAAACTATGGGGGCACAGTTATAAATACAATATGGATGCTGCCTTTGTAATGCAAAAAAGAGCCCTTAGGACTATTCTTTTCATGGACCAGACAGAATCTTGTAGAGAGCATTACGTAAAATTAAAAATTCTACCTGTACCTTGTCTTTATATTTTGGTTCTACTAAGTAGTTTTATAAAAAACCTAGAGAAATACGAGACAAAAGAAGAAAGGGAAATTAGGGTGAAAACGCGCAGGAAAGATCTGCCTAATTATTTGCACCCAAATTTAAATGTTGTCAAACATAGCTCTAAAGTACAATCTGTAAAAATATTCAATAAATTGCCAACAGAACTAAAAATTATTAATAGTCCAAGAATATTCACATTTAGACTAAAATCATTTTTATTGACGAAGTGCTACTATAGTATAGAAGAGTTTTTAAGGGACAAAAATAATGCCACCATGTAACTTGTTTTTTTTTTTAAAATGCTATTTCTTATATGTTATTTTTGTTGTATATGTAATTGTGTTTTATTTTCTAAGTTCTTGACATTTCTTATATTATTATTGACTTGTAACTTATTTTGATAATTATTAGTATTGTATTCCTATATTATTGTAATCCTGTATTCGACAAAATTTTTTTTGTTCAGAAAAATAAATAAATATATAAAAATATATATAATATATTTTTATAATATTATATATTAATAATAATTAATAATAATAATTAATAATATATTCAATATTAAAAATCAACTATCTATAGTGTGTTGTGTACGAGTTCCTATTGTGTAAAACTTTGACTCAAGCAATTTTTCCCCTTTTTTCCCTCTTAAAAAAACATCAAGCATGACATAGTTTATCAAAATAATTTTCTTTTTGAGTTTCGTCATCATCATCAACCTAAAAATTCCCAATACCGAACAAAGGCCTCATCGCAAGGTTTGGGCATTACATCATCACGCTTGCTAGGCAGATTGGAGATTTCAGACTTATAATTAGAATCCAGATTTCCTAAGGATGATTGTGCTTAACCGAAGGTCAGTGTCAGTGGTGTATAAATAAGTATGAAAAGTATGCATGAAACCACCACCATAAATTTGAAATGGATTTAATGATGTTTAAATAAATGATGATAATACCAATTTATAATTCCTTGTCATGGCTTAACATTTTCTTTGTTATAGTTTTTTCGGTCTAGAAAGACTCGAGCAAATAACCCTAATTTAAACGCAAACTTACGAACCAAACAAGACAATGTTTGCTGCAAAATAAAACAATACTGTTTTCCTTCTTCAGAAATAATTAAAGCAAAATATTTATACACAATTTTACATGTAGGACACGCGTTTCCGCAATTTCAATCTCAACGGCACATAATAAAAATATCCATAATATATAATAATAACGAAGATCACTCCATCTGTTTGTACGTGATCAAATTTTCAGCGAACTGATCCTGAAATCGTACATAATAATTCTAGATTCTGTAAGCAAGCTATGCATATAAACAACTTGATTCCGAAGATTATTCTGTAAGGCAGAAGAACATCTAGAATTTTTAAAGTAAAAATGCTTTAGTGAGGTGATTATACATTTTTTCAATATTAAATCTGTTGGTGCATGAAGTCATTAAGTGTGGGTGAGTCACGCTTCGGTATGGAAGAGTCGGCTCAACTGCAGTGGCCGGCAGCGCACTTCTGGTGATGCAGATTTCCATGTGACCGGTCTGAGGTCGTTTACCAATGTATTCCAAAAAAAACATATTATAAGTTATGTCTAAGGGACTTGTAACTCCTCTAATGTCGTGGGTATCCGCTGATCTATCTACTAGTATGTCTCTTATTTCATAAAGGCCTTTTATAAACCCTTTCACACACAAACAAACATTTATATACTAAAACAACTTATTTACCGGATCAAAAATGATCGACTAGAACTTTCCTAACCGTTTCCAACTCCCAAGAGTAATTCAGGTCCGGTCTTGGAGAAACTCTTTAACGGGACGAGCTGAAGTGCTGAACAAACTTGATAGTACTTTAGAATCTTCTAGAAGGCCCTCGGGAATGAAGAAGTAGTTATATGTTAAGGCTAGTCTAGTTTAATACTTGAAACAGTGTTGGAGTGTTTAGCGGGCACCAAATGGGACTGATCAGTTCTAAATTGTCTAAATATATTGTAACTGACCTTGAGATTACATTAATTTGGTGGTTCTTTAGCTAAATATTAGTGTTACGCAGTTCCAACGTACTGGAACAGATTTAATAATGTAACAAAGACTTGATCAAGAAACTGATTGAAAAAAAGTAGACATTCTAGCTCGTTCTTCTCGATAAGAATCAACAATTTGGAAAGGGCTAATAAGTGTCAGAAGAAAATAGTCTAACAAGACACTTTTTAACTTCTCTATTGAATGATTTTGTTTGAGGTATAAAGGTGCTTTTTGTAGTCTACCTAATTGAATTAAAATTAAATGAATTGACTTTGACTTTTGTGTGAAAAGATATTACAATTTTATCACTTAGATCTTCATAGTGCCTAGTGTCAGTTTGCTATACGTTAAGGCAATTGACACGTATGACGTTCGCAGTTTTGATTGGCCTACTCCAAGTTCACCAACCAATCAGAGGGCTGAATGGGCAACATTTTAATAGCGTTAACGTCAAGCAAACTCGCACTAGGCACTGCGAGTAGTTAACTAGTTTTAGTTTCTCATTTCGAGTATAGTGTTTATTGGCAACATAAAGGTTATTAACTGCATTAGTAGTCTGCACTAAGTCTGAAACTATATTTGGATGATGATAATAGGCCACAGCGTGTTTAAAGATAAAGATAGATTTATTTGTCAGAATACAGTACATTAAGGTGTTACAAAGTGTTGTGCAGTGTTTATGGCTTTTCACTCTTCTTCCAGTCCTTAAATCTCCATTACCCTAATCCGCAAAAGGCCGGCATCGCATTCGTTAGTTCTCCGTTGTTGCGGATGTCCATAGAATGCCGATTGCCCACCACTCTGTTTACCCTTACAGACATTAAAAGGCTATGCATAAAATAGAAGATAAAACCTTAATTTAAAAAAAAAATGTCTAATGAGAATTAATTGGTTAAATATTCTAGGTGTGAAAGTTAAAAACTATTAACTATTAACCAGAAAATTTTCTGGAAAACTATTTACCAAATAAATTTTAACATCTCGTTTAAAATTTTACTGTTTCCATGGTTATTTTTAACTTAACCTCTACCGACAGTAGCCGGTGACATAAAATCGCCACAGACCGCCGCTAAACTATTAGGGTCGTCACAATTAATTTATAATGACCACACGCGACACCACTCTGACCGTACAACCCTAAATTCGTATATTTACATGTCAAATGAAACTTACTTGAATTTGGACTCTGTTTCATGAGTTATGTGGTTGGGAATTTAATCGAGTTACCTCACGGATTATTTGATGTAGACTTTATTCTGTGTTGTTGATGTTTTTTTCATTGGCTCTTTTAAGTGTATTCTTGAGTTTGCTGGGTATATATCGTCGAACTTGGAATTTGAAAGAGTGGAGAAGTGTGTGTACAACTATAATCCCTCAAAGAGT
This sequence comes from Spodoptera exigua, assembly GCA_902829305.4. Lineage (NCBI taxonomy): Eukaryota > Metazoa > Arthropoda > Insecta > Lepidoptera > Noctuidae > Spodoptera > Spodoptera exigua. The sequence goes on along the minus strand of LR824607.2, from coordinate 14,770,468 downwards.
ATCACCAGTGATTGTGGTAGAAATGTTAACATGTAATAATTGATAAACCCATAAATATCAGGCAAAAATATTGACTGCACCGTTGGCATACTGGCTAGAAAACCCACTGCTGAGCACAATTTTTTGTGTGATCAACAAATTATTGTTCAGACCCGAAGACACAATGAGGTGTATTGTGTATGTGAAATTAGAGGTAATGATAGAAAAAATGTGGAACTTTTCAAACGTGGTAAGTAATTGGAGACATTATAGAAGAACAATAAGAGCGCGAATTACGGCGTTCAAATGGGGTTTGATCAACAAAACATCCTCTTTAGCAGTTTAGACAAAGATAATATTCATATAAATATTTATCATTATTTCTTTTCTGACGTAAAGATTCAAATAATTGAAAAGGGGTAGAGCCATACTGATATACTGTATAAGTAGGGTTCTGTAGGCTAAGAATTACAGGGGTCAGACAGGTGCGGTACAAAATATTATCAAAACTGTTTTTATGTTATTTACCCTCTATAGGTATAGAGGAACCCATTTCAAAGATTATGTTTAATGTTTTCTTTTCTGGTCTTTGAGATTTTGTAGGTGAAGTTATTGTGTGTTCTATTGTAAAGGGCTAAAGGTTTATTTTTATATTAGTATTTTTGGTCCTATTATTTCTAAAGATTTACCTACCTATAATATTGTTTTATAGTTTATTTATGAAGGATGCGGATAGCCCGATGGTCAGCACCGCCCAAAACCAAGTACCATTGTACTTTTCATGGCGGTGCGGCGTTTGGGAATTTTGTAGGATTTTTTGGGATTTGAGGTTTGTTTGGCGAAAGGGGGAAAAAGACTTAGGCCTCTCGTTACCTTACTTCGTACGTAAAAAAAAAAACGTAAGCGTTATTTCGCAGTCGTATTTTGTGACGCCGTGGTTTCACTTCGATCGAGTCACCCCACATAACTTACCCGTAAGTTAAGTAAGTTTACGTAATCAAGGAAGATTCACCAGTACCTCAAAAATGCCTAGGCTCTGAGCAGAAGAAGAAAGAAGAAGAATTTTAGTCAGTCTGACAATCCCCCTCGCTCCATCCAGGGTAGAAGATGCCATTAGTTTTTTTAATCAATAAAAGAGTGTCTATTCTGTAATCGCCAAGTTCAATATCAAGAATGTTATCGTTATCGTGATAATGATTATCTATATGCAGAATTTCGCATTGAGGAAAACACCGAAAAAAAATTGCTGCATTATACACAACATACAGGGTGTAAAAAGACACCTAACGAAGCCGAAAGCCACGTATTCTACCCATTATTTGGATCATTTTTTTCTTTAAGACCATAGCTGGGACTCTACGGGTTCTCGAGATATTGAAGGTCAAAGATGCATTTTAATTTTTTTTTTGCGCAATCGAATTCTAAGTATTATTACAAAACTTTTTCCAAACAAACATTACCTGAATTTTCCATTTTTCTACATAAATTACGCATTTGAAGTTATGTACGTAATAAATAAATGAACACCCGCACAAAAAACATCGTGCATCTCAATAGGATTTTTATTTTACAGAATTGATTTGTTTTTGCGAAGTAAAACGTCGACCTACGTACTTATCAAAGCGTTTTCATGCTTAGCTGTGAACCTACGCACACAATGACACGAAGCCCGTTTGCTTTACATTGCGCGCAATAAAATTATTATTTTTTTGATACCTAAAAATAAAAGTCGTTTCCCAGTGTTAATTTTTGCGTAAAGCTACTTAGTTAGAACTGCAGTATGCGTAGTTAACGGCTTCGTTAAGTGTCTTTTTACACCCTGTATTTTTTTTTTCTTACAGGTACAAAACCATCTCCTTTAATTAAAATAAACCTTTAAATGTAGCAAAGAAAAAAAAACTTCATTATTACAAAAATATTCTAGAAAAGCTAGACAAGATTAGAGTTAAAATATGCAGCTAGATTTAAAACGCAGTTTTAAGTAAAACTGCAGCATCCTAGAAAGTTTTTATTGAGAAAATACCTAATCTTGCTCAATACAGATTTCTTTGTGTAATCCTGTAATAAACTTGATTCTTCTTTTATTTAAATTACCCCAGTTTATATTGGTACTTAAAGCTAATAGCCTTTATTCTACAAAAGATTCATAAAAATAAACTAAATGCATGTAAAGCGAGGCGGTATAGTGGAATCTGAAAGCCTAGAGCTGTCAGATTTCACAAAACTGAGATCACTCTCCGCAAATGATACCTACAAGTATTTGGGTATGTCGGAAGGATTGGGTATTAATGGGCCGCACATGAAACAATCCTTACAGGAGCGCTTCTTTGGCCGCCTGAATAAGGTACTGAAAAGTTCGTTATCAGGCGGCAACAAGGTGCGAGCCTTTAACGGTTGGGTCATGCCGGTCCTGATGTATTCTTTTGGCATACTCAAATGGACTCAGACTGAACTTGACACCCTGGATAGACGAGTCCGGACGCTGCTGACTGCAAATCGAATGCATCACCCTCGTTCATCAGTCATGAGGTTGTACATCCCGCGGAAGCGTGGGGGTCGAGGCTTTCTAAACGCTAAGACCCTTCACAACCGTGAGGTGTGCAATCTCAGAGAACATTTCCTGAAAGTGGACGAGGATATGCATCGAGAAGTAGTCACAGTGGACAAGGGATTCACACCACTATCCTTGGCTAAAGAGAGCTGGTGCAAACCCGTAGTACTGAGCGTCAATGACCGCAAGACGGTATGGAGTAGCAAGGAGCTTCACGGACGCTTTTTCCGGGCTCTCCACGGGCCCGATGTAGATTTCCTAGCGTCCGTAGCTTGGCTACGATTCAGTAACCTCTTCGGAGAAACTGAAGGATTTGTATGTGCAATTATGGACGAAGTTATCCTCACGAATAACTACCGGAAATATATTATGAAGGATGGGACGGTTGACATATGTCGGGCATGTCATAGCCCCGGTGAATCCATCAGACATATTATTTCCGGCTGTGGTCGTTTGGCTAATGGCGAATACTTGCACAAACATAATCAGGTGGCCAAGATTATTCATCAGCAACTTGCTTTGAAATACCGGCTTGTTGAGTCTGAGGTTCCGTACTACAAGTATGTGCCCGACCCAGTTCTCGAAAAAGACCATATCACATTGTACTGGGATCGGTCTATCATCACAGACAGGACTATTGTAGCCAATAAGCCTGACATAGTGTTGGTAGACCGTCTAGCGCGTCGCACGACGATAATCGATGTTGCCATTCCTCATGACGAGAACCTCGTGAAAGCTGAGAAAGATAAACAATTGAAATATCTTGACTTAGCTCACGAGGTTGTTGACATGTGGAGTGTGGACTCGGCTATCGTTGTGCCGATAGTTGTGTCGGCAAATGGGTTAGTCCCCAAAAGCCTCGACAACCACCTTAAGAGGCTGACGTTAGGCGGATGGATCAAGGGCCTCATACAGAAGGCAGTCCTCCTTGAAACGGCACGTATTGTGAGGAGGTTCCTGTCTTTGGAGCCCTAACTGCCGGTAGCTTGGACCTTGCTCCCGCTGCCGGCTGGCACCTACTTTTATATTTTTAAATATTATTTTATTTTATTTTATAGTAATATTTAAAAATGTAATTTTAGAGTAATTTTATTAAATATATGGAACTAAAAGTGTTTCTTTAAGAGTTTGTTTAAGAGCAATTATAGAAATAAAATAACTGTTATTATAGTGTATTGTAATATAGTGTCGTAGACTCTTACTTCGGAACGATTTTTTAAAAATATTAATTTAATTTTATAATATAAGTTAATTTTATTATTTTTACTGTGCCCGACAGGGTCCATAATGATCTTAATAACTATACACATAACACCTAATGTAACATTATAGATTGCAGCAAACAATTGGAATTCGAATAGGTCAGCCCCGGAGTATTACCACAACCTTACAACCTTACAGAAAACCAACGTTAAACAACCACGGCGTTGTGTTTCGCAGTATGAGTGAGGTAAGCGGACGCTTGGTTCCCTCTGCCTATCCCTCCACAATCCCCAGATCCCCAAAAGGATCGCAACGCACTTGCAATTCCTCTGGTTTAACATGTATCCATGGGCGCCAATTGCTTACCATGAGGTAATCCGCATGCCCATTTGCTACCATATCATACTATATAAAAAAGATAAAAACTAGTAGGGAGTTGAAACTTTGAAAAATTTTATGGGTTCAACGAACTCATGTTTAACTAGATATAAAAATTTTTAGTATCAAAATTTTCGTCTTTTAGGTGATAAACATTTGATGTTATGCTAACGTTTATATACTTTGCTGTTTCAATTGGAATTTCTTTTCAAACATTTTATAACTTTTCTGACTTTTAACTAGCTAGGTTTTTTATTGTTTTCAGCAGTTTTATTTTTAGCTTTTCGTATAATTCCCAGTAGTTAGAATGGTTTCCGATGTGTTCCAATTTTCTTGCCCTATGATAAAGTCTATGTAGTTCACGAGAGTTATAACACATTGGTGGATGTATACACTAAATAATTTAAGATGTTCACTTATTCAGTAATAAAATAATTAACAGACTGATGACTTCACAAATCCTACATTAAACAAGTGAAGATTGCGCTCAATTTATCATTCATGGAAATTTCTATCATACAAATACTGGGCAGTCAGGCATAATCGCCTCGTCTTGGATTCTGCTTTTCCGATTGTAGACATTCTTACTACCTGTTCATCCATGTCGTGGTGGCCCGGAGGCTAAAGCGCCTGCTTCTCGTGCATGAAGGTGCGGGATCCCAACCTGGCAAGTACCAATGTGAATTTTTCCGAGTTTAAAGTACATATACTTTCTATAATTATTTAGACACCACTCACATACGGTGAAGAAAAACATCGTGAGGAAACATGGACTTATAATTTTTAATCATAATGTTTGAAATCGCCAATCCGCCTTGAGCAAACGTGCTGAGAAGAGGCCTTTGCTCAGCAGTGGGCCCTTACAGGCTTATGATGATGCATACTATCCGTTCCCTAAAGAAGATTGTAAAGCGTCACGTTGTTATATAACCTACGAAGGGCATGTTACACCAGCTTCATAATTATCTCATATCTTTGACATAGCAACTATCTAAATATTGTAAAATAGACTTTAAGATAGATAACTCAAAAGCACTTTTGAGTTATACCATTAAATTACTTCTAAAGTTGAATTGTCGTACCAAATTCATATTTGGAATGCTGGTGACGAAAGCCACTGGCATACAGCCAGTAAAATTTACGTTAGAGGCAGTAAATATAACAAATTTTACTACCTCCTAACAATTCTATTTTAGTTGAAAACCTTAAAAATATATTTTACATTTTTATATTATTCAAAGTCGTCAAAGTTTATGTTAACTTTATTTGAGTGCATTTAAAAATATAGTGTAGCTATATTTTATTTCTAGATATAAATTTTGTTAGGTACTTATGAATATTTTGTTGGAAAATATTACAAATATGTTTCTTAATTTTTCTTATTTGCTAGCTGTGGAACAGTTACAGGCTGAAGATGTTGATTTTTTTTTATGTCAAAGTCGGCAAATGAGCAGTATGTTTACCTGATGGTAAGCAATCAGCTCAGCCCATGAATACTCGGAGTACCAAAGAAGTTACTATATGTGCGTTGCCGAACTCTTGTGGGTTATTAGGGGTTAAGCCTCTATATTTAGGATAGGGGATTTGATAATTGATGATGGGGGAGGAGGGAAGAATTGGGCCTCCGGTATCTCTAACACGACGTATCACAACGTAAGCTTCACGCTGGTGTTCTCTGAGGCCGTGGTATCACTTTGCTCGAGCCGAAGCATGGCTCTCCCACACTTGGCTGATGATGTTGTTGTTGAGGACAATGGATAGAAAATTTTATTTGAATCTTTGTTGAATTAGTTAGTTGAGCTTTCTACATTTTTCTTAATGAGCAGTTTAAGGGGAACTGTAGAACTTTAAAAGAACGATCTTTCATTAAAATTTCAAATATTAGTGTCTAAGTTTTCTATAGTGTAAACTGTACTTTCTTATCTTCACTTCTTGCAATGTATCTCACACAGTACCCTGATGGGAAAATAAAGCTAATTTTAAAGTTAAATAAATAATGATTAAAACTCTCTTGGGCGTTGTTTCTTGAACGAAATCTAGAAGTTAACGAAGTGTTGTTTGTAAGATTAATAATAGTTTTCTTATGTACTGGCTACACAATCGCGTTTTCACCCGCTGCGCAACTCCTGTTAGTGTGATTGCGACAATTTGAAGTAAGTACGTACTTTTTCGATAAATAGACTATCCTACACAAAACTTATTTGATTCGAACCAGTGATTTCAGTGATAAATCAAAGTCTTAAGCTTTGTAATATCATCATGGTTAAATATTACCTACAAGAATAATTAACGTACATTAATCCAGTATCTGGAAAAAAAGAAAAAATCAATTACACATTTTATTATGAAACATCTACGTTTACCGTAATTGTCTGAGTTCAATAACCGGAGTCTAAACCTTCCCCTTTCAAAAGGTCAAACTTGTACCTGGTTTAGGTATTATTGACGACAGTGGCCAGTTAGCATCCGGTGATCCATGTGTGTCGGAGACGGTCAATAGAACGGATTGTAAACGAAGCGCGGCACCTAGATGGCAGCACAGTCGTAATGACGTTGATGCCTAACTTCGTGCTAAAACAGAGTCCAGCTGATGGGGCGCTGCGACGATCGCTCTCTTGCTATCCAGCCGTCGTCGAGTTCAGTACCTCTTAGCTAGGAACTGTTATTTGTTTTGTTATGTCTTAATTAATGGGATTTGTTGTAATTTAATTTAAACTTGTTTGATTAAGAAGTCTACACCTTTACAGTCTCTTTTGCTCGATCACCCTAGTAAGCCTATATTATGCCTGACGATAGCCCTCGTCTGGCAGACGTTCTAAGATGTGATCTTAAAAAAAAAATGTTTTAACTACACCTATTGTTGTGTAGTGCGAAGGTTATACCCTAATCTATTTTACTAGCAGACCAAAGCAGATGTTAAGAGCCGTTCCAAACACAATATCTTAAGGTAATTGCGTTAGAGTTCAATTTGCGACCTTTTCTGTCGCCGGGGAAATCTTTGGGAGTCGTATAGAAATCATTTGTATGACGTTGCCATCGAAGTTACAAAACCTGAGTTTTATGTCAGACCTTCGACAGTTTTCGGGACACTTTATGTGTGACCCTATGTGGTAATTTTGTTTATGTTGCCATTTGTAGTGGAGTTTCGTGGAAACTCATTTCGGATAGTACTATTTATTCTCTCTCTAGTCTGATGGTTTATACTATTTGCAAGTAATGCTAAATTGTGAATAAGTGCAGTTCTTCTGTAACCTAGTAAGTTTATTGTAAGATATACATTTATGTGAAAATTTACCTTACCCACACTTCAATAGTGTATAGGTCTGGTGCTCGCTCCTGAGCAAAGGCCTCTTCTCCGTGTGAGCAGGTTTGAGCATTACCTAATCACCACGCTTGCTCAGCTCATGGCGACTTGGCGATTTCAAAACTTAAAATTAGAAATTTAATCTGATTTTACAGCTGTACATTTTATTTGATCGGCGATTTCATCAACGTACATTATTTATTTATTTATTTATTCTTTATATAAAAATGCATATCGGAGGACTTAATGCTAGAAGCATTTTCTGCCAGTCAACCTTTTGGTAGTGCAGACATGTGTGGTAGGTGATATGCAGCAATTTAGGAAGTTATGGGAAAATCAAAGTTACATTCATAAAGATAATATAAATATTATGTAGTTCCACATCTAAATATCAAAAGCTCGTAAATACAGGCTCAAATTGTATCCAATTAACCTGAATGTCTAGGCAAAGTTTGTATGAAAGCCTGGCCTGCTGGATGATCCTCGGAGTTCGAATTAACTTCCAAGTTTAAGCAAACTAAGTTAACTGAACTGTAACTGAACCAACGGTTATTTGATAAAGTACAAAGTAATTAGGAACCTATACAACAAGATACATTGAATTATGAGATAATATTATTATGTTATTTTTGTTAAGGTTCATAATAGGGTGAAAAATGGTTTATTTGTAAATTGTTGTTGTTATCCAAAGCACAAACACGACAAGCTAAGGTACAAGGTGCATTTGAAATCAGTAGGAGTCCGTATCTCTTTCTCGCTCCACCCTGGGATGGAGAAGTAAACTGATAAAAAATGAACAATAAACTGATTGCATGTTGTACATCTATTTATTTTTATATACATTATATTTACTTTTTGCCTTTTAGTCAAAAAGTTTTCAAGTTATAAATAAATTAAAAACGCAACAAAGTAACGAGTGCGTTGACGACCTTTAAGGGATTAGGGTTTTGGAGATTTAGGGATTGGGAGGGATCGGGGGAGGGGAGGAATTGGGCCTCCGGTAACCTCACTTACACGGCGAAACACAGCGCTGTGGTTGTTTCACGTCGGTATTCTGTGAGGCCGTGGTATCACTCAGGTCGAGCCGACCCATTCGTGCCGAAGCTTGGCTCTCCCACACTTGTTTATGATAAAATGTTGTATGGCGAGTTAATAAAGGCTTTTATCGTTTTATTATATTAATTCAAATACCATTAACTATAAAGATGTCATCTGGAACACATTCATTTCAGCTAAACAAAGAAATCTTCTACTGGAAAAAGCCTTACAAAACCAGTCAGACTTTGATTGTAATATTTTGTGCAAACTCAATGAAATATTCGCTGAAATAGGAATGGTCCAATTTTCGCTAACAAAGGGTATGTAAGTCAACGCGTTAGTTGTTACAAATGGATTTATTTTAATAGATAGAGTCCATAATCCGTGGCGTTCTGCCAGGTTATTGATTGAAGAACGCCGCTTCGTTGCCCAAAAACTTATATTTTCGATTTTTGATACAAAAATGTATGTTGCAATGCCAAAAATGTGGTTTTTGTATTGAAAACAAGCGTATGTTGAAGTGTTGTGTTGTTTTCTAATAGAATTGAATTGGATTTGTATGTTTGGCTGTCGTTTTCATATAGTGGAGAGGTGTTTTTATTTGTTTCAATCGTATTGTTGAGATGGTCTAGTTGTAATGACTGCTAAGGGTTAGGTTTCGGGTTAATTCAAATAATATGAAAACAATAGATATTTAGTATATGAATTTACTTGTGTTCTAAACAGTTAAATTGCATGTAGGTTTTTGTGTTAAGTTTCTATACTTAAGAGCTAAAAGTAATAAATAAGTGCCACTGATAATTTCTCGTCCTATAATGGGTGTTATCTTGTTCACTAAGCTGCGGCCGTTGCTTTTGGAATTTTATTTGCATGATTTATTTTGAAAATCATTCTGTAAAGGAAAAAGAACGGATATAGAAATAAATCATATTGTAAACGTAACTTAATAACATAACCTTTTTTGAAAAAGATACTTTTATATTTTATTTTAGGATATTGTATATATTATATACTACTCGACCGTTACTGCTTTGCACAGGGGTGCAAGTACGACCTATGAAAGAGTAACTGCTTACCAATTTTCCCGTATTATAAAAAATATATTATAAATCCTTACTTGGTCCAGGCATTGCTTATGCATTTACCAACACATTTTAAAATGTCTTGATCTAATAAGTATTAGACTATGATAATTATGTAACTCAATACATATGTTATGAAGAAAAATAAATACATAAAAACTCGTTCGGTTAATACTTTACTACAGATTAGAGACCATGAGAAAGAGTCACCGGGTAAAATCAACATTACCTTTCAATAAGCATGATGATGGTAGCGAGGATGTATCCTCCAGCAAGGAGTATGAACGCTGGTGCTGCTCCTCCTAACGCGAGGGCTCGAGGGGAACTGCCTTCGCACTTTACCTCGAATGATAACCTCCTGATCTGAATGCAGGAAACTATGCCTTGCTCCGAAAGACGCATAAGACTGGAATGATGAAAATATAAGTGATATGTTTGGTTAAGCACTAGAAACGTAGAAAATGCTTGATGCAAGACAAATATAATGCACAAATTGATATAAATTATATGAACAAACACCAATTTGGAGAATCTTTACCACCTCCGCTGTTGTTAGACAATGCCTTATAACATCAAGTCCGCCGTACTCCAATCAATTTTAAAGAATAATATAGTACAACTGTTGATATAATAATTTTGGTCAATTGGTAAAAAAACAAATCCTTGTATCATAGTGGGAGAACCATGCTGCAGCATGAATGGGTTGGCTCAATCGGAGTGATGACAAGGCCTCAGATAAAACCGGCGAGAAACAACCACGTGTCTGTCGCCGTGTGAGTGAGGTTACCCGAGGCCTAATCCTTGTGGCCCTCCCCCAATCCTTCCCCAATCCCTAAATCTCGAGATGCCGGCAACGCAATTGTAACTCCTTCGGTGTTGTGAGTGTCTATGGGTGGCGCCGATTGCTTATTATTAGGTAATCCGTAAATTAGTTTGCCGTCCTATCACTTAAAAAGAATATGATGAAAAACATTATTACCTCCAAGTCATGAACTCCTTGTAAGGACTATGCTTCTGCAGACATGGGTACAACACCGTTTTCTCCATGGACTTGAGAGATCCTAGCTCACAGAGATCGCTTTGTGTAAATGTTCTGGATATCAGCGCGTTGGCGCTGTTCACTTCTGTGTGGTAAGCGTAGCCTGCAGAAGAAGTAAGAAATTATGTAGATTAATTCTAGGAAGAACAAAAATGCGAATAATGAAAGGTATTGATCCACTAGTTTTTGCGAAAATTAGCACTGTGATTTTTTTTTTAATACCCAAATTTCGTATTTCTATGCGAATAAACCCAATCTGTCTATGTGACGTGAGTTATTTATGACGTCAAGCAATAATTGACATTCAACAATTTCAATTGTTATGCAATGACATGCAATTAGAAATTATCCAGTGAAACCATTGAATGGCAGTCGCCACGCTATAGTTTCAATGTTCATTGATTGACAATCATGTTCATTGATTGTTCCTAGTTTCAAAATCTGTGCATTCTGGCGTATAATGCTCTGTTTATTTTTTTTTAATGTTAGCCTACTCTAGGATTTTCTCCTGTGCCGTGGGTGCGTATACAAACACCTAATTTCACATTCACTAGACACCCAGACCTGAAACGACAATATGTAAATCACACAAAGTGTTTTTCCGTGCGGGAATCGAACCCGCGACACGTTGCACGCCAGCCAGTTGCCCAGCCACCGCACCAACCGTGCAGTCAGAATTGATTGATTGAGTGATTAGATAAAAGGTGTTCCAACAATGATAAAGTTAAGGTGCATCGGTTAGAAAAAGCTAAACCTCGTTACCAGAAACTATTTGTCTTTGAAAAACTATTTATGAGAAAATAATAAGTCTTTGTCAAAACACTTGTTTATTTAATTAAATGGGCAATAACGTGGCTTACCCCATGGTAAGCAATGGACGCCGACCATGGAAGCGCTTAACACCAGAGGCGTTGCAAGCACTTTGCCAGCCTTTAGGAGATTAGAGAATTAAATTCTGGGGCTAATGGAATCGGAATTTTAGACCTCTACTAACTTCACTCACACTGTTAAGTATTAAAAATACACATAGAAACATTATGTTACTGTTATTTCTTACTTTATGACTCAAAACATAAAACTGATTTTTGCAACAAGTTCGCCAAAAAGAAAATGACGTGCTAGCATATTCATATTACCCTAAAACGTCCTTACGAAAGTCGCAGGTGCAAATCCCGCAACTTTTTCCATACAGGACCTTCGTACAAATCTAATACCATAGAAAAACGATCCCGGTCGTAGTAAATTACAGCAATTTATAACGGAACTCCAATTTCGGAAACGTGTGTATAAAAACGGTGCCCAGGAACGAGTTGTGTGGGCATCGATCCTGCTACCCTTATGAAGCTCACGACGCAAGTATTTCACTCGATATTGTTTTCACTAATACTTTTAGGAAGTATATTGTGACCATTTTTTGTTCGTTTGAGACCTATTTTTGACATAGGCCGGTTTAGGCTTATAGTATTAGTGATCTCATTATATTAACTCTACGATTGTCTGTAGCAAGAATAAATGTTTTGATAGAGAGAGATTAATAAAATGGAAAACATAGCTCTTAAAACTAAGCCTTTTTATCTTACGTAAATACACATATATGTTAATTATTATGTTTTCGGCTTACTCGTGTAATAATTTGACGAGATACTCGGCTAGAGGCCCATATTCGCCCATGCCCATATAGATATCGCTAGAGTAGCAGCGCGACAGTTGCCGCGTCCGTGTCGCGGAATGCTTCTCATGAATATGGGCCTCTAGCATGGCTTGAAACTAGTCGAGTATCTCGTCAAATTATTACGTGATAAAGCCGAAAACATAATAATTAATTTTGAATGTCTCACGAAAGTTATAATAAAAACACATGTATGTTTTTCACATTCATTTAAATTTGTCTCAGTTTAGCATTTTTTCCCGTATGCGTAACAAATAAAATTACCTAATTTCATTTTTTATGTGATAGGTCGGCGAACCAGCATATGGATTACCTGATCGTAAGCAATCAGCGCCGCCCATGGATACCCACAACGGCGGAGGAGTTACGAGTGCGTTGCCGATCTTTGGGGCTTAGGGATTTTGAGATTTTGGGATCGGGGAGGGATTGAGGGATTCATATATATCACATCACATCCAAACCCAGAACAATTATTTGTGGAACATACAAAAATTATTATATCATACTAGCGGCTCGCCCCTGCTTCACACGGAAAAATTCATCTGTTTTCAAATTTTTTCTGTAATAAGAACCTTCTCTTGACTTTAACAAATAACAAAAAAAAAAAAATAGTAAAATTGGTCCAGGCTTTGTTAAGGTATGCGCTAATTTACATTTTAAAAAAATATAAAATATTTTTATTCTCTGGCATCGAGGCCCATAGTATTAAATAGGTAACATCAATATGAATAAGAAATAGACAATTAGAAAAAAATACAATTTAATCCGGGTTAAAATTATAAATTTACATTACACAACTACTAATAAATAAATAAAACTTGAATTATAAAATGAAAAATTTAAATCCAAATTCATTACCGAATTAACATGTCTTTTTTTCATTAAAGTTGATATATTTTTGCGGTCCATTTTTACATCACCACCCTATAAGTGCCCACTGCTGAGCAAAGGCCTCTTCTCACACGGAGAAGGCTTCTAATTAAAAGGCATTAGTCACCACGCTTGCTTAATGTGGGATGGCGATTTCAAACTAATGATTAGAAATTTTAAGTCCAGGTTTGTTTCTTGGAGTTTCTTGCTCGTTCTTCTCCATTCGAAACTACAATTTGGAACGAGCACCTAGCTTCACTGACGAACAGACTGACAGACTACTATTCTATTTTGACGTTTCAAAAGTACCTATTTATGGTTTAGTTGGAATAAATGATTTTGATTTGATTTGATTTGATTTGACAAACTTACAAATTTTACCTCTTCGTAATATTAGTATAGATAATACACAATGAAACGCAATAAAATATTGAGTATTATTTTCTTGCTCTTTCTAACTCCAAATTATTGCCGCCTTTAAAGCAATGTAAAATAAAAACAAATGACACACCAATGACGTCACGCCCAAAATGACAAGGCTGAAAGTATATCGTGTTCTCTTTCTAAATCCAAATTATTGCCGCCTTTATAGCAATTCAAATTAAAAACAAATGACACGCCAATGACGTCACGCCCAATATGACAAGGATAGAAGTATAGCATGTTCTCTTTCTAAATCCAAATTATTGCCGCCTTTAAAGCAATGTAAAATAAAAACAAATGACACGGCAATGACGTCACGCCCAAAATGACAAGGCTGAAAGTATATCGTGTTCTCTTTCTAAATCCATATTATTGCCGCCTTTAGAGCAATTCAAATTAAAAACAAATGACACGCCAATGACGTCACGCCCAGTATGACAAGGATAGAAGTATAGCATGTTCTCTTTCTAAATCCAAATTATTGCCGCCTTTAAAACAATGTAAAATAGAAACAAATGACACGTCAATGACGTCACGCCCAATATGACAAGGATATAAGTATATCATGTTCTCTTTCTAAATCCAAATTATTGCCGCCTTTAAAGAAATGTAAAATAAAAACAAAAGACACGCCAATGGCGTCACACCCAAAATGACAAGGACGGAAGTATATCATGTTCTCTTTCTAAATTCAAATTATTGCCGCCTTTAGAACAATGAAAAATATTTAAAAATAAATGAATGAATAAGAAAAATTCAAAATGACCAAAACAGAAATGTTATAGGTAGTGTTCTTTTTTTAAAATGCAATATCACTATGCGCTTACCTCCCGAATTAATAAGTTTATAAGTTTTGTAGTACCTAGGTATTCGTTATAATAGAAAAGGGTTTGTTTAACAGAAAAAAAATACACATCCAGTTTAAACATCGAATGCAGTATCTGGCGGCTCCAGTCCAGAGCAGGAGTCTGACACTGGGACTGAGACAACTGGGCGATGCTGGCGTAGGCTGATGACTGTGTATATCATGCCATGTCATATAGTATAAAATGGCGTGTGTAATTTTGTAACTCACTCCTTTTACTTATGAAAAAGGTTTATTCAACTGACTAGCTTCTACCAGTTGCTTTGAACACGGTGCTAGATTAAAACGTAGCCTATGATTGATCTATCTCTGTATCAAATTTAATTCAGAACCATGGCGTTGTATCTTTTATGTAGTAAACGGTTTATCTCGTGGTAAGCAATCGACGCCACCCATGGGCAACAATAAAGGAGTTGTAAGTTGCCAACCTTTTGGGAATTTAGGTATTGGATAGGGATGGGTGGAGAGGAAGAATTATGTTTTTTTTTATGTAATTGGTCGGCAAACGAGCAGATGGATTACCTGATGGTAAGCAATCAGCGCCGCCCATGGACACCCGCAACGGAAGAGTTACGAGTGCGTTGCCGAACTTTTAGGGATTAGGGATTTGGAGATTTAGGGATTGAGGAGGGATTGGGGGCGGGGAAGGATTGGGCCTCCGGCAACCTCACTCACTTGGCGAAATAAAACGATCTGTTTGTTTCACGCCAGTTTTATGTGAGGCTATGGTATCTCTCTGATCGCGTAAGTTTCAATAAAAAACAATCCATCTATCCATCCATACTTAAGAACTTAGGCGTTCATAATATAAGTATGATGTATCTCACCTCCGTCCTGCACCATCTTGATCCCTTGCACCAAAGGCACCAGTAACGGAGAACCCTTTTTCTTGTTAAAAACCTTTTTCTTTCGTAGCTCGTCTTCTATGGCGGCGTTCTTTCCATTATAGTAGTAAGAAGGATTCTAGAAGTAGAGATAATAAAGATGACGACAAAGTATGTCCGTTGGTTAAATAGTTGAAATTTTTTTGGCAATTTTTTTTTATTTTGTAGTATTATCTTACATTATCAACCTTGTGGTCACTGCTGAACAAATGCCTTATCTCATACGGGGAAGGTTAGGGCATTATTCACCATGCTTGCGAAAGGCGAATTGTTGATTTCAAATTTATAATTAGAAAGTATAAATCCTAATTTCCTAGGAATGTTTTACTAGATGGTTAACGGTTAGCGGTGACCTTAAACACGTACAAAGTTTATATAGACTCCAGAAAAAGTCAAATTTGGAATTTGTCAAGTTTAGAACTCATGCATGAGAAACCTTAATCTCTGGGCTACCACGACCTTGATTTATTTATTTGGACAATCAGTAGTTGTTACATTAATACTTAACTTAATATTATTTTAAAATAGTACATAAATGCATAGCAAATAGTAAAAAATACAATAGTACACAAATTTCGTCATGTAAGAAAACAATACTTAAAAAACTAATTAAATTTTAGGAGTAGTAGATACGCTACAAGGTAATTTCAAATCAATATACGGTCGAATATAATTGATTTTGTATTTAAAGAATACATACATGTCTTATGTTTTAAATTAATCTAAAAGAAGCTGTATTTAACCAAAATGAGGGGTCATTTAATAATACTTAAGAAACGGTAATTTAACATCCTATTTTCATTATATTTAATAAGTTTATATAGTATTAGACAATCTTCAAAGATTTGTGTGTATCCCTATTATTTTTAAAACATAAAATTTTATCTGGAGATACAGATAAGGGTAATGTCTTAAACTGATTAATCACCTGTAACCAAGACCTTGTATATCCAATATCCTCGTAGATCAGTTCTAACGGACTCTCCAGGAGTTCCTTCAAGGAGTTGATGGAAGGTGGTGGACCGTTCAGCAACCAGCTTACCACGGAGCTGGTGTAGTAGTTGTATATGAGCACGCAGGAAAGACCAGTCACAAGAATTGTGACTTTACGAGCTGAAAGCAGAAAATCGAAAGAGTTGTTAAGGAAAACAGGAATTAAGGATCACTTGATGGTAAGCAATCAGTGCCACTTATGGTTCAGTGTTTCATCCCTAACACTAAAGTTACAAGTGCGATGCTGGCATTTGTAGATTACTTGGGGTTATGGGGATTGGGGGTAAAATAATTGGGCCTTTGTCAACCTGACTCAAATGGCGAAACACAAAGTAACGTTAAATTAATTGAAAATAACGCCTTAGTCTCATGAATCAACTGAGAATAGATCTACTAGTTTTAAGTCACAACTACTCTAGTATTCATAGCAGTGAGCGAGTCGCGATGACGTTGCGCAGTCAACAAAGCAATACGGTTTAATGACGGTACTCCGCGAGTCTTCTTTGGTGATGGTCACAGTCGATGATATAAGTTTTGTCACTTGGAAGTAAACGCCTTTCGAACAATAGTATAGAAGTAAACTATTGTTCGAAATAAAAAACAATATGAAATAACCTATCGTATTCTCAGTTTGGTAAGATTAAGACAAGAATTATCTCCAATCTCTTACAGTTTGACGACCTCAACATTTTCACGAAATCGCATCAACTATAGAAGTTTCGAGAAAATCAATCAAACTACAAAAAGTAGGGTGTGGTTTAGCGCTAATTTCAAAACCTGACATGAATCTTGATTATGACTTGACGTTGATAAGTTCGCGGTATCAAAGGAACTTAATCGAATGTCAGTCATTGTACTTAATGGATGGTTTCTAGAAACTTCACAAGTAACGCCCACCCGTCATCAGATTAGCAGATCGTTGTAATACTAGAATATCATTTCTCTCTGTTTTCGGAGACAAACTATTCGATGCTTACCTATTGAAATTCTCTGGGTTCCACCGTCATCGATGTCTTGAAAGACTGCAACAGAGACAGCGTTGTAAGGAAAACTCACATAAATATGCGTTAAGAGCTTCCTTGTGCATTAAATGTAAAAATGTATACAATTTCGGCGTCGCTCATTCCATATCATTTTTCATGTAATTAATCTTTAGGAGTACTGATAATAATTTAGCCGGGGCGGGGTTTCGGGACTAGCGCAACAGGGAACCAGGGCTCCGGCTTGGGGTAGGAGAAGGTACGGGGTGGTTATAGTTACTAAGAGTCTGACACTCCTTCTCGCCTCAGAAGGAGTGTCAGACTCCTGCCCCAAGCCGGAGCGAGAATAGTAATTTGATGGATTACCCCCTCAAAAAATGAGATGAATACAAAGATTACTAATCTACAAGCTGCTTTAAATGATTTTGAAAGAGTGTCATGCAGTATTACTATAGAAGATACGTAAATACTAGGATTTAAAACGAATACATACATTGCTGGCAAATTGAAGCTATGACAGAGAATAAAGCGTACTGCACAGACGATGGACGATGTTCAAATAAAGCAGAGACTAGCAGTAATGCAGAACACAATGCTGATACTCCGATGACACTCCACCATGCTGTGGGACTCAGAGGTCTTAAAAATTGATTCTCAAACTTTCCAGGGCCAATTGTTGGTATCCGGTAGAAGTATCTAGTTCTGTAAAAACCAAGATATGGATTAGGGCTACGAAAATTCTGGTATCTTACATTTATTTTTATTAAACCTTCATTTGTATATTTATCTTCTTGCTAAAGCAACATCTCTATGATTAACTGATAACTGTATTGCAAGTTCTAGAAGTTCTAGAAGTTTTAAATATTGCAAGGCTTGCTCTGTACTACAAATATTATATTATAATTGCTTGCTTAGAATTGCTTGCCCCGAAGATTTATTTTGTTGATTGTGCTTTTTATATACTTATTTACTTTGATAGATACGACAGCTTAGACAATTTTTAATTCTTATTTAGCTGTACTTACTCAATAGAAGTAAGAGGGGGAAGTAGGACATCGGTTCGATCTTGAACCAACTGAAACCGTATTACTGGAGACAAATCTTGCTCTCGGAAGTACAAGCTATTTGATACCACCTGCAACAGAGGATGTTTATTTAACCTTATGGTAAGGTTTTGTCGTACATCGAGACTACATATACAATCATTCAATTTACATAGGTTCACATCTAAACTAGTCTCAAATAAATGTTTTTCTTTCTTCCTTTCTTTCTTTCTAAACGTGAGCCATCAGTTTGTGGATTACACAAAGGTCGCGGTACCCTGCTCCGTGATTGTGAAAGTGAATATCTGTTTGTTAGTCTCGTTGAAAGTAGAAAATTCCTGGACCAGGGGGCGTATTACAACCTTTTTAAAATCCAGTTTGTTTCCTGGCAGGTCAGTTTAAGGCCGTAAACTGCGTGGTTCTTTTTCGTATTATGACGTACGTTTTACTGACTGGATTCATCCTGGATGATTGTCTGTGGTTGGTTTCCACCCTCTAGAAAGATTGCGTTCGAAAACATCTTAAAAGGGTTACTGGTATATTACGGTTTTTGAAAATTGAATGTAATATATTATATAATTTAATTTTCTAACAGAATCGAGATTAAAAATGAGTTCAAAAACGAATTATGTATTATATGCGTAAGTACAATGTCATAAATATGAAAATACAGCACTGTCTCACAACATACATTTTAGACATACGCTACATTTCTGAACGTAAGTAATAGGAGGTAGGATAGGTGATAACAGCTCACCCGGCAAAAATAAAAGATTTTTGTTATAATAAGGGTTTTTAACTAATGAAGTCCATTTATTTTTTTTAAAAAGAAGGAGAACTAAAACTGCTTTTCTTTGTTGAGCAAAGGAATCCGTTTACAGGATCCCTGTTTAAAGTTGTTTATAAATATTGTCTACTCAATATTGGCGTAAGTATTACCTACATTATTTATAATAAAATAAATTCAACATCTTCAATCGCAAAAGGGTCACTAAGATCTCGAAGACGCGTCCTCTGAATTTTTGTTTGGTGGTTATCTTGTGACGCATCACTTTCAAGAAACTCGAAGATTATTAACTCATCACACATATTTAATGTTATAGTAAACAGTATGTGATAAAAACTTAAAACAATTCAGTAAAAGCTACTCGACACCGGCGTAAACTGACTGGTTTGTTTGACACAAATTTTGACATTTGAGCAAGCTAAGAAATGTCAGTTTGGTGGTCATAATACGGGTTTGCCAGCCAATGTACGTGCAGAAATCGGTCAAGTGTCACGTGACTGCTAACTGACTGGCAATAAGACGTCATAATACGGATAAACAAGGCAGTTCATTTTAAGGTGTAAATTGACTGGAATTAAGAGATCGTAATACGCCCACAGTTGTCCAGTAAACTTGTTAAAAAGGTTTGAACTATTCCTCAGGGTTCGATATTAGGTCCAATTTATCAAATCAAAGCAATTTATAAGAAGATAAGCTTACGAAAGTAGTCAGTTAATACTTACTCTGGTAGCGTTCTTTTCGTACGTGCCGATCCATCTATCAGTGATGGTGGGAACGTAACTAGGAATATAATAAATCATTCAAATTATTTGCGTGTCATAATTAACATAATACAATTCTAACATTTTTAATTTTGATAGGCTCTAAGTGTTAATATTGAGCCTGGATACTCACAGCCAACTTCTTTATCGAGAAATGTATTATTGAGTTTGAATGGAATTATGTAACACATAGGTTAATGATAACTCAAAATATGTCTAAGCGATCTGGATGCTATTCAAAGAAACAGGCAGGTCTGGTTGTATGTGTTACCTTATGTTGTGCATCTTAGCGACTGCATAAAGGATGGTAGCAGATGTTTGTGTCATCATGGCAACCCCGGGAACTGCCTCCAAACCTAATAGCGATTCTGGATCAAAATGATCTGGTACTGGTTGGACCTAAAAAAACACCTTTTTGTCAACAAAATTTTTCATATTTATGTAAACTTCTGAAGTGGGTAAGCATTTATTTAAACAATAGCAATTCAACACATACAACTTTAGTTTAATTTCTTGCTATTATATGCAGTTAAAACAAAAAGCTAATAGGAAAATTATGAAGTTTATCCTTACCCTTTCCCAAAATCAGGCTTAATAATACCAAATCATAACATTTACGTAACGGATACTTACAACTAGGATAAATTTCATGGATATATTTTGGAAATCCCATCGCCTGTAATATTTGTATCCATTCAGATCTATAGACAAATTAAAACCGTAATCAGGATCCCAGGATCCAATTTCATGAATAATTAAATTGCCTCCTTGTACTTTGCCATAATTGAACACTTCTTGAAGAATATATCTGGTGTCCTCTGAAAATAATTGTTCAAATATTATAAACGTGAATGTTTGTTAAAAATGTCGTGGTGGTCCGGAGGTTAAGCAGCTCCGCTTCTCATGCATGAGAGTGTGGGTTCAAAACCTGGCAAGTACAAATGTGACTTTTTCAGACTTACATGTACTTTCTATGATTATTTAGACACCACTGACATACGGTTAAGGTAAACATCGTGAGGAAACCTGGACTTTTTTATTACTTATTTCTAATTATAAGTTTGAAATCGCCAACCTGCATAGAGCAAGCGTGGTGATTAATGCTCTAACCTTCTCCGTATGATGAATTTTTGTTAGTCCAGATGTATGGTTGGGTAGATCGGTGTTTGTTAGTCTTTCACGTAAAATATACGGAATTGATCCGAATGAAATTTAGCATTGAGGCACATTATAGTCTGCAATAACTCATAAGTTCGAATTTACTAGCAAAAACTAGGAAATAATAAAAGGTAAAATTCATGTTTTTTCATCATAACTTAAGTTTATTTTTCTTACCTTTTTTCGCAAGTTCGTGGATAATGTATGTCATGTATGAATTTTTTATTACGATTAGGCTTAAAATTTGTGCTCATAGATTTAGAGAAAAATGTGTATACTATAAAATTAAACTTATCGCTCAATTCAATTCGACTTTTCAAGGACGAACCCTTAATCAATACATGAAAATTATTACCTTTACAAACCAATGCCAAAATGACATAATCCAAAGCCAATATCTCTGATAAATTAACTACATCGAGTTACTTTTCTCCAAGTAAAGCAGATACTTATTCTTAGTACTTATCGATAAGATCTTAAGTACCACTTTCACACGTCGTTAGTTACCGAGATCTAGAGATAAAACTTAAGTTCTGATAATAACCTTTTTTCTTTGGAACATTTTCTTAATTGTCTTCTTCTACATTTATTAAGCTTTTAATGGTTTGGGGATGTGGGTGACAATTTATTTAAATAATAGCTAAGATACGATGGTTCGTGTACATCGATTGTTTGATGAATATTCCAATTATGAACATAAAAAATATTTGTTGGAATATGTTTAAGCATTTCATCTCCAGCCAAAATTAGTATGTAGATCGTGAAATATATGAAGTTGGGAGATATGCATATTGTGATGCCTGCCTGCAGCCTGTGACAGATTATTGTATATTTTTATATTTAATTATCTCTGTAAACAAACTTTAAATGAAAAATTATTGAATATTTCTTAATGTTAACTGTCTCTGAAAACGCACATGAAAACGAGGTATCCATTGTTATTGTTTAATGTTTATTAAATTTGATATATAAA
Organism: Spodoptera exigua; assembly: GCA_902829305.4. Lineage (NCBI taxonomy): Eukaryota > Metazoa > Arthropoda > Insecta > Lepidoptera > Noctuidae > Spodoptera > Spodoptera exigua. Next base: position 14,748,488 of record LR824607.2, on the reverse strand, counting down.
AGCTTACATGTGTAATGATTAAAATAAATATTAAAATGATCGCTATACGTTTTAAATAAGATTTGTTTTGTTTAAATTAGTTGATTTCAATTGTGAATTTAGTTATTTGTCTAGAAAGTTTGCTTGTCTCAGTTTTGTCAATTTTGGCGGGAAAGTATGACTGTTCGGAATAATGTTGTAAAATAATGTATGACACTTTTTGGCGGGTTGGCGTTGAGCTAAGTTAAGTGAATTCTCTCTTTTTATGTAATTTTTCTTTTTTATATTGCTGTTGTACATAATTAAAATAATAGAAAATGTCTAATATATTTTACTATTTATTCACTTTATGTTTATGTCTTTACTTATTCATGAAACAATGAAACAATGAAACAATGAATTTATTTTTGCAAATAGGCCATAAAACGGCACTTTTACACGTCAATTTATATGTGAAAAACTAGATGAAGCCGGCATTTCCTATCTGACTACTCTGAGAAGAAATGCCGAAACAAACTCAGAGGTCAGTCTCTTTTCAAGTCCAGACAATGTAAAAATAACATAATGTGAGAGAATCGTGCAAGTTCATTCTGTAGTGGTCTTTTGAGGAAAGAACCACACCAGTTTAAGTGGACCCGTTCTGAAGACAGGCACGCAAGTGTCAGTTTGCAACCAGTATAGCTAGTGCTGCTGAGTTGTCCGACGAACAATACCGATCTAAAGAACATTTGGGTGGGTCGCGCAAGTACTCAAACTGTCAGAACGCAGATAACTGGTAATCAAAAAGCACGGCAAGTCTCACACGGTCCTTACACTAACAATAATATAAAATAATAAAAATGTCAATAAATAAATAAAAAAAAATGTCAAAAAAATAAAAAATAAAATGTCACAATAGGTGATTATGTCATTGTATAAAAAATAAAAAATAAACGTAATGTCAAATTGTATATAAAATTGTAACTTATGTTACAAACATGTCAACATGACCTGTGCAGACATTACAGCGGCTCATTCCCATGCCTGACTATCCTCTAAGTAGTCTTTTATTTTATAAAATGCTTTACAGCAAAGTTTAGCCTTTATTACACTTTTAAATTTATTGAGGCTCAAATTTTGAATATCGCTAGGAATTTTATTGTAAAAGCGTATACATTGACATCTAAACGAACTAGTTATTTTCTGAAGCCTGGAGGCAGGGACAACATATTTGTTTTTCCCCCTCGTGTTAATATTATGTATATCACTATGCTTCTTAAATAAGCTTTTGTTTTTATGAGCGTGAATTACATTTTCATAAATATATTGTGAGGCAACCGTCATTATCTTAGTTTCCTTAAATAATTCTCTGAGCGAATGCCTCGGACTAAGATTATAGATTGATCGAATAGCCCTTTTCTGCAGAACAAAAATAGACTGAATGTCAGCAGCATTCCCCCACAACAAAATACCGTATGACATGATGCTGTGGAAATAACTAAAATAAACTAACCGCGCTGTATCTACATCTGTTAAATTTCTAATTTTTTTAACGGCATATGCTGCAGAACTGAGCTTCTTCGACAAGCCATCTATATGAGGGCCCCACTGGAGCTTAGCGTCCAGGGTTATACCTAAAAAGACAGTTGTATCTACAGGACTCAACTCCTCGCCCTTGACAAGCACACTGGTTTTTACCTGTTTAACATTTGGTGTTGTGAATTTAATACATTTAGTTTTAGTTTCGTTTAGTAATAAGTTATTAACACCAAACCAGTGAACTATTTCTGAGAGAGCACTGTTTACATTGTCAATAACTAATTGTCGTCGTCTGAGTTTGAATAATAGTGAGGTATCATCAGCAAACAGCACTATCTCGTGTTTATCCCTTACAAGGTAAGGCAAGTCATTAATATAGATAAGAAATAAAAACGGGCCGAGAATAGAACCCTGCGGAACACCCATCTTCACAACAGACCCGGCAGAAACCACTCCGTTTACTTCAACTCTCTGAACCCTATTACTCAGGTATGAGGTAAGAAGGTCCAGAGATGCACCTCTTATTCCGTAATGGGATAGCTTCCTGATCAGTGTATCATGAAGCACACAATCGAACGCCTTGGATAAATCACAAAATATTCCCAAAGCGTCGCTTGAGTCCTCCCACGCGTCGTAAATGTGATTAAGAAGTTCAACACCGGCATCAGTTGTTGAACGACCCCTTGTAAATCCGAACTGTTTCGCATGTAATAATTTATTTCTATTAAAAAATCTTTGCATTTGATCTAAAATAATTTTTTCAAAAATTTTACTGAACGTAGGTAGCACTGAAATAGGTCTAAAAATAGTGGGGTCAGAAGTACTACCTGATTTAAATAATGGAATTATTTTACTACATTTCATAAGATCAGGAAACACACCACAGTCAATACAGTTATTAAAGATTTGAGCTAATACAGGTGCTACAATAGTTATTACAGAGCTTGTAATATACACAGAATTGCCCCATAGATCTGCAGTCTTTTTGTTATTCAAAGTATTAAAGATTTTAACAATTTCCTTGTTATCTATGTGCTCGAATCAATTTATAATTTTATCAAAAAAAATTCATCTAGTTTTTCACATATAAATTGACGTGTAAAAGTGCCGTTTTATGGCCTATTTGCAAAAATAAATTCATTGTTTCATTGTTTCATTGTTTCATGAATACTGTGATAAATTGTTTTGATACTATATTTATTTCTTTTGTTAAAGAAATTAACTGACCACAGTGATCGGAATCAAGTACTGAAATTATTTCTTTGTTAACTGGCACAATGTCAGTATAAATATTGTCCAGGCAAGTGGCACTAGTGGGTGTTATCCTAGTTGGGTCCAGAAACAAATTCGCAATATATTATTAACATTTTTGCATGAGATTGCAAAAATGTTAATAATAAATTCAATTGATCTTTTATATACCAAATCTCACACCTGCATGTTAAGGCGTCTGATTCTCATGTACGTGGTTTAAGATGCATCTTGCACATGCTAATGTGACTTTTTTCCGAGTTCTACCGAGTTCTATGTACTCTCTAAGTTATTTTAGACACCACTTTTATGGGTAAAGTAAAAATATCACGGGGCGAAGTAAAAATTAGTCAGAAAATCTGATCTTACAATTTCTAATTAGGCATGAGTTTTTCATAGTGTACGAAGAGGCATTTACTCAGCAGGGCCTGTCTGCTGTCACTTGTAGGCTGGTGATGTGTATGACATGATGTTATATAGTTAACATTGATTACACGGTTGACGACTGCAGTGGCTGGGCAACTGGCTGTCGCACAACGTGTTCGGGGTTCATTCCCGCACGGAACAACTCTTTGTGTGATCCACAAATTGTTGTTTCGGGTCTGGGTGTGATGTGTATGTGAAATTGTATGTTTGTAAACGCAACTACGACACAGGAAAAATGCTGCTGTAGGGCTACGTTTATAATAAAAAAAAAAAAAAAAAAAACAAATTTTATTGCTTTTAACTCTATCACCATCAGTCAGATATAGGATCTGACTTGTACAAAATCTTAATATTCTAGGAAAATACGTCTTATAGCAACTACGTCTCAGCGTTGTTGTACAACAATATCGAGTAAATACAGGATACGAACTATACTAGTGCAGGAAATAAGATGCCTGCTTTGAACGGCAGGATAAAGTCATTTCCTCTCCTTTATACTATCACTTCCTAGATATTTGACATGGTGAGTTTAGAACTGTATTACTTTGAAATAAACTGTTAAATTTTATTTATTTATTATCATTATGAAACAAAGATTTCTACTCGAACATGGTAACTTAATTTCAATGATCACATTCCTGAGTGCGGAAGCAGATGGATGTGCAGCTGGCTGCAGCGCAACGTATCCCAAGTTCAAGATTCCCGCAGTAACCAATTTTTTGTAAGGTGACTATTGTTGTTTGGTGACGATGTGTATGGAAATGTGTATGCTTTTAAGCTCATCCTCTACAAATGCCAGTGTTCCAACACTTTTTTTATTCATTTTATTGAGAAAGAAAGTTCCAACAATAGGATTGGCGCTGGGTGATAGGTGTGTTGTGCGGACGCATCGAACATTAACGCAACGCATTACAAAATCATAAATTTATTTTACGATTAATTTCAAGAACACAGCATACCTCTAAAACCCGTCACAATATCAGCATCTACGCTGATATTCAAACGTTGAAGCATTTCAATCAAGCTCCCGTTACCACTGTCAGCCATGATCATATCGACCTCAGTTTCATTATACACTTTATAAGCTTCGTCATCGTCAATAAGGAGCCATTTGTGATTTGAGTCCAACAACATATTTTGGGAAACCTGTAGATAAAAATATATTGGCTTAATTTTATTTATATATCCTTCTGTGCTATGTTTTTATAATAACTATCGTGAACATACTAAATTAACTAAAAATCGCGGGGAAGAACCCCTCTGTGGTTCGAAACTAGTAGAGCTTTTCTCAATATATACACGTGAGAAACCCGCGATTTTTAGTTAATCCTTCTGTTTATTTCGCTTGTCTTCTCCTTTGGAATCTACACTGTGGAACGAGCAAATAGTTTGACTAAGAGGACTGACCGACAGACTGACAATTTTTATCTTTAAGCTTTGTTTGATGTACAAAAGTGATTGTACAGGTCTAATTGAAATAAATGACTTGACTTTGACTTTGTACCTATCATATTTTCCCTGTATCTAGATGCTAACAAGAATGCCTGAGACATTAAGCTTGTCTTAAAATATTTAACTGGATAGTGTTTCAAATTTGAAAGTAAAAAAAGGGAATATAAACTCAGCTACTCATTTATCAGTCAAAGAATTCACACGCATCAATGTCTCTGAAGAACATTCCCAGAAGACTAAGATCATTGTATGTTCTATACTTACAAAGTCCATAACATCCTCAGTGCCCCCACATCCAGCATCTACGATAACACCAACAGGGTGCAATTTCCGTCGCAAGCAATTTTCTACTCTATTGTAATCTATCATAAAACTGTTAATGGAAACTCCTGAAATCGCCATAGAGTGATTTTGTGACGCCTTAGAATATTGAACTGTCCCTGAAAACAAAATAAGTGATAGTAAAAAAAAAACATTTTATTACAATTACTTTTAGTATGAACGAGCACGAATGGGTCAGCTCAACCGAAATGATACCATGGCTTCGAAAAAAAGCGTCAACAATCGTCGTGACACAACCACTGCGTTATATTTTGTAGTGTGACTATGGTTGCTACGATATACTTAATCAGTGTGAAGTTATATTGCTTTGATACAGGATAGGTTTTCCATAATCTTCATGCTTGGCAGGCAATTTAGAAAATAATAGTTTCAAAGACTTCCAGGAAGGAACCATAAAGGTGGTTAAGTTAGTAAAGATAGCTCGCCGGCTGCCATTGGGACGGTTTTAAGTCAGTGAGAGCATAGAGACTTTCTATCTATTCTCTATCTTGGAGACTTTTTTCCTTTCCGTGCCACCCAGCGCGGGTTAAGTCAATTGATGATTTTTCCGAAAATAAAGTATTGTCAGAGAGCCCTGCTGACCAGTCTATGTCCAATTGTGGTCTCTTGGTAGGCTCTTATGACACCCTTCATCATAATCATTAGCCGGAAGACGGACGTCTGCTGGACTAAGGCCTCTCCGTCTTAGTTCTCTACGCCGAATGTTAAGTCGCCATTCGCATCTTACAACACCCTTACCGACTACAAATGTACTATTTTCTACAATTATACAATACTTACAACTAAAATTGTTATCACAAATCATGACACAAATAAATTTAAGCCCTCTATACTGGAAGTACTCAACACCGAATTGCACAGCATGTTGACTCAAACCCAGTGTGACGTGAAACAGTATCGACGTCAGCCAAGCTTGACATAACATCTTGATGCTATATGACTGCTTAATGTGACTTCATACGCTTAGCTTTGAGTTTTATACTATTCTTTTTGAAGTACGGTCAGGGTAAAAAAAAATATATTTTTAGTAGGTTTTTTCAATTTTCAAAAGTCGCGAGATTTCATAAGCTATGTGTAAGTATTACCATTAGGTTTTGTTTCGACTGTACAGTTGACGCGGTGACTGGACAACCGGTTGTCGCACAACGTGTAGCCGGTTGATCCCCGCACGGAACAACATAACACAACAACATGTGTATATGAAGTTGTATGTTTCTCTCATTCAGGACCAGGAAAACATAAACAATTTTTTTTAAGTTATTCCTCTGCCCATTAACAGCCCTGTGCCTAAAAAAACGTTTCAAAGTCAGATTTTATTAATTGGGAAGCGTTGAGTAGATTAGTTAAATGCTATTGTTATACATATATTTTTGAAGAGTAGGTTCATCCAAATTTCAGTGATTAACAGGCAAACGTGGTTATAATTTCTTTATACTTGTGATTGTGATGCAGTTGTTTTTAAATTTATTTCACTTTTTGTTCTGATTGCTAACCATCAGGATCATCGAACCAAGGCGACATTCCGGGCGTCGGGGATCGAGAGATGATCTCCGGCCACCATAAGCGCCGAGAAGGACGGCGAGTAAGGGTAGCTCGCCGCCTGACCAGAACGAGACCCGAGCGTACGGCGCGTAGCGTTCCGCGCGCCTTAAAGAGCCAATAGACCGCCACAGACGGGGCCCAACAGACCTGATGTTCAGCCGGGGTAGCGGGGTAAGCGCAATGAGGCACCGCGACCTCGGCCGAGAGCAGGAGAAGGAACGGGGGGTTTTTAGTCAGTAAGAGTCTGACACTCTCTCTCGCCTTACCGTGGGCGGGAGAAGTCATTGGACAATTTTCCCCTTACAAAAAAAAATATGATCATCGAACCAGACCGATCACTGTCTCCGCTTATATCTGATAGTGAAACTATTGATTCAGTTGTTAATATAAAACTTAATCACAAAGTAAGCGGTTTCCATGGTAACGGGCTTTTCAATCCTCTATTTTTCCACTCCTTCGATAAATTCGCTAGCTACAGTAATCTTTGAAATTCCAATAATGTGAAGTAAAAACTCGCGTTCGATTAATGCTCTGAGAGATTTCCAAGTAAATTGGAAAACAAACAGATTCCTGCAGGGAAAATGGGTTGGTATTTTCTTTGTATATACAGTTCCATATAAAAATTAGGAATTATGTGATAATTGTGACTGGTGCATTTACTAGATGAACCAGTGTATTATCTACAATTTTTATATAAGATTTCATAATAGAAGCTAGTGATAAAATTATTATTATTACTAGCTTATGTCCGCTGCTTCGACCGCGTGGTATGATAATTAAAAGCAAGCTATGTGTTATAGCTATCTACTTTCTAAATTTTAATCAAATCGGTCCTGCAGTTTTGCCTGTAAGAATAACAAGTGGCAACGGAAGCTAGTTTATAATATTAGTAGACAATAGTATGGATAAAAAATATATAAATGTCGACGTTGTTAAAGGTTCAAGAACGCTGCTTATGTACAGTACAAAGATATATTTCCCAATCAATCTTCCACCTTTTGATTCCGTCTGTATCAAACAGATACATTTATCAAATATGATTTCGAAGATTCTAGAAAAATACGATCAGTGTCTGATCCACGTGATAAATTGTTACAGGGCTGCGCGTGACATCCAACCCAAAGTCTGCGGCAAGAAATATGATAAAATATTTAGGTAGCAACCCTATATGGTATGGGTGCGGAGAATTTACATCTCGATATACATACAATGTTTTAAACATAAGGTATATTTTTAAATACACACATGAGTTTATGAAATTGTTGAGTGTATTTTTTTTATTTTTACGCAGACATATTAAAAAACATTGAATGATGTTGGCATTGTTGTAAAAAATAAATTGATGAAATAAAACCTAATGAAATTATGATATAGAAAAAAAAACTTTTATTAATATTAAGTATAGAGAAGACAAGAAATGATTTTTAATAAGTACACGTTTTATACATCAGAATTTTCACCATAGGTATCTGTTAATCATATTCCACGATGGAAACAAAACAGTATCTAGATAATTTAGCCACATCCTATACCGATGAATCCTTATGTAGTTTCTGATAACTTTTCTTTTTAGAACTAAAATTATATCGATTATCCAAAATTCTACTTTTTATGTGAAGCAAACAAGCACATGGATTAAGTGATGGCAAGCAATCGGCGCCGGTCATGGGCACTCAAAACACCAGAAGAGTGCGGTTCCGGCTTCTTGGGCACTAGGCTTTCAGAAATTTAGGGAGGGGTGGGGAAGAAGGATTAGGCCTCCGGTAACAACACACGCACTGCGAAACACAATGCTGTGGCTATTTGGCTTCTATGGCATTCCAGTCGAGCCGACTCATTCGTGCCGAAGCATGGCTCTGTCACACCTGTTATTAAAATAATCTTGGGGTTGGGCAACTGGCTACCACGCAACGTGTCGCGGGTTCCATTCCCGCACTGAACAAATCTTTGTGTGATTCACAAATTGTGGTTCCGAGTTTGGGTGTGATGTGTATGTGAAATTGAATGTTTGCAAACGCACTACGACACAGGAGAATTGCCTTGCTGGGCTTCTTCTTAGGATTCTTTAAAAAATAAAAGAAATCATATTCAATCATTATCCGAAACAATTTCTCGGTTAACGATTCCACTTAAATAAGATTAAACTATTGTTCAACGTTTCATACGCATTTAATACAGCTTACAAACTCCGGGTGAAATCGTAATCACTCGGCAACACTCGAATACTGTATAATCTGCAGTTCGATGCAACAACGAGTGTCATTGAAATCTTTTCATATTATGAAATGTTTTTATACGATTTCCATGTGTATGTCTCAATAGTCATTCCTGGAGTTTTTCATTGAGTAGTTTTAATAAAAAACATATTTCATTTTTATAATTCAATCATAATAGCAATAAATAGGTTTGTTGTTAACTGAAAAAAATATTAGACCTATCTGAGGCTTCAGCCGCATTAGGATGAAACAGTAACGGTTTTTGACCGCGTGACATATCATCCTACTATACTACTAATATTATATACGCGAAAGTTGAGGATGGTTGGCTGGATCTTTGTTACTCTTTCATGTAAAATTATGATAAGATTTGAATAAATTTGACACAGAGATAGTTGTGTGTGTATATAAAAATCAGTTGCGGCCTTTTGTGTTCGGTTCCAACCTAGACCTAACCTAAACAATACTTTTGAAAGAGATATGACAGTATTTGGACATAGTACAGTTACTATGATATATCTGAAAAGAAAAACTAAAATTGCATTTTTTTGGTATCCGTACCGATTTCATTTTGAACGTCAACTTGCAGCATTGTTAGTAATATTAATATTTAGAAAAGGAAACTTTGTTTGTTTGTAACGAATGTTCACATTAGATGAGAGTTAAAAAATTCTATGACCTGTCTAAAGCCTTTGACAGTACAATATTTGATTATGTATATAAACCTTCAATTTACCCACAAATATTAAGTACCTGAGTACTCTGTATGGTCAATTTGCCGAATTTTAAAACGGACCAAGCCAAGCATACAGCTAAACATTTGTTTAAACAATTTCATGGCCACTCTAGCGAACGTTCTAGTCGGTGCTCGTCATAAATATTCTTCTCTAAGACTTCTTCAATCTTGTTACTTTACTGTCATTGTCTAACATGCTCGCCAGATTACTCATCCTAAAATTTGATAGAATTTATGCTGAAACGCTCTCGTATGTTTTTTGTAATGTATTATTCGCAATACTGTTCATTATAAGAACATGTTTTTTTATTGTCGTGGTGGTCTGTAGTAACAGGCACCAGGCTTCCTCAGCCATGACGACATTCATGATTGAGAAGGTTCGAAACCTGGCGAGTACCAATATGACGTTTTTTGAGTTTTTTTAGTTTATTGAGACACCACTGAGAAACGGCGAAGGAAAACATAGTGAAGAAACCAGGACTTAAGTTCCTATTCACCTTGAACAAGTATAGTTACTGGCGCTCAAACTTTCTGCGTATGGGAAGAGGCTTTCGCTCAGCAGTGCGTTTTATAGGCTGATGATGTTGATCAGTACATTTATATCAGACCCTCTTACGTAGAAGATGCTGTTTGTTATTTATGTGAAATAATCTTTAAAGTAGCAATTAGAAGCCAACATGTAACGAAGTTTAATTAAAATTCGACGTTAGCTGATAGTTAATAAGAGTCCCGTTTTGTTTGAAACTAGTAGAAGTAGTAACTGAAGAAAGCTCTTCAGTTATTTTATGTGAATAGTCCTATATTTTTAATCAATTTACTAGGTTTGTGTTACGATAGAAATATTAGAAAAAAAGTAGCATTGTTGAACATTCGATGCAGACAAAGCCGCAGGGTTAACTAAGCTATTTTACTAATAATCCTATATTCAAACTTGACATGAAATTGGTCGGATAGCAATTAAGTTGTCACATTTCTATCGATGTCCGGATATCCTTTGATATCAATAGTTTCTGAGTTAATGCTATCAATTTCCATAATTGAAGCCTATGATTTGAAATTGTATAATGTATAATGAAATTGATATTGTTTGTGGACTTTATTGACCATAATTACATCGCCCTGACTGTTTGCTTACTAAAGGACAAACAGTGATTTGTTTATCGATAATGAACTTTATGGTATGCTGATTGCATCGGATCTGATCATTGTTTTGTAACAGTTTTTTTCATGACTGATCGATGTCTTTAATAATATTTTTCTTAATTCATACCAGTCTTAAAATGTCTCTCAAGTTCTCTCTCGTTCAAGTTTTGGCGAGAGGGAGTGTCACTCTTACTGAATAAAAACCCCTGTTTCCTCCGCTGCTCTAGGTCGCGGACCTTGCTGCTCTTGACCCAAAACTCCAGCTGATCTTTTGACACCTTCAGCACTATAATGTTACAAGTATGTTACCGGACTTACGAAGGATTTTTTAGAAACATTGCAAATATTATGAACACTATTGCAGTAGCGAAACTTTTCTGACTTTAAAAAAAACTATAATATTCATAACCCAGCAACAATTATTTACCGATAAAAAATATCATTCGGTTCATGTACTTTATCAAATAATAATAATAATAAAAAAAACTAGAAATAAAAAAGTATTGGGACGGGTTACAAAAAAAACATCAAATGACAAGATGTCGGCAAAATTACCCGCCATTTAATGGCTGTAAGCAAGATATTGCGATTGTAATAAGACAAGCTAGGGTCCTTTAGGACATGGCTACTAGGTACCAGTCTAGGTCGTAAGCCCTCATATCTTTTATTAAAGTACAGTTAGGTACGTTAAAACTAGTATTTAGTTAAGGTAATGGGATCGTACCTGACGTTATATTAGTTTGGGAAATTGCTTTCCATATAAGTCTTGGTGTTACTGTTCTATGTTTAAAGGTATATATGCTGCCAGAGTCTAAATTTTTTTTAAGAGGGAATATCTGTATTGTCACTTCTTCCAATCTGGGTGGGGTAAGATGGTTTAGGTTTCTTCATCTTACTAACTTAAAATCACCCCGTTCCTTCTCCTGCTTCGGGCCAGGGCTGCAGTAGGTTATTGCGCTTCTTCCGCGACCTGGTTGTGAATAATAGGTTAGGTTATGTTATAGCCATTACCAATAACCAGCCACCCACATTGCATGTACTGCAAAATTGTTATTAGATTTGGCTGTTAATGGAATGGCTGAATAAACTAGTTGGTTGCGTCATACATTTGAAAAGATAATCCCTATAATTTACAAGAAGTAGTTGGCTCAGCAGTTTATATAAGAAATACTTAGTAGGTCTTTTCATTAAGATTTCAAGGTCGTATTGGTTATTTCGAATAACAAACTAAACCGTTAAAGAAAAACTAACAATCTGCATTACATTTATTCACAAAACCTTTTCTAAAAACAAAGCGAACTTTCTATGCAACATTCAATGTTGCAAACAAGCACTGAAATTTCAGGAAGCTGAAACATCTTGAAAAGCTGCTGCATCGTTGTGAGCGGAATGTCAGACACGTGAACAGCAATGGATAGAATTGGATCATTCGTGAATAGTTTTCAAAATACCAATTCATTGGCGTATCCATTGTTATGCCTGTAAGTTGGGTGCCCATGAATTAGTGGATACAGTGGACAAAAAATAGTATACAAGTATTTTTAACTAAGGGCCTAATTTCTGTTTGTGTTATGAAATTTCAATATAGAATATATATTATAGGGTAAATTTTAATTTAAGAACTAAGAACGTGTCACAAGCTCTCTATATTTTTAATGTGTGTGTGCTTATTATTCTTTCTGAACTGTCTGACTGACGTAATCTGTTTTTTGTCAGGCTATTTATGTATCCTGATAAAATGTATTGAATGTGTGTCTTGATATTTTTGTCATTACCACGAATTAGAAAGAATTAGCCCAAAGTATTAGCATACTGAAGTGGGCAGGTCACATTTGTCGAAGAACCGATGACCGTTGGAGTAGACGTCGTGTTATAGGAGACCACATCTAGGCAAACGTAGTGTAGGGCGCCCTACAGCTAGGTGGACTGACGATATCCGCAGGGTGGCTGGCAGTGGTTGGATGAGATCAGCTGAACATCGAGCTCAGTGGCGTGCTATGATAATGAGGAATTAGAATCAATTTGCGTAGTTAACAGATTTCCAGGTAAAGGAGTTTTATCTTTGTAGGAGAAAATCATCAAATTGCCTCTCTCACCGTATTTTTAGCGAGGGAGCCCGGATTATTTCAGACTCAAAACCACCCCGTTCCTTCTTCTCCAGCTCCTAACTGGGTAACGGTATACTATTGTATTTTCATCTCTAACCTCGGGCTTGTACTTGCAACGATTACTCTTGTTTTGTTATTTTTCAACACAGAAGTAGTTATGCATGTTACAATAAGTGAAACATGCTCTCTGTGGGTGCGATAAGAGATCACTTTCATACAATGACCTACTGTCTCACTGATCAAAAATATACGTAATCATTTCCACACAAAATTATTCTTGTCTCACAAAATCATGTAACTAGTAGTCACCCTACCTCGTACTGCTGTAGCTATCTGAAAACATTCCCGCTGTAATTGAACGAGTTTCAGCAGATTTCGCTTGCCTGTCCGCTTGTCCACCCATACCAAATGTCATTACACATTTTCTTTTTAACCGACTCGTAGGGAAAATATTTTTTAAGATGTTTTTGTTTGGTCGTAGTTTTTTGTTATGAAACTTTTGATTACGCAAGAGAGAGAGAGGAATGAGGTGGTGTCACACACTGGATCCAATTTAAATGTTTAAACTTCATGTTCTCACTGATTCAATAACACTGCCTAATTCAAAAATCGAATGTGAGATACGTTCTCCAGAAGTTATATCAATGAGGCAGATTTGGTAAATTAAGGCATTTTTTATGACAACGAGGATGACGGACGCTCGTTCATTAGCAAACTATTTACTCCAATCTTGGTTTTATACCTGTCGTAAATGGATCCTGTTAAAGAATTCCACACCTTGGTGATTCTGACAAAAACACTTGTATGGAGTTTAAATAAAACCATTCTTCCCTTTCATAATCTTTGTTACCATATTTTAAAACGATATCCCATATGTAATATATATGATATGTAGTAAATAATAGCACAGTACATAGTTTTTACAGAAGGCTTGGTGTAATAATGGCCTTTGTTTCATCTATAGATGTTCAGTCGACTGTAAAATGAGCACGTAATTGATTTTTGGTCAGGTTCCTGAGTTTATTGTTTGTAAAGCTTAAACTATATTGTACTTTATATACTAAAAAGTTTGGTTTAAAATATATTGCAGTACTTACAAAAAGTTTATCGTCCTAATGTCCCGAAGGCTAAGCCAACCTCTTTTTACGCGTGAATCATTACGACATCCACAAACACAGAACCCAGTTTGCCGAGATCCTCTAACAAAAAGCCACTCTTTAATAATTTATTACATAAGTAGTAAACTGGACGTCATATCGCTTACATTTCTGCTAGTCCCACATGACATTCAAAGCGTCTAAAAGGGAAGTTTAGAAACCATTAAAATTATGACACCGCAATAACTCAGCGCTGGGAAACGTCACTGAAATGCTGACGTCATAAAGGTTTGGGGCTGGCCCTACCTGATACGCTGGAAGTTAGGAAGGAAGAGGATACGGCATTTTATGAGTTATATATAAGTTTTTATCAAACCGATAGTAGGGGTAGATAGCTGGGGTCGCAGGCAAGGCACAATAACGAATGTACCGCAGCCCGGCTCTAAACCGGAGAAAGAACAGGGTGATTTTTAGTCAATAAAAGTCTGACTTTCCCTCACGCGTCACCTATGAAGATTATCGTTCCACAAAAAATCATCTTAGGTATTATTTTATTAATTACACGACTGCTTGGATTTGATTAATTATTAATTATAATCCTCACCTGAAAATCTTACGGAAAAGTATGCAAATAAAGTACAATCCATTTAAAAATTTTCTCTCAGTACATCACACAATCACATGATAGGGATAATATTTTAAAATAAGCTTTATTCTTTAATTTTCTTTCATACAAAACAGAGTAAAAAAATCGTCATCCATCGACAAACATTTTCTACATCTGTGAGGGTCTAAAATAAATCTGAAGTATGCCTCCTCCGGGAGGGTCCACAATGTTGACGTTAGTTCTTTCTTACACCTCTGTAATTTACTTGTGCCAGGGGTTGGTGCTACCGAATATTTTTAGTAGTTCTATATTGTTTGAACGATGAAATAACAAGTTTTGTGAATGGAAAATTATATTTGTTTGGTGAATGTTATCATAGCTATTCATTATATTTATTTTCTTCTGGTTAAAATGTCTTAAAATATATTTTGTTTGCGTCTCATTTATTTCGAAAACTCTTTTTTAAAGAAAATCTTTGCACCACATAAGGATTTTCTCCTGTGTTTACAAACATACAACTTCACATACACATCACACCCAGATTCGGGACAATATGGAATGGAAATGAGACGCAAACAAAATACATTTTAAAACATTTTTAACAAGAACAATATGGTATTTGTTGATCACTGAGTTGTTCCGTGCGGAAATCGAACCAACGACACGTTGGCAGTCAGTTGTCCGTCCACCACGCCAACCATGCAATCGTATATTTTTTTTCTAAATTATTCGTGGGTGTGTATTATTGTCATGAAAATTGTAACATGTTAAAAGTAGACATTCAACAGATGTATAACGAAAATAAATTTTCATATATTCCATCGAAAAATACCTAGCAAGAAGTTTATTGTATAAAAGCTCGCGAAAACTTATGGTCAATCTTGCAATTTCTTGATAACCGCTATGTACCAGATAGTTTGAATATAAAAGAAAATTATGTGCCATACAGACTTATCGGGTACTTCTCAAAAGGTGTTGAAAGACGCCCTTAAAAATGTGGAGAAAACAGCAGAGCTTTCCGCGAAAAAAAATGCGATAAAAGATATCGTTAACGAAGTGTTAAAATTCGATTAGTCAGCTAACAATTTATATCGTTTGCCAGAACAGTATTATCTGGCCACCTTTGCCTCGAGAGTTTTCGTAAAAAAGAGCCTAATCATATTTCTAAGTCATTAACTGTGCTACATTAAAATTTTCGCACGAAAAACGAATTTCACTTGAGATAATAATTGCCTTTTCTGCTACAAAACTTTGTTTGAATGTGCTGTTAAGGTCGAAAAAACATACTGACCATTGTTGAATAATATTTCAGAACTATTTATTATATAGCAAGTTTGGTTTCAATTGATTTACGACATAATTAAATTATTGATTAAATAAGTGTGGCAGAGCCATGTTTCGGCACGAATGGGTCGGCTCGACCGGAGTGATACCACGGCCTCACAGAAAACCGGCGTGAGACAACCACAGAGTTGTGTTTCGCCATGTGAGTGAGGTTACTGGAGGCCCAATCCTTCCCCTCCCCCAATCCCTCCTCAATCCCTAAATCTCCAAATCCCTAATCCCTAAAAGGTCGGCAACGCACTCGTAACTCCACAGTTGCGGGTGTCCATGGGCGGCGCTGATTGCTTACCATCAGGTAATCCGTCTGCTCGTTTGCCGACCTTTTACATAAAAAAAAAATTATTAATTATAAGTAATGTTTTTTTTATAAAGACATTATCCGGAATGTTCTTTTGTGCTGTTGGTGTGTATATATGCACATCACATCCTGGCCCGGAACAAATATTTATGTTTGGTAAGGGAAGCGGCGACAGGTTGTACAACAGCCAGTTGCCATGTCACTACGCTTAACTTGCATGTGATCAAGTTACTTAATAATTACCAGCAACCGAATGATTAATCTTGAAATTCATTTTCGACTCCAACAAAGTATTTTCGTTATTTTTATTGAAAATTCTCAGAATTCTCAGTAATGGCGTTGAGTGTAAAATCGTGATTTTTCCAACAACAAGTTTGTTCCATTATCGTTTCTCAGAAAATGAATAAAAGTGTTTAATACAAAAAAGCGCACCTCTTCGCGTCCCTTCCAAGAATAGCAGTCTTTTTGGGAATAAACACGCTTAATTATGGATCTCATGATTATATACAATTGGCGATGCCCAAGGTCACGAGATACCAGAGCATTGCCTTTGGAGATTTGGGGATTTGGAGATGTATGGTTGTAGGGATGGGGGATGGAAGATGAGATTAAACGTCCAGTAACCTCTATAGTAAAACCTATCAATCAAGTAACCGTGCCTGCATCGATGTGTCAAAACTATGAAAACAATGAAACACTGAAATCCTGCCCGTCCCACGGACAAGGATTTCTTGGAACCATCAAAGAAATAAATCAGAAGATATATAATCACAAATAAATTTGAGAAAAAGAAAATGGAAACGTTGTTTTTACCTTCCACTGATCTGCACTGATCTCACAAAGTTTAATTCATAATAATAATAAACATGTACATTATATTGGAATACACCCAAAAATGTACCATATACCATACCAATACAATAGGTACTCCTATAAAATTCTAGCTGTTAGTTATTCCATAGCACCGTTCAAAGACCTTTTGACGAGTGAATATCCTCACAATGGGAATTCATGAGGAGTCTGCATATAACGAGCTGTTAAAGCCTTCACGTAGGGTTTTCAGGAGCTTTGAAAATTTGATGAACCTTGACGTGTGACGATGGAAACTGGAGTTATTGTGTTTTAGTTATCAGGAGTTGGATATGCGCTTCGTCTATTTATTAAATATTTAGTCGAAGGTATTGTGATTTCGGAACGTGGGAGGTAGTCGAGAATTTAAATATGACCTTGAGCAAGGGTACTTAGCTACCCAACCAGAACCAGAGCATGGCGTACATAATGGTCTAGGCGCGTAGCACTTCCCCCACGCACCAAAGAACCAACAGACCACCACAGAGGGGGTCCAATAGAGCTGATGCTGCTGGCGACCTCGGCCCCAGTCTGGAGAAGGAGAAGCCAGTTCCTTAGTCAAGTAAGACGTTAACTCTCCCTCAAAAAAAAAAAATTGTTTGCGAATTGATTAGCAGAACAACTTCACACTGAAATTCTGTGAGGCCGTGGTATCACTCTGGGTGAGCCGACCCATTCGTGCTGAAGACTGTCTCTCCCAAACTTATTATACACAAATTTTACTCGTTATTTCCTATTATTATTCGTTGTAATTTCATTACTGATTAATAACAAATAAGTTATTAACATAAATTTCGATATTTTAAAACTTTTATTCAAGGGTGCTCCAGTAATAACATTGTTGAAAAACAATCACTATCACGAAAGAAATAAAATATTGAATTGAAAAAACTAAAGTTTCTCATCAGAAAGGTAAACCACTTGGTTTTAAAATTGCACGATTTATTGAGGCAAACTTGGCCGGTGGCGGCGTAACTTGGCTAATCTCCACAACTTGGCTGAACTCTCAGCTTTAGCTGAGTAAATTGGATTGAAAAGGTTTTTAAAGGGCGTGCATTGTTTTCTTTTTAATTTTCTGTGCAACCAGTAACGTTTTCTTTGTCGAGTGGACACAGTGCTAAACGGTATTTGTTATTAGCTGAAATTCAATACTTATACAATAACTTAACTATGAGATATAAATAAAGAGTCATGACTCATGGATCAGAGTCTTGGTTTTTTCCTTAAAGTAAGTGATGAGGGGACAGGGAGTGTTATACTCTTACAGACTAAAAAACCATCCCGTTCTTTCTCTTGATCCAGACCGAAACAACGGTTCATTATTGCTTTTGCCCCACAGCCCTGGCTGAGTTGTGATGGTCTAGTAGCTGATAAGATTCCCGCTGTATATTGGAAGTAGTAACACTGTTCTCAGTTAATTCACGTAAGTTATTTTCAATAAATTTAGTAACAGACTTGTGTTGTCTTTATTCATCAAAATCATCATCATTATCATCATCATCACAATAAAGCTTATCGTCAAATTAACGAATAAATTGCGTTTGAAATTGCACGGTTGGTGCGGTGGCTGGGCAACTGGCTGCCGTGCAACGTGTCGCGGCTTCGATTCCCGGACGGAACAACTCTTCGTGTGATCCACAAATTGTTGTTCCGGGTCTGGGTGTCATGTGTATGTGAAATTGTATGTTTGTAACCTCACCACACGATTCAGGGGATAATCCTAAGGTAAGGCAATGTTTTTTTAAAAAGAAAAAGTAAGAAAAAAACAGAATTTGTCTAGAAAAAAAATTATGTGAATTTTTTAGATTCCATTTTTGAATTAGCAAAAGAATGTTATTGTTCAAATTTGACAATTATTAATAGAACCGGTAAGTCTGATATGGTACTAGTTATTAAAAGACTGACCCACCTCCTACAGCTACACCACTATGGGAAGTAAATCTATGCACGGTAAATTCCAATATCTACTTACCTTTTTTGAAGAGTGGGAGAACCATGCTTCGGCACGAATCTGTCCGACCGGAGTGATACCACATGGCCTCATAGAAAACTGAGAACACCTACAGTGTGTTTCGTTGAATGAGTGAGGTAACCAGAGGCCCAATCCTTCGTCTCTTCCAATCACTAAATCTGCCCAAATCCCTAATCCTGAAAAGGTCGGCAACGCATTTGTAACACCTCTGCTGTCATAGTAAAACTTTGGTATTACGAGTATTCATAGGTGGCGCTGATTTCTAACAATCAGTTCATCCGTCTGCACGTTTGCCGATCTATCCCATAAAAAACTTTCACTTAAGTAAACTACCTAAGACCATTCCATAGAAAATTCTATTTAAAAATTAATTAAGGAGACACTTGACGAAAACAGCTAACTCCTTTAACCGGTAGGTAAGGAATAAAGTGTAAAGTTTTCCTTTAGGATCGTGCCAAAATCCGGCCAAGTCGCGGAGATTCCCTAATACGGAGTGACAAGCGCGGTGGAGAAACTTTTCACCAACTTTTTACGTTAATTTTATCGTGAATTTAACTAGGTTTTTAGTGTAAATTGTCAAATGACTTTTCTTGCTCTGGGTGGGGCAAAATGGTATGTCAGACTCTTACTGACTAAAAACCACGCCGTTCCTTTTCCTGCTCCAGGCCCCGGCCGCGATATATAATTGCGGTTGCACCCCCAATCTCACAAGATACGATCTCCGGTCACCGTAAGTGCGGATCTACTGACGGCGAGTAAGGATTGCTCGCCGCCTGACCAGAACCAGACACAACCGTGCGCTGCGTAGCGATTAGCGCGCGCCTCAAAGATCCAATATACCGCCACAGATAGGGCCCTAGGATACTGATGTTCAGCCGAGGTTGCGGGGCAAGCGCAATGAGGCACCGCGGCCTCGGCCCAGAATAGGAGAAGGAACGGGGGCTTCCGGGGCGCGGGGCTAAACGGGGGCGGGCTTAAATGACTTCTTCCTGGTGGAAGAAGTCATTTGATGATTTTCCACTCTTAAAAAGAACCCAATTTCAGCTAACGTTGGTTTTGATTTTACGTGTTTGGTGATTTTTTTTGGCCAAAATATTAAAAGCAATTAATTTTAACGTTTTCGACGAGAAAAAAAGTAGAGAAAAGAATTACAAATAGTTTAATGATAATTTAAAATTTGTACATATATAATGTACACGCCCGTCTCTCCCATCTTAGCAGTGAAAAATACCTCCTTTGTTTCTTCTACGTTCATAATTATTAATAAATATTTTCATGCTCGTCGAAATAACTTTACAACTTACTTTCATCTAACTGAAATCAGTAAAAATTTGAAATTAGTAACATAATAATTATATTCTATTTTTATTGCAATAAATGGACTTTTTGAATCATACAAAACATCAAATAAAAACGTAGAAGCTATTCAAAACTCCTCATTGCTAGAACAAGAATGAAACCAATGGCTCAGACCATGGACATGTCTTGGGCACACCGCCTGGCGGGCAGCCAAACTGATGCGAATCCTTGCCCTTCTAAGCAAGATAAATATTTGTTATTACTGCAAGAGAAATGGCCGCCATCTAAAATTATTTTTATTGTTTTTGTGTTTTATTAAAATATAGAGAAAGAATCTGTAACTTGTGTAGATGGTGCAAGAATAGAAATAGACCACAGCACGTAGATTCTATAAAATTTGTTTGATTTTGAGTCGTATTCGAGTGTGAAGTGAGTGTCGAAGTGACGGGGAAATTAAATTTTAGAATTCCACTTTTAACGTCATTTCATACTTTATCTATCAAAATGATGCTATCAATTTAGTTCAACTCGCAAGTGTAGCGCTAGTGTACTACTTCTCACGGCGGATTCAGATTCGAAGTTTAGAATGAAGTCTTACAGAATCACACTGCTGTTTGACGAGTAGATTAGTAGATAGATTGGTAAATTTTACTATTCAATATTTCTTGGCCGCACTTTTATCAAAACATTTTATTGTATTGGTTAACCTTAAACTTGAATGATAAACCCGGGTCAATCTCAAGATCACTCATTCGGAAGTTGCACGTGCGTTTTCTCGACTAGAAAGGAATTAGGGAAGCAATCGACGGTTCTGATTTCTCACACTTGGCTTTAGCTAAGGCTATTGCGGAATGAAAGCTCTGGGAAGCCGTCTCTTCTTTAAGCAAAGGAGGCGGTTCGCTTTAGAGAACAGTCCTCCTCACGTCTCGCAGGAGACCGGCTCCGTACACGCCGGGAGGCTGGCACGGGTAGATCATCCCCTATCAGAGCCACCGCGTTCTACGCACCACTCTTAGAGTCGCCAGACTACAGAAGGGGCCCACTAGGGCTGATATCTAGCCGAAGTTGCGGGTGAAAGCGCAATAAATTGCTGCGGCCCTGGCCCCGATCAGAAGTCAGAACAGAGTGCTTTTTAGTCAGTAAAAGTCTGACCACTAAACTACCAGGAAGTAAATAAGCCCTAAAAATACTACAAAATATAGTCATCTACATACTTATGTAGTCACTCAAACACACAACTAACTCCAATTACCCAACTTCACATCACATTTCAAACACGTTCAATGTGCATTCATTGTAAATTAACAACGGGAGCAAGGCGAAAGAACTTTCCGGAATTGAACCAACAATTGTGAAGTTGCCAGCTCAGTTTGAGTTACATTTACATGTAATCAGCCGTGCAGGTACTTAGGCAACACCTGAAAAGTTACATAGGATTGCCCGATGAAGTAACTTATAAACTTCAGTGTGATATTACTGAATTTGTTGGAGTTACACTCGGGGATGTAGGTCTGTGCTATTAATGTTAATGTGTTGTAAAACATGATAATTATGTTAATGGTTGTACGTAGTGCTTATATAATTTCCCTGTGTCATAGAAAATGCATTAGGTATACAGAGTTTTAGCTACTCAGTATGAAGGTGACGATAGCATTTTTATGGGGCAGGAGGCGGATTACGTGTTGCTACTATCAACACAAGTGCGTTGCCGGCTTTTAAGAAAGAGTAGGTACGTTTTTGTTAGGTAGTATGAAGGTCGTATCGGTTCGAAAATACCACCAACATATGATCATTCTACTGTACGGTCGTCCAAAGTGTCCAGCTGTTTTTTTATTCTATTTTTTTTATGTAATGATGGTAAGCAATCAGTGCCGCCCATGGACACTCGCAACGGAGGAGTTACGAGTGCGTTGCCGATCTTTTAGGGATTAGGGATTTGGAGATTTAGTGATTGAGGAGGGATTGGGGGAGGGGAAGGATTGGGCCTCCGGTAACCTCACTCACACGGCGAAACACAACGCTGTGGTTATTTTACGCCGGTTTTCTGTGAGGCCGTGGTACCACTCTGGTCGAGCCGACCCAATCGTGCCGAAGCATGGCTCACCCACACTTAAGCACACAATTTCCACATTTATTGGAGGGAGTGTTGTAATAATAGTACAAAATTATCATAATTTACAAAAATATCATGATGTTTACATAACCAATGTTTAGCAACACCTTTCATTCACAACAAACTGATAACTCGAACAGTTAATAAAAACTATCCACAAACTAGCTAATTGCATAATATCTATCAAGAAATTTAATTTCGTTGGCAATTTTTTCCGCCATAAAACAATTTAACGGTAATGTTAAGAGATTCGCAGGGAGTCCCGGCAAATCCCGGGATTTAGCTTGAATAATGTCCCGGGGTAGAAACGGGACAGGAGCATTTGTTTTATTTATATAGCTCATCGGTTACGGATGAAACTAATATTGTAATGTGAGTTAGGCTCTTTTAGAATATTGTACGTGATCGTTCTAGGGTGCAGTCCTGAATTATAATTTTGGGGACACAGCGGTAGGATGTTTAGACGTTTTTATAAGCTGTTTATTAATGGTTTTAGGTTTGCATTACTTTTGACTTTTTTTATAAGGTTCATTACTTCGCAAAATGGAAGCAAAGTATTTATAATTAATATTTATTTACAAATAGCACTCATAAATGAAAAAAAAACTGTAATCTAAAAAAACTATATTTACTATGCGTTCTTGAAATTGAAAATACATTTTTAATTACAAGCATAAATTTACATATTATTCAATAAATAAATAAATACAATAATCTCCGTATATTAGCTGCAGAAATACAGTAACTCAAAAAAAAAATAATAATTATAGAATTCTAGTACACCCAATTTGTGAGAAATAAGCGTGCAGTTATAATTTGAATTTATCATAGTAAGATGTAATTAATGGGTTGTATCGCATTAGACAACAACGCGGCGCCGTCCTGCTGACAGCTGCAATTAATCAGTTTGAACATTTAGAGGGTAGGTAGCTATGTTTCAACACACGTATGTTGCTATATGTTGTGCTTAGATCCTTGCTTACTGTTGGGAATGAGTTTCTAATTAGGAGTCATGGTATTGTTGGATCTATGTGTGTGTACAGTGTGTGAAATACTCCTTAGCTTAATTGACACTTGAGTACCCATTCATTAGATATCATTAAGTAGCTTGTATGACGGGGTTTCTGTTCAAGCAGGGAAAGTACTTAGCGAGGTTTTAGTCTTTTGGGCAGGAAAAGTCATTTGATGGTCCCCAATCATCAGTTTAATTTACATTTTCTGGTCATTTATATAAATAACATTTCATGATCATCAGATTATAAATATACACTGCTAAAAAAGACCTATTCTCAAGAAACGACCTTTAAAAACCACGCTTTAATTATTTACAAAACATTATTTACTTAAATAAATATTCTCTCGTAGGAAATAAGCTAATACTTCACTTTAATGGTACTAATTAAGGCGGAAACGGTCAGTTTTCGAGAGAGTGGCGTAGCATAACGAAACTAGTCCCATAACGACATCGTTATACGACGAAGGCTTTTAAGGCTATAACATTAACAGTATATACTGAAAGGTATATACAGTGCCTCTGTGTAAGCATTAAGATAGCATAAAACTTCATTGCTGTTTATTTTCCGAAGAGAAATAGCATACGTGACCTTGAAGTATGAAAGAGCCACGCTTCTGTGAGATTGGGTTGGCTTGGCCGGAGAGATACCACTGCCTCAAAGAATACCGGCGTATAGCAAAATTCTTGTGTGTTTTGCCGTGAAAGCGTTACCGGAGGCCTAACACTCTCAATCCACAATTCACAATCCCCAAGTCTCCAAATAAACTTAGATAGTATTTAAGTTTTTAAGTTTCACTATTAGCGTAGTCATATATGCCACAAACCATCCATTACTGAGTATAGGCCTTCCCAAACGATTTCTTGATGACCCCAAAAGAGATTGATTTAGAGTAAAGATTGCAGAAACTAGAGGATGCAGGTTGCTTCCAATCGACTGCAATTACGTGTGAATGGGCCGGCTTAAATTTAGTGATACCACGCTTTCGCAGAAAACCAGCCTAAAACAATACAAGCATGCATTATTTACCCATCCCATCTCCAATTCTGAAGTCATTACGAGGACCACCTAGAGGATACGTTGGAGCATATGGTGGCGGTATGCTCTGCCTGGGCTGAGCACTGCCGTGTCCTCAGGGAAGTGAAAAGTCCCCAATTCTGAAATTTGTGACTCCCAAAAAGCCAGCAATGCACTTGCAAATCTTCTGATGTCATGTGTCAACGGGCATCACCGATTGTCCCATCTGCTCAATAGGGTGACGAGGTGAGAAAGGAGCAGACGAGGATACGAAAAAAGAAAACTCAAGGACACAGGTAGCAGATAACATAACTTATAATGTGTGATGTAATATAATAATCGTCTCAGGAAAATAGTACGAGTACTTCAACATATTTCCCAGTAAATTTCAGTCTTCCACCCCTACTACAGAAACTCATATTTTAGAATTCAACTCGTATAAACAGAAACGTCCATTTCAGTATTACGTTTCGTTGGTAAAGTTATGATTTATAGTAGACGGTGAGTTCCAGTGGTAAAGGTATACCAGCTATCCTCAGGTGATTTTAAAATTGTCTCTAGAAAGATTAATGTAAGCTGTTCCGTGTAGAG
Source organism: Spodoptera exigua (assembly GCA_902829305.4). Lineage (NCBI taxonomy): Eukaryota > Metazoa > Arthropoda > Insecta > Lepidoptera > Noctuidae > Spodoptera > Spodoptera exigua. Next base: position 14,723,575 of record LR824607.2, on the reverse strand, counting down.
GTGTGGTGCCACTGTCAGCGGTCTTTCTTCGGCTTTTGGCTTTGTTTAGTAATGTTTTTTCTTGATAATTTTAATCATTGAAGCTAGGGCAGTAAAACGTGTGGATAGACATCATACTTTTTACATGTCCTGTTCCGGGCCGGTTCGCGATATATTATCGTGCTTGTACCCGCTATGTATAATTCTCTTTTTTTTTTAGAATGTTGTTTATTGTCAAATGGTTATGATTATGGTAATTATTTATTTAAATAATTTTTGGGCAACTTAGTATTTGCAGGAGTATATGTAGTATTATTAGATCATATAGTTTAAAGAAGAATTCGAAAACAATATAGTCTATTTACGATTTTAAAAAATATGGTATGTATATCCAGTCAACGTGACAGTCAACTGTGTGCTTACCAATCAATTGTGCAACCAAAACCAGAATTTATCATAAAATAAATATACAAAAAAAAAAACATTAAAACAATTATACCCAAACATCGCTGTTGGAGGCACCGCACGAAAATAACGACAACTTATATAGAGGGTGCTTGGATTTTCGCCAGCACCTCCGTACGAGTTTGCAGAGAATTAAGTCAACCTATACATAAGCGATGCGATGGTGGCTCGGAGACATTGTTGTCATATTCGCACGGGAATTATGGTGGAGTGTTCTGCATGGCATTTCAATGGTGATTCATATTCATTTCGGAAGGTTTATTAATTTTCAAATTAGGTTGGAAATTTGGAGTTTTACTTTTTATTTCTCTATGGGATTGGTTATATGGTACATTTTTGTTAGTTATATGTAAACGTTATGAAATAAAAACAATCCTATTATTTATGCAGTTTCAGTTTAGTTAAGGAGCAAAATTTGAAAAACTGAACTACATCTATGCATTTTAAATCAACCTGATAATTGCTCATTTTGATTTCATGGTATTTTACTAAAGCATGCAAGTGGTGCGTTGCGTGGAGAGCTAAATAGAAGGCTTTTGTTCTTTAAGGGACCTCTTACGTCTGTACTAATTTTTTTATGGGATACGTGAACGTATGGATTACCTGAAAGTAAGCAGTCGGCGCCGCCGTTATAATATTGAGGCCTCCGGTAACCTCACTCACAGGGTGAAACACAACGTAAGTAATGTTTCAAAAAACGCCTGATTTCTGAAAGGCCGTTTTATCACTCCGGTCTAGCCGACCCATTCACGCCAAAGCATGGTTATCCTACACTTATGAACAGGATGAAACTTATTTTTTTAAATTAAGTAACTACGTATACAGCGCTACTTCATAAAATAAGAGTTCTGATTAAAACTATCTATCACACACTATGCAGATAATATTCAGTAAAATTGGAAAGTTTTAGTAAACCGCATGTAGAAACGATAACAATGATTTACTTAACAAAGTTACCAGCTATAAAGTACAGTTAGCAACAGAAGTGGGTTAACAGAAGCCGGTATCTCAAGTTTCACGAGATTTATGAATGAAGACTTACAACTTACTTGTTCGTAACAAATAATAAAAAGAAATATACCCTGAACACTAGTAGTCTGACTAAGAAATATAGAAATGGGTTGATACTTGGATACTACTTTTAAATTATTGCCGTTGTTCACTTTAATGTTTTTTTTTAAATCTGCCCCTGAGACTAGGGTAGTTTTTCCTTTGTCGTGGATGGGTTTTAAATTTATACAAATTCTCACCATACCCCAAACTATGTTTAATCTGTAAATGAGAAAGAGGTGCTCTGTGTGGAAAACAAATCAATGGCATTCAGCTGAAAGAAATTAATTTTGCCCTGACTTAAGCAATTTTTTTGACAGATTAAAATCATACAGTGACTTCTCTCGCCCAAGGCGATAGAGAGTATCAGACTCTTACTGACTAAAAATCCCCCGTTCTGGCTCTTGCTTTAGGCCGAGGCCGAGGTGTCACATTGCGCTTACTCCGTAACCCTAAGTTAAGCATTTGATAGATTTTATTGACATATATGTACTACAGAAAATCTAATCGTATCATATTCAAATGGAGGCAGAAATTTTACTTGAAATCAAACATCACAAAACAAAACCACATAGAATTCTAGACTCTGACGCTTAAATTAAAAATTTTACGTATAAAAGAAACGAAATATAAAGATTTTCTAACTTAGAAATCAAACTAAATAACTCGTTACTTAGTAATCAACGTTCAAGTCTACTTAAACAACGATGACCTTTGACTTTTACACCTAACTGTACCTAATCGCTACCAAACTTCATTCACGAACTTGCTCAAGATATCAATGCGCCATTTTGGACTAACATAGCATTATATATACATACACACAGACGTACAGACATTATTGGTCCTTTGTCGCACTCGGGGGCAATGTCATAAACTCTGAGCAGTTGGTTCGGTTCCGGATTCAGATTTATGCTCCATCCCTTGATGAAGAAGTTGGACTGCGGAGACCGTAAGCACTGTCGGATTAATGATACATTTGCTTTACGGTGTTTGGAAATTGGAAAAGGAGTTATTCTTATTTTAGGAGTAATAGCGTGACCTCACAGTTAACCGCCGTGAAACAACCACAGCTGTTGTTGTTTTCGTTGCGCCGTGTGAGCGAGGTTTTCAGAGGTCCAATATCCTTCCCTTTAGTAGAGAAGGATACGCCTTCAAGTCTCAACTGCTCAGCAAAGGCGTCTTCTCACGGGAAGTAGATTGGAGCATTAATCACCACGCTTGCTCAAGGAGGATTTGCGATTGCAATCTTCTTTCTTATTAGAACTCCAATAATAGAAATCTAGATTAACCTATGACCTTTTTTTATTTATTTTATTTATATTTCTTCATCATTTCTACATGAAGTTACACAGTATTTGCCAGGTTTTGATTTGGCACCCTCATGTTTGAGAAGCGTGTGCCTAAACCTACAGGGCTGCACGATATTGCGCCGTCCGTTACCAGCCGCAATCCTAGAAGAGTTACGAGTTTCATTCGTGCGGAAGCATGGTTCTCTCACACTTTCATAAAAAGAACTGTAGCCAATCATTTCAAAGATATTAAGCATGGGAGAGTCATGTTTTGGCAAGTATAGGCCGGTGCGATTGTTGTGATACCTTGGTCTTACAGAATATCGACGTAAAATAACGCTTAGGTTGTGTTTCGCTACACGACTGGGGTTACAGGAGACTCAATTCTCAATCCTCATATCCATAAATTCCTAATAGCCTACAAATGACCCGCACCGCTCTTATGTAGTAACCTTTTTGGTTTAACAAGAGTCCATGGGCGCCGCTGATAGCTTACCACCAAGTAATGTATCTCCTCTTTTGTTCTTCTCCACTAAGATTGAAAAGCGTACTGACAAGAATTATAAAAACAATTAGACCTGCCTTTATATAAGCAGGTCTAGGCATCCATCAAATATTGACTCATATCATGCTCACATGTGTGGCAGTACGCCTAAGCCTAGGCTCAAATAGGATTAAGTTAAGCTAACATAATACTATGTTGCATAATATTAGTATTCTGCTTAATTAAGCCGGCACCTGACTTTGTAACATTCCCCAATCTGTAGCTAATTTCCGTGTAGCTACCATATAATCATATGTTTTGGCAAGGTGTGTTTTTGGAGCTAAATATGTTAGTAATGCTAAACGCGCAAGCGTATTCATGTATCATGGCCCCAAGCTGGAGAAAAAGAAGGAATCTGGTCACGGGGAACATACTCTCATCTTGCCATACCTTAACTATATTCTCCATTTGAAGAAAAAACGCCATACAGATGTGATAGGGTAAATTCTATTTCAATTAAAATAAGTTTGAGTTTGCTAGTGTCAATAAGTTTTTTTTTTAGTCGTCAAAATAAAGACTATTTTCGAATCAAAAAATAAGCAGCATATAATGAACAGTGTAATGTTATTTCAGGTTTGTAACGTCATATTTTTCACATCCAATAGCATACTTATAAATATCAAATCGGCTAGAAAAAAAATACGAATGAAAATTTAACTGCTTTTTAGTGTGTTTATCTGGGATAGAAACTATTGTGAGACTTACTCTCGTGGATAACTGTAAAAAGGTCTAATAATTTCGCAACGGGTTTCTTATTCATAGAAACAGAGGGCGCGTCGTTGCGAGGTCATACGGTCGCACAGCTGACTAATTGACTTTAAACTAGTAGAGCTTTTCCCAGTTTCCAGTAAGTTGATAATTTTAATAAATATTTTATTTTATCTATATATATTTTGCAATTCTATTACACATTGGATCTTACAGCAATCACAAAGGCGATATAAAACACCTGAAGAAAAATCTCCGATTTCCTGCAACATCACGGACTTATCTTCGCACTGTCGCAAAATTTATATAAATTATTTCGCTGCACGGACAAGTACTTATACCTAACCAATCTCGTTGCTAATATTAATAACAGATATAAAGACAGTATCTACAACATCTTATTGCTAAAATACTAGTAATATTAGAGATAAAGTCGTTTCCCCGACACAATAAGACACTGCAACATGGCGGGTTGAAATTTAATAAAGGACAATGGTACGTTGTGGCAATAACTCTATGGTACCCGCCATGGACTATATCCAATAACAATCACTATGTGTGCGTGAGTTACTCAAATAGATATTTCAGTACGGATAAGCTAACATATTGAAAGATGTTTTTGTTCAAATTTTTTTTTGTTTGATTTTTTTTTTCGTCTTTTCAGAGCATTTTTCTGGACCTGATTTGCCATGGAGAATATCTGAGCAGCATTCACCACGCTCTCTTTCGGTGAATTTGGTGAATGTAATCAAACATTATAAGTCCAGGTATTTCCGAACTGATACGACCTTCAAAACCTTCAAGAAACGTGTGTACTTCTTCTGTGACTGATTTGGTGCTGCAGATGTTCATACGTTTGTGTGCAATTCCAAAAAAAATCAATAATCTTAGAATATAAGCATAATTAAGTCAAAAATAAATTACAAACGAATAAACTTTTTGGCCAACAAGACATCGTTTTTTAGGCCTTTATCTAAAGAATCAAATACCTTTATTAGCCAAGAGTATGGAGTATTGAGTACTCTGTGTGTACCAATGATCTGTCGGTTGAGCGGTTTTGTTCGGTTTTGGTTTGCGGCTGCTGAGGATGTCGGCTTCGATTACAGGATCTGGCAAAGTTTTATTGTTATTTTTTCGTTTTTGCTCTTTTTCCATTTTATGTTATCAATTCTGTGTAATGGGGCGAATCTATAACAATATACCGGGTACAATTAGATATTAGTAATATATACATCTTTCTTTCAATGTAGTGTAGGTAGCCCTCCAGTTCGTTGGACTGACGATACCTGTGCGATGGCTGGCAGTGGTTGCAAGAAGACAGCTGAACATCGAGCTCAGTGGCCGATTCAACGGAGAGGCGTATGCCCAGCAATGGACGGAAACGGGCTGATGATGATGACGATGATGACATATTTTTTTGTTTCTTAAAAGCCTTCAGTAATTATTTACTACTGAAGACTTTAACACTAGCCTTCATCAAACAAGCTACAAGTCTTCTTGAAGCATGACTGCAACTTGAACTTTAAGACTCTTTTTATTACAGTTACAGTACAGCGTCCAACTTGAGGCAAGATTAGCAAAGTTTGCGATTGAAACCTATGCTGTGTACTCTAAGCAACTGTAAGAAACTCTCCACAAGTTGGACTCTTAATGCTACATATGCCACGTATTTCTCAATTAAGTTTTTAAGTTAAAAACTACACGGATATATAAGAATTTAAGACTCTTGTACAAGGCTCCGTTAGTGTTATCCGGGCGAAAAGTAGTCTTCCATAATATAATCTATCCACCTCAATAGAGAATAACTACCAAAATAGCTGCTAAAACTTACCAAATGGTGGCTATCTGGTAAGTTTCACCATAGTTATTAGTGTCGTATTGTATGATTGTAGTAGTCACTGAAATTCGCTATTGTTGAGCTGGCAAGGCGGTGAAAAACCTAGCCTATAGGTTTTTATTATAAACCTACCTTAGTCTTCAACAAAGATTTTATTAGGGTCACAATATGTACATGTTACTTGGTAACGAGAGAATTAAATATAACTATGTAGATTTTTTTTAAACTAGCAGCCTGTCCCTTCTTTTCACGGGTATCTTCCTAGCTAAACGACGCAAGGGTAAGTAGTATCCATATTTCCCCCATTACTTTCTTTTTTAAATAAGAACCTTCTCCTCATACATAATAAAAGAACCAAAAACAAAATTGGTCCACGTGTTGTTTAGTTACCAACACAGTTTGCGAATCATTTTAATATATATATATATAATTATGTATGCGGATAGGCTACCTGTATTATAGATATGTCAACTCCTTTGACTTAATTCTATTAACACCAATTTTTGAAAACTTTCATTTTATATCCAAGGTTTTCCATATGCAACATACTACGTAGCCTGCAACTGAATATATGTAAATCCTGCTTTATGTTCCCCTCAGGCAAGTAACGTCAAACATCACTCACTTCAAATAAACACGTCACAGATCACGTTACAGACAACAGTTCGACGTGCAACACGTAAGACAAACTGCAGTATTAACATTTCTAATCTGTTCTGTACAGATGTGGCTGGGGGCCAAGTTGCAGTACATGTTGCAGCAACTTGCTCCGTTTCTTGTTGAGAATTGATTTAGGTTTTGTTGTTTTGAAAGCGAAGCAAGGACTATGTACAACCAGCTTTTGTCTGCGACTTCTTTCGCGTGGAGTAGTGATTTCCTGCAGATTTTTAGGTTTAAAAACTATCCTATGTCCTTTTTCGGGTTCCAAACTGTGTCTGTACCAAATGACACAAATCGGTTCAGTAGTTTAGGCGTTAAAAAAGACAGACTGACAGAGTTACTTTCGCATTTATAATATTAGTTTGGTTAAATATATCAATCCATTACGCCGCTGCTCGGCTACTATTTCCCAGGCTTTGCTGGCATTTAATGCATATGTACGTATAAAAACTGACACATTGACCGGAATAAAAAGTAAAGCAACCGATTTTTACTTGCAGTCGGTACAAAAGTTGAAAACTACAAATTATTATAAAACTATTTTAAACTAGTGATTATAAGTGCATGAAAGTCAAGCTTCGGCACGAATGGGCTAAGTTGACTAGACCATGGTCTCATTTATCCTCAAATTCTAAATCACAAAAGACCTTCAGTGCACTTGCATATCTTTTGATGTTCCGGTTGCCCGCACGATTGCTTACCATCAGGTGACCTATTAGGAAACCGAACGCATAACACGTGCTTCAGCAGCTAGATCTCCAGCTTCTGCGCTAGCCATGTACCATTTTGTCAGGGTCGAAAATATTATTAATTGGAAATTACGATGCACCTATCATTTGATGCGATAGCTAACTAATTATAAAGCGTAGCGCAACACTGGAGTACAGACATCCGAAACTCAATCCTAAGCTGTTTAGGGAGCAATAAATTTATCGTTGTGTCAAAACAACGGCTTGTTTTTGCTTATCCGCCATATTACAGTGGCTGACTTTGGACATTGTTTTTGAAATAAGATGCCGTTGATGTTGTTAGAGACGTAAATAATATATATATATGTGTATTTCCTATATAAATGGTTCTTATACATATATTTAAGGAAAATATTTAAAATAGTCATTTTAACAAAAATATTTGTAATGTACAATCCATTGTCTGTACGGCACAAATAACTTTTAGTATTGCCCAAACCATTTATTTATCAAAATAATCGTTTTCATTTTGTTTTGATTTTGGTTTCTCATTTGTACTATTTATTTTTAAATAGCAATAACTATGTAATTATATTGATTACGGCCTTGAGTAAGCGTGTCCAAATGATCTTCAACAATATTAGTCGTTTAGCTAAAATCGATCTTAGTTCCACCGAGTTAAGACATAATTTCCAAACCCACATTTTATCAATATTCTTGACACAATATTTTCTTTTAATTTATTACTCGAAAAAAACACAACAACAATAACAACAGGGTGTTCTAAGAACATTGACGGCTTTAAAACTTCGGTTTCGTAATCACCTCGAGAGGAGCTCAAAAGTCAACACATAACTTCTTATAATACTTATTTCTCGCACATATTACGTATAATTACGAACATTTTCGAATATTCATGGGGTGTAGGTTAAAAACCACCATCTATACCTACTTTCCTTATATTTTTATAAGGAGTTTAGACTTGTTTGGTTGTTAGTTTCAATTGAATAAGCTCCACAACTGCTGGGCCAATTTGTAAAAATATTATATATCTGTGAAATCTTTATTTTTAAGTAGCAACGTGAGCGAGTTTTTTCCTACTTAAACTAATATCCGCAAGGTTTGTAAGTATGTTTATATAAAGTTTGGCACTAGGGTGGATTACAGTCTGGAATAATACATAGGCTACTCCTTTTTACCCTGGTGCTGTGGGTTAAGCAGCTGATAGAAGTTCCTATATACATAAAGCTACAAGATTAGGATGTTTGGAAAGTATGGTCCAGCTCTATGGGAGTGATACTATGCCCTGATAGAAATCTGGCGAGAAACAGTCACAGCCTTGTGTGATCGTAAGAGTGAGGTTACCGGAGGCCTAATCCTTCCCCTTTTCCATTCCTCCTTAATTCCTAAATCTTCAAAACCCTAATGCCTGAAATGCGGTTACATGTAACTCCTTGTACAGGTAAAGAAAGACTCCATGACAGAAATCTTTTAAAAATAACACAGGTGAAGCCGCAGGCCGTAAGGTATAAAATATACACGTATGTATGTTTGTATGAAATTTTGTCTTCAAATCCAATAAGACTTGTTAAGGCAACAACGTAAGAACAACACAAAACAGACGTGATAACGCGTAAATTGCTCTCAAAGGGTAACCTGGAATGCAGAGGCACATAAAACTATACCAAAAATCTAATTTATTCAATCAATTTTTAACTTTATCGTTACAGCGTTTAAGTTCAAAATTGACTAAAGAATTTTGATAAATAAGTGTAGCTTTTCATGCTGTTTGTGCTTGTGATGTAAATTCAAAAATGTAAATTATAAAGAAAATGAGTTTCGAAGAATTTCCTTTCGTTGGCTGATGCTCTTTGTTTATGGAAAATGGCTTGCACACGTGAAAGTTAATGTTTTTAATTTAATTTAATTTTTCAATTTGGTAACCATTTATTTCTGGGGACACTTCAATGATCTTATCCGTACTGGAAACTTGGATGTAAAAATAATATCTAAAGAAAGGGAATATCAGACTCATAGTGATTAAAACCGTCTGTTCCTTTCCTTCCAAAATCTCCCGTAAATTATTGCATTAGTCTCAGGCTTCCTGTTACATTTTTAGATCAGAAAAAGAGTAGGTCAGAGTTTTACATAAAATATTAATATAACAAAATAATCTATATCAATATTTACACGCGACTGTCGCGCTGCGAATCGCGGAATGCTGCTTATGAATATGGGCCTCTAGCGTGGCTTGAAACTAGTCGAGTATCTCGTCAAATCATTACGTGAGTAAGCCGAAAACATAATAATTAATTTAGAATGTTTCGCGAAAGTTATAATTGTTTAAGTTATAATGATATTACAATAAAACTTAAACAAACTTTTTAAAAACGTTAGATTATTTTCTTATGTTAAAAAAGTTAAACTAAGTACTTATCTTCAATTTGAATTCGTTTCAAGATAGCCTAAGATAGATTCACTGACAGACAAATCTACACCGGCTTCGTAAATGTTTTGTCTTTGACCTTGCCTTTATAAAAAAAATTCCTCAAAACGTACCTGATTCAATACAATACAATGCACTAATTCACGTCTCTTCTTAAACAGTAATCAGGCGACTAATTAAAACGACTGAATTCGTTTGCAAGAGAAGTGATAAATAACTAGGAAATAATAAAGATATCTTTAGCTCGTTACGCCGTTTGTACAGTCATCGACAGAAGTGATGCAATTAGTAATTTCAAGAATACTCCAGTTATTTTTTGAGAACATAATTTACATTAATTCCGTTTAGATTAAGCCATGATTGCGGGTTAAGCGCAACTGCGGTTCACCGCGGCCTCGTCCCAGAGCAGGAGAAGGAACGGGGAGGTTTTTAGTCAGTAAGAGTCTGACACTCTCTCTCGCCTTACCCTGGGCAGGAGAAGTCATTTGATGATTTTCTCCTGACAAAAATTAAATTTTATTTACTTTTGAAATTTATATAGGTATGTATAGATGGTTTTATTTTTACAATATATTATATCACCTTCATCACAGTTACAATCCAAAATTAAACAATTTAAAATTTATTTTTTAATAATTACTTCAATATTCTATAACTACATACTTAAGTAAGTAATTCATCCTGGAAGAATGCTGAAGGGGAGATGCGAGGATGCTTTTTCAATCTCCGATCTCATGAAACATCTGAAATAAATTCGCTAGGTCTCTGCCTCGCTCGGGACATTGTGATTTAGTTACTAACTTAATTATTAGAAACTTATTTACTCGAATACTTGAGATTCTTTTTTTTCATAATTTCCAAAATGGCGAACGGATATATTTACCCAAATCCTTAAATTCCTAACAACTTCCTAAAGGCCGGCAACGCACTTTTAATTTCTCCGGTGTTCCGGGTGTCGTGTCGATATCGCGCAAAGTTGATCATGAATATGAGGGCTCATATTCATGATCAACATGCTCACTGCGGCTTGAAACTAGTCGAGCCATCTCGTTACTAACAACTGCGTTAGTAAGCTGTAAAATATAATTTAATTATCAATTTAATTGAATTTAATGTCTTAACAAGTTTTGTGAGCAACTGTACGGAACCTTCAGTAATGAAGTGAGAACTCTGTTCGAGTTAAAAGTTGCTAATTACGCGCTACAGTTAGTTTTTGCCTGAAAACTTACAATATTGTCGCCTCCTCTATATTTAAGTTAATTATTATATTTCGTTGTTTATATTCTGAAATACTGCGCTCAAGTTTTCAGGAAATTTGTGAAGAGTTTTGTGTTTTAGTTGATGATTGTTCGGTTCTTGAAAAGATTGAATGTTTTTAAACATTTAAAGATCATGGCTTTTATGTATACAACTTACTTTTGACAGATTTATTCTGCAATGGGCTGAGGTCACTTATAACGAATCCGTTCTGTTGCTTAGATGTTTTCAGAATCAAAAACTGCAATGTCACTTACACACACATTTGTGCCAGGAATTGAACTTGGGATCCCCTGTTAAATTAAATGGAACCAACATTTAATGGAATATGAAAATGAAAATATTGTAAGTACAACTACACTTTGCGCTACCGAGTTAAGTCCTATTACAGTAATAGGTAAGTATAAACATATTTTAAACTGAAAAACAAAGTTAAAATGAACCTTTTATCATGAAAAACAAGGTCTTTATTAACAAGCCACCGAACAAAACAAACAATTAATAACGAACAGAAATAATTAATCAATATTTTATATTATACGCCGGCGTAAAAGATTAATCGTCACCTTTTCGACCCTGTGCAAATCAAGCTATCCCATTTATCCATATCCTACACTCAAACTTCAACTTTAATCACAAACCGATACAGTTTAAGATCGATTGACAAGTAAAATTTTCTAACTTTATGATCAATTTATTTTACCTTACCGACTACGGGTAACCTTAGTTATGTTTTAGTAATAAAATTTTAACGGGTCACCCATTAACTACGATCGGTTACAATTTTGCTTCGCTAGTTATCTTTATTCTCACGTAAAGTTTATAGCGTGTGAAACTTGGTTTACGATGGAGGCGGCTTTGGTTTAATGTATGTATGTGCTTCTACTATTGCACAGTCTGCTCAGTAATTTTATACAGATCACTAGGCTCTAAGTGTCCTTTGCTGAGCAGAGGTCACTTTTACCGTTTGGATAAAAAACAGCAGTCATGATTTTTGTTTTATCATATATATTATCATATACATTATTATGAATATTATGTTTACTTCTATATTGATATTATAATTGCGAAAGTAACTCTGTCTGTCTTTTCTTCACGCCTAAACTACTGAACCAATTTCTGTGAAATTTGGTACAGACATAGTTTGGAACTCGGAGTTTTTTTACCAAAAACCTGCAGAAAGTCACTATTCTACGCGGTCGGAGTCGCGGGCAAAAGCTAGTACATAACAAAAGTATTCATACTTTTGCTCTGTGCGGAACAAATAACAAACTGTACAACTAATTAAAACGCCGACTGAACTCTCAAAGAGTCTTCGAGGAAACCAGAAGAGCATTCAGTATTTTGATCAGAGACTTCACAGGTGTACCCTGTAGAGGGTGGAGGGGCGCAGGGTTACAAGTATAAACAGCCGCAAGTCTAGTTACCCTAACCTATAAAAATGTTAAACAATTTTGAATCTTATCTTGCTATCGTAAGGTTGAGAATTTATTGAAGAAAGTTGACAGATGGGTATAGGTTGATGTGCTTGTGTATTGTATAGGACTGCTGCTGTTACGTGCAGTGTACAAGGATAATGTGTGCACGTTATGCGCCTTGCTTCTGTGGTGTAAGTTACAGGGTTGGGGCGATTTTATTTGAAATTAATTAGGGAGATTAATGTCTTATGTCTTAATGGTTAGAATTCATATAAAATTGTAAAGAATTAAAATACAGATTCAACATCACAGAAAAAAATTTTGCTCTCATTCATCATCATCACAAGTCAGGTTTTTTTTATATTTCGTAATGGCCAGGTATTTAGCCGTTATCTCCCCTCTTGTTAAGCGGTGATGCGACCTACAATGGAACACGACTACCCATAAGCAACCTATTCAACCGCCTTGAAGACACCAGGCCCTTTGGAAACACAGATCCTGGCAAAGTGTTCTACTTGTTAACTGCTCACATAATTGTGTTGATTTTTAATTAGATTTGCCTATAAAAAATTACAAAGATTTTTCACGGAATTTTTTTGAAACAGTGGAAAAAAATATTACTCTCTCATTCATTGATTTTACGATCTATTTAATAATAATTGACAAATTTTTGGCTATACGCACGGCTATACGTCAATAATAGGATCTGTATTTTAAAAGGAAAACTATAATTCGTAGTGAACTGACTAACTTTTTTATTAATTGAAATTAACGACTTACTCACGTGATTAACTAAGATCATCTTACACGATGCTCATGTATAAGAATCTACTTGAAACTATGTAGTTTCAAGCTTTCATTTTCATATTCATATCGTTTACTGCAATTTTTTATTCAACCCGGATCAGGAGAAGGCACCGAGTGGTGTAAGTCAGTTACAATCTGCCACGCCATCTCGCCGCAACCAGAGATAGAGAAGCCATGTGATGACGATCTTGATAATGAGATTTCGCCAAGAAAGGGAAATTTTCCCGCCGAGGTTGCGGTTACAAGTGAAATGATATACCGGCTCAGATTGAGCGAAGGAACAAGATGGTTTTTAGTCAGTAAGCACTAAGAGATTGACACACGCTTTCGCCTCACCTAGGCCGAGAGAAGACATATAATTTTTTTTTGTTTTTAAAAAAACGTTTCCCCACACTAGGATGTTCTCCTGTGTCGTGGGTGCGGTTACAAACATACAATTTCACATGTACATGAGACCCAGACCCGGAGCCACAATTAGTTGGTCACACAAAGAGTTGTTCCGTGCGGGAATCGAACCCGCGACACGTTGCACGGCAGCCAGTTGCCCAGATTTAATGGTTTCCCCCCCCCCCCCCCCCATAAAAAGGTGCTGTAAGTTTATCCCTTGTGTATCAATGTATGCGGTTGAAAAGTGCGGTGCGACAGTACCCGCAGGGACTCGAAATGAGCATACAAAGCAGCCCTATACGCTATTGATGCACCAGACGACGTACCGACAGCAGCATAACACGTGTTCTATATATTGTACCATTTGTAATGTAAGCGTAAAGGAAATTGTTTTGTTTTTTTAGCTGTTACTACTGAGTTTTTGGTTGGTGAATCTATGCTAATAGGGTAAAGAGGAAATACGTTATTGTTCCTTTGTTTGAATTCGGTACTCTAATTATTTATTTATTGCACAATTTACATTTACACGGAAGAATACACATTCCATCTTAATCAAAAGACATATCTTCGTTTTAGATAGTCAATTTATCGAGAAAGGTTATATTGCTATTGTAATAAAAATTGTGCATAGCGTGACGCTTTAAAATTTTTGAGTAGAGTAAGTTTATTTCGGTTTTACTTCTCAGAGTAGTCAGTTAAGATGTACGTGTTAGGATGCGTAGAGACGTTTGGCCTGTTTACAAATATACATTCATAAATTAATTTAATTTATTTTATTTACTTAGAAAATTTACATATACAACATTACAGCTTACGCCATTAAGTTATATTGTTAATTTTATATAAATACTATTATCTAGGTACTTAAAAAACTAAGCTGGCTGGTGATCCCTTAACCTGATATGGATAGTGGAACTAACAAAATAGACAATGGAAAAAGAGAATAAAAATAATACAGTGTGTGTGTCTGTGCAATGAATATTTAGTTCTTTTGCTCATAAATCCCATTGGAACAGCAATGTTTCATTGGAAATCCATAGTTTTCTATTTTCAACTGAGCTGAGTGTGCAAATATTTTCGTTCGACAAACGATTGAAATGAAAAACAAATGAAAAATTATTTTGGCTTAGTATTAGAATTTTATAAAATTTGTTTTTACTGTGAAAGTCTCGTAGTATCTGTTTTTAGTGAAAACCTAGATGGTTTTATGCGATATAGTTCACGATGTAGCTATCTTACCTGTTACCTTCCTCGTAGTAATTTTTTTCTCTAACGAATAACAATATTCATTCAATATTTAAACAGAACAGAATCGGTTCTGATGTACAGAGCTAAGCATAACAACACAATATGCGATTCATTTCTTTACAATCGAATGCGTTTAAATGTGCAAATACATGTACATTAATAAATATATTTGACTGTAAGTATTGAAATGATTTCGGAAACGTCTACAAGGATTTTGGATAAATATTTGTATGTTGTTTCAGCCAGGTTTTATTTTCAGAAACAAAAAATATGAATTATGTGATAATTGATATGTGAGAATTGATGTGATAATATGGATTCTGCTAAAGGGTTATTTTGTATAATAAGTTCGGTTTTCGGCTACACTTACGCGTCGACTACATACGAACGATTTAAATTCATCTGTTGTGTTGTGACTTTCCCTATCTTAAGACTTACAGCTTTTATTTTTTTTTGTGCTGAGTAAATAAACTATAGTTATAAGGAGGACACCTTTGTTCAGTGGTGGACGTCTTCTAGCTGATGATGATAATAAAAAAATGGTAGCAACCCGAGAAACGGTACTAGAACTTGAGAGATTTTTCTTAATAAATGCTAACTAGCATATTACTATTTCAGCGCATAACTGAGTAATAGCACGTAAATAAATATTATTATTAGATATTGGATTTTATACTAGACTCCATTAACACTATTTACAATTTAAAAAACCCGAAAATTCTAAAAGACCTTCGCACGACCCAAGAATCGTTCATGCTCGACGGCCACGAATACGCCTACTCAATCAACGGCTAACAAAACACCTCAGCTGAAAAATAATCAAGTCATCCTCGTTTTTTTCCGATGGTACGTTATGTCAAGTTCATTAACCTCCATGTGACGTCATCGCCGGTGTGTCGTCACGTTCCCCCCATAACTATAAGCCGGGCCTAATTTATGCTGCTTTTAAACCCTGCCCTCAAAAATTCCCTTTAAAAAACCGAAGTGAACAGGTGCATTTTATATGAAATCGTTATTGGGTGATATTGCAAACGAATAATTAATTAAAATGTTAAAAAAAATGTGTTTTGTCTTCGACATTTGGGTTGGTGATTTTTGGAAAAAGAAAATTTTGGGTACAGTAAAAGTGGATGTAACTATTGATTATGCGCACTGCCTGCACCTGAGAGAGCCATGCTTCGTCACCAATGGGACGCTGACAATACAGCCTCCATGAAAACCAACGTGTAACTACATTTCCGTTGCATCACCTATCTTTAATTGTTCTCAAATTATCAATCAATTACTCGTATCTACAGTTTTCCCACCCTACCTCTTGTGTTGTGCATGTCCATGGATGGCGCAGATTGCTTCCCTCAGGTGATTCTTCTACTAATATATCGTCCTAACATATAAAAAACCCTTTTGACATTATATGATTATGAATACAGATAAAAGTCCGTACAGAACACATTGCCATAAAATGAGGACTAGGATAGACTTTACTTTAAAATCAACAAAAACTTCCCTTTAAAAACGGTTGAAAGCTTAGGAAATCACAATTCGCGAGCGTTCAAGCTGAAATATTAACTGGAATGACACTTTAATTAATATGTTAAGTAATCCTAGGTTTCACAGTAAATATGCCAAGTTTGTTCATTAGAGCCCTAAAACGCTTGTCACTGGAATACAAAGAAAACTAGTCCGTTTCACGAATTTTAACTTTAAACTAAAGCAATTAAGTGAATTTTATGTTGTCTCATTTTGTTGATCGCTGCTTTTTTAGTTTTAGGAAACTTTATGCTTGAAAAGTAGTTTAAAAATATGGAATTCAAAGGCCTAGCTATTATAGTGATGAAAGTAATATCTGTTTATGAAGTTTTTTTCGAGGTTAAGACCTCCTCTTTTAGTACACGAGTGAGAATTCAAGACTTCTAAATACAATGAAATGGTGATTATTGCTCATCCGTTCACAGTGTGATAAAAAAATTGGTTCAGCAGCGGGTCTTCTACTCATCTAATTACAGTGACACTAGAGGTTGATTAATTATCAAATTACTGTTAATATCTCTTCATGTCACTTATAACTAAAATTACTATTGGACAACATGATTAGTAGCGACGCAGATTACTAGATCGAGAACCTTAACAAGATTAATATTTTGTATTAATTAATCATTCTGACATGGAGCGTCTAAGAGATAATCTTGTTTTTAATTTTCGATAAGGCATTTTTATTGTATACGTATAATATACCTATTTATATACAAGTAATTAGATTAAACACTGAACTCGCTTTATTCTTCAATTGCGAAACGCTGAATTCAGATGCCATAAATGCTTGGCTCTATCTCTTCATGGAAAAAAAGAAGTGATAATATTTACATAATTCTAACACCTCATATTTATATTAAATCAAAATAGCGAACAAAAATTATCTACGTTTTTTCTTCAACCTAAGTTTTTCCAGCATATGGGCGTAGAGATAAATTACATGAAAATTCATCTTATCTGTTCAACTTTAAGGCTGACATTTACATGTAATAAAACATCACACAATATGTCTTCGAAGTCTTCATATTACCAATAACATGGATTCATATTAAAGTGCTACGCAATTTCGTAGCTCGTAGCTCGTAGACGAGTCTACGCGCTACGCCATCCGTTGTTCTCATATTTCATTGTCGGCACAATCATAGTGACAGATTGTGTCTATCAATCAGAATGACAGACGTTCTTCAGCTTCAGGAGGAGGCTTTTGATACAATGTATCGGTATATGGACATACATATATATACTTATTAATATGTGCACGAAATTCCTTTGAATTAGCTAAATAGCTGCGCTGTTTTAAGTGGAATTTTTATCTTTGCCCATTAAAAAAATCAAATTTTTTAGAAGGCATATATTGGAATGCAGTTTAGTTTACATTTAAATTACCTACTTGCGAATATTATTTTGTGTGCTCATTTTGAGCCACCGTTTTAAAACTTACGGTAAAATAACCTTAGTTAAGTTATAAATTCAAAATCAGATCACAGAATAATACCACATCTAATTGAACAAAAGACTGGGCAAGTTACGGTTTTGAGGCCACACGAACAAGCTTCCAAACCTAACATCAAAATGAAATAGAAAATAACAAACCAGCCATAAAAGATTCAGCCTGAAATAATTTCCATAACGAACAGCAATTCCATAATAAACTCATAAAAAATTATATAATAAACCGGGTTACTTTTTACACAATATACAATCCGCCCAACATTATTTGGGCGGATACCGCATGGGCGGGCAGGGTATATAATGCTGTTTTTTTCGTCAAAAAACGCGAACCTTTGACGAGTTTCAGATCTAAAGGGTTACGAGTTGGTGTTAAAAAGTTGTTTTGCATGTCATTCTGGCTTTTAACAACCTCTGTAGATCTCAATTTGGAGTTTTTTGACCATTTTTTTTTCATCTATTTCAGCTCGGATTATATTGTTTGGAGCGAAATGAATGAAATTATGACTGAATTAAAACGTGACGTTAAAATCTTAACAGCGTTATAAATGCGAAATTTCGTAAGTAGAGAACACGCGATAAACAAACATCCATCCCTCCATGTTTGTTTCTCTATCGCGTTAAAACTATTTTTTCTATGGAAAAAATCATTTAATCGTCAAGGTGATATATGAGTATTAGATTATATATAAGTATTAGACTCTTACTGACTAAACCCCCCTCCTCCCCACCTTAAACGTTCTGCAGCTTTGGTACCTTATTGCGCTTGCCCCGTAACCACTGTTGAACATCTGCCTCGTTGGGCCCCATCTGTGGTCATGTATGATGAGTGTATTTGGATTGAAATTGGTACTTGATAAGGTAGATGAAAGTCTAGAATAACACATAGGGTACTTTTGATCCCGGTAACGCGAGGTATTGTGATATTATGATATTGTATGAGATTTGTTTTAACAGTGTTAGATATGTACGTGTTATACTGTCTTTATCCATTACACATTACAGTCACCGTCAATAGCTTTTTGATTGGGCAGTAAGCGCCGGATATAAAGTTCGGTTTCTGGTACCGAATTGCCCCACGAACATGCATTTGTAATTTTCAATTAATACGTTTTTTATGTCCAGTAAATAGGTTACAAAAGATAATAAAAAATAGTAACAATGATAAATACATCTAAATTATTTAATTTAAATGAAATATTACTTTATTTTACCACCAACTGTACATCAAAAATTTTAATCTGCAATAATCCGCCTCATTTCCTTATTCTGTGTTCAAGCGTCTACACAAAGTCAAGAATGGTTAACCTGTCAAAGTTAATAAGCATGAAATCTCAGGAAGGCATATTGCTATTAATATTTACGCAGGCGCTGATGAGACAAGTTTCTGTCAAGATATTAAAGCCACTGTCGTCCTTAGAAGTAATGTATTCTTACGTGAGACATTGTTTTAGTTTTGAACAGTTTAATTAGAATATTATACTGATTACTTTTCAAGATAACTATATGAAGTAAAGAAAAAGGACAAAAGATTTTTGTGACAACATAAACTAGTAAGTAAAAAAATAAATATCTAGTATAGTGAACTAGTAGGTGTGTTTTAAATACAAGCCTTTGTAGAATTAGCACCTATTTTCTATTTATTATGCTAAAAACTTGCAAAAATTCTCCAACCTTGACTTTTACGCTTAGCAGCTACAATTTAGTTTTCCTTATAAAAAAGTTCTTTCAAACAATATTGTAAGTAAACAAATGCTATTAAGTCAGAAAAGCAGCACAAAGTCGAAACAAAAGGTTCTACGTGAACTATTCTCAACAAACTTACTTTACAAAGCGATTTTTTTGCTTCGACGAAACTTTGTTTCTCCTTTTGGAGAGTAAAAACAAAACAATGGTGTTACTCTACACATTGACCGACTTGCTAAGCGTCACTGTCATTATAAAGAACCTATTTCATTAAGACACTGTCGTCGCACGACTAAGCATGCAACAGATACAAACTTGTACGACACCTATAACCAGGCGGTTGCTTAGAGACATTTAAGGACAGCCATTACACTAAAGTATTCATTGGTTGGGTCGCGGAACCATTGATTTCATGAGTAAATACTAGAGTTAAATTTGGTCATCAATGAAGTCCAAGCAAAAACAAATGTTGTACTAATAGAAATAAAAATACGTGCTCGCTCTGGAGATAGCACTAGGCCTAGTGCGGTGGCTAAGGATGAATCACCTGATCGTAAGAAATCAGCGCTACGCATGGACACCCAGAGGAGTTACAAGTGCGTTGCCAGTGCTTTGGGGATTAAGGATTGATTGAGGATTGGGGGAATTTAGGATATATTTAAATGCTCGGCCCGGTCGTACGATTTCGTGTCCTAATGAAACAGGTCTCTAAATCTCACCTTTGTGTTGAAACAAAAGCTTTGTGATTCCGGCTAATCCTTACTCTATTTCAGACTCTGCTTATACCCATTGTCTTCTTAGAATTGTGAACAAAAGAGTTGGAAAGACGAGGAACATACGTCACTCGTTGTTTTGATTTACGACTTGGAGTGTTTAAAATGTTAAAACAAGTGCTTGTGACTTTTTAGCGGCGGGAGTTTAGTAAGGGTAATTAATTAGTAGTCAGTTCGCTTCTGCAGAAAATGTTTTGATCACTGCCCAGTTGACGCCGTGGCAACCTGGTTCGAACTTGGCACAAAATAGTAATTTGTTTGATCCACATACTGCTGTCCCGGGTCTTGGTAATGTGCATTTATCATACATTTATAAACATATATTTGTAGATGCACTAAAGATAATCCAAGGGTATTAAAATAGAGTTGCCGGTGGCAAAGTTGTTCGGGCTCGATTTCAAAGTAAGACATGCTTTTATTGCCTTTTTGCGTGTGTCTCTTTAAACGATCTACAAATTGTTGTTCCGCGTCTGAGAATGATGTATACTTATGTGAAATAGTTTTTTTGTAAACCCACTCTCGACAAATGCGAAAAACTTTGCGCGAGGTCTAACTTTCTATGTAAAAACCCATTTAGAATTTAAATTTAAAAACCTTACCTTGATTAATTAACCGATAGGTTAATTAAAGATCAGGCACAACATCAATAACTTAATTAAATAGAACAGTGAAAGGCGATGTTCAAAATGGAATTAATACACGAACAAGCATTTCGCATATACGCTGTAAGCAACTTATTTAGCTCATTACATTGCTAATAGCAGGGTCGTTAGCAGTTATATTATCTAGTTATACTCGACACCGCAAACCACACGAGCTGGCAACCGCTACCAGTAACCACAAGCCCTACACTGCTTGTGTCACATACATTCAAATCCATTATTGACACCTTATCGTTTGAAATTCCATGATTAATACTGTTAAGTTACATATATACCTCTCTAATTTATAAGATGTTTTACGTTACGTAGTTATAGATTAGAAGCATTTTTATTATTATTATTTTTTTAATGTAACTTAATTTCATAATAAAATTTAATTTTATAATTTCATAATATAATTTTATTATCTTGTAATTTGCTGTGTCCGACAGGATCTATAATGATCTTAATACCGATACACATAACACCTAATGTAACATTATGGAATGCAATAAACATTTGAACTTGAATTTGAATTTGAATTTAATCCACCTAATAGGTTTTTGTAAAGTTCATTGAGCGATACCACTCTGTGTGATTTTTGTAATTGTATTCTAATTCAAGTGGAATAGATTTAAAATTACAGCGTCAAATATCAAAACAATCGTACCATTTGACTTCAGTTTCTTTTTATTTTAGTAATAAGCACTGACTAATGTCTGTTGGCATTCGCAAACAGTCTACAGATACTATTAGTAATTGTAACAGTAGAGGTAAATGGCAATTAATTAATTATTTATACTTAAATAAAAAAAACTGTTATCTTCTAGTTAGCATTGAAATGCTTTGAAATCAAACAAGTACTTTGAGCATGGACTCTTTTGTTTTGCTTATTATTTTTTGGTATTCTTGGGAAGCATTTTAATAGTAGTCTATGATTTTGTTTGAATTATATCCGTCGAACGTTTTAATTTTAAATGTTTTGTTTAATCTGATCCATTGAAAATCAGTCTCGAGTCTTCTTTTGCCTCTGCGTTAAGCTGAGCGTCGGCCATTTTGGGCTGTAGTGTCTGAATATTATAGTCGCAATTTGCTTACTTATTTTTTTCGGGTGCTATCGAAATACCTTATCTTCTGTATTAACTGAAAATAATAACATCAGAAGCGATGGCATAAACCTATTATTGAACAGTCATACAAAACTTAATTAATTTCACGTTCATTGACGTTCTTATGCAAAGTCTTGAGAAAACGTTTTAAAATGAGTGTCATTTTCCAACGGCAGTAAGTCACAATTTAGCTTATCGTGTTTGACAAACAAATTAAAACGTATCTATAGTCGTTGGGCAGTTGAACTGTGCAATAAACTTCGTCCCGTGTGTTTGTGGTCCCGCCAGAAATTCCCCTCACAAACTCATCTGTGAAGTGTACCATTTGAGTTACCGAAGCAACCGGTGGTGTAAGCCAGGAGGGAATGGATGGTTGGAGAAAATTGTACATGTAAACTACTATAATTTTAATATGTTTATTTAAAGAATTAAATTACAATGATTTTATTAAAACTAGTAAAACGAAGATGCCGACAATATTGCAAAGATTGCAAACATTACATTTATATATTTGCCACAAGTATACCTATTAATATATGACATGGTAAGCCAAAGTCAAAGCCAAAGCATTTATTTCAACTAGACTAAATATACATATACTTTTAAAACGTCAAAAAATCCATCAGTATGGGCCCGTTAGACAGACATAATTATGTAGCTTTACACAAATATTTGTATAGATGGTAGACGATGTTTTTGTTTATATTGCAACAGGCCGTTGTTTGACCGGTACACCAACTGGCGATAAGCAAAAGTGTAATCTACGATGGAATACATCATCATCCGCCTAACAGAACCCACTACTGATCAAAATTCTTCTCTAATGGAGGTTGGAGCAATAATCACCAAACTTGCTCAAGGCGGATTGGCGATTTCAAACCTATAGTCTAAAGTCTAGGTTTCCACACTTAGTGTCTAAATATTCATAGAAAGTACTAGTAATAACTTTAAAAAGTCACTTTGATACTTGGCAGGTTTCGAACAGCATCATGATGCATAAGAAGCGCGCTCCTTAACCTCCGAGCCACCACGACGTACGTGAAAAACGCCTGCTTATAAACGACCTATTTGTGAAAGCCTTAAAGACACCAAGATTAAGTCCTACAGATTTCGATTGTCGATGGGTATCCACACTTTTTTCAAAGAAATGTTTATAATTTCTTCCAGCTTCAGCTTGTAACTTGTCCCACGCTATTA
Organism: Spodoptera exigua; assembly: GCA_902829305.4. Lineage (NCBI taxonomy): Eukaryota > Metazoa > Arthropoda > Insecta > Lepidoptera > Noctuidae > Spodoptera > Spodoptera exigua. The sequence goes on along the minus strand of LR824607.2, from coordinate 14,700,400 downwards.
GATCGACAACTCCCGACGACGAGAGTACTCTTCGTTAATTAAACTACTGTGTAAATTTGTACAGTCGATTCTACTTAATAAGTACTGTTAGTTTTTTATAAGTAACTAAGTATTTTACGAAAAAAGAACGTCAATTATCCATTATCCTTTGTTAATCTTTTGTATTAATTATTTTACATTAAATTTGGTTTGAAATGTCAGTACTTATACAAAGACGATTAAGGTATTTCAGTGTTTTTGTTGCAATGAGGCAATTTTTTTTTTATATCTGTGTAAACCTTAATAATATAGATTGAATGAAAGGTATTTTGGGTGGCGTTCGAAAATTGATAGAGGGATGATAGAGCTTGTTCACGTGAATTGATTGTGGAAGGTTAAGTGAAAGGTTGTGTGCAGTTAATTCACGTAACTCATTATTTTTAATTAATTTTATACGATGCACGATAGAATAATTCTAATATTGCTTGAATAGTATATGCCACGATTCCCCAAAAAACTATTCTGCATATAGTTAAATACATTTTTTTTTAATTAAGTAGGAGGATAAGCTTTACACAATAACCACTTTACTAATAACCACCACTTTACTAATAATATTATAACTAAATGTCATAATTCTCAAAAAAAAAACGATTCTTAACGTGCTTTATTCCCTTTTCTAAATTAAATAGAAGAATACGTTTTATTCAATAAAACTACTAACTAAGCTACACTTCACATTTTTATTTATAGAACAACTCGATACCTGGTCACATAATGCCGCCATCTTCGTGAAATCCCGAGGGTCGATGCTATATGCTTGGTTACCTACTAGGCCTTCGGACTTTACTTTCGTGACGATGGTTAATGGACACCTTCCTCGTTGAGGTAGAAACATTACCCGTTTAGTAAGGTTACTGATAATTTTTAATATGAGTATCATAATATTTTTATAGGAACAAAAATGTGGTTCATTCTATAAGCAGTTCAGAAATTAAGAGCAAAAAGAAGAACCATCCCCTAAAAGTTAACTACTTTTAACTCTTTTAGAATAATAACTATCGTGAGACATACTAAATTAACTCAAAATAAAGACTTTCTCACATGAAATTACTGAGAAACTGAAAAAAATCTCTACTAGTTTCAAGTCACAACGGGGCTCTTATTTATGAGCAGCGTGCACGTCGCGGCGACGACGTCGCGCAGCCATCTGAAACTAGTGATGCTTTTGTGATCGAAGTAAATCTGAAAGTACAAGAACATTTAACTTTAAGTGCACAGTAGATTGTTTTATTCATTAATCCTACTGTATTTAATATCTACTGTATTTAATATCTACTGTATTTAATATACTGTATTATCTATAATGACGCGTAGAGCTAAATAGAGCTTTTCTAAGTTATTTCACGTGAGTAAGTCGTTATTTTCAGTAAATATTCTGTTAACTCCTCTGGTAGCATCGTGTTTTAGATGTCTATTGGCGACTCTGATTTATTTATAAGTCAGCTTCCATTTAAGGGAACTCTTTAAGAACTTTATGTCACCATCATCATCGTCAGCCTTATTTCGTCCCCTGCTGGACATAGGCCTCCCCAATTGCACACCATTGAGTTCGAAATCTTCTTATCCAATCACTGCCAGCCACCCTGCGGATATCGCTTTTATGTACTTTTTATATATTATTATGTACAGTTCGTTTTGTAACCTTTGGCACATGTTCAGGGATTCAAATTCATTAGTTACCCTTTCCAAAAGTGACATTCTCTGAATCGCATGAATTTCAGCCAAGTTTCAGTATTTCAGCTACAAACACAAAGACTATGGTATCCCATAAACTTGCACATAGCATTCTGAACTTATTATCTTACATACATACAGACATAGGTACAGTTTCCTACTACGGCTAAAGTTAGAGGCGTCGAAGATTTGAGAGCGAAGACAACAGCTAGTCAACGTATTCCTTTTTATCAAATTTCTTAATTCAATTTTCAACTTTGTTGTTTTCTGTGTAAAGTCAAATATCCAATGAAAAGATGAGCAGATTTGAGTAGGTTGACTTGCTAGCCACTATACATCTTGGCACTCTACCAAGTGTGTGTTCGGGTGTTGTATTGTATGAGGCATTAGAACAATAGCTCAGGTAGGTTCGTGTGTAGCTTATGTACCTTTTGTTATCGAGATAAAGGCTATTTTTGAAAGTCATTCTTTATAGATTAGTCTTGTAAAGAACAGTAAAACTGAAAGTACAAGAACATTTAAGTGCACAGTCGATTGTTTATAAAGCCTACTGTACTGTACTGTACAAATTATTGTATCATAATTAAAGATTTACCCTTGATAACCAATAAAAAATCAAAAGTTTGATATTTTATATGAGTTTCCACGGATATGCTTATTTAAATTTTTGCTCCAAAGTTAGAACAAGATGGACTAAATGCCATACGCATTTTACCTATGCCAGTCTAATCTTAGGGTTATGGAGAGAGCCGACCTTAGGTGCAGGAAACCAGCAAAACCACTTACTAAATAATATATTTATAAGAGTCAGTTAAACAAAAGTCTATGATAAGTAAAGGATGATTATAAAAAGTTGTCCTTAAAAATCAAACGAATTAAATAAGCGAAAGTATAACCCATAATATGCTAATCCTCTCTTCATCTCACCATACAAAGTAACAATTTTCTTACTACCCACATTAATCCTTTGCTCAAACAAGTTTCAATATAAAGTCCGTCAAAGACTCGAGCCGAACGAATATCCTCCTACGTATAAAGCCAGACTAGCTTCACACCTGAGGCTTTACTTGCGAAACATTTTAAAGTCTTTTCTATCACGGCCTGTCCTTGGTATAAATCAGAGGGGTCTTCAGGACTGGTGATTGAAATGGGCGTTGTTGATGAGGTAAGAGAGGGAGGAGTGTTTTTAGTGAGGTAAATAACCACTCCCTAGTCTATCTTCCCAAAAGGTAGACTCTTACCAAAAGCTTTCCCTGTAGTCCAGAAATGTCCAAAAAATTTGTAACATTTTCGATTTTTTTTTTTTTTGTTTAATTCGGTCGGTTGTTATCGGGTCACCTGATGGTAAGCAGTCAGCGCCGCCCATGGACACCCACAGCAACAGATAATTAACGAGTGCTTTGCCGACATTTTGGGAATTAGGGATTTGAAGATTTAGGGATTGGGGGAAGGATTGGGCCTAAGGTAGCCTCACTCACACAGCGAAACACAACGCTGTGGTTGTTTCTCGCCGGTTTTCTGTGAGGCCGTGGCATCATTACGTTCAACCGACACGTTCGTGCCGAAGCATGGTTCTAGCACTTAAATTTTGATCATTACTATCCTATTTAATTCAGACAAACTAACAGAATCGAACATTTTCTCTGCATGAATAAATAGGTACATCTAGGGATAAAATGCATGTTCTCCTCGTTGCAATACCGACCGAGGTGTCTCGTAAAACTGGATGAATCCGGATTTCACAGGTAGTAACAGGAGCCGTGCGGATCTGGTACGTATATTGTAGAAGTCTTTGATATGTTTTCGTGTAGATGAAGTGGGGATACTTTGGTGGCAAGTTTGAGATATGTCGTCTTGGTCGTATTAGTTATTGCATTATTTGACGTATGTAGTTGTTATTTGACTTCTTAATAATATGCTTTAGGTTCAACTAGCTTTATGTTTGGATTTTAATATGACCTTGTCAATGAACTTATTCCTATTTAGTAAGATGGTCTATCATTTGGCTATAATTATTCGGCTGTTATGATTAAGATGAACCTAGCGATAGATGAGGCTCACATCATAAATGTCTCTCTTTCTAGATAAAATGTGTAGTATGAAGGTTTGCTTAATAAACTTAATTGAAAAACTTAAGAATTAGAATAAACTTATCACTTCAACCATTAAGTATAATAATTACCTTTTATACATAACGTATAATTAAGCAAGTATGCCCCACATTTAACAAACTCACCCTCAAGCGGGCGTCACACCCTAAAAGTTAATGAAACCAGATATATCCGGTTATGACCAGTAAACGGTCGTGTAATGGCGGCTTCGGGAGATCATTATGTGACCTCCTGTGTATATAATGCTAACAAATTGCCTGCATTTTGGATAAATATGCAGTTTATGTATTAAGTTAATCTGAAACAGCGGTTCCAGCTTGGCCTGTCGCCAGGTTGACGTGGCTTTTTTTCAAGTTTGGTTTATGGTTATGTTAATTTTTGTTAAGGTTTTTAAGACAATGGATTTTAAGACATGAAAATAGGGGTTCGGAGTGGACACAACGTAATTATCCACTTAACATAAGATACTTTTTAATCAACCTAAATCAAAAATGTTTTATTAGGTACACAAAGGAATTTCCGAGAATTACAGCCAACAGTTTGCTTATTCTAAGAATCCTCTTACTACGCAGTTTCCATTCCACTCGATTTCGACTTACAAAACTTTATAAAAATCTATAGGATTCTTACCTTCCCACCACGTCACTACACAACTATAGTGTTTGATTCCATTATATCGTCGTCATCACCATCATGATCATATCAACCACAAGATATTCGCTGCTGGACATAATCATCCCCCATTTTTTTTATTTTGTGTTATGTCTGGCAGACGCATTGCCTGATGGTAAGCAATCAGCACCGCCCATGGCAACAACGGTGATGTTACGGGTTCGTTGCCGACTATTTGGGGATAAAGGATTAAGGAGGAATTGGGGGTTACGCCATTAATGACGGCGAAGATCTCGAGGCCACGGTTGCGGAGCGAGGAGAACTGGAAACACGCCTCTTCTTTCTGAAAGAGGCGCAGCGCTTGAAGGAACCATCCTCTTCACACCACAGCCTCAGTGGCAGGAAACATTCTGGATGTCAGTGGTTGCGTGACGATCTCCAGTCCCCGTAAGAGTGGGTCTGCGGTCGGCGAGCAAAGGCGGCTTGCCGCCCGACCAGAACCAGACCCGAGCGGCCAGACCCGAGCGTACGGCGATGGGGCCTAACAGGGGCGATGTTCAGCCGGGGTTGCGGGTCAAGCACAATAACCTCGACCTAGATCTAAGAGAAGGAAAGGGGTGGTTTTTATTCAGTAAGCGTCTGAACTTCTCTCTCGACTTACCTAGGATGAGAGAGAGAAGAAACGATTTCCCCAACAAAAAACTCAGTCAACAAAGATTAAGACTACCTAAAATAAATCCATTATATCCTTTGAACAGCTTTCTTAATTATCAAGTTGAGCGTCCTTCGTCGTCTGTTTATTTAATCACAAACGACTTTTGTTTCGAATCATGAAATTTAAAACGTAAACATAAGTAATTAAAGCTATGTAGGATGGGCCATAAAATTTCAGGAGTCATAAAGTAGGTAGTACTTGCGACATTTACATCAAAAATACATTATAGACGCCGCCATATTGAAATTACAATTTACGATATGGATCGTAAATGTTCTAAAAAGTTGGAAGGTTGGTGCAGTGATTGTATGGCTGGCAGCTGTATGCTAAGGCTTCATTTCGAGGGGATAATCATCAGATATCGTCTCTCGCCTAGGGTCAAGCGAGTAGAATGTCACTCTTACTGACAGAAAGCCCCCCGTTCCTGCTCCTGATCTAAGTCAAAGCCACGGTCTATTGCGCTTGCCCCGCAACTCTCGCTGAACATCAGCCCTATAGAGCCCCATCTGTGTTGGTCTATTGGCTCTTTGAGGCACGTAGAACGCTACGCGCCGTACTCTCGGTATATCTCATGAGATTTTTAGTATTCATAAGTACTGCTATCTGTAGTTATTTTATTAAATATAGTGACTTACTAACGTGAAATAACTGATTCCTGCTAGTTTTAAGTTACATCAAGACTTATTCATGAGGGGTCTGTGCGTCGCGGTGACTTTGCTAGCTGTTAATATTTCTGTTACCTCGTGAGGTAGCCTTATATCATTTTCTTGTAAATATCATAACACTTAGGCAGGTAGCTAAGTAACCTGCTACATGAAGAGCTAGGTTCCCGAAAGTATTTTGGTTGCATGAAAGTTTTCCTTATTTAGTAGCGCGGATTAATCGCTTGCAGTAGATTTGCTCCTTCTTGGATACAAATTTCGATATAAGTTTTAATTTTTGCAATGGAATATATATATATATATAATATGAAATTGCCGGACGCAAATGAGCAGAGCAGGATTAACTAATGGTAAGCAGTTGGTGCCGAACATAGACACATGCAATAACCAAGACCAAAAATAATGCTTAAGCCCATGGCTTAAGCTTATATCCCCTTATCCTCCTCTGGTGTTACGAGTCGATTACTTGCCATCCTATTATAAGTTAAAAAAAATCCTAATACCCAATATTAAATTCACCTGAACATAAAAACTCCATCGGTAAAGAAAATAACTCGGAAAGTTCATTAATCATAATTAATAGAACATACAAATAACATTAAAACGTGGTTCACGTGTTGGCTAAACTTTCTTAACTTAATTAACTTGTTTAGTTAAAGTTTTAATTGTACACCGTTTCTGTGTATACTTCGCTCAACTAATATGTAGTAAACTGCTTTTTATAGTTTGGTGTTTGCGGCGAATTTTGACTGAGAAGTTGTGGTGTCCGAAGGTTAAGGTGCCAGCTTTTCATACAAAATGTTGGTTTGAAATCTGATAGAGACCAATGTCACTATTTGTGAGCGAATTGGACACCACTGACAAACGATGAAGGTGAGGTAACTTGGTCTTATAATTTCTTGTTTTAATTTTGAAGTCGCCAAACCTTGAGCAAACGTGACGATTAATGCTTATCTTCTGCGTGTGAGAAGATGTACTTGCCCAGCAGTGAGCACTTATAGGCTGGTTATGTGATGTTTGACTGAGTTTGTGACCATGTGGCGGCAGCCATGATTGACAAGCACTGTTCTTTTGGGGAGTAGGATGGTGTTAGTAGAAGTAATGCTTTTTTTTGTGAAGGGAAAATCATCAAATGACTTCTCCCGCCCAGGGCCGGGCGGGAGGGAGTGTCAGACTCTTACTGACTAAAAACCCCTCTGTTCCTTCTCCTGCTCTGGGCCGAGGTCGCGGTGCCTTATTGCGCTTACCCCGCAACCCCGGCTGAACATCAGCCCTTTAGGGCCCCGTCAGAAGTAGTACCTGAACATCGACTAATTTTCTATTACTGTTTTCATATTTGTCGTATCAAATATCAAGCCAAACTTTGGTGCAAATATTTAGATACACTCTGTTCGATTTTTTCTGGATGGAACTCTATCGATAAACGCTAGAATGCTGGCTAGAAAGCTTAATAGAACGCTCGCTAAAATGATTGCTTGCTAAAACATTTTTTCTTACGTTCTTACTCACTTGACGTTATTATTGCTTTTCTAGTAAAAACTCTATTTTACTTGAGACTTTATCAGGTTTACTGTAATTGAAGAAGTTGGTTGAAAGTGTGCGAGAGCTATGCACAAATAGGCCGGCTTGGAGTGATACCATGGCCTCACGGAAAACTAGCGTAAGACTACGTTTGCATTGCAGTGTGTTTTACTTTATGGGTGAGATTATCGGAGGCCTTATTTTCGCCTCATATTGCCGTTTCCAAATCCACCAAATCTGTAAATCCATAATCTTTAAAAAGCCTCCAAAATCTTTAAAATACTTGAAACTCCTCTTGGTGTTGCAAATTGCCATAAGCGGTGACGATTGCGTACTACCACACATAAAAAATGTATGAAAATTATATTTCTTATCAATTTAAGGGTTTACAGGTATAATGTTATTTACCTAATACCTGTCAAAATAAGGACAATATTGATAAAAACATATTTAGAGGCAAGATGACAAACAAATCAAAATTGTTGCCAACAAATACGTTACAAAGTTTTAGTTGATTTATCCTGTTACGGTGTTGGTGGAAGGAAAACGTGGTTATTCAGTTTCTTGTTTCTATTTTAAGGGGACAAAATAAGAATGGCAATAATTCATTTACCGTATTGATCAACAATCGTTTTCAGTAGAGAATTGGGTAGTTTCTTAGGCCAAAAATAAATTAATTCGACGTTTTTAATACTATAAAATATTAAAAAATAACTATAGTTTTATTCATCGATCGATCGACACACTAAATTTTTGATATTTTTTAGGATTTTTTTAAGAAAAAAGTAACGCATTTGACGCTTAATAATTATGACGTCATAACTCAGTGTTTCATACAAATTTCATAGGAAAGTACCGTTTTTGACATTTGGATAAAATGTTGAATTTGTCTAGTTGGAAACTACCGCATTCTAATTGTAAAGACAAAGAAGAAGTGAGAAGAGCGAGGGAGAGAGAGAGAAAGAGAGGGGTAATATTTAAAGTGGAACACCTCTGTGAAACAACTCTTGCGTGGTGTATTGTCATAAGAGTGAGGTTAAGTCTAGTTGTTTTCCTTCCTTTCCCAATCCCTAATTCTCATTTGAATTAGGTATCGAGACACTTGTACTTTCTCCGGTGTTGTAGATGTCCTTTGTTCATGTGCGGCGTCGATTGCTTACCATCAGGTAATCCATGTAGACGTTTGCCGCTTTATACCTTCTTTAAAAAATATCGTGTCTTGATGTACTAGAAGTATAATTATGATTAAGTATACTAACGCGTCACATGACACTCTTGTGTATTTTCAACCATAATAAATGAAACCGAATATACAATTTAAGTGTGGAACAGCCAAGCTTCGACACGAGTGGCTCGACCGGAGTGATACCACGGCCTCACAGAAAACCGGCGTGAAACAACTACAGCGTTGTGTTTCGCCATGTGAGTGAGGTTACCGGAGGCCCAATTCCCCACTGCCCATCCCTTCCCACTCCTTAAATATCCGAAATCCTTATCACCAAAAGGCCGGCAGAGCAATCGTTACTCCTTGGTATTGCGGGCGGCGCCGATTACTTACCATCAAGTAATCCGCCTGCTCGTTTGCAACCTATGCCATAAAAAAACACGAAAGGATATTTCAGTATTTTGTCTGAATCACTACTTTCTCGGGAATTGAGCCCGAGACGTCTTGCTTCGAACCTTTCAAATAACAAACAAGGTGTCAAAATTAATTTGTAACTCACTCAATTTGTTATTAAACGTTTGAAAAACAAACAGGTTTAAGGAAAATAACATTTTTTTTTTGTTTATCCCGAAGATTAGATTATGTTTCAACACAATTAATGTTTGCGTGATAAGAGCACAATACATAATCTTTGACATTTATGTTATTTTTAACTTATTCATGTGTGTGTGTGTGTATGGATCATTCTTGATCTTCATCATTCTGAGGATGTCACTTGTTGGTGGAATGCGTCAGGACCCGAGCTGTTAGAGAGGTGCTGATAAATACATTTAAAATTAATTTTATAGGTGTTGATGTTATTCAAATTATATTATTGGAGCCTGTTTCGAATACAGCTATTTTACTTTAAAAATAGTATATAAGGTTTTTAAGTCGGAATAGCGTCAATCTTGTATTAGGTTATAATGACGCTGGCCCAATAAAGCCCCTAAATTTATAGAAGATAGTAAAAAAAAGATCCAAGTATAAGATTTTTGTTTTGGCTAATCTTCAAAATTAATCTAAAGCAATATATAAAGGAGATAGTCCATAACACAGTCTTTTTTGAGTTGGAAAATTCCTCTAATGACTTTCCCCGTCCAGGGCGGGGCGAGAGAGAGTGTTAGATACTTACTGACTACAAAACACCGTGTTCCTTCTCCTTCCCGTGCCGGGGCTGCGGTATTTGCACCCATAACCCAGTCTTGCCATATAAGCAAAGAATCAACATCACAAGAACGTCTCCAGAAGGTGCGTTTAACGATGGGATCAGGTACCAGGTCAAGGCTATTTTAGTTACTTACCTAATTGATATTTGAGCCCACAGTCACAGCATTAGCTGTAATTAAAACGACTTTCAAAACAGCAACATAGGTGATTTATAATGATCATTCATCATTAACATGACAACAGGGTCTAAAATGAAACGGCCACACATTACAGATTTTCATTTATTTCAGTGATTACTGATTACATAATTAGTAATAACATACGATACCTTATAACTATTGATTCTAAAAAAATCATTTCCAATATCACCCTTACCTAGTTAAACGGATAAATCCATTAAAAATTACAGTTTAGTACTTCTTAATATTAATAAATTAAACAAAGGTAATTAATTAAGTGAAATATTAAGATGCTTTAACGACTAACACGTCGGTTCAAAATGTTATTATGACCGTTCGCAGCTTGATTGTCATTTATTTCAGGACCTCGGCCCACGAAAATCTTTGGTTCAATAACACAGAGCAATAAGGAAATAAAATTAATAAAAAAAAAAATACAAAACAATAAACAAGAGTACTCCCTTGAAAATTCTCCCTCATGCTAACATAGACATTAAAGACAGAATTTGCCACTGCATTTATAAAAGTTCCCTTAACGTTCACTATATTAAATTTTAAACAATTTATTATTATAATTCTAAGGTTAAACTCTCTGAATTGCATCTTTTATTATACTCATTAACAAACAACTGTTGATTTTCTCGTTACTTAACTAACACTACTTTACTTACTAAAAATTCTAATTTTTTATAACTATTTTTATGTCTAAAGGATTGTTGAACTTAATCGTGAAGAAGAGATGAAGTAAGGATATATATTATGGAGAGCAGAAATGTTCAGTAAAGATGAAAAATAGTACGTATAAAGAATTGACATAGGTTCCGTGGAAGATGACGCGGAGAGGGAAGCTGTGACCGACGTAGAAAGCAATCCAAATGACGATACTGAAGGTGTTGAGTCGCGGGTCGTGCACGATACTCGTGGACTACATACTAGCGACGAATCATCTAAATAAATTAAGAATCATTTCACAGCCAGAATGATTTTCCATACACCGTGTCTAGATATGGTAGAGGAAGTGGGTTTAAATTTTAAAAGAGTTTTTTTTTAAGTTTAAAGTTAGATTTAATATATTTTTTTAATCTATAATTATCTACAGTGCGTAAGTTTAAATTTTTCTATTTTAATCAAAAAATTAGGATTTAATTCAATCCGTTTAATTGGAATGTAAGATTAGTAGCGCTACTCGGACTGTTAGCTTTCCAAAATTGTTCAGGTTCGAATCGAAATTTTGACCGAACAATTTTCGATGACAGTCGCAGAAATCTTAGAATACGAATTTAGAAGAATTTTATATGGAAACTACGTATCGCTTTATAAGTAAACTTTCAATGAATTAGGAAGAACTTTGTCTGTTTAATTTTGGATTATACTAAGCTAAATGAGTGCTAGATCATTTAAATTGTATCTTGATAGTTGGAGTTTAAATACTTAGTTTAAATAATGATTAGAGGGTGAGCTGAGCTGGGGTGAAATTATATAATGTTAGAGAGCGGGAAATTAATGAGAGATTTGGCTTAATAGCGATTATATTTAAGAACAGGAGAGTAGAAGATAGCTAATAGCTAGAAGCAACTAGATCAATGGTACCATAGAATGTACCGTGTTCATAAAAAAGTATCCTAACCAGCTTAACAATAAGTTTCAAACAAGATTATGTCGCATTACTCTTAAATTTACATTTTTTTTTTCATCTTCTCTACCTTTTTTATCGTTTAACTTTATTCATTCTACGTTCCCTTTATTGCCAATATTTTAACATTTCTAATCCGTGATTCAGCGAATATGTATTAAGTTGTGATTTGCAATTATCCCTATAGTTTAACATTATATTTTATTAAATACGAAGATTCGTGAGCTCGGAGAATCTTCACATTTAATTGTTTTTATTTTATCTTCTAAACTTGTGGCAAAGTCTGTCGTGAAACCAGCATCAGTGTCTCCAGACACTTCGACTGGTTCGATATAGAATCCATCCCAAATCCATACAAACAGATGAAAAAGGAAGTTGCTTATATTCGTATGGAACTGCATGGGTTCTTTTCAAAATATATTATATAAACTCTAAAACAATTTTCAAGGTAATACTCATTCAGTTATACTTCAAATAAATTATAATCGGTTGTCAACGTTCAATTAAGATTAGCTTACACTTTCCACATTACAATTTCTTTATCATTCATTTTAACTTTCCCAATAATCTCTACCGATAGTGTCATTTCCGAACATTCTATTACTAGAAATACAAAATTTAACGTATTTACAACCATTTTTAAAACTTTATTTTTAACAAAAACATTCATAAGTACATCTTTGCCTCGCGCATAGTCTAAGTGTACATTCTTTACATTAGAATTATAAGGGACTAGATTCGTTTGGAACAAAACTACGTAAACAAATAATAATGAAATCAAAGTAACTTCGACGCTTGCCTCTAAATTGGTGGTTACTACATGTTTATATTGTCTGGCAGTTATGTCTTCTCCATCGTCTGCATCTTCAATGAAATCATCTAGTCGGCCAGAATGTACCAGACTTGTAACATCTTAAACTGAATACTTTAGAATTTTGGTGATATTTTTACTTATGTTTAGTGATTACATAATGATGCACTTCCCTTTTTCGGCCCAAGGGTTATTTTTCTTGTCGGGAGCGTGTATGAGAGGGTCGTTTTTCTCATTCTCTTCAACATACTCCCGCATCCTGCAACAAAAGGTCGTGTTATTAGAGATTGTGGGTAAACTCGGAGTATTTTCTTTGGAAACATTATTTTTGGCGATTCATACGAGTTTGCTTTTAGGAATGTTAAGGCGGCTTTTACCTACTTTGTTTTCTTTGGATAAACTTTTTCTTGTGTTCAGTTCTAATGTGTTGTTTTGGTAAAGTAGGTACATACTTTGATTCGTTTAGTGAATAAACAGATTTTGCTCTTATCTGCTCAGTTTTCTTTAAATATGTCATAAATTTTTACCCATAGCCATTATTTGATAGTAAAATTTATAGAACAGTAATAAATTTAGATGTTCATAGAACATTATGCATTTAAATTCGAAAATTATCAATATAAACGTTCAACGTTCTCAATCTATTCTAGGTCTGGTTTAAATTTTAATGAAAATTAAGTAAAAGATTCCATGGATAACATTTAATTTTTTACTTTTTCTAACTTTGCAAATAACACTTTCTTCGACACTTTCTCTCAATAACCTCTAAAAAAGATTTATTATCAATAACTAAATCGCTTGGGAAGCCAGGATAAGACACATTGAAGAAAAATGCAAGGGACCTGATAAAATCACATCATGCCCATTAATCATATGTGCCATGATCAAAGCTGAACTTTTTCTATAAGACCGAACCGACTATATTTGATTTACCAAATACACATAATATACAACGAACATAAGTGGTGACGATGCAAAATTTTTAGAACAGGATTACGTAACAAATATTTTGGTTAGCCTGCCTTATCATCTCTGCTGAAAAAATGTTTTGTTTTTTTTTACAAGAAATTATTTTTTGTACTTTTGATCGGTTTAGATACATTTTTATTAAGATTTTAACTTCTTATAGAAAAGTTCAGGAGGAATCATGACAAGTCATATTATTAACTGTTATAGTATAGCTTAGTTAAAGAAACGCATGTCCTAAATACAAAACACATCCTTAATATTAAAAGTATCTACTCTCTCTATTGAACATAATCCACCCATTTCCTTTCTTCTCATAGTAATTTTCATTCATCATTGTATACATACATATACACATACATCACACAGTTCTTGCTATAAATAACCTTTAACAAAATCTTCCAAATGTTACCCATAACAAAATCTGAATACACAAAGAGAAACATTAATTAATTAGATAATAAATCCAATTAGATGCCAGTCCACTTGTGAATTTTCCATTTCTGTGATTCAAAATGGTAATGACACTAATGTACCTAACAAGATCCATGAATATGAAAATGATTTTATTAAAGTGAAGTAGGTATGAATAATAATTTATTAAAAACATTTTGAAATGCTTGAACTTCTAACTAGTACAAGTAATACTCAAGTAGTAGTAATATAGGGAATAATAACGAACGGTGTCATTCTTATTCCCTATATTAGCACTTTTCAGCATTTATGTTACAAAGTACCTCTAGTTCCATTAACAAAAAGAACTAATACAGAATACAGGCCCAAATTTTAAAAATCCAACGGCCAGTTATGTCAATCGATGTTAATTTTAGGTTATAATAGAATTTTGATGTAAGCATCTGACAAAATTTGGCACAATTATATCTCTTCTGGGTAAATCTATAGATACATAAATTACTGATATTAGTCGTAAAAATATAAACCCAAACCCAGCAATTTACTAAGATCTGATTTTTCAATGGTTAGATAAAAGTCACCTGGGGAATAATTTTGATGCTATCGCGTCAGACTGTTTGTATCAGTGACAGCAACAATTTTATTCCTCAGAAAACATTTATCTAATTATTGAAAAATCAGCTCCAAGAAACTCAAATTTCGTCCATTTAAAAGCAGTCAATCACAATCTCAACACTTTTATCTGCATCGTCCAGTGCACCTTTCCAATCGACCTATCGACTCACCACTTGAATTCAATTTTAGTTCTATAACGAAGGAACTCTTCAACAGTATCAATTAATACTAAAAGTTTAATTAAAGGAATGCCGTCTGCAAAGTTCTCAAAGGAGTACACTTTCATAGCATTACAAGAGGAATTTCTTTGTGGAATGTGAATGGATGGTATTAATAGATGGTTGTAGTGCCCGGTGTTAGAAACTTTGGTGCTTAATTATTAGGTTGCATACCGTAGAACGATTTATTTTGTTCTAAGGAATGAAAGAGAGGTTACGTTTTTTTGAAAAAAGAAAATTCTTCTAATGCCATTTCCCGACTAGATTGGGTAAGACGGTCAGAGTCATACACTAAAAACCACACTGTTCACACTGTTCCTTATCCTGCACTGGGTTGAGTGCATAAGGTTTTTATCACGAGGTCGACCTTAATTTTCATCTCATGGCGAAACACAATGCTGTGGTAGTTTCATTACTGTTTTCCGTGAGTCCGGGGACCACTCGGCTCGAGTCAATCCATTCGTGTCAAAGCATACCTCTCCCACTAAAGAATATAATAGTATAAACTTTTTTATGTTTCAAGTAATCGCAAGTGAGTCTTTTGTCATCCACCGAACAAAATGGCAGACTCCGTGATCTCACATACATTATCGAATACAATGTTATTTGAACCGACGACGGCTTAGAATCCAATCTCTGACACTCATATCATAATCTGAATGATTCAACCTATTGTAGCACTTGCTTCAACCAACCCTCAGCAGGGATAATTGGCATTATATTAATTCAAAACCATCAGTTAACAAATTCTATCAAACAGAAGCCTACAACGAAATCTAAAACATGAATATATTAATCTCCAATCTCCGGACCTTAATTAACCAATAATAAACCTTAACAATGTTTACATAGAAACGAGATTAAAATTCATAAGAATATTTCTATTAATTTATAATCGTTTCGCAGATTGGATCAGCCATGATTCAGGTGGTATGTAAATGTAGTTGATTTTGGAAAACGAATTTTAGTATAAAGGAATAAAGGTGTCTATCAAATGTGATGTGTAGCGATGGACGTGTGATATAGGATGATTTGATTTCATATCGTGAGTTTTGCCACCTTTGTGCCTTTGTACAATTATAATTCAGTGGGAGTATTGTTACTGCCCTAATTGGCAATATGCGAGGGGATTCCACGTCGCTTCTATGTTTTTGTTTTCGTATGTCCTCCTATTATAGGAAGGGACAACGTTGAGAAACTTTTGTTAGCTATCTATATTGTTTTGTACTAACTGTTGAACTGCTTGATTGAAGTTTATTGCGTTCGCGAATGTATGACTTTGTTTTTAATTTATACTAGCTATACATATAAATATTATAAAGCTGTATTTGTTTTTTTTTTATTTAAACGTATTAATCTCCGGAATCTACTGGTTAGAATTGAATAATTATTTTTGTGTTGTATTAGTAAATTTATTGAGAGAGGCTATGAAACATCACATTACGAACAATAGCACACGACCAGCAGGTTCAATCACATGGGAGTAGTTAGTTTATAATACAAGTGATTGACGAATTACACTCCTGTTGAAAGACACTTCAAAAAAAAAGAAAATCAGCAAAATTTTTCAACTGTGTGTTAGAAAATTGTTTTAGCGACAGTTTCACAGCCTTAATACAAGTTCCCAATAATCATATAAAGCACATAGCTGATACAAATTACGGTCTACATTCAAATTAGTATGGTACACAGTGGCTATTCAGATAATATAAACAGGCCCTTAATGCGCTGTTAACTATACAAAAACAACTGAAAAGAGAAATAGTTTTAAAGAGCTTACAGATGGATTAAACAAGCTTATTTTCACGAGTACACAGAAAAATAACTCGAAAATATGAAATACGAAAACAACTTTAATATTAGTAAAAACGAATCAAAATAAGTGAGTGGATAGGTAGATAAATATGAAAATAAAACATTTGGATCAAAATCCGATACGTTCCAATATCTAACAATTTGAATATATCTTCATAAATACATAATGATGTTCGCGAAAAACAAAAATTCTCTTTCGCCGAACAGATCTTGTTATATCAATGTTTTGAAAGCTATCCTTCCACTGGTGAATAATTTATCAATGTCCACCCTAAGGATGACGCTTTACGTTTCCATCTTTTTGATATTATCCTCCTTTTCTGAGAATAAGCTTAAAGATAGTCCCGAGTTTAAATTTTGGGTGCGTACGCAAAGTTGTTTTTAATTGTCGACAGAGTGCGTTTTCAAATAATCTAGCTTTTTCTATATATTGAAAATCGAATATAGAATTTTGAGTTTCGGTTTTCTCAATAACGCCAAGCGTGACTGTTGATTAACATATTCTAGTTTGATTTTCTCTGGCTGGGGTTTTATGGGTCAGGCGTAATAATGCACAGCGGCTTCGGCCTTGAGCTGAAGAAGGAACGGTTTTTTACCAGTAAGACTTTGACACTATTAACTACCTCTCGCCCCACCGGGCGACAGAAGTCATGTGATGATTTTAACCCCTCTGTACGGTCTCATCGCCGTACATTTTTCTTGCTTACTCGTCAACCTACTTTCGGCCAACGAGGCGCCCCGCACTGCCGCATAATAAAATGAGATGACGGACATATTATAATATAGTAAACTTACAACTTAGTAGCTATCAACAACTAAGAGAAATAATCGCCTTCCACTGTTGTAATTTACTTTTACATAAATATACTTAACGTGTCTATTTAAGTGGAAAAGTGTTTCTCTACCTATACTAACTCAACTTACAAATCTTCACGACAAATCAGTGTACGGAGTTAACTATTCAATACCCGTACATTTATGGTCCTTCGAGCCTTCGTGTATTTTGGTGTGTTTGTGTCTCTAGAAACGGTAGCGAATCGGTCCAATTGGTCTCCCACAAGCGGGTCGCCCCAGTTGGATTGAGAAGGCGCACATACCTATTTAGAGTACAGGCACATTGAATACTGGAAGAAAACTTTCAACTAACTACCAGAAGAACTTCAACAACTAGAAGCTCTTCAACCACTGAATCCAACTACACCAACACAGCATTCGTCAACTAGAAGAACTCTTCTGTATTCAAGATGAATAAGCTGGCATTACAATCAGCATGTTTTGAAAACATCAAAACATTATGCAACAACTACAACAAGGATAGCAAAACAAGAAAAACAAAAGAATATTTGAACAAGCGGCTGACATCGTTAGAAGCTCAATGGGTGGATTTTAATACAAGACATACACTACTGTCGCAAGAAATCGAAGATAAAAATATTAACTATTTTATGGACGATATCTACGGTAAGACAAAAATCATGTACGAAAACACTAAAGCTGACATGGTAAAGCTATTGCAAGCTGCAGAGGAGAATGTGAAATTTGACCTGTCAGACTTATCGGCGGGAGAAGCTGATGAGAAGACAAAGACTCTACTGACCCAACAAGAATGTAACTTTAAGGCCATTGATCGAGCTATGGGTAAAATAGATTTTGATAACGTAAGCGAAAAATGGGAACTTGACGATTACTTGGCAATCTTGAAGTCGAAGTGGGAGCGTATTGACAGCACTCATTGGGAACTAGAAGCCTTACTGAAAGGATCGAAAAACTCATACAATGAAATGTTCAACAGCATGGAAGCCAAATATGACGAAGCGAGAAAACTATTGAAAAGCAAGATGTGGTCCACCGCTCATCATCAACAATCAGCGCCAAAAATCGAGATCCCAGAGTTTTCGGGTCACTACAACAAATGGATATCTTTCAAAGACCTTTTCCTTGAAACGATCCACAAAAACCCAACATTAAATAAAGCTCAAAAAATGCAGCATCTTAAAACCAAGCTGAAAGGCGAAGCAGAAAGACTGGTGCAACACTTGAGCATTAGCGCTGACAACTACTCGTCATGTTGGGCGATTCTGACTCAACGTTACGACAACCGTCGACTACAATTCTCGTCATTTATGAATACGATGCTGCAGTTGCCTGTAATACACAAGCCCGACGCTTATAACTTGAAGAAGCTGCATGACGTTACAACAGAATGTCTGAACGGCCTAACTAACATCGGCTTTGACATCACTAGTTGGGATCCCATGATTGTGCACTTGATGGCACAGAAACTAGACTGTGGCACCTTCAATGAGTATATAAAGAGTTTGCAGGACAACAGAGAAGTGCCTACACTACAAGAATTTCTGACGTTCTTAGAAAATCAATTCACAGCATTTGAAACCATGAAAAGTTCCAAGAAAGAGTCACAGAGCGCAGAAAAGGCGGCTGGGACTGAAAAACATGCGTCTCGAAATTACGAGCATAAAAAATGGCAACTCAAAACTTACCATACTTCATACGGGCAATGCCCTCTTTGCAAAAATAATCATGTTTTGATGCGATGCCCGCAGTTTATTGACTCGGATACAAAGCAACGAAACAGCATAGTTGCAAAACTGCGTCTATGCAAAAACTGCCTATTTCGACACGAAAACGAAACCTGCAATTCTGTGAAGACTTGTAAAGAATGCAATATGAATCATCATACGCTATTGCATTATAACAAATCTCATAATAAAATAGCAAACTCAACGAGTACGGAAAATCAACGTTCAGGTCAACGACCATCGAAAGAAACTGGAACAGCGAGCTCTAATCATTTGTCTGCCAACAACATGGAAGTTTTACTCACAACTGTCCAAGTTAAGGTCATGACGGTAGATGGGACTTACATAAACCTGCGTGCGCTTGTAGATCAGGGCTCACAAGTCAACCTAATCACTGAAAATGCAGCACAACTTCTGAGACTACCAAGAAACAAATTAACTGCAAAGATATCAGGAGTTGGATCCGTCTCAGGCGACTGTAAGGGACAACTAAGCATAACATGCAAATCAATCCACTCGGAGTATACTTTTAACACTGAAGCTTTGATTATGAAAAAACTTATCAACAAACTCCCAAACAACACATTTGAACGACCAGAGTGGTCGTATTTAAAAGACATAAAACTAGCCGACCCCGAATTTAATATTTCAAGATCTGTTGATATTTTATTTGGAGCTGACGTTTATGCCGAAATTATCCAGGATGGAGTACTAAAAGGCACCCCAAGGTCACCCGTTGCGCAACAGACACAACTGGGATGGATTTTGTGTGGAAAACTAGAAACTTTTAAGTGTAACGTCACTCTCCTAGACTTATCTGAAATAGCAAAATTTTGGGAGAGTGAAGAAGTCACCATAAAAAACACTGATCAAGAACCAGAGGATCAGTGCGAAGCTTACTACAAGGAAACGACTCGCCGTGATTCAGATGGAAGGTACATTGTGAAGATGCCCTTATGTCCGGATTTTCAACATAAGATCGGAGAATCAAAACATATCGCAGTATCACAATTGTTGCAGCTTGAAAGAAAGTTTCAAAGAAATGGTCGACTTGAACTATTATACAAAAACTTCCTCAAGGAATATCAAGAGTTGGGCCACATGAAGCTAACGAAACCCATTCCTACTTCAACCTCAACCATTGAATGTTTTTTACCACACCACGGAGTACTTAGAGAAGAGTCTACTACCACAAAACTCAGAGTAGTCTTCAATGCATCTCAGAAAACTAAAACGGGATACAGCCTAAACAGCTTACAAGAAAAAGGCCCCAACCTACAAAAAGATATCCAAGAACTCATAATAAAATGGAGAACTTACCAATACGCTTTCACAGCGGATATCGAGAAAATGTACCGATGCATCTGGCTGTCTGAGGAACAACAACATTTGCAGAAAATTATCTGGCGACCTAATTCGTCAGATAAATTGCAAGAGTATCAACTGTGTACTGTTACTTATGGCACTAAGTCCGCACCGTGGTTAGCCATGAGAACAATCAAACAACTTGCCTTTGACGACGGTTACAAATACCCCACGGCCGCCAAAGTACTACTTAATGAAGCATACGTCGACGACGTCATCAGCGGCCACAACTCACTGAATGCGGCCCTAGAACTCCAAACATCACTTATCGAAATGTTAAAAGGAGCCGGGATGAATTTACGCAAGTGGTCCAGTAATGAACCAACATTATTAAAGAATTTAAAGGGTGACCAGATTTCAAGCAGGATCACTTTTGATTTCAAGCAAGATGAAACCATGAAAACTCTAGGACTTGGTTGGAATCCGCGGGCCGACACATTTGTTTTTAACTGGAAATTTCAAGAAAAATGTCTACCGAAAATAACCAAACGGCAACTGCTTTCTGAAATTTCGCAACTTTACGATCCACTGGGTTGGCTATCGCCGATAACTATCGCGGCAAAAATTATATTTCAAGAAGTGTGGGTCAACAAACTTGATTGGGATGATCAGTTACCGTTGCATATAGCAGATAAATGGCTGAAACTTAGAGCTGACATAACCAACGTAAAATACATAAATGTTAAGCGCTGGCTCGGTACAATGGAGCAGAAGATCGAACTATTTGGATTCTGCGACGCCAGTGAGAAAGCTTACTCCTGCGTGGTTTACAGCTGTGTCAGAGATGAACAAAACAAGGCCACTATAACATTACTTGCTGCTAAAACAAGAGTAGCACCGCTATCATCTATTACATTACCGAAACTTGAACTATGTGGCGCACTTTTACTTTCGCAACTCATCAAAAAAATTAAAGAAGCGCTGAATGAGTTCGAAATCACCACGACCGTTTGGTGCGATTCTCAAGTGGTTTTAGCCTGGATACAGGGGGACACATCTAAGAGAGAAAAATACGTCGCCAATCGAGTTGCAAAGATTCGACGATGCATACCAGCAGAGCAATGGAACTATGTAAAGTCTCAAGATAACCCCGCAGACTGTGCCTCAAGAGGATTAACACTATCAAAGCTTACAACCTTCAGCTTGTGGTGGCAAGGCCCTACATTTCTGACTACACTCCAAAAACAAAGTCGTGAAGAAAACATAACATGCACATTTACGACTAACTTAGGCAGCGAAAGCCAAGCGAAAATGAACGCAAAAAAAAATTCAAGTCATAATAATTGTATTCATAACTTATTAAATAATTGCAGTTCATTGACCAAAACAATCAGGATTGTAGCATGGATACGACGATTTCTCGGAAATGCACGTAATAGCACAAAACGTGACACCGTTTGCCTCAGTTTTTGCGAATTAAGCAATGCTGAGGAACTAATAATAAAATATGTGCAACGAACGGAACTTGCGCAAGAATACAAACAATTAATGAAGAAAGAAAATATTTCGTCGAATTGCAACATTTATAAACTTAAACCATATCTGGACGACAAAGGCATAATCCGAGTTGGGGGTCGACTGAACTACTCCAGTTTATCCTTTGAAATGAAAAATCCAGTTATTCTACCTAAGGGTGGGCGATTTACTGAACTTCTGATACAAAAGGCTCACCTCACGACTTTACACGGTGGGGCCAGGCTAACTTTAGCATATATTCGACAACGATACTGGATCATTGGCGGCAATAGAGCTGTAAAAGCTGGACTTCGGCGCTGTGTGCGCTGTCACCGCCACAGGCCTTCGGAACTTAACCAACTAATGGGAGACCTCCCACCACAACGAGTAACACCGTCACGACCGTTCACCCACACCGGAGTTGACTTCACAGGACACGTCGAAGTCAAACTCAATAAAGGAAGAGGAGTACGTACTTCTAAGGGATATATATGCATATTCGTGTGCATGGCAACAAAGGCTGTGCACATCGAACTTGTATCGGACCTAAGTACTGACACCTTCATAGCAGCCTTCCAGAGAATGTGTTCCAGGCGTGGTACACCAAGTCACGTCTACTCAGACTGCGGAACAAACTTCATCGGTGCATCAAGAATGCTTCAGAAAGAATTTGAAGACTTCAAGCAAATCTTGTCCCCTGACTTCTTCAACAACATCGCAGGCATGGGAGTTCAATGGCATTTTAATGCCCCGGCCTGGCCGACGGCTGGTGGACTATGGGAAGCAGCGGTCAAATCGATGAAGTATCATCTTCGTCGAGTGCTAGGAGACCAAAAACTGACGTACGAAGAATTCACTACCCTGCTTGCCAAGATAGAGGCCTGCATGAACTCCAGGCCGCTCTGCCCTCTCACTGAAGACCCCGAAGAATTTTATAACTACCTGACACCAGGCCACTTTCTGACGGGGGGACCAACAATGACTTTACCACGTGCTGACTATACTGATGAAAACAAACAAAATCTAAGAAACCGATGGCAGCTAACAGAACACATGCACCAACAGTTTTGGAAGACTTGGTCAAGCGAATATCTTTCTCAACTACAAACACGCAGTAAATGGAATAATCCAAGAAAAAACTTAAGGGAAGGGGACATCGTATTAGTCCGGGACAATAATTTGCCCCCAGGAAAATGGGCCATGGGACGGGTGCTGAAACTTCACCCTGGAGCGGACGGATATGTCCGAGTGACAACCTTAAAAACCCAAAATGGTGTTATCAAACGACCCATCGTAAAACTATCCATTCTGCCGATCAACACTGACAGTAAAGGTTACGAAGAAAGTAAAGCAGACTTACGAAATGCTGAGACGTCTGAAAAAACCTCCACAAGAATACCAGCTATGAAAAAATGCCTTACAAACATATTTATGTCTCTTTTCACAATGTTGATACTTGTGAATGGATCAGATGGTTCCCAACAAAGGTCAGGCACTCAAATTACCAACCTGGAACCTGAGAGACCTATTTATTATGACACCGTTGGCAAGGTTGAACTGATTCACGATGAATGGACGTTGCTTACGTACTACAATTTAACTGACTACTGGCACGGCATTCAACACATTGACAGTTACATCAACGGTGTGTATGGCCTTTGCGAGAAGATCCACCAAAGTTACTGCAAACCTACAATTGATCAACTTTCCCATGAGATGGACCTACTCAACTTCTACAATACAATTCTGCTGGCCCCTCACAAGCAATTATCATCGCGCAAAAAGCGCGGCCTGATTGACGGAGTGGGCATGATAGCAAACAGCTTATTCGGCGTTTTAGACCAAAATTTTGCTAACAAATACCACAAAGACATTGAAGCGATACAACAAAACGAAAACTATTTACGTGAATTGGCAAAAAATCAAACGTCGATTATGCAACTGCAAAATGACGTATTGAAGAAAAACGATGCTAACATCAAGCTTCAATG
Source organism: Spodoptera exigua (assembly GCA_902829305.4). Taxonomy (NCBI): domain Eukaryota; kingdom Metazoa; phylum Arthropoda; class Insecta; order Lepidoptera; family Noctuidae; genus Spodoptera; species Spodoptera exigua. The sequence goes on along the minus strand of LR824607.2, from coordinate 14,676,687 downwards.
TAAAATGATAGAAAGGTTCATGGAAGAAACTAAGACGAACCTAGTCAGCATTGAAACTGAAATACAGATAGCGATGGCAACAAGTTACTTCAACTCCGCGGCGCTCACAGCATCCCTACTGCTACGAAATCTCAGAGAAATTCAAACCATGCTTCTGAATACTCTCACAAATGTATACAGTGGGCATATGGACGTGCACTTGATACCACCAGTCAATCTTGTAAAACAACTAGAAGACATAGCCGGCAAATTACCGAGAACATTGTCATTGCCAACAGAAAATATCAAAGAAGATATTAAGGAACTTTACAAGTTGTTGTACGTGAAAGCGAGAATAACAATGAACTACTTTATGTTCGAAGTTCACATTCCCTTAATATCGGATGAGGAGTTCACATATTATCGGGCCATTGCTATACCATTCAAGAGAGACTCGAATTACAAACAGATGCAGTTATCTTCACAGTACATTGCCGTAAACTTTGAAAAGAATTCTTATATCTCATTAAAAGATGAAGATGTCAAGCAGTGTATTAAAGGACAAAAACATAACTTCATTTGCACCGCTAACATGCCAGTCTTCAACTTACATAACAAAAATGCACCGTGCGAAGCAAAACTCCTGGGTCACCGTACTTCTACGTCACCGTGTGACGTACATAGCGTGTCATGCGAGGAGGACTGGATCAAGTTACATGAATCAAACAGCTGGCTTGTTGTTTGTTGCGGAAGGTGCGAATTACGTACAGTTTGCGATAACGACGTAATATCGCAGACAATCACATCAACGGCTATAGTAACTTTGGATCAAGGATGCGTACTGCGATCAAAAGATCTCACCATCACTTCACATAATCAGTACAACAGTAACCTCAATGTGAACTATGACATGCACGTACTGCACCTGAATTCACCGATAAACAACATTGTTAACGTGACACTACATAACACGCCACATGATCTGTTCCACCTCAAGAATAACGACTTCGCGGAGATTGACAAAAAGCTTCGGTTCCAAGAAGAGCACGAGCCTAAACTACCATCCACTATCACAGACCATGACGTACATCAATATGTAATTTGTTACCTTTTGCTAACAATTGCTGTCATCACTTTCCTGTTGATTATGACAAGAAAATACTGCATGGTACTCAAAACACGAGTTCCAAGGAAGAAAAATAAAAAGCCAATACATGAAGATATCGAGCTTCAACCAATGGGATCTCAACAACAAAGTGTCAGAGAAGATAACCAACGGTCACCCACAGACGGTTGCGATGTTCAACGTCAAGGACATCAAGACAACATTGCGTTTACTTTTAATTAATTCATTTTACTTATTTTACATTTATTTTTACTTTTTTACTCATTTTTTTGATTTTGTAAAGGCGTTTCTTTCTCTCTCTCTCTACTCAATTTTGCTTCTTTAGGGGGTTGCCAATATGTACGGTCTCATCGCCGTACATTTTTCTTGCTTACTCGTCAACCTACTTTCGGCCAACGAGGCGCCCCGCACTGCCGCATAATAAAATGAGATGACGGACATATTATAATATAGTAAACTTACAACTTAGTAGCTATCAACAACTAAGAGAAATAATCGCCTTCCACTGTTGTAATTTACTTTTACATAAATATACTTAACGTGTCTATTTAAGTGGAAAAGTGTTTCTCTACCTATACTAACTCAACTTACAAATCTTCACGACAAATCAGTGTACGGAGTTAACTATTCAATACCCGTACATTTATGATCATAAATGTACGGGTATTGAATAGTTAACTCCGTACACTGATTTGTCGTGAAGATTTGTAAGTTGAGTTAGTATAGGTAGAGAAACACTTTTCCACTTAAATAGACACGTTAAGTATATTTATGTAAAAGTAAATTACAACAGTGGAAGGCGATTATTTCTCTTAGTTGTTGATAGCTACTAAGTTGTAAGTTTACTATATTATAATATGTCCGTCATCTCATTTTATTATGCGGCAGTGCGGGGCGCCTCGTTGGCCGAAAGTAGGTTGACGAGTAAGCAAGAAAAATGTACGGCGATGAGACCGTACACCCTCAATAAAAACCTTATTTTATAATTTTTAATGGTTTTTCAGCTAGTTACTTTTCATAATTATTATTATCCAAATTGAAAGTTTGATAACATTTTTTTGTCCAGCACTCGAACTCACTTTGCTATTGAGTTAATTCCATACAAATTGGTATCAGAATCGTAAAGCATTATAATTGTAGCTTTTCACTTACCTACATATAGGTACGTATACGTATATATGAATTTCGTATATAAATAACTTGTTCCCGTATGTTTGTACGATTGTTTAGGATGTCATGTCACCGCATCCGACATTATATTGTGCAGCCTCCCTGTTTACTTCAAGAATTTACAATTTATAGCCTTAGCTATGTATTTTGTGGACGAGAATATATTATTGCGTTTGTGTTTTGTTTTTAATTATTATAACTGTACTGAAGTTATATCTGTTGTGTTGGTGTGAAATGCAGGTATGAAAACAACCTCAGCTTAGAGCAGAAGAAGGAAAAAGGGGGATATTCCACATGTAAAAAAAAAGGTTTGAAATAAACTGTTAATATCTGAGTAAGAACATTTATTTAAACGTAAAAACTTGGCCATAAAAACTGTGAACGTGTTAAGAGAAAAACAAACACAGTACACGTCTATTTTTTGACGAGAGTAAAATATGATCAAACGACTTCATCCACCCTGGATGGAGAGAGAGAGAGAGAGAGAGAGAGAGAGAGAGAGAGAGAGAGAGAGAGAGAGAGAGAGAGAGTCGGACTCTTACTGACTAAAAACTAGCCCCTTCTTTCTCCTACTCCAGTTTGGCTAACTACTGCTCAGAATTTTAAAGCTCTCTTAAAAAAACCCACCCTAGCATCCCACACAATGCCTGTGAAACTAGTCGCACAAAAATATCAAATATTAATATCTAGACCTACTACAAAGCTCTAGACTTTCCCAGACAAAGTCTTGGCGGACAAAAAAAACTGAAATCTCCATTAAAGTATCAACTACATTGTAAGGGAGCTATAAAAAGATTTTATGAACATAATACAACCCACTTACGACCACACGAAACTATTACTATAATATTTTACAAAGCAGCGAACGAAATACAATGGCCAAGTAGACAGTACTAGTCGACAAACTCTTTGAGAATATTAAAACCACACACGCTTATAAATATCGAAAATTTAATTTGAGCTCATTCATTCGATATCCTGTAATTTTTAACTTTACTTTTATTGTCATTAAGGTCGATTTTTGTCTTCCTTATGATTTAAAGGATACATTAATTAATAACACGTAAATCCTTCGTCGATCCTTCGAAATCATAATGGAAACAAATTCATATTGTACACCGTGCTATGATATTCGTCCTCATTTGTAAAAAAAAATAAAAAAATACTCTTAAAATGTTAGCATGATAGCAAAAAGGAAAATAAAAGCACAATTATTCCGAATCACCCTGTAAATGTGAAAAACAAAAAGACATATTTTTATTTGGCAAATAAAAATACATTTCCACATAAAATAGAATAACTTTTCTCCCCAAAGTACACATAAAACCGTTAATATAAAATGAGCGTTACATAACAAGTTAATAAGAACCATTTTGCGTTAAAACGTTTCATCTCATATTTCACTATGGTACCGAATTTAAGCTGAATTTAGGGACCAGTGTACACGCATGTAAATGAGCTGGCCAATGCTGGTAAAGGATCGGATTTTAAATTATAATGAAGATTTATAAGGTGGTAATTAATCATTAACGTTTAGTAAATTTAATCCTATGGAACGGGGTCTGGTGTCATATTAGAGGTTGAGATGACGATAGGATTAATTTCATACTATTTAATTTATTTATGATAATATTATTTTCATACGTTTGTGGTACAAAAACTATTAGATTATTATTTTCATATACATTTAGTCATCATTTCTCACTTACTAACAACAAACCATACTTTTTCTTCTCTTTCTTCTATTCCGAGTCGAGGCTGCGGTGCATCATAGCACTTCCACCTGCAACCCTGACTGAAATACACCACTATGAATATTTTATACCTCAAATAGGTGTTTCTATTATCGTGAAGATAAGCTTGGCAGATTTTTTTTTTTTTTTTTTTTTTTTGTGAGGGGAAAATCATCAAATGACTTCTCCCGCCCAGGGCCGGGCAGGAGGGAGTGTCAGACTCTTACTGACTAAAAACCCCCCTGTTCCTTCTCCTGCTCTGTGCCGAGGTCGCGGTACCTTATTGCGCTTACCCCGCAACCCCGGCTGAACATCAGCCCTTTAGGGCCCCGTCTGTGGTGGTCTATTGGCTCTTTGAGGCGCGCGCGGAACGCTACGCGCCGTACGCTCGGGCCTGGTTCTGGTCGGGCGGCGAGCTGCCCTTACTCGCCGACCGCAGGCCCGTACTTACGGTGGCCGGAGATCGTCCCTCGATCCCCGACGCCCGTAGTGTCGCCAGTTGCGGCTGCTGGGGCGTGAGGAGGAGGATTGCTCCCTCACGCGGGCCGCCTCTCTCTTTGCGAGCATGACTGCTTCACAAAAGGAGGAGACGGCGTCCCAGTTCCTCTCACTCCGCACCATGGCCTCGACTAAGGCCGGGCGCGAGAGGTCGCCGCCGCCGATCACTTCCCTGAGGATACGGCGGTGCTCAGCCCAGGCAGGGCATACCGCTACCGTATGCTCCACCGTATCCTCTAGGTGGTCCTCACAATGACGACACTCGGGCGTTTCCTCCCGCTGAATCCGAAACAGGAACCTACCGAAGCTGCCGTGCCCGGTAAGCACCTGCGTCAGACGGAAGGTGAGGACGCCGTGGCGTCTCTCAAGCCACTCCTCAAAGAGGGGTCTTACCGCTGCTATGGTAGCGTGCCCGGCCCTCGGTTGCGACAGTCGTTGTCTCCACTCTGCCATGAGATCTCGCCGGAGCTCATTCCGCCACGCACTTATTTGGCGCGGCAAAGGATCTTCGCCCCGGCTACGCGCGTCTGCGCGCAAACTGTAGACGCGCGCGAGCGCCTTCGCTTCTAGATCCCACGGCGGTGATCCGGCAAGGAGGTTCGCCGCCTCCCCGGAGATCGTGCGATACCCGCGGATTACTCGTATAGCCATGACCCTCTGGGACGCGACCAGCGTACGAGCCGGCCGCCGCTTCAAGTCCGGCGCCCACACAGGGGCACCGTAGAGGGCCATGGATCGCACAATCCCCATATACAACCTCCGGCAGGAGGCGTTTGGCCCCCCGAGGTTGGGAAGGAGCCGCTTGAGCGCGGCCCCAGACCGTTCCAACTTAGGGGCCAAACGACGAAAATAAGCTTGGCAGATGAGTTACAGATCAAACCAGTCACAAATTGAAATGTTTTAGTTTATTAAAAAGAACTGATGTCAGGTATCTGCCAAGTAAGTAGTCTCTAATGCTCCGGGCGTACTACGAAGTTACAGCTGATTTTAAATGCATTATTTTAAGAAACAAAAAATCTATTAAAAGCCTCCAGTTAAACAATATCACGCGGTCACAAATCACTGCAGTTCTAGCGGTTTAGCAGTCGGAGTATTGTCAAGACGGATCGAGATAGAGCGGACTAAGGAGTCGGCTCTATTTATACCAACGAAAAGAGTCGGAATGGTAAAAAGACATGCGTAATTTACTGTCATCGCACGGCTTATAATGATGTGTTATGTCTATAAAGAATTAGCTACTATAACAAATTCAGCGTCAGCTAATATAATTAAGTATGGCACTCGTTACAGGGCTGAAGCCTGAAAAACTCGTTACTAGGCAGTATTAGGTCAGATGTGATCCGTTAATTGGATTGTGGAACTTGCACTGACACTGTGTTGTAATAATATTATATCTATCTATGTAGATAGATAAGATTTTATTCGGAAAGTATAGGTGTGTGTTAAGGAGCCCGCTTCTCATGCATGTGGGTTCAAAACCTGGCAAGTACCAATGTGACTTTTTCCGAGTTATATGTACTTTCTATGATTATTTAGACAACAATGACATACGGTGAAGGTAAACATCGTGAAGACATATAATTTTTAGTTATAAGTTTGAAATCGCCAACCCGCCTTGAGCAAGCGTGGTGATTAATGCTCTAACTTTCTCCGTACGAGAAGGGACCTTTGCTCAGCAGTGGGCACTTATAGGCTGATAATGATGATAGGTGAAAATCATGTTATTTGTTTTGCCTCCCAGAGGGACGAGAGACGAGACGAAGACGAGGACGAGGGACGAGAGAATGTCAAACTCTTAATGAGTGAGCCATGGCAACGGTAGTCAGCATGTTTAATGGCGTGGTGTTATGTTTACAGTATAACTGCATTATTGTTCCTTTAAACCTTATGTTACTAACAAAATTCATCTTCAAACTTTTACAAAATTTGGAAACCCCAATCACCTTATTGTACGCATTCAGAGCAGCTCTATGACATCAGCAATAACAAATTATTTACGAGTGTGTTGCATCAGGTAAAAAATATTAGAAATTAATAAAGATATAAGAAATTGAAGATTGGAGGTTTGGGGATGAAGGGAGGAGCAGAATTATGCTTTCGGAAACCTCACTTACATAGTGAAACACAATACAAGTTTTTTCTTACACTTACTTACGTAAGAAGGGTTGAAAGACCCTTATTTGACCTAAACAATTCTTACACGTAACTAATATTACTGAATCTTGAAAGAGACATACACTAATATAGACGTGAGTAACCCGCGATTTTAAGTTAATTTAGTATGTCTCACGATAGTTATTATAAAAACACAGACATACACTAAGTTTAAGAAAGCTACGCTTCGTTATGAAGAGGCTGGCAGGCTGAGTTGACTGGACTGATAGCAAGGACTCACAGAAAACCTTCGTTGAACATCGCTTGCAATCACCTTTCGCCGATTAGATAAACGTACCACCCCAAGTCCTAAATCTTCCCATCCTTAAATCCGTAACCCTCAAAGCGTCAGTAATGCATTCGTAACTCCTCTGTTGTCATGGGTATTGAGCACCGATTCCTTATTATCAATCAGGTGATCCATCAGCTCGTTTGCTGACCCATTATACAAAAATAAGCACCAAGAACATTTCTGTACCCATTAAAACGCACCGATTTATCTTCACTACTATAATGTCTACGAATGGCTACACTATGGTACTGTGAGTGTAGTTATGTTTCATCACGTACTCTTAATGAAGAGGCAGACTCGATCAATACTAATGCGAGGTGCATTGACACTTTCTATGGGCTGTCTACACGAACTATTCAACGTTCAGATCTGGCAACCTCTTCTGAATTTATCGTGAGATGTAGACATATCTCTGAGGATCCTTTTGAACTGGCATAAGGACTTTAAAAAGAGGCTGTGACCTCTATTTGTGTTTTGGTGTTTTTTTTTAAACGTTTGTTGTTGACTTTGTTTAATTGTCATCTATGGTCGCTCATGGGGCCAGTAGAGTACCAGCGCAAGGACCTGTCTTGCACAACTTAAGTGTGGGAGAGCCATGCTTCGGCACGAATGGGTCGGCTCGACCGGAGTGATACCACGGCCTCACAGTAAACCGGCGTGAAATAACCACAGCGTTGTGTTTCGCCGTGTGAGTGAGGTTACCGGAGGCCCAATCCTTCCCCTCCCCCAATCCCTCCTAAATCCCTAAATCTCCAAATCCCTAATCCCTAAAAAGTCGGCAACGCACTCGTAACTCCTCCGTTGCGAGTGTCGATGGGCGCCGCTGATTGCTTACCAAAAAAAAAAACAACGCTGAACTGGTGTACGGACTTGAGACATGTACCCGCACTATTATGTTCGTGTACTTCTACAGTTTATAAATTTGTCTCTTATTTTTGGCGTATGAAATAAATATTTTTCTTTTTAACTTTTTCAGAGTAGTCAGTTAAGAAATGCTGAAATTGTCTAAATAAGCTTTCAATGGTGCCGTCGAAATGCCTTATTTGTAGTCTTTTTTGCAAAATCAATATCAATAATGCAATTTTCAGACAACCAACAGTGGTAGATAATCAGATAGGAAATATGGCTCCACCTATATTTTTTAACATGATGATGTGTAAAAATCCTGGTTAAAAGCATCTACAAAGGCAGGTACAAGGCTCAAAAACTGCATCATTTGTTCAATACAATACATGTTTAAAGCTTTTTACTTTAATAACTAATATCATGCCAACAACGAAAGTTTACGTTTAAAAACACATAAAAAAGCTAAGTTTTCTCCAGAGATAAATTAGCAGCTTCTTTTTTTTACGTACATTTCTTAGCTGTACCTACTGAGCGTATGAAAATAAATACTCAACAAAAATGGCCATCTTGCGAAGAACAACAAAACATTAACAAACTATTATCCGCCTGCAGTCATAAAGTTTTAAGTCTGTTCTCATAATTTAATTTAGCGGAACATGAAGCACGTTTTGTTCACAGTAACGTTATTTTTTACGTTCAACGTTAAGTTAATTTGCGTAATTCTCCAATGAAGTCACGTATTTGTTATGGGGAGGCTGGGGTGGTGACAGCCAGGGTTGATAGACAAATTAGTTCATTAGTTACAAATAGCAGTCTTGAAATGAAGATACAAAGGTGCGAAATTGATTGGATACTTGCAAAGGAGAGTATATTTTGAAAAGAAGGAAAGACATGCTTATATAAAAAATGATATGAAAAGAGAGGGTGTGTCATAATGATGACGTCTGATAAGATAAACCGGAAGAAGAAGACATGTTACAACGACCCCTGCCCAAGGAAATAAAAACGAGAAGAAAACATTGACAAAAAAACCAGATGCACAAAAAATCTTTTATAGCGACAATTCGCCAAAAATATTTTGTTAGCTCTAAACATTTCAAGTGGGAAGGAATAAATCAAGGGATTCCCATTTTAACCCAAATCGATCCGGCGAGAAAGAATCTCAAGTCCCAATCAGTGACAGCCCTAGTGACAGGGGGGAGACAGGGGATTTTTACGACCATCCGCGCGAATTAGTACATGTCACGCGTTGACTTTGATGATTGTTTTACCGTCAGCGAGTCAAGCTTCGGAGCCAATAATGTGATCTCAATTTCGCTTTTACTGTTTCATTTGTTTGTTTGTCTTCTTGACTTTTTGTTTAGTGTTAATATATATCAAACAAGGTGAATAAAATCACGTATAGTATTTTTTGGTTGGAGTGTATTTCCAAAAATCGGTGTCAATGTAATTCCGTGCCGTTACTGACAATTTTGAAAATGGAGAAACCAATAATGCTTTTAAAAGTAAACAAATAAAGCCACCGCAGTGAAGAAAATTTTCGAGAAACAATTTAATAAAGAAAACGAATTTGTCCCACGAATATTTTTTCTATCATTTGAACAACATAAATTATCTTAATGTCAACAAGGCTCCTCTTACTTGTCGAGTGACATTTATAAAAAGACGAGATGGTCTCAATGACTACCCAATTTTACTGACAGCCCTACCGGCAGGGTGGGAGGTTGAGGATTTTTACGACCATTCGAATTAGTACATGTCGCAGAGTACAAGTACAATTATCTCTGTTTCGTATTCATTTGTTTATTTTATGCTTTTAATTTTATAATGGATGTTACAATTTTTTAATCTGCTTCTACGCCATTGGCTGCTTAAAATTTTCTTTTAAAAAATGAGATAAGCAGATTTGTTGTAAATCTAAAAATTTCACTAATGATATCATGTGAGCCAATACCACATGGTTAATTACTGATTTTGTGTAGTCATTATGACAACAATAATGACACAAAATGCCAGTCTTGCAATGTCTGGATAGCCGCTATCGACGATAGATAAATTAGAATATAGAATGTTATTTGTATTCAATATATTTCACATACGTTTCAATCAGCCAAAAACAGATCATTGGAGTTTTTTCAAACACATTTCGATAAAATAATACTACCTTGCAATGTTCTTTACTTAAATAAACACAACATCGCCACAAAAACATCCCTATCCTTTTCTAGCTTCAATACAAAACAATGGTAAACTGTATCGTATTTCTCTCTCTGGATTGGAGTGCGGGTAGCCACATCCTCTTATATGGTAGTAACTAAATAATTATATTATGTAGGCCACGTGTAAGGGACATCATGTTCAAGGTTCGTGTAGCAAAACGTTTGAGTGGTTCTGGTAGCAAGACTTTTGCTAAAATATTAGCTTCTTTGTGGAATGTTACTGTTTACAGTAATGGTGTGTTTTATTGTCTGTATGTGATGTTATCATTTAAGTATTTTGATAATATCTATGTAAGTACGTTGATTTAACATTTTGTTAAATATCTTCAAATATTTTTGTATTCGGTTCAAAAACTTTTCGTCATCATTTCTGTTTCTTGATTAGGAAAGTGCTGCCTGATTAGGACATGATAAAGTGCGTCTATCATTGATCTCATAGAAATTAAGGAAAGTCTTACCCAATCTTTTTACTTAATATTTTTACCCATACTAAACAACGCCTACTTAATAGGGAAATTGCAGGTAACTCAAAAAAAATAGACTCTATGAAACTAAAAGTTAACTCATTCACTCATAACAAGTCAACTCATCGATATTCATAATAATTAAGCATACTTCCGAAACCAAAACCTAGCTCACGTGCTAACCAATTATCAAATGTTACCACCCCAGAACTACGTACGAATCTACAAACTCCCAAACAACAATGAACCAACCAAATCCAACTAAAGTAAGAAAACGGCTTAAAACGTCTATTTTTGTAAAAAGAAAAGTGAGAAAAAAGTTTCGTTCTAAATAACGCAGTTGTAACCCTTTATCCCTTTTACAACATCAAGGTCACACGAAAGCTGTAACCAAAAATAAATTTGAAGTACGAACCATTCAGCAGGACCTTTTATCTGTATGTAAGTATGTATACGTATTTGTTAGGTGTGTAGCGTAATTCGTATGAGTGTGGTTAAACATTTTTGATGTGGTGATATTTGTTCGAAAAAAAGTGTTTGCTTAGGGTGGTTATAAAATGTACAGGACCGATTACTGTGCAACGAACTGTCGATTGCCTTTATTCAATGATTTCTTGTCTCACCCACAAATGACTACACACAAGAACAAAATCTTCGTGTAGGGGGACGTAAAAAGTAAGAAAAAGTACAATAATATAAACAGATAAACGTGTGCCTATGAGGTTTCGTTATAAGTGGTATGAGAAAAGTTAAGAACTTTGCATCGTCACAAATAGAATTTATTAGCATTACTATCAGTAAGTTCAAATACCCTAACCAATGAGGTTAGTTGTGAACTACTGGCAAGGATAAAGTGTCAAGGTCGGTCAAAATAGGTACTACCTATTGGAAACACCAATTTCACAGAATCGAATAAAGATCTCTAAGTATATTTGGTAAAAGGTTAAAATTACTATAAACTACTTTAAGGCACACTTCAATCTACTTTCCAAAGACTAAAGTTTTGCTAAAATTTCACAGTTCAAGGCCAAGATTTAGTCAGGTAAAATCGTCCACTTGGATGGCTCGATATAAATAACCCGAAGGGATACCACGATTCTTTTATCTTTAACTAGAAGTAACGAAAGTAATCCCTCTTCTACCGTAGGGAGCACGTTTACGACCCAATAGATATGAGGGTTACTTCGGTTCTTCACGGTTAGTTAGAAGCTTTTAAGAGTTAAAATATGTGAGCTTGGCTTTTGTAATAGCCACGGACATTGATCTCTTTATTGTCATTTTGTTTTCCAACGATGTGCGATCGATTCTCTTTATTATGATAAGACGGTAGTAACGGACAGTGAACACTGTGGTATAAAATAGCTCTGACGCTACTATAAGTAAAACATAACTCTTCATTACCGAACAAGAATAACTTATGAACACAACAATTTACGTGTGTTCTTACTCCAAAAATACAGATAAAACTTGAATCTTCGACAAAATAATCAAGCTAAGTAACCATAGTTCCGAAATCACAGCAAATAATTCCGGCTGAATCTCAAATACGGGGAGCTTTTCTTTTCGCAAGCCACAAACAGCCCTATCGAAGGAGGGTTCGCCAAAATCCTCCCCTGTCACATTTACGAAATGAGACCACTCCGTTTTTGGGTCACTCGTTTTGAGTGAAGCAATGTGTTTATGTATTTAGAATATTATAATCACCACTTAGATACGGGCTATTGATCATGCCAGCAATTTCTGGGTATTTTGATGTGAAAATTTTATGTTTCTTTTCACTTAGTTTATTGTCGCGGCAATCGCAAGACGTTAGGTGGAGTGCTATTTAGATGATGAATATTCTCCAATTTTAATAGCGTTGATCAATAAATTCATATTTTATAATTACTTGTAATGTTTATTAACGAAGAAAAATCTTGCAATACCCTTCAAGTTAATTAATTTTATGATCAAGTTCCCAATAACAGTAGGAAAGTTTGGAAAATATAATTACCATGAAAACATTTCTAAAATCTTTTATGTAGGTACGAACACATAAAAATGCATGAAATAAAAACATCCTTTTTGAAGTTCCAACACAGCCTTTTTTCAAAATTAGGGTCCGTTACATGAATGGGGGCAGCCCTATCGCAGGGTTGCCAAATTCCTCCCCTGTCAGTGGCAGAGTGAGTCGGTTTTTAGGTCAGTTATTCTCAGTAAAATGGCGATATGTTGATGACGTTCTTATTTGACGGAGAACGTGTATAAGTGGGGGTTTTTAAGTAAGCGTTTGCTGCTGATTTTAAGCATTTCTGTTTTTGAGTTACGCGTTTTTGTACGTGGTGTTATGAGGGAGTTCTTGTTTGTAATGTGTGTGAAATGTATTCCTTGTTATGTAAATACCAGATGCTTGTGTAAAGTTTTTGTGTGCGCATGTGTCATTTTTAGGTAATGCTTTTAGGTTTTTTAAGTGTGTTTTGTTAGTAGAGTATCTCACCAAGTTAGGAAATATCCAGACTATATCTAAAACTTTTGCTATGATAGAAACAACTGTCTGTATTTTACGCCAAGTATAAATAATAGAGCATAAAAAATAAAAACTTATTCTACTAAATTATTAAGCACTGGTGTTCCTCAGGGCACTATTCTCGGCCAACCGCTTTTTATACAATATTTTTAGCAAAAACAAACTAGATAAACGAAATATTTATGAAAAGACAAATGTTTGCAATAAATGAGAGTGAAACCTTCCCCGCGAGGACAGTGGAATTTTGGGTCAGTTGTAACATGTAACTATGTCGTTACGTATGTATATAATGTTGTATATAGGGAGGGGACCCAAGCTCCTAGCCCCAATATTTAGCGGACGTCTATGAGTTGTATCACAATCTACATCTGTATGTTTATGTGTTGAGTATTTTCGACGTTTTCTTTCTTATCAGTGAAGTGTATAAAAATTGTATACTAGATAGTAAAATAATTAGAGTTATACAGTTTTCGGAACGTGACGTCTGAATTTGTTTTTTTTTTCTGCTAGAAGTTTTTACTAAGTTAACGAATAATAAGAGAAAAAAATTACAAAAAAAAACAAAACAATAAATAGAAAGAAAAGCTAATTAGCTCTAATAAGGACTGGTATTTTATATTCGTAACAACTCTTTTTATGTGTTTGTATTTAGAATAAAATCCAAATAAACACAAGCATACTTTGCTTGAAGAATTGTCGATGACGCTATTGTTTTTATTTCATCTTTATTTTTCTTACATAACAAAACGAAACGAATGAAAGACTGGATTTTTTGTCGCATTAATAAACTTTTTTTACGCAGCTAGGCAATATATAAAATATATCTGTCAATTTCTATGTTCGCTGATAGCTTACTTTCCTCGTGAATGTTCAAATATTTTTGCAGGCATTCAGTTTTATATAACGCGGGTCATGTACAACCACCTGATGCCGGTCGTAAAATTTTAAGGGAAACGTTTATGAGTTGGTGAAGGTTTTTTTGGGACCTATGTTTTGAACATAAGGATTTTATAATGTAAGCTATAGACTTAGTTTAAATAAAATATACTACAGTTCTGTAAGTCATCCTGGTTGTTTTCGGGATTGATGATTAGGTATCGCTTCTAGAGCAAAGTTCTGAAGATGAGTACATCGATTACTAATATTTATTTGAAGATTATTTGAAACACAAGAGAAGGTTTCTACTTAACAGTCGTTAACACAATGTTACTTGACCTTCGATTTATATTTAGTAACATATGTAAATAAGGAAACACGGACTTCGGTAGCTACCAAACGACTGCCTGGTATTAGCATAATTGTAAGTAAATCTTAACAAAAAAAAAAACTGTACATTCTAAGTAATGTGGTAAACGATATTACAACTATAATGACTATCTAAATATTTATATTTTAAATTGCACTAACGGCCATACTCAGAGACATTTAATGACTAAGAACTATTTCTTAGTAACGTTTTTGTTATATATTTCGATACGAATTTAAAAATTGAAAAAAAAAGAAAACAGACGAAGTAGGTAGAGTAAGTAACCTTGTAGAAGCAACATTAATTCTTATGTGTGTTGAAATAGGAAAATAATTTTTTCTTTCAAATTCTTTAATCAGAAAGTCTATCGGGTGATAACATGATCAGAACATAGAATAGAATAGGTGAAACGCGTTCAAATTTTCTCTTTTCTAGTGAAAAGTTAAAGTTAACATATTTATAAATCTACATTAAAATCCTTGAATCCTTAAAGTAGTTATCTAACTCTTATTACCTCAAATAACACACGAGTAATTCCCTACTAAATTTCCTGTATGATTAACGCACGCGTTTAATAATTTTTTAAGCTATTATTTCGCGGACATTGGTGTGGGTTACACGTTTACTTAGTTTTAAATATATTGTGTCATACTTTATTGTAATGTGTAACTGTTTTATGTCCCAATAAAGTAAAATAAAAAATAAAATAAAAATAAAAGAACATATTTTTCATGGTCCATGTCTAATTGAAATTGTATGCTTGTCAACACGTCAACGATGCAGGAGAAAACCACCAACTTGAAAAACAGAAAAAGTAAAAATTTAAATTACTATGGTGCAACGTTAACAGGTCAAATGCTAATGTAAGCCATTTGCAAGGAATAATTTGCTATAAATGGATGTTTGCTGGCAGATGATGATTATGATGACAATCATCACGCTATTTACGAGAAATATGCTGCACGTTATTTTTGTGATGATTTTATCATAAAAGTATCATTTGTGAATCGAGTACAGATAATGGAATCCCAGAATAACCCCACATGTCGATAAATAATATTAAGTTTTAGATATTAGGTATTGGTGGAAAAGTTCAAAAGTGTTCAAAAATTCGGGATTAATATGTAATGGTTTTGTTAAAATTGAGTAATGAGAGAAGAGCCTAGTTCGAAATGTCTAAACAAACTGAATACCAGAATAATTATAATACGGAATGTAACTTGTGTGAACTATGTGCCACATAAGTTTACCTTCATATAAATGAAGGTAAGTGATGAATAAGCCGCCAGTATTGTTTGCCTTAACAACTATTTGAATAAATCTTGTAATGTTAAAAAATAATCCTAAATCCCTAGTAATGATAGAGATTCAAAGATCAAAGAAGCACTAGAGAGCTGGAAAGTCGATAACGTAGAAGCCAGGTAAATGTGCGGCAGTACAAATGCAAATAAATATCAACCTAACTGCCATCGTGAGAGAGGATATAATAGCTTACAGTGAACATAATCTGTTCCTTCAAACTTGCATAAGCTAGCACAAATCGCTTGCATCATTAGCATTGTTTGCAAAGCACATCAAAAGATTTATTTGTAGACAGAAATAGATAAAGACAAAGATGACAGTCATGGCTCACGCAATTAACATCAAAATCAATGACAACTAAACTAGAAAGACCAAAGCAGTTATTTGGTCAAAGCGGACTTCTAAACAGTCTTTTAAATAGAACAAAAAGACGCTGACTTTATTTTTGCTCATGACCCTGTCTATAAAAAAAAACTCTAAACCATGGTCCAATAAATCATCACCTAACCTATTATTAGACACCGAGGATAATTTATAGACCAATCCACTAAGGGCCTGTGTTACAAAGTCTGGATAGATACTATGCTCCAAATCAGTTTGAATTTAGAATGCAATTTATTCTTATATGCCATGTTTATCGGATATGTATTATGAATGAGATGAAATAAGTGGCAAGAATTGAGATATACTCCATCAAGACTCACGAAACAAGCACAATTTAAGTTTTTAAGATTAGCTTAGGAGTTTTTAGGTGGTTTTATGGTTGTATCTACTTTGGATCCTGGCTTACAGAAGTTGCAGCGACTTAAGAAGGCAGTTAATGACTACGTAATTGAATGAATCCATCAATAAATCTAATGTTTAGCAGAAACAAAACATCAAACCCAGTCAAGGGTCATATAACACCGCCATAATCGGAGCAGAAAACTAATGCCGTCAACAGAATATAACGTAATAGAGCGAAAACAGGAAGCCAATTAAGTTGAGTGTCATACTTTTCCTATATACCTTTTATATAATATGTATAAGGATATAACAAAAAAAATATGTGTTATATTTTCCTGGAGAAGAATCCAGTCGGTTGTTTTTTTTAAAAAAAATAAGTGAATTAGAAGTGCGATGCTTCGGAACGAATGGATCGGCTCGACCGGAGTTATACCACGCCATCACAGAAAACTAGCGTAAAGTAGCCGCAGCTTTATGTTTCCTCCTTAATTACCAATTACTAAGTCCTCGACGGGCTGGCAAAGTACTTGCGAATCTTCTGGTCCCTTTCTCTAATTACAAATTACTATATTTTTCATCAATAACATTATTTCTGAATAACTTTTTACCAACCCTGTGCTTGTGAAGACGTGTTAGTTAATAACAACTACTTCAAAAAAACATTGAAACAGAAACAAAGACCAAATGTACGCTAAAACATAGAAATACAAACAAAGAAAAAGAAAAAGTTTCTGACGTCACGTCCCATAGAATTCCCTTTCAATGCGTTGTCCAGGTGTGTTACGCAGTCAAACCATACACTTACTTCGATACATCGCCCAATCGATACCTTTTACGATTCTCCTAACAGGAAAACCGTCTATTCACCCTTTCACAACTTTTACTGTTCTCCGAAAAGGTCAAAAAATACGAGCTCCAAGTAAAATATAGTCGGTTACCTTCGTAAATACTTTCCAAATAACACTAAGTTGTAAATCGCTCACAGTTTCTTCACGCCTTAAAACTGGACAAAGGTTTATTTGCACGTGTTCCAATTTTACCGTCTTATGATAGCATTTCTCCTTTTAATGCTATAAACGTTTATTTTTATGTTTTATGTTTTGATCGAATTTCGCAAATACAACTTTACAAAAAATTGGTTTTCAAATTCCATGACAATCACAATACCAATAACCCCAAAATCTTAATATTCAATAACACTGTTTCCTGAAGATGGCGTTCTAGACGCTGTATGCTTCCAATACCAAAAACGAGGCAGTGTATTAAGTAAATCAAAGCCAAATCATCTGCAAACTTTTACTACAGTTATTTCTAGCCAAAAATAGGCTTCACTTAGTTTTACTTACAAGTCTATAACGTCATAACAACTGTAACATACACAATGAACTTCCAACATTAACCCTGTTGGTATAATGTTGAAAATCAGTCAAGCACCAATGGCTAAGCCTAGTAACTCAAGTTCCCCATTAATCCACAGTGTGACCTCGACATGGGCAATAATTTACCCTTGTTCTATACCAATACAAAACCTTATAGAGTTTCGATCACATGGGAATGTTTTCCCATTATTTATACGTTCATAATAAGCACTTCACCCAAATGGGTATATTTCATACACACTTGATTTATTCTGCTGTTTCGATCTAGTGGTTCAAGGCGAGACTGCTGGACATAATTTCCTGAAAACCTTTATTAGGTTATATAAAGTATAACAGGATTCCATTTTCAAAATTTTGAGCTGAAAATTTGTGTCTGGAATTTGCTGTTTTTTATGACTTGTTTGAGGCATTAAGATATTGTCAGGAAGTGTGAAACAGTTCATAGATAGACATTTGTTTATTTATGAAAATTTTCCTGTTTTTTATGCATATAATATTGATATACATTTTATTTATTTTAAACGACTCGTTAATAACCAAAGATTTATTTGATAATTAAACTTATTGCCAGTTTAATAGGACATAGGACGATGGTCTAAAAATAATTCCAAGGACAAAATGTATTGCTAAATATAAAAAAGTAATGCCATTTCATATCTATAATAATCAGAACGTAATCGATAAACGGCGATAAGCTTTTCCCTTGACGATAGCCTATAAATCTATAGATAGTGAAGGAATTAAAATGAAATATTAAGAGTGGAAACAAAAACATTATGCTAAAAATAAAAGAAATTCTATCTGATGACTTTTAAGAATGCCTTGGAGGGTAACATAATAATGCCTTTAAGTGTGGGAGAGCCATGCTTCAACACAAATAAGCTGGCTCGAGAGAAGTACACCACGGAAAATGGCGTGGAATATCCAGTATTGTATTTCACCGTGTGAGTGAGGTTATGGAAGGCCCAATCCACTTTTTCTCTCCCTCTGAAAAGGGACCCCAATACCTAAATCTCCAAAACCCTTATCCTAAAGAGACCGGCAACGCACTTGTTACTTCTCCGGTGTTGCGTTTGACCATGGCGCTTGCTTCCCTTTACGTAATTCGTATCGTCTACTGCCTTATCTAATAATGAAATGATGTACACGATTGTTCGATGTTCCATTTTAAGTGGTAACTAATTATGAACTCTATTGCCAAACACGAAATCAATCCCTCCTAATGAGCATTTTCCAACGAAAAACACAATAATACCTCGAAAACACTGGCCATTGACACAACACAGATCTCACAGCCGTCACAACAAATGAATTGCAGGATCAGCCATAATGAACGTCGAAGAAAATAACGATGAACGAAATACGTGCAAAAATAATAATTTCTCAATATTTCGAGTCTCCATTTTTCACGATAAAATGAACAGGAATCCTAAATAAAATCCGAGTAATAAGCTTGGAGCAGACAGATGGGAGGGTGCAGGCAGACAAAATAAAATCACTGAGCGCGACTGCAATTTTTTTTTTCAAATGGGACGGGGCGTTTCTGCCTTTATTTTGTATTGTACGTACGTACAACTTCTGTATTGTATTGACGCTTCTAGGTTTTATGTCTGTGTTGAATTATGTATTGTTTTTGTTTTTCACAATTTTATTGTTTTGGGGAAATAATTGAGTGTTTGTTATTAAATTAAAGGTTGACAGCAATTTTTTTCATATACAAACAACAATTATTACAATGTTTGTCTGTCTGTTTGTTCCAACAATTTTTTAGAATGGCTGTCTCAATTTTGCTGAACTTGTATTGGCAAGTAGGAAACAACATACCTAGTCTTCTTACTCACAAAACACAAAATGCAAATAGATAAAATTAAAATTCTTCTAGAGTAAACTAACAAAAATCATTATAACAGAAGAAATACTAGTCTTTTATTAACTTTGCAATTTCTTCTTTTGGTCATCGCCATCATCATCATCATCATCAACAACAATATCATTATCATCATCATCATCATCAGCACTATCATCAACAACAACATTATCATCTCCATCATCATCATCATCATCATTTAAAAAATCGTGAAGCAAAGAAGAAACGCAATAAATATACTATGAACACCTACAACTCTGCTTAACCCTTGAGAGAGAACAGTATGACGTCATAAACTGTGCAAGAATACAACAAGAGCACTGTATCATATAATATTGGATTCTTCAGTTACACTGAATGTGTTAACAAGGTCAAAATTGGAAGAACCATATGCGTAATCAGTGACGTCATTACAATTAAAATAATACTGTAAACAGGATAGTTGGTTATTTAGAATGTATTACTGTTAATAGTTAATTTTAAGTAAAACCGTAGTTTGGTTAAATCTATGTAATGGTGGCTAACCTGATATCGATTCAAATTGGCTTATATACCTAATATAAACAATGTAACATCTGATTTTTTGCAAAAAAATAGAAACAGGAATTTGTATGTACTTAATTGTATGTTATAAAAAAAGCACTCATTAAATTTAAAACACTTTTTTTTGGGCATACTATAAACGGTAAATAACATTAAGGCCTATTTCATCACCTTAATTTAAGCAACCGATAAACTTTCTTTTATTTAGGGCAGATTTTTCAATAGTCAGATAAATGTTTTCTGTGGAATAAAATTGTTGCTGTCACTGTCTTACACAAACATACTGAAGCGACAGCATCATAATTATTCCGTAGATAACTTTAATCTAATTATTGAAAAATCAGCCCTTTAGCAAATAGTTCATACTGAGTTCCATTTTCAAATTTGTACTAGCAGACCGCCCCCGCTACGTTCGGGTGTCAGTCATTTGTTTTGCTAGAAAACAGTTACGACTTATCAAATGGCTTATATTGCATTTTATTTCAATATTTGTACCCGAATCACCCCATTAATTACATAAAAAAGTATAATAATTTGGAGCTAAATAATTTTCTATTTTAAAGTATCTTTTTATAATTATAAAGAAAATGTAGGTGCATTCTCGTGAACACAAACAAAGTCATAATATTAAATAAATAACCCTTCTAATCTTTATCCATTACGGTTACTATGAGACACTGAAGATAGTTATCATCGTGCGAAATAGTTTCTTTCCAACGAGTATTGTTTATTTTTTAGAACCCGTGGGATTGTTTACGTGGTATAAAAATAATGGCCTCAAAAAGAAAAATAAATGAAAATCAAATCCTACGTGGATGTGAGTAGACATCCATCATTGCGGCCGCCTACGTTTCAATCAATCAACACCAATAGGTCGTGGGAGCATACTATTGGGGTCTGCATTTTATCTAGAAAAGAGGGGTTTGCGCCATTTTCCATGGCAACAAGGTTGAAAATCGCAGTTTAAACAGACTTTTTATAGAATATTGCGACTGCATAGCTTGATATTTAGCATTGGGCGTTGTCTTTGGACACCCACGTCAAAGCAGTTGCAAATAGGTTTCTGACCGTATAGGGCTTTAGTTATTTGAGGGTTGGAAATGATGAGAATAGGCCTACCCCATTCTGGCTCCACTGACCTCACTCACACGGCGAAATACAGCGCAAGCATTATTTTCATTCGCGCTTTCTGTGATGTCGTGGCCTCAAGACAAGCCGGCCCATTAATGCCGAATCACGGTTATCCCAATAGATTTACGTTTATCAAAGAATAATGCCACTTGGTCTCTTTTAAATATGTAAAACGTATCTTTACTCTAATAACACCCGCGGGAAGAGTAGGGTCACCATACTAGCTAGCCAGAATAACTATGATATAAATAAAACTCACACATTTATAGAACAACTCCTTACGGCAGTCGCAAGCGCACTCTATCGTCTATTGACAGTTGTTTTCATTGGGAATGGGTTGCTAACTTACCGAAATTATTTTACCTTGGATTCTGGGAAAATCGTTGTAGGAGAATTAATGGAAATAGGTTAATATTTAAACGAGAGTTTTTTTTTTATTCGTGGATAAGTTAGAAGAAATAAACATGATAGTGAAAAATTACAATTATTGTATTTAAAAACTTTAAGAATATTGTATGGTGGCGATATTCCTTTATTCTCCACTCGCTCACATGAAAAAACACAACGTAAGCGTTGATTTAAGCTGGTTTTCTGTAAGTGTGGCATCACAGAATTCAGATCATATCATGGCCAAAACCAATAAATAAATAAACAAAGATAACATATATTACGTATTCCATATTTTAATATTCATTGAACTGAAGACAAGTCATGATTGGGTTTTTATTAATACGGGAGTAGTTTGGTAGCACATCTTTAATATTTTTTTTTAAGTTTCAAAACGTAATAAAAATCTCTTTCTTTTGTTTTACTTTTTACAATAATATATTTCGTATCTGCTCTGAATTACCTGTTATTACTAAGTACCTAGGCATTGTACCGTATTTCAAAGTCAGCACGTAATTTTTTTCCTTTTCTATTACTTTTATAACTTAACAGTGAATGACTTTTAAATATGTATCTCAACGAAAGAACATATCTACAAACTCAATGTTACCCTAATTCAAACTCAGTTACATATAAGACAAGACATGTTTTTGATCAAATAAGTTTTCCCAATAATTTGCTTGACTAGTAGACTTGACTGGGAAGCAATAATCTTCAGAAGTTATTACTGAAACTTTGTAAACAAGGAAGTCGGGTAAGTATTGGTTACTTTCGGAAAGATTACAAATAATACATGTTTGACTTGTATCGAAATAATAATCTTTATTTTTCCCTGTGTTTATAATATATTATGTAACCTCAAAAGATAATAAAAATAAACTAATCGGGTAATTAACAAGTTGTTAAATTCAATTCTATTTTCCAATTTTCAATAACAACAGTTTTTTTTTTCTTTTACTTTATTGTGTGTGATGTCACAATAATTGTTTATTTTTTAAATTCAAAAAAGTACCTAAGTGTATAATATATACTATATGATTGAAAATAATTTTTTGACTAAGTTGAGCATTCAATTTTGTAAAAAAGTGGCCTGGAGGTGGTTTGTTGAATGGACCTGGTTTATCCTTATAATCTCAGCATATTATGCTGAGATTCAATTTAAGATGGGATGGCAAACGAGCAGACTCTTCACCTTTTGGTAAGCAATCAGCGTCAATTATTAAGCATACCCACAATACCAGTAGGGGTTCCTAGTGCGTACCTTTTATGAGCTAGAAATACCAGGATTGGGAATTAGGGAAGTTAAGACTAGGAAAGACGATTAGGACGATTAGACTTTAAAGGTTTTTTTCAAAGCACTTTTGGCCTTTGGTCATTAAAAAACATACAAATGCACAAGATTGCTTGGTTAGATTATTTAGAATCGCAAAAACTGGTTAATACCGTATTTAAGTCTAGTAAAAGTATTCTTGAATATTAATTACTATTTAAAATATCACTGAGCATGACCTTAAAATATCAATACTCAAATGGATTACTTTAATAAAGCAATTAGCAGTGCTCCCAATTAAAAACTCGTCAGCTAAGAGCACTCTGACGATCAAACAATCGGGAGAAACATTTTTCAAAAATCTTTGAAATTGTTTCCATGAAATTAAGAACGAAGAAAGAGATGGAATTATAATAACTAAACATATAAATGATTATCATATTACTTAGTATTTTCTTTGTATGAAATATTTTTCGTATCATTGGTATGCAGGAAGATATTTCTATAGGAATTTGTAGCACCTATGTAGGTACTTATACTTTATAAATGCCTAGGAGCTGTTCATAATATGTACATAATTATGACAATAAGTAAAGCGTGGGAGCGCCATGCTTCGGCATGCATGGGCTGGTTCGAGAGAGATACCACGGACTCACAAAAAACGGCGTGAAACAATTACAGTGTTTTGCCATGTGAATGAGGCTACAGGAGCTCTAAACCTTCTTCCTCTCTCTCAATCCCTAAATCTCGTCTAGTATTGTAGGCGTTGCGATTGCTTACCATCAGATAATCCGTCTCTCTTTTGCCATCCTATCAAATAAAAAATGATATTGAAATGTATTTTTTTTTATTTATTGACACCCTTATTTCGAAATTGTTTAAAAAGTTCAATAATTTAAAATGCAATAAGTATCTACTAAGCTAAAAAATGTAAAATCTATAGTAACCTAAATGAAAACAAAATATATATATATATAAAGAATTTCCCCCGAATATGGGTAAATTTTAACGCACCCTGGCAACACATGCGCGTGGGCAGCGGCATTTGTTTGTATTAGTCAATCTGTTTTGAGTGTGGTAACCGTCGATTCACGCACCGTTCCTTACCGCTCGATTTCATAAAAATATTTCAGATAGCGGAAGCATGAATGAAAAGTTTTCAGATCTAAGAATTATTTTTGATTTATTTGACGGTGTTTATCATTTTATTTTGGATTGAAGATGTGATTTCTTTGATAATAATTAATAGATTATTGCATCTGCTTCGTTTAAAATAGGTGCAGATATAAATTTAATTGGATAGGCGTGTTTAGTTTGGCCTCTTTAATATTAATTTAATTTTCTAATAAGTAAAACGAAGATTTTATCTAAATATATTGATTAAAATTATTTGCTTTGAATTTTCAGCATAATGTTTTGCGATATTTAAAAAAAAAATGATAAAAAATATTTAAAAAGGTCTGTTTTATATTTTTTATGACAAAACCTACATACAAATAGCTCACAAAACCGCTTCTCACTCGTACTCTCCACAATTTTACAAAGAACGAATATTGTAACTAAAAATAGATTTGTACTTCTTTTAACGTCAATTTACTTTACGATGAATGGTACCCAGACACGTTATAGTAATGTTATAAGTAACATAGTAGTTAGACAATTAGTAGCAATAAAGTTTAATAACGATCTTACAATAGATTCATCATTCACACGGTTTTGTACAGAAAACGAAACACAACCCGCTACAGAGCTATTTGTTAAAAGGAAAACGAAAGTACAAATCATAATGAATCTTACAAATTAAACAATAAGAGGCACTTCGGAATGAATATTTGTATGAATTCTCTATTATGACAAGAGGATTTGCGTTGTTAGAAATTTACGAGTAGGTACACTCGAATTAAGCAACAGTAAAATATTTTGATAATATTGTTGTGGATTAAAATTTCATTGGAGATTCTAATAATTTCGTCAGCGTGGAAACAAAAGATTAAGATATTTATTATGGATTAGAAGATAATAATATTATGGACGCAAAATAGAAACTATGTGAAGCGTATAATAATACTTTGCGTAATAGGTTCAGAGTTGTTAAAGGTAAACAAGTTAGTAATGTTACTGAATTCAATACAAGTGTAAAATTATCAGCAATTATTGACCACGTAATACAAGGAAACGTTGTAGTTTAAAAATATTATTACAATAGTAGTGACTATGGTGTCATTTATTATATTGTTTCGTTTGTTCAAACCGTGAATAATGTTGAATATGATGTTAACCAAGGGGTCAACATTTATTAGGCAATTGTTGAATACGATAAAGAAAACCAAATACAGGGAGTAGATACGGTGATTGCAACATTGACGTTTTTGATGTAAAATATTTGTTAAGTAAGAAAAATGGTTTTGATGTGAATAACGAAATTATCAGACCAATAATAATACAATAAAAACACGCAATTTTGTATTGAGATTAGATTCTATTAGGTCTATTTTTTTCACTGAGTGGTTACAAGAAATTTTTGATGTGTTTCCCAATTTGAGACTTGTTTGGCATCGGGAAAATTTAATGATTAATTTTTATAGTAATTTTTCTGGTTCTCTTATATACGAAAATTTTATGTTTTGAAATTAAAGTTAAATAAATATCAACATAAGAACTGGTGACACCACAATCTCAGGATGGTTAAGCCAGTAACGTTACCTATGGAATGATGAAATTTTCTGTAGTGTGGTGAAAAAATGATAAACTTAATTATTCTATAACTGAACAAAGACAGATTAAAATCAAGCTCATCAATACATTTCCTAGCAAAACCAAGATGAACCCAGAAAACATGATAAAGGTTTGGATAGTGATAACGGTAAATTTAGTGCAGTACTAAGTTAATTTATTTTCACACGGTATGTAGTCAAATTTTACATTAGATTTTTACACACAATTGTAAACCAAAATCTCTTCATTTGAGATACTTAATCATGGTGAGTTTCTCATGGAATATTATTAATTTTGGTTTTTACTTAGTGTCTGCTTTGATTCAGTTTTATGTTTGAGAATAAGATAGGAAGATTATCACTGAATTGGCCAACATCAGCACGATTGCCCAAAACAGAAATTTTAGTACCATTTTACTGGGATTATTTAAAACTTACACACCAAAATGGTACATCTCCAATTTTCTCGTTGTCATAAAAAATTCCGCTTATGCATTAACAACAAAGATTTTAACAACATCACACTGTTCGTACAATACAAACACTAATTTTTATTCAACAAAATGCGACTGCTAGCAAAAGAAAAGCTTCCTAAAATGACGTCATTCATCTGTCATAAAAACCTGACAGCTGACAGTATTACTAACTAGTTAATTGACAATTAAAAACATACCAAATGCAGTCAATGAGAGGGTACAAAATGCCACTAGAATGTAGTAGAATACATTGATTTCACAATGTTTTGTGGCACGCGTATAGGTTAGAACATTAATATGGGGGAATACCAAGCAGGTACACTTAGTAAGGTGCCTATACCGTGTATAAAGTTATTGATTACTGCGGCCCCTACAATTGAAATTACTGGAACTCAAACGTTGAACCCGGCCCGGAATAATAGCGATGACACGTTAACCATTACAGAAATTAACAAAAATAGGTCGAATATGACACATTTTAATTGACGCAAACGGTAAATTGGATAGAATAGTGCTAGAACAATGATAATCGTCTATAACTGATATTTTGTTGGAAAAAAACAAATACGAAAATATGAAATGGAAAATACACGAAAACCACGAGGCATCTAATCACATCGATTAAATAAAAAAAACAGCATACATAATCCCTTAATCGCTGCACGCCCTCCACGCTACTTTATACCTTTGAACCGTTGTTACAGGCACTATTATCCCTTGCACACACTCAGGGCGACTCCCGCTCCCTTGCACTACACATCATTTTACACTCACTATCTAATATTTTTAAATAAAGAATTTACTCACGCTGCAATGCTTTTTGAAAGCGGCCAGCGTTCCATAGACGCTTGGTACTTCATGTTTTCGATCTGCTTTTTAAGTGCTTCCTTGTCCATGGCTGCAAGAATACTAGGGTCCATCGCGCAGAATCTGTGGTGTAAAGCACGCACACATAGTTAGTACACTGGTAGTAGTGTGTGTAAGGTACGACTCGAGTACAGTCGCGTACACAGTGGTCTCAGTTTCAATTAATATTATTGTATTAAGGTGTTTGAGAGGTATTGTGGATGGTGATTGCTTTTATTGGCAGTGGCTGAGGTAGTTGTTTCTATTTTAATTGTTGAAGCTGTAACTTGAAACGGGTTCCGATTGTTTAGTTTAGTAAATTGATTTAAATACTTTAGTGTAGAAATCAAGATTTGTTTTTTTTATTTTAATAAATAGTGATATAAATGTTTTTTTCATATTATTGTTTTTATTTGAAATCACGTCTTACTTTAAAAAAATGTTTACTTTAAAATTAATAAGCTCGTTCGTAGATATTACATATCTACGAACGAGCTTATTAGCTTAGTACATTGGCAGATAAGGTTTAAGGTAATAATATAAAAATTGATTCAGTACATACATAGTAGCTATTGTCATATATTTTTGAAAGAATCCAAATCTTTTATAATCAGATCTTGGTTACTCTCTCTTAACTAAATCAATATTTCATGTTATTGTTTGTACACAATAAAAATCATTTTGTCAACCGCAATATAGATATAAATAAATGCCTTAACAAGTCAAAAAAAAAATATTCGCATAATTACAATAGTTATATATTAATCTTACAAAAATCTTCTCAAAATCCTAAATAAAATAAACAAACAAATTGCGCTTATTAACAGTCTCTAAAAGCAAATATTAATATAACTCCATATTTGCATTTTAATTTATACCACCTAATCTTATTAAGGAACCAAACAATTTGTTTTACCCAAACACTTTTGTTGATGATTGTAGTATAGCTCCGTCTCTTTCGCACGCTAGGGGAAATGTGTGCATGTGTGTATCCGTGTGCTTGGTGTGTAGGTGATGCGCGCGCAGAACTTCAGTTTCTATGACAACCCCTTTAGGAACACTGAAGTTAGCTTGCGCGAAGTTAGTTAGTGTGCTCGTAACTGGAATTGTACTTTATTTTTATACAGTTATGGTTCATTTTTGTATGTTTCGCGAGTTGTAAAATTAATGAATTAAAACGTAATGGTCGGTAGTTCTTGGCGTTTTGTACACCATTATTCTTTGTTTTCGGACGACTGTCATAGAGGGCTCTGGGTGTATTGTGTTTTATC
The DNA here is from genome assembly GCA_902829305.4 of Spodoptera exigua. Taxonomy (NCBI): domain Eukaryota; kingdom Metazoa; phylum Arthropoda; class Insecta; order Lepidoptera; family Noctuidae; genus Spodoptera; species Spodoptera exigua. The sequence goes on along the minus strand of LR824607.2, from coordinate 14,648,542 downwards.
GCTCCCCGCTATTCCTTAACGAGGCAAGCAGGAGTGAAGTTTATTACAACCAATTTTCGACAGCTATGTTAGTTTAAAAATTAAACATATTTCAATCTCGCTTTTAAGTTATTAATGATCACACATCGAGTGAGAATTTGAAATAGGTACGATACGTATTTTGTAAGCTTGGGAATTGAACCTTGAACCTCGATCTGAAACTATTTTCTATACATAGGAACTTAATTGTTCGCGCAACTGATGGTTTTTTCAGAGCATTAACTTGCAGTGGTCACAAAAACTATATATATTAAGAAGAATTTGCCTATTCACCCCACTTGATATACTTAACTCATGTAGTTAGCACCCATTGAAGTAATTAATTAAGTAAAATAGTTTTCGATTAGTTTTGCTGAAGTCCATCCACATCAAGCCTGGTTATGCAAACTAATCATTAGAATACTTTTAATATACCTTACAAAAAATAACCTATGTATTTTTCTAACAAGCTATTTAATTAAACACATTTTAATAACGAGGGATTCAAACCCGTGACCTTGAGGATAGCACCCCACAGCTCCCAAGGGTTTAATTTAATTAATCATGCCATGGGTTTGGCGTGAAAATGAGACTCCTTAGCAAGATGAAAGGGTTAGAAGATATTTCCTTCTCTTTCACACACATCTTTACAGTCATTTTTTTAATTGATAAATATGTACAAGCAGGAAGTATGTTCTTATTTTAAAAATAGTTAAATTGTGTGTGTCATTAACGTTTGTTAGTGTGTGTATGTGTAGATTTTCCTTTTCCAAATCCAAACTTATCTAATATTATAAATTCGAAAATAACTCTATCTGTCTGTCTGTCTTTTCTTCACGCCTAAACTACTGAACCGATTTCAGTGAAATTAGGTACAGACGTAGTTTAGAACTCGAGAAAGGACATAGGATAATTTATATACCAAAAATCTGCAGCAGATCACTATTCTACGCGAACGAAGTCGCGGAGAAGGCGCAAAAGCTAGTTAAGTATATATATGTAACCAAATCAGCATCATCATTATCAGCCTAAAGTGCTTTGTTTGATAGTATTAGTGTTTGGTAGGTTTTATTATACTTATTAGATTATACTTTTTTATTGTTCACTACACTGCTACATATCTGACATTTTACACCAAAATAGTCTGAATAAAAAAAAACAATTACGTGATCTAATAAACCATTGTAGTATACAACTACCTATTTAAAATGAACCTCTTTCTTCCTACATTGCGAAACTGCGTACAAAAAAAAATTAAACAAATTAAACAGACATTGACACTAACTAGGCATAGTAAACAATCATTCGTTAAATTAAAAATAACAACCAATTTTTTTGTTGAACTTATTCAACAAACCTGAGACCTTTATGTCAATAGCCCAATCCCAATTAAAAACAAGCAGTAAATTATAAAAATATTCACCGTATGTATGTAAATTAGAAACGTGAAATCTTGAGATGATAATTAATTATAAACACAATGGGTGAGATAACATTTTTATTCTTGTTCAAACAATAGGAGCGTCGTTACGACGAAAGTGGGAGTCGAGCAGCGAGCTTGGTGGTCTGATAAAAATACAGCGGGTAATAGGATTTTTTTATATATAAAACGTTGCCTCACTGTAGAAATTTCTTCTGGGTCGTGTAGATGCGTTTCCCATCGCAAGCCTATAAGTGTCCACTGCTGAGCAAAGGTAGGGTAAGGTTTTCTATGTAATAGGTCGGCAAACGAGCAGACGGATTACCTGATGGTAAGCAATCAGCGCCGTTCTTGGACACGCGCAACGGAGGAGTTACGAGTGCGTTGCCCACCTTTTAGGGATTTGGAGATTTAGGGATTGAGGAGGGATTGGGGGAGGGGAAGGATTGGTGTGTGTGTCTGTGTTTGTTTCAAGCAGGTTTTCTGTGAGGCCGAGGTATGACTCCGGTCGAGCCGACCCAATCGTGCCGAAGCATGGATCTCCCACACTTCTCAAACAGAGAAGGTTTGCGCTTTAATTGCCATGCTTGCTCAATGTGGATTGGCGATTACAAACTTAGAATTAAAACTTAGAAGTCCAGGTTTTTTCACGACGCTTTCCTTCACCGCATGCAGTGGTGTTTAAATAATCATAAAAAGTAGGTACATATAACTCGGAAAAAGTCAGTTTGGTACTTGCCAGGTTACGAACCTGCACCCCAATGCCTAAAAAAGCGACCTATGCTTAAATCTTTAAACTACGCATCGGATTTTGTTTAACGGTTTTTATGTATAATAATAACATCAATTAAATTGAGGAGAAATTTAGTATCAACATTGCACCCGTGCTAAACGGGGATAAACATGAAAACATTATTATGTATGTTTACTGACTAGACTGCACGGTTGGCGCGGTGGCTGGCCAACTGGCTGCCGTGCAACGTGTCGCGGGTTCGATTCCCGCACGGAACAACTCTTTGTGTGACCCACAAATTGTTGTTCCGGGTCTGGATGTCATGTGCATGTGAAATTGTATGTTTGTAACTGCACCCACGACACAGGAGAAAATCCTAATGTGGGGCAACGTTTTCTTAAAAAAGAGAGAAAGAGAAAAGAGAAAGAGAGTTTCATTTTTATTTATTTATCCTTTATATACATTGCATTACGGAGGACTTAATGCTAGAAGCATTTTCCGCCAGTCAACCTTTTGGTAGTGCATATATGTACAGTAATTTAAGAAGTTACGTGGGGTGGAAATCAATTCTAAGTTACATACATAAAAATAATATACGTATATAAATATATAATTGCGTTTCATTACATTAAATATAAACACTAATACAAATAATAATAGGTCTTAACCTATGAAATTGCCGTTCTGCAGTACTGGCCATTTCAAATCAAAATAGTTTTTGTTAGCCTAAGGCTAATTAATTTTGTTTTAAAAACATGGGATTCTTTTTCCAAAAGTAGTCATTTGTTTATTGATTAGTGTTACATTTTCATCGCATTTCAAATCAAAAGATTCGTTTAAATTTTTTCATGCAAAACGGCAATTTCATAGGTAAAAAGAAATATTATAAATAAATACTAATAATACAATGTGGACAATTTATAATGCAAGTGGGGAAACTACCATCTTCTTTCTTATGAGTACACACGCGTGATCTTATTTACGTAAGTTGAAAACGAATCGAATGCAGTTATTTAGAAGACGATCGAGTTTATTGAGGAGATATGCTTTGCATTTTTTGTTTCTATGATATAATTTAATTGTTTCTACCTATATAAACTCTTTTTCAAAGACTCGACTCCTCAATGCGCAATGCGGGTCTGTTAAACAAGGGTATACCTTCAACTATGTATATCCCTAAGAGAATTAAGTAATTCAATGCTATAAAATTTTATAGACAATACAGCAACTCTGCTTACCCTGTAGTGACCATACAACGGAAGGACAAGACTTGATCGTTATCAAGGGACACGTTACCGATAACGCACGTCAACCTAACCCTACATGACCTAATTCCATTTTCAATTTTTAACTTTAATTCAAAAATGATAAGATTTAAAATAAATTGCATTGATGGTGTCAGAGTGTATTTTAATGAGCTTTCTGTGCCTTAGTTTTGTGACGTTTTGTTACGGAAATCATTGTGAGTGGCTTTGTATCAAGTTGTATATTTAAATAGTTTTTTTTTGTTTATGTTGCCAAAATTGTAGAAATGTCTTTTGTTATATCGTAACGATTAAAGTACGGTACGTTGAATACATTTTTATTAACTTACTGCATTACGAATGTGTGTTGCTAGTTGATTAATTATTGATTTTTTTTTGTGAGGGGAAAATCATCAAATGACTTCTCCCGCCCAGGGCCGGGCGGCAGGGAGTGTCAGACTCTTACTGACTAAAAACCCCCTGTTCCTTTTCCTGCTCTGGGCCGAGGTCGCGGTGCCTCATTGTGCTTACCCCGCAACCCCGGCTGATTGTTAGTGCGATTGTGGTGCAAGAAAGATAGTTAGGGTTTTTTCTTTCTTTGTTTAAAAAAACGTTGCCCCACTCTAGGATTTTCTCCTGTGTCGTGGCTGCGTTCACATCACACCCAGACCCGGAACACATATTTGTGGATAACACAAAGCGTTGTTCCGTGCGGGAATCGAACCCGCGACACGTTGGACGGCAGCCAGTCGCCCAGCCACCGCACCAACCGTGCAGTCAGTTGGTCCGGGGTCAGTTAAAACACTACGGATGTTTTGAGTTTTTTTTTGTTGTGTCGCGGTCTCTGTAACTATCTATTTGGTGTTATCTATCACATGATAACTATTCTTATCGTAGATACTTATTACACCAAAAGACGTTATAGTCCTGAGGTTAAGAGGCCTGGTTCACATGCATAGGCAAGTAACAGCGTGACTGAAATAATCTAAGACAGTACAGTATCTTTCCAAGTTAAATGTACTTTCTAAGATACCAATGATAAACGCTGTGTAGAAAAACATCGTAAGCAAACTTGAACTCATAATTTCCAATCATTATTTGCTAATCGCTTTGTGATTAATACTCATAAAACCACTACAGAATGAACTTGCACGGTTCTCTAACATTATGTTATTTTACATTGTCTGGACGTCAAAAGAGACTGACCTCTGAGTTTGTTTCGGCATTTCTTCTCAGAGTAGTCAGATAGGAAATGCCAGCTTCATCTAGTTAGTTAGACGTGTAAAAGAACCGTTTTATGGCTTATTTGCAAAAATAAATTCATTGTTTCATACATTTCCGTGTGGAGAAGGGGCCTTTGTTCATTAGTGACTGTGGTAACTTGAAGCATGGTAATTATAAAGAGACACCAATTATAGTTAATAATATAGTGATGGTATTGCTATTTACTTTTTCTATTATAAAAAGTCTTGAATGAAACCTTTTTTATTGAAATTGTCTTAAAAATATTTACAAAGGGTAATGAAAACGGGCGTATAATTTCGCAGCACTATTAAGAGTTCTGTCACCCGGCTCACAATTAATTGAGAACGAGTTAATTCATCAGTTGAATGCTATTTTTAGACCTTCTAACTCAAAATAAGATCTGACGTCTTTTTCTTTGACAAAGTAAGCGAAGGAATTTAGATGAATAGTTATAAATAGTTACTTATTACCTTACCTTTTAATTAAAATTGTTAGTATTAACAAAAACTTTATGGAACTTTGTTTGTCTTTTTCACCAAGTGGTTGTGAACCAGGTCAGACAATAATTATATTTTTGAGTTTTCGAAAATCTACCATTATTAATATTATAAATGCGAAAGTAACCCTGTCTGTCTTTTCTTCACACCTAAACTACTGAACCGATTTCTGTGATATTTGGTACAGACATAGTTTGAAACTCGAGAAAGGATAGGCAGATTTTTGGATTTTTTTAAAAAAATCTTCAAGAAGTCTCTATTCCACGCGAACGGAGTCGCGGGTAAAAGCTGGTAGTATATAAATTGATTGCTCAGCTGACACGGTGGCTGAACCGGCTACCGTGCAAAGTATCATGGGTTCAATTTCCACACGAAGAAACTCATTCACTTAACAGAAAATGGGCCAGAGACAGCTTGTTTTCCAAAATTCTTTTCACTGATAGATAGCCAGAATATACCTGAGTGCTATACATTACACTTGATTTGCGTTTTTTAGTTGAGCTATTTAGATTCACTTTAAAAGTTTTGAAATCCCGGGATCCATAAGATTAAGGACTCGTTTACGTTTAGGCGGCGCGTTGTGCGGGTGCGATGGGCGGTTCGTCATACATTGCTCGTGATGTTCATATGTTTGTGTTTACACGGCCGTTGACGCGACTTGATGCTGTAATGTACGACAAAAGAAATATGCGCCGCGCGACGCCCCGCGTTTACGTATACGAGACCTTATTACGCGTGCGAAGCTGCGGGTGGAAGCTATAGTTCAATCTGGCCACATTATTTTGTAGTTTGACATTTGCAGTTGTCAAATTGTTGTCTCTAATTATGGAACGAACTATAGTCAAAATATTTTTATTTTCTTTTACAAAACAGTGTCGTGGGAACGACACATTTTCGACTTAGGTTTACAAAAAATATCTTGTTCATTTAGTTAGATGTTCTTAAATGTCTGTGTTTAGGTACTAAAATAAGGCTTTCGTTAATAAGATCTTAAGTAACAGATGTTCTTGCCTGGAAATCCCTAAAAGTGGCAAAAAACCAGGGTCAAATTATATGAAGAAATGTAATTCGTTTTTCTGGGGAAAAGACAAACTTGTTAGTTTTTGTCATAGTAAAATATAGTAATGTCAATTCATATTCCGTTTATATTCACACTAATGTATGCTCATTTTTTAGTTGGCCGGATATCCATAGTTATGTAGATGATACTACCCTTTTTTGTCATGGGAAAATCATCAAATGACTTCTTCCGCCCAGGGTTAGGCGAGAGAGAGTGTCAGACTCTTACTGACTAAAAACGCCCCCGTTCCATCTCCTGCTCTGGCCGAGGCCGCGGTGACTAATTGCGCTTACACCGCAACCCCGGCTGAACATCAGCCCTATAGGGCCCCGCCTGTGGGGGTCCATTGGATCTTTGAGGCGCGCGCGGTACGCTACGCGCCGTACGCTCGGGTAGATAATACTACCCTGGATGTCTCTATTAATTTGTATTATTGATGAGGTAGCTGTTCTATCGGCCACCATATAACGTGTCGCGGGCAAGATTCCCGCATGGAAAAACTCTGTGTGATCCATACATTGTTGGTCGGGTCTGAGTGTAATAAAATCGTAGGTTTAAATGACAACCACAACACAGGGCAATCCAAGTCCAAACTTATTATTAGTTTGGATTTGGATTGCCCATAATATGTAATATAATAATATTATTTATTATATTATAATAATATAAATGCAAAAGTAACTCTGTCTGCCAATCTATCCGTCTGTGTGTATTTTGTTCACGCCTTAACTACTAAATGGATTTTTATGAATTTTGGAACAGAAAAAGTTTGGAACTCGAGAAAGGACATAAGATATTTTTAAACCAAAAAATCTGCAGGATGTCACTATTTCACGCGAACGGAGTCTAGAGCAAAAGCTAGATTTTTATAAAACCAAAGCCTTGGCTTAGTTTAATTTTTGTAGAGAGAAATTAATCAAATGTCTTCTTCTCTATCTCTGGGTGGTGGGAGAGGAAGTGTCAGAGTCTTTCTTACTAAGTACCTAAACATCATCACGTTCCTTTTCCCCCTTCAGGCGAGGGCTGCGGAAGATTATTGGGTTTGCACCCACAACCTCGGCACTACTACACCTTACTACTCGGAAATCAATAGTGAGACCGATCCAAAGATTAGACCAATGAGGCGGTCATATTAAATTTAAAATGTTACTTTTTAAACTCAGCTAACTCCGTAGATACTCTTTTCAATTATAATATCAAAGTTTAAAGGCTGCTGTTTTTCAATAGTCAGATAAATGTTATCAGAGGGATAAAATTGTTGCTGTCACTGTCTTATACAAACATTCTGACGCGACAGCATCATAATTATACCGCCGATAACTTTTACCTAACTATTGAAAAATCAGCCCTAAATATTATATTTATAAACGATGTGTGTTAACGTTTATTTTTATAATGACAGTATTATTTTCTGTTTAAATATCGAAGATTACCTAAAATAGAAACTTTAAATTTTAGATTTGATACTGTGACAAATATTTAAATACTAAAACTAACCAAATCAGTTTAACCGTATACGAATATTACCAACCACTCTAGCTAATAGTAGGTGTCTCATAATATTCTAAATCAAATGCATTTTGCAATCGTAAAGTACCATATAATGCAAAATTATGGAGCGTTGTTGTAGCTTTCCCATTCACCTTAGATATAAAATAAAATAAACTTGAAAATGTATACTAGGTTGACTTACTTGTATGACTATAATATGATGCATATAAAATAATTTAAATAAAAATAAGTGTCGGAGAGCCAAGTTGACGGCGTCCCAACTTAAAGATTTTTAGGTTTCGTTTATATGTTTATTATTTTGGTCGCAAATAAGTAAAATTAGTTGTGACTGTGTTAATAATTACATGGAGTGTGGGACTGCCATGCTTCGGCAAGAATGGGTCGGCTCGACCCGAGTGATACCACGGCCTCATATACACAGGTTTACTGTGAGGCCTGTTATCATTCCGGTCAAACCGACCCATTTGTGCCGAAGCATGGCTTTGCCACACAAAAATACTATGACTGAATTTTATTGTTGGCCTTCATTCGTCACATCATAGGTGCTATACTATGGTGTTTTTTTTACATTTAACGAAGCTTATAAAATAACAGTGAATTGCCAATAAAATAAACAAGAAACTCGATAATACTCGGAAAACAATGAAAAGTTTTATTTAAACACTTGTCTTACTAAACACGGGGGCCATATGTTCAGTAATCAGTGAACGCTGACAAACAAACAGACTTTGTTTAGTAAATAGAAATGCACCAGTGCTGTACTCGTGTTTCTATGAAAATCTCTGTAAGCACTGCCGTGGGAACTTTGTGTACGATAGTTCAGTCAAGGAGGTCAGTCAAAAAGGTTTTATGCATTTAAAAGAGATTTTTGGATAACGTTCTTAGCACTGGCCTTTTGCGCTTTGATGTACTTTTTGTTTTATTTTTCTGTTTGCGAAACGAATTGCGAATGTGTACTCAAAGTGTAATAAATGGCATTTATATCTTTCTTTCTTTAGATTTGAATTTGAGAAAAAAAAACTGTTTTATTTAGTTCTTATATCCGTGGAAACAATCCTTTTCTTACATCAATATTTTATGAATTAGGATATAGGATAGGATATTTCTAGAAAAGTTAATAAGCAATGAAAAAAACTAAACATAAATTGTAGACGAGCTATACTTCGGCACGAATGGGCCAGCTCGACCGGAGTGATACCACGGCGTTTTATTGTGTGGGTAAAATTATCGGACATCCATTACTTTCCAACTCAGTCAGTAAGTCTCCAATATTCAAATTCCTTACAACCTACACGCAAGCTAGCTGTTCGTCAGTGAAGCTAGATGCTCGTTCCAAATTGTAGTTTCGAATGGCTTACTTGTTTCCCAAAACCATCGAAAACTAAAGCATATTATTGAAATATTTTACCCTCAAAAAACAATGAATTAAACTCACATCATCCTTTCTGCCTCCTCACAGGAGGACGTCATACTGTTCTACAGCACAAAAAATATCACAAAACAGTACCTACACATTTGAAAGGGTACCCACAATAATGTTACGGGCAATATCCAAAAACAAATACGGAAACTTGATCGAAATAAATGGTTTGTCAAATAGAATTCTTTTCCTGACTCTAAATCCCCTTCTCTAGAGAAAAAGCTCCGATATCCATCTCTAGAGGAATGACAGTGAAGTAATATTTTCTATATCATGCGACTACTTGCTTAGGCCGGTTTCTGGGGATGACATATATGATGAAATACGAAGGAAATATGGAAATATATAACACCAAAAACTCATATTTGGGTTTTTGGATACAGCTGAGTCGGTTTTGGTGTCAGTGAGTACCATGAGTATAGCTTTGTAGTCTTTTTGAGTAGCTAAATTTGATGGTATTACTTTCTAGATATAAGTGTTTGATCTGTCGATCTAAGATATCTATTACAGGTCCGTTTTTTTCATTAAATCTGATCAGAATGTAAAATTATTTTCTATGTAATGTCTTTGAACCACCCTAAGGCAGTATATGTATAATGCCTTAGGGTGTTGCATGCATGGATTGTTGTATACATTCACACATGAAGTTTCAATAAAATGTATGGGATTGACATCGACACAAGCCCAACCCTTCACTAACACAATTATGGCGTGGTAGTCTAGTGGTGTACACTGCCGCTTGGCAATGCGTTGGGTGCGATTTCAAACTCGCGGTAGTGTAACCCTTCAGTAACGGACTAACTGACGGCGTTTTCTATTTTTATTGCCGTTTCAAAAGTATTTTATGATTTGACTTTGACGTTCGACAAACTGTATCAATGATGATCAAATTGTATAGATGATGATAATGATCGACTTTAACTCGTTCGAATACTGCTTAATTGCCTACTTACAGATTAAAATCAATACAGCGAATCGAAATGAAATTTCAGGACACTCTCTCAGTAAGTAACCCTGAAAAATAACTGTAGGTACCTACGTTGTTCAACAAATATTTTTCACAACTCATATAATGTTATTTCATTGAACGAAAGTTTTAATGATATGTACATGAGAGTTTTCTGTATGTTGTAGGTAAATATTTGTAATACATATTTGTCAAAGATTTTTTTAGAACTTGTCAACAAATTGCTATTCTCAGTATTCCTATAATAATATTATATAAAGACAATTTTCGAGACGTATTATTTATTGATTGATGATTGGGACAATTTCTGTGTGTTTGTGGTATGAAATCTAAAGATCAAAAATGTTCAATATATCAGTAAATAATACTTAAAGTAAATAATATAATACTGATCTAAGTGCTTCAAATTCTATAAGAATAAATTTGAATCAATTTTCAACTCAAAATTAATAACGGTAAGACGTGATTTCAAATAATATCCATTTTTAATCATTTATATAATTATACACAAATATAAATCATGTTTTCTGAAAACAAATGCTGAGCAACAATATCAAATGGTCCTTACCTTTTTGCTAATTGCTCCTGAAAGTACCTTCTTCGCTCTACGAGCTTAGTGTCGTTTCAGCTTAGTCTCACAGAGCTTTCAGCCACCTGAAACATAATTGTTACAATTAATAATTCAGTTACAGCCTACGACTAATGTGAAACTGAATTGGAATGAGGGAAAATAGGAAACTCCGTTTTCTATTAATTTATGATTGCTATTTAGTTGGACGGGAAAAGTTTCACCTTCTGTTTTGTTAACAGGAAAATTATGAAAATGTTTTATTTAAATTGTTTTATTGCTTTGCTGCTAGTTGTGTTAAAACAATTGCTATTTATAAAATAGGAGGCAAAAAGAACTATCCTCAGCACCAGCAAAAAAGAAGTCTACAACACACTGATGTCTCCGTCAGACATCAGTGTGTTGTAGACTTCTTTTTTAAATGTGCCCCATACTAAGATTTTCTCCTGTGTCATGGGTGCGCTTACAGATAAACAATTTCACAAAAACAAGTCACCTAGACCCGAAACAACAATTTGTAGACTACATAAAGATTTGTTTCGTGCAGGATTTGAACCCGCGACACGTTGCGCCACAGCTCGCCCAGCCACCGCGAAAACTGTGCAGTCTGGCTTTTGGTTGGTATAAGGGTCTAAGGTGACATTCGTTATATTATTATACAAAGCTAAACCCGTTTTTATATTATTAAGACTATATTAGCCTGTACAGGAGCGACGAAACCCTAAATAACTCATTTGGGACATTCATACCTCTTCCACTTCAGTAACATTCATTACACATGCTTATGAATTAATTATTTTTGAATTCTCCTGTTGGTCTAATTGGTTACCTATTTGGTTTAACATGTAGTTGCGAACTTGCCAGTTCGCTAATTGATTGAAAAGTTGTTAGCACAAGACTTTAAAATTAGAACTACATTTTAATTGTATTTTTACAGTTGTTCTTAATTTTAACTAAATTACCAGTTAGAAAAGACCGAAGGACGAGTAGACGAGTAGACCAAAAGAAAACGATTTTAATTTTTTTGTGACTATTTGTTATTAGTTATTTTAATCGTAAAGCTGTAACGTGGTCGCAGTATTTTCTATGCGATAAATAAATAATTATAATTCACCAATCAATATAAACTAATCCTATTACTATAAAACGAGATTGTGTTAACTAACAGGTTTCAAATAAACTTTATTATAGTACGTAATAGAATTATATCACAGGATTTTCTCTTTTATTTACATAAAGAAATAAGAAAAAAACTTGCTAAGAGGTTTTTTTGTTCATAAGTAATTGTCTTATTTTGTATACTTATATAATATACGGCTACTTTCTTATATACAGGATTCGTAGAAGTGTAAACAGTACTTTGAAGGGCTATTAATGGAAGCCGAGATTGCCCTTTCCTGATACATTGGTCTCGTAGGCATAGCAGTGGGCCCAGTACCGAGGAGAAATATTTAAATTTGAATTTTAATTTGATGATTTGTTTGTAATTTTATTAGTTTTATTTTATTTTAATTGTTGTTATTATATTCGTTGTAAGTGATTCGTTGTAAGTGATGATTGAGTTATGTTCTGAAGTAAAAAATAAACTAAAGAAATAACTAATTGTTTTGATATATTTTTCTTGTTAGGTGTTATACAAAAACATATATATCTACAATTGACAGAATATATCTTTTTGTCCTCGTGTATTATTGGAAGCAACGACTTTATTCGTCCTGGTATCGAAAGCAGAACCTCTCATTTGGCAGTTGTAGATACTTATTGACTGCATTGTTGGTACGATAGCTATCGTACCGGCTGCCGTGCAACGTGTCGTCAATTCAATCCCTGTACATAATTACTCTTTATTAGATTCACAAATTGTTGTTTCTGCATGAATGATATAACGTAATTGTATATTTCTGAACAAACCCACCAGTGAAGGGAATCGTGTTTTAAAATACATATTGAATACCACTATATCACTCAGGTTCATCTTAGATAAAATGATATTTGTATTATCCATACTAATATTATAAATACGAAAGTAAATTGTCTGTCTGTCTTTTCTTCACGTCTAAACTGCTGAACCGATTTCTGTGAAATTTGGTACAGACATATTTGGAACTCGAGAAAGGACATAGGATAGTTTTTATACCAAAAATCTGCAATTGAGGAATCATTCCACGCCTTCGGAGTCGCGGGCAAAAGCTGGTATAATATAAAAAAGATTGAATTAAAAACTATTTCTTATCATTACTTTACCGTTTTATGTTCTTAGCAATCACATCGAAAGCGAACAAACGCATTATCCTTTCTATGTTTAAAAAAATATTTAAGTTAGACAAAGCAAAACCATAAAAACTTCGTGTCACATCAAAAAAAAAAATGTTACGTTTGAAAAGTAACTACAATTCAAGGTGAAATTTGAATATTTATGAATGGCAGAACATAGTAGTATAATGTCATTCTGTCTGTCTGTCCGTCAATAATTTGCTTCGCTTGTCTAATCTTTAGAAGCGGTAAAGTCTATATTCGGTAGGTATATATCCTTCAAAAAATAAATACTGAATATTTATTTACCGGAGTGGTACCACAGCTTCACAGAATACCGGCGTGAAACAACCCACAGCGTTGTTTCGCCGTGTGAGTGAGGTTACCGAAGGCCCAATCCCTCCCCTTCCTCTATCCCTTCCCAATCCTTATATCCACAACCCCCATCCCCAAAGGACCGGCAACGCACTCGTAACTCCTTTGGTGTTGCGGGTGTCCATGGGCGGCGCCGATTGCTTGCCATCAGGTAATCCGTCTGCTCGTTTGCCGACTTATAAAAAAAAAAAATTTTTTTACAGTCGATTTATGTTGCTTGAAAATAACCTATTGGTATAATATAATAAAATTACTAACTATACTGTGATTTTGCCATACGATTATTAAGGTACCATTGACTGAACGTTGACTGACGAACTGTCTAGTACGCTGAAAGTATACATCGTAGTAAAGTATCATTAGATCGTGGTGGCCCCGCGGTTAAGGAGCCCGCTTCTCATGCATGAGGGTGTGGGTTCGAAACCTGGCAAGTAGTAATGTGACTTTTTCCGAGTTATATGTACTTTCTATGATTATTTAGACATCACTGACACACATTCAGGGCAGATAATAATATACATTTAATGTTTATTATATGTCCGTCTTGGATTCCGTAGCGAAATAAATCAGAAGATATCAATCAAGGAGAAGAATAAACGAAATAATTTCCACTTCCAATCAAAAAATCTATTGAACAATATGTTTATAGTTCTTTTACAATAGAAAATATTATTGTAATAAAGTAGTATAGCGATATTATTTCAATTAAATTCTCCTCACACCTATTCTAGTAGCACGGGGAACTGTTACTATTGTCTGATTTCCCCTGGGACGGTCCCGTCCTTGGAGACTGATACTGGCACTTTCACCTTGACTGCATGTGACTACCGCAATATTTTAAATAAATAATCATACGCTATTGTCTACAACATTATGAACAGAGTGAATTTTTGTTACTATCATGTGTCTTTTATTCTAGAACTTTCGCTTCAAGTCTTTACCTACAGAGACCAGTAATGACACTTAAAATCGCGTCTCCTAAATTAAGGCAGACGTAAACATTACGTACCACCCTTCAGCACGAATGGCTTGACCGGAGTGATACCACGGCATAAAGCCGACGTGAAACAACTCTTGCGTTGTGTTTCCCTGTGTGAATTAGGTTATTGGATGCCCAATCCTTTTTTAGTCCTATTTCCCAATTATTGAATCCCAAACAACTCTCATAAGGCCAGCAACGCATTTGTTAGTGTGATGGTGTTTGCGGTGTCCATGGGCGGTGTAAGTAGTCTACCATCGGACAATTCGTGAGCCCGTTTATCAACTTATCCCATAAAAAATGTTCTGAGAGTCACCATGTAAATAGGGGGGAATCGAATGCTATCCATGTAAAGCATTTGATTATATTCTAGCCAACGAGCCATAACTGTTTTTATTTTTAAATTTAAGACTCTGTTAATTATAGAATGTGCCAAAAATTATGCGTTGAATAACGATCTAATATGGCAGAATTGCGTTAAGAACTTATTTTTAAAAGAAAATACTACACACACACATACACATCCCTACACAATCAAAACTACAAGCAATCAAAAACATCGAGAATTCACGACGGAATATTGAAACAAATGGAGATATTAAAATATGCAAAAAAACGGGTGCATATAAAATCGCGCGACGAATTTACGTGATTTTTTGAATAAAAAAATACCTACGTTTTTTTCGCACAAACAGCGCTGCTGTCGTTTTAAAACATACAAACTATTGAATGGTGTTTGATGAAGATTTATATTGAATGCATCAATAAATGCTATGAATACGGAAATTGGATAAGCGAAAATGAATTTTATGCTTCAGTTCAATTTATGTATAAAAAGAGTGCTATACTGCTTCGATCTACTAATACGTATTGTAAACGTGGTAATTTCTTAGGATCAATGGATATTTGTTACTCTTTCACGTAAAAACGATGGTCGTGTTGTTACGGTTGAGACAACCCCTTCATGCCGAAGTATGGCTTTTCGACACATTCAGCCAACTTCTTCAGTTACAACTAACCTGTTTTCATTAATAAAAAAAGAGACCAAGGGCCTGTTTCATAATGGCTGACTGGCCGCTATGTTCCAAACGAGTTTGAATTTAGAATATAATTTTTATGAACTATGTGTCATATTATAAAGTTTATTGGGAAATTATAAAATTTTATGACACAATCGCTAAGTTTAATGCAGGCAAGTAATAAATTTAGTAGAAAACACTTGACACACATTGACTTCTATCAAACAATTGCCTGTCCTGTCCTTTCTATTTAGTGTCTGGTTGTTATATCAACATTAATGGCTTAGGTCATTTAAATACATTAAAATAAATACTTTTAAGTTAGTTAAAATTATATAAAAACGCTGTTTAGGTGATTGCTAGACTCCGATTAAAGGGCCACATGGCACGAATTCGGTGAAAAACCATATTCATAATAATATGATTTTTATTAAATCCTTTTTTTGAGTTGGGATAATCATAGAAGACTTCTCTTGTCCTGGGTGTGCCAGACGCTTACTGACTAAAAACTACCACGTTTCTTTGCTCGCTCCAGGCCTCTGATATGCTTAAAATATAGGTATCTGGTATCCAGTTCTCAAGAATTAAAAGAATCGTTCCATGATAAATAAGAGTCACATAATTTGTCACAATTGACTGACACTCTTGCCTTATTTATAATAATAATCATCATCAGCCTATAAGTGCCCACTGCTAAGCAAAGGCCTCTCCTCACACGGGGAAGGTTTGAGCATTAATTACCAGGCTTGCTGAAGGCGGTTTCAAACTTATAATTACGTCCAGGTTTCATCACGATGTTTTCTTATTTAAGCAAAGGCCTCTTTTCCTCTTCTTACATGGAGAAGGTTTGAGCATTAATCAGTCAATTAGGTGGTTTTTGGTTATTAAGAGCCTTACACTGCCCCTCCCCTCAGAGATTTCAGTCATGCTTATATACATATATATATAGTCTTGCTTATAGGCTGGTGATGAAGTTAAAAATAAGGCCCACCTTACATCATCACCACCATCGTTACATCGGGCATCCCATTGTATAACGTCAAACTAATCTTTAGCTAAATAATTCAACGCACATGTGTAACAAATGAACAACATGATTAGAATCACACGAATGACAATAAAATGGAGAATGTAAGAGAATTATGTAAATTACATTTTAATTACATTGTTTGTTACACAATATACGAGTGAATAACTTATAAAATAGTTTTCATTTAAGTATCTATTTTGTATAAGAACTTAGATTTTTTTGACTCTAAATAGAATTCTTAATTAGCAACCAAATTGGAAAATTGTAAAAGAAAATTCAAGAATATAGTTTGACATCGAATAATGACAAAAACAATAATCTAAACATTTGACGCTATAACTAAACGCTTCGAGATAATTAAACAAACATTAATTAGTTTTAGATAAGATAACAGGAATTTTCCTTAAAAAAAACTTACCTGTGTTATGACCGAGTTTTTTGATGAAACTCGATAAGTAATAGGAACTGTCAAATAGACCAAATGTCGTCAAATATTCAGGCTATATTTTTCCTTGCGTGACTTACCGGGCTCGCCGCGAAACTAATTTAATTATCACTAATTTGATTACCTTAATAAGCTGCCCGTCTGCCCTCCACTCACACTTACGAACCACACACATACACGAACCATAAACAAAGTCCATACAACCTCGAAAAACTAAAACTCCTTTCGGAACCGATTCGATTTTTGAATTCCAAAACACGAACTAACTTTCGAACTGTCAATTTTTTTTATATTTTTTATAACGCGTTTAGTTTTTGCTTCTTTTATGTGTTTTATTAATTTTTGTGTTTGTTTTTTTATCACTGTGTATTTAATGAGTAACGTACCGTCTGTGTTGAGAGCCAGTGTCAGTATACACAGGCCTCGTGTGCCGCTACCGCTCTACGCTCTAATTGACCAAGAATGTATCATGCAACTTCTGATATTCTAGCTTTGTGTTGCTAAAATTAAAAAGATGTCAATTTGCATTCTATTGTTGCGTGATTCTATATGCTATTAGAAATTTCGCACTGTTTTTCATGCAACTCGATGATTGAATGAAAAAAATAAGAAATTGTATTAACTTTTAATTAGTTGCAATTTGTATATTTTGGCTATTTTCGAGACACTTGCTTAAACGAAGCAATAACTTTATCATACAAAAATATTAACAGCTGAATAAATTGACTGTCTTAATTTGGATAGCAATATCTTCCTTCTGTCTGTACCTAAATGACAGGCAAGAATAAATTACAAATTCAGTTACGTACATTTTTTTAAATATTGCAGTGATGTAACGAAGACAGAATAATTCAGGTAAATAAAAAATCAAGTAATATTACTACTACTATTACTACAGTATTGTCCTAAGTTAACTAAATATTTTGTTGATTATATTATCTCGATAAAATTACTAATTCTAAAAATAAAATATAATACAAGTCACTATTATCATCAACCTGATGTAAATTTTAAATTATTTAATTCAAACTCTTTTTTTTATCCTTCCGATTTCAAAATAAACAAAAAATAATAATTAAAAAAATTCTCACATACAGTCTTCTGCCGACCAAGCGTCAAACAAGGGCTTCGCACACATGCACAACTAATAGAAGCGCACACAGACGTCGCGACGTGTACATGTGTATCGACGACGTGGATGCATATTGACCGTTTAGTATTATGAGTTAGGTTAGTGATTTCCGTTCGCATTGTCACACGAGATTTTGTTTGACGGATGATCTCGAATTTGTGTAGATAGTGTTCCTTCAAAAATTTTAATAAACTGTTTATCGTTTTTTGTTTTTTTCATAAACTTTTCTCACATAAGAATTTTATGAAGTATCATGGGTGCGTTTAAAAAAACAAAAAGAACTACACACATTACACCTAGTCCCCGAACAACAAAGCACTTTTTTATGTTAAAGATCGGCAAATGAGGGAACGGATTACCTGATGGTAAGCAATCAGCGCCGCCCATGGACACCCCTGACACCAGATTGCGTTGCCGACCTTTTAGGAATTAGGGATTGGGGAGAGGTAATGATTAGGCCTCCGGTAACCTCACACACACGGCGAAACACACGGCATTTTTAATTACCTTTGGCCGTGCGCGCGTGAGCGGCTAGATTGCTTACCATTAGGTCAAGAGGCCCGGTTTGTGTCCCTTTTAGATAAAAAAAGTGTTTCCAGTTTTATAGGTTAAATAAATACAAACACATGTCACCTAACTACTACTATTCATAATCGTCTTCCGAGAACATAAATCAAAACCAATACCGTATAACAATGGAAACGCACATCATCCTCATAGCGACATGAAGTAAATGATTCGTGCCGTAGTATGTATTGCAGGTGCAAGCTATCATACACACAGACATACATTTTACTATTAGATACCCCTTTTATCATAGGATAGGTGTTGATGTGATTATGTTCCTATTTCCCTTGTTATTTTGTTAGGAACGAGGTGTTCATATCAGCGGGTAGTTAGAGAATTTTGGTACTCACTGACGTATCTTTGAGTAGGTAGTTTCTGATCGTAAATATTATTGTGATGGATAATATTATTATATTGTTGATAAAACTTGTTTTAACTGTACAATTTACTACTCACGGCCAAGTTTCTTTTATACATTTCCACTAAAGGTTGTCTGGAAGAAATCGCCTTGTGTGATAAGACCGCTCATTGTAATTACAACATTCGTTCATAGTATCCAATCTGTTTTTATAATAACTATCGTGAGACATACTAAATTAACTAAAAATCGCAGCGGGCGCGGACGCGGCGACGTCGCGACGTCGCCGCGTCCGCGCACGCTGCTCATGAGGAAGAACCCCTCTGTGGTTCGAAACTAGTAGAGCTTTTCTCAATATGTACACGTGAGTAACCCGCGATTTTTAGTTAATTTAGTATCCAATGTATCGCTACTTAGTGTATGTATTGTGTGCAATAAATTATACATAAGTAAATAAATATACCTAATGAATTTTATTGAATACATAAATTTAAAAGTCATAGGTCGCCTAATTCTGTGGATAAAACTAATCTTATAGAATGAATTCAAATAGTCGTGGAGGCTCGGAGGTTTAGGCGTCTGCTCCCATGCGATACAAAACCTGGCAATTACCAATGTGACTTATTCCGAGTTTCATTTATGTTCATCAATAAGTTTGAAAACATCCTTAGCAAACCTATTTATAATAAAAAGACAGAATAGTTTCTGATTATATTATAAGTTTGTAATTGCTTTAGTTTCTTATTATGCATCTTGAGCAAGCGTGGTGTGCCAAACCTTCTTCGTGCGAGAAGAGGCTTTTGCTTAGCAGTGGTCACTTTAAGGTTAATGATGTATCTATCCACATGCACAAGAGTGGACATCTTATGGTCTACATAAAAATCATGATGATGATTATTACAAGATGAGTCACTTCTCAGCTAGTTATAACAGTTCAAGGTCCAACTCAATTTCGCCTAATATGACCACTATCCATTTGATAAAATGATTCAAAAGATGTAATCCGTCGAGATGTAAAGTAGAGAAGCAATGTAGCCACTTGCCCTTTGCTCTGTAAGCAATTAAGAACAATTGTCGAACTTTGAACCTTCTATTCATAGCCCATTAAAAATCTCTTTAGAGATTTTATAACATAATTACTCGTTCAATCGATGTAATTTCTTCGTATGGTAGTGTTTTTTTAAAGGGGAGAAAAATATCTAAATACTTCTACCGTTCTTAGTGGCGCACGAGGTAGTGTAAGTCTTTTGGTGTCCAAAAACTACACTATTTTAGCCGACCTAATCTGAGGATGTATGGTATGGTAAAAAACTACAACATATTTATTTTGCTCCAAGTCGAACTTTACGTCAGGTACTTCCTATAACCGTAACTAAGTTGTCACCGTAGATCTTTTTGTTGTTGTGTTTAAAGCAGTGGTGGGATATAGATTTGATAGGTATCGGGCGATCAAACATAACAGAAGAGGGAACCCATTCATAGATAGTGGTCCGACTGGAGAACTGACGACGTCCGTCTCTTCCTATGATTTTGAATAAAATCGATTGATCATAATATACTTCTATGGCTTATTTGTGTTTTTTTAATTTTGTTTTATTTATTACGTAGTTTAGTTTTTTTTTTGTTATTTAAATATCGATCTTTTAATTGTATACCCTAATAAATAAATACACAAATTTATTGAAAAAAAAAATAACCTTAAAATTTCAAAACAAGCATTTTGGATAAATAATTAATTTTAATAAAATAAATTAAGATCGATTATAAATTTCAACCTCTAATGTACTATATTTTAAAGTACCTAATAGCTGATACAATTATTAACAACGCAGGTACCCAGGTAATCAGAAAGAGTTCAGTTCGAACATAATGTGTATGTAACAGTTTATATTTCCTGGTTATTTGATCATTCATAGCGGTTACCACACATAGAGGTTCTCTCGCTTCAATGAACGCGTATTAATGCATAATATCACAGCTATAACCAGTTATTGGGCAAGCATATGGACCATCTTTCTATGGACTGAAATAAACTATTGTTATCTATAGGTACTTGTCTATACTAATATTATAAAGAGGGAAAATTTGTAAGTTTGTATGTAGGGGGTAATCTTTGGAACCGCTCGCGCTGGTCGGATTGCTAAGATTCTTTTACTGATAGATAACTACAATGTTCTTGTGTGCTATAGGATATAAAACATCATGCTGCAATCAAATGGAGCCGAGCAGCGATTTGACGATATATATATATATACATATACATTTGATAGTAATGAATTTGACCAGTTGGAAAACACCAAATTCTTCTTTTACCTCAGTACCTAACCGATTTAATTTTTATAATCAGTGTAGCATAAAATATACAGATATTATTATACAAGATGGCATTTTGAACCATATAAATGTAGGTGATTTTGGGGATCAATAACAACAACTTTTTCCAAGGGACCAAATCCAAATCGAAAACTTAAAAAAAAAATTATTTTCTTATACCTACAAATCGCAAAAGCTAATTGATCATTTTACATATGGGGAATTGGGGAAGTAACAATTTGTTTTGAGATTTCCATATTGGTGTTATGGAAAAAGTTATTTCATTTATATCTGTGAAAACTTATAATTGGCCTTATTAATGTTATTTACAACCGAACTATTACACTGTACTGGATTAGCTGTAAGTTTTCCTAAAACTTGAAAAAAAAAAAAATTGAGAATCAGAATACGGTCCTTGAATAATAGGCAACGCACTCGTAACTCCTTTGGTGTTGCGGGTGTCCATGGGCGGCGCCGATTGCTTACCATCAGGTAATGCGTCTGCTCGTTTGCTGACTTATACATAAAAAAAAATATATTATTTTAGGTTTTTAAACACATTTTTCTTTACACACGATGCACGATCTTCCTTTACAAACCTTCCAAAAACATGCAAAGAAAAATAACCCTTATAAACATCCTAGCACGAACTATAACATAAAATATTCATTCTTACGAGCGCACTGTTGTTCACACAATGCTAGTAGGACTGTACTATTGAACTACTTATATATAAAGTTGGTCGTAGTATCATATTACGTTCACTTATGGTAACAATATAGCGCATTGTCATACCAGTTCTGGACTTCACACTTATAGGGTTGGTATAATACATTTGACAGTATTTTAAATAATTTATTAAAAGAATCCAAAACACTTTTTAAAACTAGATAAGTTAATATTTCAGTCAGAGACGGACTAAATCTAGAAGCGCCCAGATTAATAGGTACTTCATAGGCACCACCTTTTTTTTCTTTTTCAGGGGTCTATATACTGGAGTTGCTTCTGTCATGGTAGTATTTAGAAATATACAATTTCACATAGTCATAACAATAATTTGAGGATTACACCAACAGTTGTTCCGTGCGAGAATCGAACCTGCAACACATGTTGACGGAACAAATCCACTGCGTCAAATGCTGGGTCATTCTAATAACTTAAACTAACCGCTACATAGTAAAAAACGCCTTCTCTATCCCTATATCCCTACGTATGCTTAAATCTTTAAAATGACTCATCCGATTTTGATGCGGTTTTTATTAATAGATAGAGTGATTGAAATGCATAATATGTATAATAACATCTATTAAACGGCAGAAAAATTTAGTGTTAACATTGCAACCGTGCGAAGTCGGGACTGCTCGCAAATTTCAAATTAAAATAAAATTCCTTAGTATCAACCCTATACCGAACAATCGGTGTGGCAGTGATTGTTGTGCCGTCTCCCAGACAAGGGTAGCACACAAAGAGGACTCACATCACACTATTGATTTAGCACAGTTTTGAACCCCCTGTACAACCTACCTACTTATAATGATACTCTAGCTTTTGTCTATAGCTTGTCATGGAGTTTGTCTCACTATATTTTTTTATGTTATATGTCGGCGAACGAGCAGACGGATTAACTGATGGTCAGCAATCAGCGTCGCCCATGGACACTCGCAATGGAGGAGTTACGAGTGCGTTGCCGACCTTTTAGGGATAAGGGATTTGGAGATTTAGGGATTGAGGAGGGATTGGGGAAGGGGAAGGGTTGGGCCTCCGGTAACCTCACTCACACGGCGAAACACAACGCTGTGGTTATTTCACGCCAGTTTTCTGTGAGGCCGTGGTATCACTCCGGTCGAGCCGACCCATTCGTGCCGATGCATGGCTCTCCCACACTTAATATCTGAATAGCTTCTATTTACCCGATTAATTTGAATATAGAACGTTTTAAAATCGCCCCGTTCCTTCTCCTGCTCCTGGCCGAGTCCGTGGTAGCTTATTGCACTTGTTCCGCAACCCTGGCTGAACATCAACCCTATAATTAGGATCCATCTTTTTTGTGGTGGTCTATTGGCTCTTTGAGGCGCACGCGGAACGCTAAACGCCTATCGGGCGGATGTGCGGACGGCGAGCATGAGTAGCCCGTCCGCACATCCGCACATACAATGGCAAGAAACAGACCCAGAGTAGAGAAGAGTGAGAAAATCTGTTGAAAATCAGTCTCAATGTTGTTTAATATTGCGTTTTTTATTAGAGAAGTATAGATAAGATCATTCTTAATTCAGTTCTCCAGTTACAACTATGATTTTATTATTATCACATAAAATTAGACTGTTGCTTACTTTCATATTATTGCAATTTTTTATCAATGGCAAAAAATTTCCTGAAATTCGATCATGTTGTACTTTACTGTTTACAGGATTAAACGCGCACTTACTTCTTATTTGTTTTTTGCTTAACGTTTCGGCTGGGTTACACTACCATGGTCACAAGCAGACTGTTAAGCGATGCTACTCCATCGATGAAGTAGATTGATCTTCATCTACCCTCGATGTTCATAAATGTTCAAAGACCAGTTTTCTTCCATAATTTTACATTGACTCTGAAAAACCTTAAACATCCAAACCGACTAGAAAATCGAGATTCTGCGCACAAAACTCGTAATGACCCTAATTCGCACAGTGAAACATCCAACTAATTAAATAAAACCAAACTCAGTTTAAATTCTACTGCACAACAATCATAACTACTTATGCAATTAGGAATACTGAAATAACACATTTGCAAACAACGCAGCGTATTTTCTAAACGTAATTAGAAACTGCCACAAGAAACACATTCTAACTTATTTCAGCAACCCGCTATATATTGTAATAAATTGCAGCTATATTATATTCTAATCTGCGCCGACAGCGTATGTTATGGAATCAATTAAGCCAGCACCTCAGCCCGGAGTGGTTATTATAGCAGGACATTCTGCATACAGGGGACTGTTTTATAATGGTCGTAAATATTTATCTATAACAGGGCTTTTTTTTTGTGGAGACATAATTATCAAATGTCTTCTCTCTTTTCCAGGATATGGCGAAAAGGAGTCCCAGAGTATCCCTTTTTTGCTTATATGATATGTCCTCATACGTTTACATCATAAAGATTACATTGTAGCTTTAATTCTATTAAGAATTTTAATTTGGACTTAATTTGCTAGGCGATTAGTAGACTCTTACTGGCAAAAACCTCCCGTTCCTTCTCCTGCTCCAGATCGACTTGGTACCTTATATGCTTATTGTGCTAAATCCGTGACTGATGGATAAGCATTGGCTATGTTAGGCCCCATCTGTTGTGGTCTATTGGCTCTTTGAGGCGGTCTGGTCGGGCAGCGAGCTACATTTGCTCGCCGACCGTAAACCCGATCTTTTAAGGGGTCCTAATATATTTGTAGCCTTTTTTACAATCGAAATATAAGTCGATACAATGTATATAAAACTTCTGCATTGTTTATTTCGTACAACCGCGTTTGGTCAATTTTATTTGATCAGCCTATTGTTAACAATCAGGCACATTGCCAGATGTTGAAGTGCCTGCTACTTCTAAAAATAAAAACAAAATACGGAAGATAGAAAGACACCTGAATCGGAGACTTCGCCTCTAATTTTGAAAACTTTGCTCTAATATAGAATAATAGTCACAATAACGTGAAAGATCTTAAAGCTAGAATAAGCTTCTCAGATCATGTGAATAGCGAGGATCGTGTCACTCATTTTTCAATTCTTTAAGAAGCATTCTTGTTCGCGATATAAGTATCAACGTCAATGATCAACCTGCCGTGTTTCTGTACTCGAAAACGGGTTCTATACATACGTATTACAGTTTTTCACAATCTTCACCTATTTGGGTGGCTTTGGGGGTTAGAACTTGTAATTTTTAACACTCAAGTTTATCATAGAGGTACGCGTGATGCCATAGATGCGGATGCAAACATGACAATGTACCGCAGTTCCGACATATCCATAGCCAATAGTATGTTACAATAAAAGCAAAACAAGGATTTTCAGAAAAGTTACATAAAAAAATTGGTTAAAATGAATATTTCTGTGACCATTGTGGACGTAATTCGGTCTGGGTTTGTTTTACACGTTCTGTTTTTAATCAAGTGCGGGCACGTCTAGTCTGTGCTGTTACCAAATACATTTTGTATCATGCACAACGCTGGATACTACTCGTAATTTGAAACGAAACTATTTCTTACTACTTCTAGCTGTTTATGGTGATAACACAGTGTAGCTTAAAGTTCTAATATCATAAAAATGTTTGGTAAAAAACTATATAAAATCCAAAATATTATAAATGCGAAAATAACTCTGTCTGTCTGTCTTTTCTTCACGCCTAAACTACTGAACCTATTTGTGTGAAATGTGGTACAAACTTAGTTTGGACCTCGAGAAAGGACACAAAAATCTGCAAAAAAAGCTAGTACCTACATAAAACATTATATGAATATTATATTTAGTTACTTACCGAACTCAAAAGTAATATAAACATTCATACACTTTCAAGTTAAAATTCAACAAAACCAAAGTCACGTCCCGTCAACGCGGAATCAAAGTTTGATGCGTTTCCAACCGAATTCAATTTCCTTAAAACATGCAATGAATATCAAACAAAAGATGTACCAAAATTACTTGGTAAAGAGTCTGAAACAACTTTTAATAACTTAGAGGTAAAAACGAAATATAATACTTTTATTATTAAAGTGTAAAAGAGTCTTGTTTCGGCACGAATGGGTCGGCTTGACCGGAGTCATAACCACGGCCTTACAGAAAACTGGCGTGAAACAAAGCTTGCCTTGTATTTTTCGTAGTGTTAGTGAGGTTACCGAAAACCCGAACACCCTTTATTTCCAAACTCCCAATCCCCAAATCCCTCAAAAGAATCGGCACTGCCCTGAACCTGAGTATAACCACGGCCTCCCAAAATACTGGCGTAGAACAACCACAGTGTTGTGTTTCGCGTCTGCGTGAGGTTACCGGAGGCCCGATCCCCCCCCCCCCCCCCCCAATCCTTCTCAAAACTTAAATATCCAAAACCCTTATCCTAAAAGGGCGGTAACGTACTCGCCCCAATCTAAATCCCAGAAGCAACCACCCAGAAGTTGGCATAACATATTTGGGACTGATAACTCAAAACATACAAACAAAAAGCAATGTTAAAATCGTCGACAACAGCCTAGCAGTATTTAAGTGTTACAATTAATGTGATGAGTCGGCGAGTTGTGAAGTATTTCTTCTAAGATGTGCAGACCTCGTAGCGTTCGGTAATAATGAGTGGCAGTCGATGGGACTGGTTGGGGTTCAAGCTACGAAACGTAAGCGGTTACAAGGACGAGATTACATTGACTTATTTCGAGGGAGAAAATTAAATAACGGAGCGACAAGCATGTTTATTTTAAAGTAAATTGAATTAACACATTTTGAAACTGTCTTAAGCTATTCTTTGAAATCTGTCTTCAATTGTTTCTAGTCACTCAAACAAATGTTTTTTTTTTTAAGTACCACCAAAGAAACAATAATTAATTTTTTTTTGCATTAAATAGCTTCGCCCTATGTGAGGCGAGAGGGAACATCGAACTCATAATAATTAAAAACCACCCTGTACCTTCTTACATGCTTAGTTTCAATGATCATAAATGCAAAGGTATGTGACTTTGCTCTAAATCCAATAGTCCCTTAATTGTACGAGCCATCTGATAAAAGCGTATATGTATAAACAAGTTTTATATATTTATATATTCTTTATAGTACACAACATAAAAAAATTAACACAAAGAGCAGGCCACAGAGTTACAATGGGCGGTCTTATCACGCACGGTGATTTCTTCCAGACAACCTTTGGATGGAAATTTAAAAGTGAACTGGAAATGGGCAGTCTAGTGCACAATAAATACGGGAGAAAGAAAAAAAACAATATAAATAACGTATAAACTTACATACAGACTCATACACACATATATATATGTCGGAGATTCGCTACCAGTGGGTCGCGACATTATTAAATCAAACAATATTATTTAAGGAGTATAGCTACAGCACAATAACTGAGAACGCAGGAAGTTTAGCGGGGAGTAACGCTTGTTGCTGCCGCCAACGCCGCGATCTTTTTCAAAGTGTTTCCCGCGCAATATGACGTCTGTCAATCTCATTCGCTGTCAAAATGTCAAAGTATCATTAATCTTCCGGATCAGTGTTGCCATTACTCCACGCTAACCATCCTCAAGTAATTACTTGACGCTCTCAACAATAGTTGCCATATCTAAATCGATTGATATGCGTTGACGCTTCGACACGGCCGTCCTGATGATCACACGTCCTCGTGTGGGGTACCTGGAGAGAAAGAACATTCTCGAATACTCATAACAGTCGTTCGGCCATTCCTGGCCCAAGTAGAGGGGAACAAAAAGTACTTCGACCAAAATCATCAAAGGTTTTAACGAAAATAGCAAACTCTTTCTCTCAAGGCTAACATGTTGAACAACACCCATATTCCTTCAATAATAGGAAACTCATTAAAGTGTAGTGCTCATACTCTGACCTCCATCCGGTCATCATCATTACACCTATAACCTCCATCCAGTCATAAGCATCAAACCAATCGACCTCCATCCGGTCTTCAACACGTAACCTGTATCGGGTTACTAACAAAACAGGCAACCTCTAACCGGTCACCTAAACGTGTAACCTCTATCCGGTTACAAAACACAACAGGCAACCTCTATCCGGTCACCTCCACATGTAACCTCCATCCGGTTACAAAACACAACAGGCAACCTCTATCCGGTCACCTCCACATGTAACCTCCATCCGGTTACAAAACACAACACCATCAAGATAATCATTTCGAGCCTTTATCAAAATAATACTTAAAGTGGGTTTGTTCATCATGTTACTTTATTTTTCCTATTACAACACGGATTGTTTTTATAATAACTATCGTAAGATACATCAATTCAACCAAAAATCGCGTATTTTTTTTTTAGTTAGCACTACAGGCAGTAAGAATACTTTTACCGTGGTAGGTACATTTTACAATGAATGCATTCAACAAGTTATGTCAGTGTTGTCGTCGTTGTCATGGCTAGTTTCGTTATTGTCATGGCTAGTTTCGTTATTGTCATGGCTAATTTCGTCATCGTCACCTACGTGTATGTCAACGTCTGTAATTTTTCGCAGTCGGTCATGTGGATACTTGTATGTCCGGGCGGAAGAAAGAGACTTCAAAACGTAGCGATCACCATCAAGAACCTCGATCACCCTAAACGGTCCCTTGTATTTAGGGTCAAGTTTTGTCTGGTTTCGCTCTTCATTTTGTAGCAAAACAAAGTCACCTACAGAGAATGACTGCACTTTAGCCTTCGTAGAGTCAAAACGTTGCTTGTCATAGGCTGAAGCTTTCTCCATGTTCTCAACAGCTATCTTTCTCACCTCAATAATGTCGACATGAGGCTCTTCATCATTTGCCGTCATAATATCGATAGGTCTAGCAGTCTTACCAATCAGCAGCTCGAGTGGACTAGCTTTCGTGACTCTACTTACGGTACAGTTGAGGGCAAGTTGAACGTCGGGCAATGCATCCTGCCATGAGCGATTGCTTGTCTCTACGGCAGTGAGCATGTTCTTGAGCGTGCTCATCACTCGTTCAACCTGTCCGTTGGCACGAGAACTACCTGTGGCGATCAAGTGCAGCTTAATGTTAACCGAGGCACAGTACTCCCTGAACTCCTTGCTGGCGAAGCACCGCCCTTGATCAGCGATCAAGCGCGATGGGGCACCGAAGGTAGCAACACTAGCCTTCAACGCTTTGATGCTGCTTGCTGTATCAATGTGCAGGGTATGATGCAGCATAACAAATTTGGTGAAGGCGTCTATCAGAACGTAAACGTACTCCTTCTTGTCGTTTTTGCCACTCAGTTTCCCGGTAGCGTCGATGTGCAATGTGTGCCATGGTATCGCTACCTTTGGAATTGGGTGCATTTCAGCTTGGACCTTGCCTGTGTGTGACTTTGAAATCTTACAAGTCACACAGTTCTCTACGAATTTCCTCACGAACTTCGACATGTTCTCGAACCAGTAGAGGTCGTAGAGTTTTTCCAGTGTTTTCTCCCAACCCAAATGCAGCAATCCCTCGTGCACGTTATTAACAACGGACCAACGAAAAGAACGGGGGACAATAGGTAACCAACGATTCTTACCATTTCGTTGCACTTTTTGGTGCAGGACTCCAGATCGTCGCTCGTAAGTCTTGGCAACATCAGCAGGGAGCTCATTGGTATCGATGTCAGTCAAGAGCTTTAAAATTTCAGGGTCACGTTGCTGTTCCATGATCAGCCAATTTTGAGATAACTCTGCGAGATTAACTTCCTTAAATACTACCTTCTCACTAAGATTGTTTTTAGTTTCAGCTGGCGGTAATGGGTTCCTGGAGAAGAAGTCGGCGTGGCTCATGTTTTTACCTTCACGATGGACAATGTCGAAATCGAACCCTTGTAGAAAAGCCCACCACCGATGAACACGCGGCGTCAGGTCTAACTTCTTGCGCGTGGATTGCAGGGAATTGCAATCGGTGACCACTCTGAACTTGCGACCATGGAGATAACGCCTAAAATGTTTTACGGCATTGACCACCGCGAGGGTCTCAAGTTCATACGAGTGGTACTTCGATTCGGCGTCAGACGTACGCTTGCTGTAGTAGGCGACTGGATGCAGCTTACCTTCTTTTCTTTGCAGTAAGACTGCACCGTAGCCTATGGCACTGGCATCCGTGTGAACTTCAGGGTCATGGATCATGAGCACAGGGTCATTAGTGAGAGCGGCTATAATTTTCTCCCTAACTTCCTCATGTTCCGGCTTCCAGGTCAACTTACCATTCCCAGACGTCAGGGCATATAACGGCGCCATCACCTGTGAGAACCTTGCCACGAATTGGCGAAAGTAAGACGCCAAACCGATAAATTGCCGTAGCTGCGTTACCGTCTCAGGCGGTGGTAGTGCCGTTAATGCTTCAATCTTACGCGGGTTAGGACGAATCTCTCCACGGTTAACCTCAAACCCTAAGTACTCTAACTTTTGTTTCAGAAAAGTACACTTTTTAAAATTGATGGTAAAACCCTTTTCAGACAGCACCTTGAGGACAATATTAAGACGTTCCAAGGCTTCGTCAACGTCACTAGCAACAATCAAAACGTCGTCCATATACACAACGACATAAGTGTTCACAAGATCTCCAAGAGCATTTATCATCGCACGCTGAAAAACCGCGGGTGCATTCTTCAAACCAAATGGCATCGTCAGGTATTCGAAATGACCATCGGGGGTAACGAAGGCGGTGCTCTCAATAGATTCTGCTGCAATGGGGATCTGGTGAAAACCTGATGCCAAATCGATGGTGGAAAAGTAGTGTCCTCCATGCAACCTATCAATTTGATCCGATATAAGAGGCAAAGGAAAACGATCAGAGATTGTGTTATCATTTAATTCACGATAATCGACGCATAGTCGAAGAGACTTGTCCTTTTTCTCCACCAAGAGTATAGGACTCGCATGAGGGGATGAACTAGGCCGTATAATACCAGCCTGAAGCAGCTCGTCAATCTTGCCACGTACAACCTTACGCTCATCGACACTCAATCGATAAGGGCGTCGATTTACAGTTTTACTCGGATCTTTGAGACGAATCTGCATCGGTTCCGTATCAGCTGGTGCAGTAGGTATACCTGTAGTAAAGGATTTCTCAAAAGCCTGCAAGGTACTAACTAACTCTGTTCTACGATCCACTGGTATGTCAGTATCAATAGAGTTCCAGTCAATTTCAGTTTGCTCTACCTCACAAGAAGCAATAAAAAGAGACCTAAAAATCTTAATTCGGTCAATAGTCAACTGTACAGTCAAACCATGTCCTAGAATCTCACGTCCAATCATAATACCATAACGTAGAAGATGATCAGACAATACATGAAAACAAATCTCAATATTAATATCATCAATCTCTACCAAAGTCAAAATCTGTATTGTTGAGTTAACGGAAGTCTGCCCTATTCCAGTCATAGTCACAGTCTTATTAATACGCTTTCCCTTAAATTTACAGGCTACTGATTCTTTTATTAACGAACACTCAGCACCAGAGTCATAATAAAATGGAAATTTCTCACCGGAGTGATTTAGAGTCCCAGTCGGTGCGTTCAAGACACACAAGTCCACCCTCTTTTCATTGGCAGGCTTTGATGACCCGGAGCCGGTGCTGCTCCTCTCAGTGCGCCGCGGGCAGCTCGACGCGTAGTGACCTTGCGCACGGCAGTGGAAGCAGGTGATCCCAGATGCATGAGGCTTCGCTGTTGTCGATGAATCTCTTCCCTTGCTGCTGCTGTGGTTTAGGTGCTTCGGAGTGGCTTGAGTATCCTGTTTCACATCCTTCTGGTAACATTGCATGGATTTGTGACCCAGCTTACCACAGATGAAACACTTCAGAGGCTTCACAGTGTTATTCACCCTGTATCGTTTCTCAGGAGCATCCCGGTCATCAGTAGCTAGCTTTCTTTTCATAAAAGAAACCGCTTGTAGCTCTTGTTGTAGCTGGCCACGAGTCTGAATATCGGTCGTGAAAGATAAGCGTTGCACACGGCGATCAAATTGAGAAATGTGAGCCAATATAGTAGCTATAGCCAAACGTTCCGTGCTAAGGCCATTCCATCTCGCCATGATCAACGACATTAAACCAGCAGCGTAGGAAGCAAGACACTCATTTTCTTTAGGCCTGCTGCTTTGCAAATCAATCAGGAACGAAGCAATAGTAGCGGAATTGTCGTACCTTGCAATAAAAAGTCGCTTAAAATCGGCCCACGTCATACCAGGATACGATACGGTAGATAGCCAGGTAGAAGCTCCTCCCTTCAAGGCGCGACTTAGAGCAACCATAAGCGGGGCGCCATGCTGGTCTTCGTTCGTCAAGCACATCTCTGCAGTCGTCACCCAAGCACGTGCATCCACTTCTTGTTTTTCGGCATCGAAATCCGGTAAACGAAAGCCATGTGACGACGAAGTAGGTGTTTTCATGGCTTGAATCAGCGTCAGAAAATTGCGGTTCTGTTGTTCTAACAGACGCATCCATTTTTCATCGCTAGCGTCTTCATTACGAACACGTGAGTCGTCGTGATCCAATCCCACTTCTGATGTCGGAGATTCGCTACCAGTGGGTCGCGACATTATTAAATCAAACAATATTATTTAAGGAGTATAGCTACAGCACAATAACTGAGAACGCAGGAAGTTTAGCGGAGAGTAACGCTTGTTGCTGCCGCCAACGCCGCGATCTTTTTCAAAGTGTTTCCCGCGCAATATGACGTCTGTCAATCTCATTCGCTGTCAAAATGTCAAAGTATCATTAATCTTCCGGATCAGTGTTGCCATTACTCCACGCTAACCGTCCTCAAGTAATTACTTGACGCTCTCAACAATAGTTGCCATATCTAAATCGATTGATATGCGTTGACGCTTCGACATATATACATAAAGTTTTAGTTACTGTTTTAAATTAATACTTTACTACAAGGTCTAATTTCTATATTTCCAATAGTATTTTCCTTCGGTTTTATGCTTAGTTTATTTTAAGTTAACTTCTATAATTACAGTCCACAATCATGCTATAAAATATACGTTTTACCACCATGATTATGGCCAAAATTTTTCCACCTAGAAAGACACCAAAATTCTTTTTGTGCAAAGCTGTTTTCTTGTACAGTAAACTGTATTTTCTTATAAGTGACTCGTAATTCGCTCCCTACCTACACGATCGTCACAGTCACGACAAATTAAATTCTTCTACACAATCGCTGACCGCTCCTTACTTGCATTCCCCACCGCCATTAGCAGCCGCCCATCAAAGTCCACTTAGCATCTGTCTCAACAAGTACATGCTGTTCTGTAAACTATTCGCAAGTGCTTAAAGGTGCATCGCTTTGTACATTATGTTTGTATGAAAGTTTGTAGTTTACTTCACAGTTAGCATTAACTGTTTGTTTGAACCTTAGTTCTGTTGTGCCAACTGCTAAGAGTACTTAGGAACAATTATTTATGAATATTTTGCTGTCGAGCACACTGTGTAGGTCTTTGTGAACTCGTTGGCTAGACAAGGCGCGACTTGCAGTTTCTTGCTCGTTCTTCTTTATTTGAATTTACACTTTAGAACGAGCACTTAGCTTCACTGACGAAGAGACTGGCGGATTAAGCAATTATAAACCGGTGCGTATATCTGTTAAGGTTCAAAATCACTTACTTAAAATGGAAATTGACACAGGTTCAGCATTGTCGTGCATTCGTAAAACAGTATATGATGAATTATTCAGTGATTTGCCTTTAAAAAAATGTAATTTAAGTTTAAAATTCTATGATGGTTCTATTATTCAACCTTTAGGTTTCATAGAGACAACTGTTCACTATAACGGTCTGAACGGTGTAGTTAAAACTTTAGATTTGTATGTTTTTAATAAAGGAATTACGAATTTATTAGGTCGGCAATGGTTAGCCGAACTCAATATACCGATTAAAGTGTGTAAGGTCAATTCGAGCACCAATCATATAGTTAATCATCTTAATAATGGATTATGCAGCAATCAGATGATCCAAACAATTGTTTCTAGACATGAGTCCCTGTTTGATGGTACATTGGGCACTTTTACGGGCGGTGTGGCTGAGTTGAAGGTGCGAGAGGGAGCGGTGCCTGTGTACTGTCGCGCGCGTCCTCTACCGTATGCGCTGCGTGAACGCGTCGACGCGGAGCTAGACGCGATGCTGAAGACCGGCGTCATTGAGCCAGTTGATCACTCCGACTGGGCCACTCCACTGGTTGTGGTACGGAAAGCAGATGGCGGTTTAAGAATTTGTGCTGATTACAAGGTAACCCTTAACAAAGTCTTAGCGATCGACAGATTTCCGATTCCGAAGATGGACGATTTATTTAGTGAACTTAGTGGAAATATGTATTTTACTAAATTAGATTTGTCGCAAGCATATAACCAGGTGGTTTTATCTGAAAGCTCTAGAAATTACACAGTAATTAATACACATAGGGGTTTATTCAAATACTGTCGTTTAGTTTATGGTTTATCTTCGAGCCCAGGGATTTTTCAAAAACTTATGGTGAATATGTTCAAGAACACTCCCAATGTAACCATTTTTTATGACGACATCTTAATAAGGAATAAAGACCTGTCTTCGCATTTAGAATCTATAGAAAAAGTTTTAAAAATATTGGAGTCAAATGGATTAAAAATTAAAAAAAGTAAATGCGAGTTTCTGGCTAGAGAAGTAAAATATCTTGGTTTTATCATTGATAGGAGTGGTGTACGAGTAGATCCAGACAAAGTAAAGGCTATTGTCACTATGCCCCATCCAACAAATGTTTCTGAGCTAAAATCTTTTTTAGGGATGGTAAATTTTTATGGGAAGTTTATTAAAAATTTAAGCATGCACCTAGCACCGTTGTACGAACTTTTGAAAAAGGGGAATCATTGGAAATGGGGTCCCAAACAGAATACGGCATTTATACAAGTCAAAAAATTTTTGTGTAGTACTAGCACACTCGAGCATTTTGATCTGAATAAGGAATCTGTTTTGACTGTCGACGCGAGCGCGCGCGGATTAGGCGCGGTGCTAGCGCAGCGCACACCCGGCGGCTGCGATGAGCGAGTAGTGGCGTTTGCCTCACGGTCGCTCACGGCTCACGAGGTACACTACAGCCAAATTCATAAGGAGGCATTAGCGATTGTATTTGCTGTTGACAAATTTCATCAGTATTTATATGGAAGGAAATTTGTACTGCGTACAGACCACAAGCCGCTTGTTAGTATTTTTGGATCAAATATAGGTATACCAAGTACGGCGGCCAGTCGTCTGCAGCGTTGGGCAATTAAGCTATCCGCTTACGATTTTACGATTGAGTATATTAAAACAGATAAGAATGCAGCTGACGTTCTATCTCGATTAATTTATTCGCAAAAAAAACGAGGTACCATGTGAGGAGATTAAACTACCTGAACAAACCTATTTACATTTTGCAACGGAAGCTTTGCTCTTAGACTACAATGTTATTAAAAAGGAAACTCGACGGGACCCTATTTTATGTCGGGTTTTAAGTTATATAGTGGATGGGTGGCCGTCCGAGGTCGAAATTAAGGAACTAAAGCCATATTTTAATAGAAGACGAGAATTATATTGTGAACTAGGTTGTATTATGTGGGGTCATCGGGTAGTTATACCACCATCGTGTTATAAAAAAGTCCTTCGTGAACTTCACGACTCGCATATGGGAATAGTGAAGACTAAATCACTTGCTCGAAGTTATGTGTGGTGGCCGGGCATAGACGAGGCTCTGGAGGCGGAGTGTCGCGCGTGCGGCGTTTGTGCTGCGATGGCCGACGCACCATCCGCGCACGCTTCTCACTCATGGCCTTGGCCTTCGCGACCTTGGTCACGGTTGCACATCGACTTTTTGGCACCGATATCGGGAGTAACATATCTTATTGTAGTCGACTCGTGTTCTAAATGGATTGAAGCTATTAAAATGAATAGAACGACTGCGCAAGCTGTCATTACCGTATTACGCAAACTATAGTCGCAATTTGGTCTTCCGAAGCAAGTCGTTAGTGGTAACGGACCACCATTTACGAGTGTTGAATTTCAGAAATTTTTGGAACATAATGGTATTGAACACATTTTTACAGCCCCTTACCACCCATCTTCGAATGGTGCGGCTGAAAGCGCAGTCAAAATTTGTAAACGCGCGATAAAAAAGGCTTTAAAAGATAATTTAGATGTTGATATAGCGTTATCCAGATTTTTATTGACATACCGGAATACAGAACATACTACTACTGGTGATAGTCCAGCCAAAATATTACAAGGGCGTAGTCTTCGTTTAAGGTTAGATAATTTGAAGCCGGAAAGGGAATTTCGAGTAGCGTTACGTCAGGCACGTAGTGAGTACTATAAGGGGGGTTCACAGCGTTTATTTGAGACTGGTGCTCAAATTTGGTATCGTGATTATAGGAGCTCAGATAAATGGCAACCTGGTACAATAATTAAACGGTTAGGCAACACAGATTATTCTATAAAAACAAGTTTCGGTACGGAAATACACAGACATGTCGATCAGCTGAGACAAAGGGTTATAGCTAGTAACGATCCAAACACTACAGTAGGGTTAGACATACCTACAAAATTGGAAATAAATAAGAAATCACGCAAGTCTTTGGCCATCCCCTCAACCAATGTTGAGGTACCAGACGGCAGTGAGCAGGAGCGTAATATTACAAATCCTGCTATTCCAAGGAGCCCTAGGTTGGATTCCGAAACAGGCCCAGATGTGGTCACGCCTACAAGCCCTCAACCTGATTCCAATGTGTCTAATGTACCATTAGATCAAAATAAGACGGCTGCTAGCACTGGGGTAGGAAAAAACCGTCCACAAAGATTTCGCAAACTACCTGTTCGGTATGGGTTTGAGGAAGAGTTTTTTTAACCAAGTGTAGGTTACTGTTAGGTACTAAGGTTTCTTTTTTTCTTTTTGTTTTTATTGTTGTTGTGTTGTATGTTCATTAACACTTATATTAGTTAAATAAGCATGTACCTAGTTAAGTAAGACTTGTTTGTTACTTATAGTTTTAAGTTTATGATAGGTAATCTAATTGTTAGTAGAACTAAATAAGGGTGGAGGTGTTATGTTTTAGTTATAATAAGGTATTGCAGGTGGCGCTTCAGTCTTGCAATAAACATTGCTCCAAACACACGTGCGTTTGATTTAACAAGATGCACGATGTTTTTTGTGCGGGTCTGCATTTATTTATTACGTACATTACTGTTCGTAACTTCAAATGCGTAATTTATTCAGAAAAATCGAAAATTCTGGTAATGTTTGTTTGGAAAAAAGTTTTGTAATAATACTTAGATTTCGATTGCGCAAAAAAAATAATTTAAAAATGCATTTTTGACCTTCAATATCTCCAGAATCCATGGAGTCCCAGCTAATGGTCTTAAAGAAAAAAATGATCCAAATAATGGGTAGAATACATGGCTTTCGGCTTCGTTAAGTGTTTTTTTACACCCTGTATAATGGATGCCCAATCACATGCCATTCTTGTTATCGGTTATTCCCCAAACATCACCAAATAACCGGTGTTGCAATAAATCTCGTAGATCCGCAGCTATAATAACCGCGTCTGTCCAGCTTCAGACGAACATCACACAGAATCCAATAACACTAGTGATCCGTGCAGATTTTGTACGAACCAAGATTATCGATGAGTAAGTCAAAACAGACAGGATAGAGGTTTGATGTAGATGGAATCTTGAATAACTAGTTTGTTTTAACTAATGTTATTGTTGCTGTTTATGTATTTATTGTACCTACATACATACATAAATATAAACAAGAATTGCTAATTTTTTTTATATACAAAATGGACTTTGTAAGAGATTCCCACAATCATCATCAATCTAGGCAAACTTTGACTATTATGACTCTTATGACTAAATGACTATTTGAATAAATATCAGAACATTGTAACAATAACTTGTTTTTGATTATAATTCTATGAGATGACCCGAAGGCTTTTTAATGAAAATCATTCATGGTTGTAGCTGGAAAAAGTTGTCAGATTCTTATTAGATAAAAACAACTCCAGAAATAATTTGAGAATTATAAAATGATATATGATTGATTTTGTTAAAAAGTCAAAACAATACAACAACAACACGTCAATATTTTTGACTTAAGGAACTATCCAATTAGGCAGAAAATTCGACCCCATTTTAACGTCGCATCTGTATTTTTCTCTGTCGGAGATAGGGAACCAATATCTGGTATTGCAGTCGGCTTTCATATAGTGCGCTGCGACCGCGTAGATCACTAGAATTTATTAGTTTGCAGGGACTCCAGATGAAATCCATGGACTACTGACCAACTGTGTAAATGAACCATCGAGACTTGATCAATACTTTTTTTTTGTTTTTACTGTTGACTAAATGTAAAATGAATGATGTGCCTTCACGATAAATACAATAATGAGTTACAATATGAAATTGTATTATTTTGTTTTATTAATCGTTTTAGCGGCTTCGCCCGCAGTGCCAGGCCCTATGTCTCTGTGATCACTCTTGAAGGAAAATTATGGTCAGATCCTTTCAGTCTTTTGTATATTTTTATTACAAATTGACAAAAAATGATATGCATCTTTCGTTCCTTCCAAACTTGCGAATTCCAAACTTTCGTATAATTTTAGTAGGATAAAACTTGTAATTCAACGGTGGGCTACTTTTGTGAGTTCATGGAAAATTTTGACCATTCGTTCGTATACAAGTAATGTGTGTATCGCAACCCTATTCATCGACAGATACGACCACGTTGCCACAAGTGTAACAAATTAGATATAAGTAATGCCATCTATTGAATCAATTATGAGAATCTACAAAAAATGAGATTACGTATTATAGAAAAATACCAAGTCAAGAAGACTCGATTTTTTTTAAAAGAAGACCTCACTCTTATTTCTGAATTCATTTAAGGATCAAACTTCAGTCACGCTATATATCTAATACTTTCAACGCCTTCCTTCTTACAAAATCGTGTCTGTCACCACCAATTTGTCCTACAATCGCTTTCCACTTAGCTCCAAGTCCAACATGGCGTTTTCTTTTCTTTTTTAATATTAAACTCAATGTGACGGCTTCTACGAAATTGTCACCTAAGTGATATTTAATGGAGCCAATAATTTTCCTAATGGTGCCTTCAGATGGTTTATACTTTTTACAGTTCACAGTAAAGATTTTAGGTCGACCTAATGTCTTTGTGAGAAAGAGGAGGATGATGGTGTTGATAGTGAAAAATTTGATTAGATTAGAAATAATCTGACTCGCCAGGTTAGAAGAACGGACAACGGATACTTAGTGGGGTTACCCATTTTTACCCCTAATTTTAAGCAAAGCAAATTGGAATACATATCCAAGTTTTCCATACTTAATTGTTTTTACGTAAATTTTTAACCATGCGTGCATTGTCCAATTGCTATTAAACTTTACGTGTGCTTATCATATTCATTATTAGAATTTAGTTGTATTAGTATTATATAATATATCATTTATATCATATTCATCATAATAATAGGTATATAGTTCTTGTAATAAAAAATTTTGTAAAAGCACCAAATTGTCACAATGTTACTTGTCAAGTTTTTGACCAACACCCTTATGCATACCTAAGGCGCCTGAATATCTGGGCAACTGTTACTTGAATTTCTTGTAATAAAATAAGCAATAAATTTTTGTTAAAGTTGAAACAACAAAATCGACTTCTAAGCACGTTATTCAATATTGAAACTTCAATATTACCTTATAACTGTATACTACGAACTTTAAATATATTACCTTCTTCTGAATTCAATATCGGATCGTTCAGCAAGTCGCCGCGTTCTTGTTGATACACGATATCTGCTCTTCCTTTATTAAATCGCTTTGAAATATTTTTCAATTGAGAAGCAGAGCAAAGTTGTTTAATTTTATTTTAAGTCTTATGTTAAGGTAGTAGGTACAATTTTTGTAAAACGTTGCCTCTTTAACATTGTCCTCCATCGTGAATGTGTTTTTTATGTCAAAGGTCGGCAAACGAGCAGCGGACGGATTACTTGGTATTAAGCAATCAGCGCCCCCCAAGAACACTAGACAAAGAATAAAGGCAAGAAACTATTTCGTGATTTTCTTCTCCTTAAATAATAAATTCCGATTTAATTCGTTGCGGGATCCAAGACAGCCATTAATATATCAGCAGAGAGGCTGGGACGCACCAGACTTCAGTGTTCCGGTGTTTTCATGGTTTTTATCTACTGTAGGTCCTGCAGTGTGATTCTGTAAGACTTTATTCTAAACTTCGAATCTGAATCCGCTGTGAGTAGTAGTACACTAGCGCTACACTTGCGAGTGAAATATAAATTGACAGCAAAATTTTGATAGATAAAGTATGAGATGACGTTAAAAGTGACATTCATTTTATTTCCCCGTCACTTCAACGCTCTCTTCACACTCGAACACGATTCGAAATTAAACAAATTTTATAGAATCGGTAAAGTACATAATTATAAATAAGCATTCACATTTTATCCAAAGCAAAGATTTTTCTGTTCGAGAACAAAACGCATGATACGTTGCACAGAAGCCGGTTGCTTAGTCATTGAACTATCATCTCGAACTTACATACGGATATTGACAGACAGTTCTATTTGAATATCTTAAAAGGATATAGATCAATTGAAAGCAAACATATTATGTTAATTTTAGTTATAATATTGTCAATTACTACACAATTCGCAGCCATTAACAGCATGAAACGAAACTAAATAAAATTAAGTAAACTTTCTCTTACAACAAACTTATATGAGTAATTTGGCTGCACATCGTATATCGCGCAACGCTCATGAATATAAGCCCCTAGCGTGGCTTGAAACTAATCGACTATCCTCGAAAAAAAGTTACGTGAGCTGAATATTGGAATAATTTTTATCTAAAGTCTCTAGGTCTCAAGAGAGGTTTATCAAAAAATCTTCTTATTGCTTCTTCCTTCCTTCTGTCTTTTTTGCATCTGTCTTCTTTACTTCCAATTTCTTCGCATCCATTTTCTTCTTTGTTGCAGATAGAGTTCTGGTAAGAACCTCTTCTTGTATAGCCGTTTCTCTTTGCTCCATCACGTCCATTAACTCAGGACACATATTGGCATCTAAAATAACATTGCGAGATGAAGATGAATCATATTCTTCTTTACTTAAAAATGACTGATAATAGAAATGTTTACTGTTAAAAATTCAAGAAATTATATTTTTAAGCGCACTCTTTCTCTTTCTCTAGAAAGTTTAAAGTCGTCTGAAATCAAACTATAAATTCATTCTTGGAAGAACATATTTTTTTCCTGTTTGAAATTAATTAGAGAACCTATGTGTCCACTCCATGGGGTTGAAAACATTGCTATTGGTGTACGGACAGCATTGAAAATGAAAGGAAATGGAATAAAGTGGAAGGAAATCGCTAAAGTAGCCAAGCCTATCTGAGTTCCATAAAAAGTTATATCGGCAAAAAACCTACAACAATAATTGCAAGTTGTAATGCTGCTGCTGCTAAATGATATTGATGATTCTATAACAACCCCAGATTAATTTAACTCACCCACAAATAGTTTTTCTAGCGCAAAACAGCGATCTTTTTGTCTGCCCAGAACATGTTCCTCGTTATAAAGTTGTAGCTCTTTCATGCGCTCTTTGGCAGCTTCTATTCGTGCTTGTCTTTCTTTTGCAGCTGCTTTTGCCATATCTGAAGTAACTATAACACTGTAGAAGATATTGTGGTCATTATCATCTGGTATTTGTTCTAAAGAATTATTAAAATAAGTTATTATTATGCACCTTAAATGTTAGTTTAGTAGTAGTTAGTTTTATACCTGATTTACTATGTGTTTTTTTGAGTCAGTGTGTCTTCAAGTTCTAGTTTCTTCTACACAAATTTCAGATTTGCTACATTCAAATTTATCATCGAAGGATAAATACACTACTAAACTAAAATATGCCTAACCCCAAAAGATCGGCATCGGATTTTTAGATCCTTGCAGTTGCTTACATAAGTTGCTTACCATCACGTAATCTATCTCCATTACCAATTAAAAAAGTATCTTAATGTTAAAGCAATAAAGTTGGAAAAATTCTAACCTATCATACGACTCTTTTTCTTTCATACACAAAGGTAGAAAGTTTAGTGGTTTGAAATTATCCCGTAAAAGCTCTGGCATCGTCAGGTACACAGCTTCTTCTTCTGCCTCCACAGACATCTCGAGCACTTAAAATTATAAAAACTGATATAAATAATCACGAATTCACGAGCTCAATCATTATATAACTCATATAAATAATCTCGACCTTAATCACAACAAGACACATTATTTCTGTAATTTCTGTAAAATATATTTTTTTCGCATGGTAATTTTGGATAAGGTCTCAATGCATCAAGAATAGTACATAGGTAATGTAAGCCCGTATCTTCTCCATTAGGAAAGAGGCATTTGCTTTGC
Source organism: Spodoptera exigua (assembly GCA_902829305.4). Classification (NCBI taxonomy): domain Eukaryota; kingdom Metazoa; phylum Arthropoda; class Insecta; order Lepidoptera; family Noctuidae; genus Spodoptera; species Spodoptera exigua. Next base: position 14,606,255 of record LR824607.2, on the reverse strand, counting down.
ACCCAGTATATGGAATTGTACCGAGTATATGGAAATTCTTAACAGGGTCCATGGAATCCACGGCGTTTCATACTCATTACTATAATAACGTTCACAATTGTGCGCAATATATCAGACAAAATAATCATCAAAATGACTAAATAAGTAAAACTTACTTAATGGAAGTCTAAATTTAAACTTTAACCTATTGAAAGAAGGTTGGAATTGTGATAACTTACTACCACTTTCGGTCGCTGGCGTGGGTCCTTGCCCTTGAGCAGAGTCTGACAAAAAAAAATCATTTAAAAATAATTATAAAACAAATATACAAAACAAAATTACTTAAATCCACGTTTAAAAACGTAGCGTAACCTTAAAATGTGCTTGGTTTATATAAAATTGCAAATGGAACTCATACAAAAATTTTAATTATGTTTTATTTCTCTTACCTTTTAAGTCTTTTTGTTCTTCATTCTCCATTTCTTCAAATGCATCCTGTTATAATCAGAAACGTAATTAACACTATAAGTATATAAAATGTCTAAGCTAGAGAGCTTCAAGGCTAAATTTTGAAGTTATCTCTTTGCCAATCTCCATCAAAATACATTCAAAAGTTTTTAATTCAAACGTAACAAACATCCGTCTATCCAGACCCACAGAGTATTTCGTTTAAGATATTAGAAGGATGTTTCTCTTGTTAATTGTAATGGTGCGGCGTTTAGCCACTATGAAGGCTGAATTGATAGTAAGCGTTGACGCAATCTACGATGGAGCATGCGTTTCAATAAACCACCTATACACTCGGGCCCTTCGGGGAACACAGATAATATAATAATATGTATGTTGTACCAACTATTCATCATCATCATCTTGTAAGTGCCCACTGCTGAGCAAAGGCCTCTTCTCACACGGAGGAGGTTTGAGCATTAATCACCACGCTTGCTCAAGGCAGATTAGGGATTTCAAACTTATAATTACAAATTATGAGGCCAGGTTTCATCACGATGTTTTCGTTCACCGTTTGTCAGTGATGTCTAAATAATCACAGAAAGTACATATGACTCGGAAAAAGTCTCATCGGTACCTACTTGCCACGTTTCGAACCCGCACCCTCATGTATGAGAAGCGGGCCTTAACCTCCGGTCTGCCACGATTTCTACCATCAACCAGTATTAAAAGTACCAAGTATTGCTGAATTTTTTTTGCTGCTGACTTTAAATATTTTAAGCCTAAAAATTACCTTAGACAAAGTATCCATTACGTCTGTGTCCATATTGGAACTTCTAATAGAGCTGTCGAGTCCGCTTTTCGTGCTCTCGGATATCTCCGGCGGTGGTATTACCAAAAATTCCTCACGGAATTGTTTTCTGTAAGAGTGATTGCCTTGATATTATAGGTTCACCCTTGTTTGGTCGAACAACGTTTGATACAATATTACTAAATCGAACAACGTTTAAGAAAATCATCACTTAGTATAATATCGTTTGACAGAATTTTCAGTTCGTCGAATATTTATTTGCTATAACAACATTTGTGCTAATGATCAAAAGGTATAATGTTCATTTGATGTAATGTTCAGATGGTATAACATGTATTTTATCGAATATTCAATTGGTGTAAAGTAATGCAGAAAAAAATACATTGTAAATATTTGAAAGTTATTTATTTTTAACAAGAAAACAGTTAAAGTAATCTTAAATTACTTGCAGTTGCTTTTAGTAAATCCAGTTCTGTATACATTTCAAAATTGCGCAATATGGTCTTCTTTTAGTACAAATCTTCTTCTGCTTTGCACTAGGTTCTCCATTTAAAATACACTGTATTTTTCCTTCAACTATATTCATTTCGGCAAGCAGTATAGTAGACAGTTCATAAAATCCGGGGCTTCTTTTATCGACTATACTATTTAACCTGTGGTGCCACGCTTCCACATTATTTTGTGAGCGTGGCAATTTTAAATGGTTCAAATCATGACAACTCCATAAGCTAGGTGGAAACGGGGGGCGGGGGGGGGGTTACCATTCTTTCCTACGACATAATTTTCCGCAAACCATTTGGCAATTAATGCACTTTTTTCTGAGCAATTCTCTTCCCAAACTTTGAAGTACTGTGGTATTGTTGAATGTGGTAGGAAAGACAAAGCCATGAGACACTTAATTTCCAAGCTGAAGCTGTAATCCGTTCCGTACAGTTTTGCAAGGCCACTTGATTGAATCTTCCTATAAATAATTTGTCCAAAATGGAATGAACAGCATTTAACCATAATATTTTCCAAATTTTGTCGTGCACATTGAATTGCAGTAATTTCGAAGTCCATCATACAATATTTCACGTTTATAACAATATCGTTATCACAAAAATACTCATTTATTAAGTCGAATATTTTATTGTACGTTGTTTTGTCCTTATTAGTGCACAACACAAATACTAACGGCACGGTGGACCTATTTTCATTCAAAATCCTAGAATGAATTGTATACAATTGTAAAAATAATTCTGGTACAGACTTAAAGGTACCATCCATATACCACATCATGCTTTGTCCTAATTGAGTCATCAATTTCTTTGTTGATAAAAGAATTACTCTCTTATTATCATTAAATATTTCATCCTTAATTACTAAGTTTCCTTTTTCTAATTTAAGATAATCATTATAGTGAAACAGTAGTTTAAATAAAATTAGTGCATTTGAAAATTCGGTGAAATGAAATTTGTTCAAATGAAATTAGTTCAAATAAATAATTATGCTAAATAAAAATTTACCAATGAATTATTCGGTCAAATGAATAATTCTACGAAATGACTTTATTGCAACTAAAATTCGCCGAAGTGATTTTCGACGAAACATTGTTCGACCAAACAAGGGTGAACCAGTAAAATAAGCTTTTATCATTTTTGGCAAAAGTAACGAGCAGAGAGGTTACTTGACGGTAAGCAATTTTCGCTTACTGCTCATCAGTCATATTATGAGTCTATATAACAGGGGGTGATCCTATTTCCATATACTGGACATACTAAAAGACTCTGTACTTACTACTTTACTTGGTCCGGGAATTGGTATGCGAGCAGACGGATTATGATAAGTAAGCAATCAACACCGCCTACGAGTATGCATATCCGTAACACCATAGGATTTGGTTATGGATCAGAGAGGGAAAGGATTAGGCTTGCGGTAACGTCACTCACACGGGGAAACACAACACTCTGGACGCCGGTTTTCTTTGAGGCCGCGGATCACTCCGGCCAAGCCGGTCTATTCTTGCTTTGGCAAGAATGGCTCATCTATACTTTAACTTGCTCAGCTGTCGCACTTATGACCACGTGCTGGATCAACAGAGCAACCTTTTTCTCCATTGTCCCACTAACCTGATCTGGGCTCCCCTTGCATTCCTTCCATGTTCCCTGGCATCCCATGCCTTCCTTGCATTAACGAAGTTTTGGTCCCGTTCGTCGTCTCGTTTGGCGACGACTCCTCCTCCAACTGCGAAGGCGCACTCGAGCTCAACAAATGCATCTCCAGGTAAAGGCTGATGCACTCCAAAGTTCAGCGGCATAACCCTCTCCTTTTCTTTTGCTGACATTATTTTTGTGGGCTAGAAATAAAATAGATTAGGCCGGAGAGCTACGAAAAACTGGTCAGTTTCCTCCCTTTAAATTATCGGTGGTCATATTGTGCAGCATGTAGCTGGTTGCGCCAATCAAAAGTTCATTAGCAGATTCGTGAGGAATGATTGGATGCAAGAAGAGAGTGAGAGTCATCCAACGTGAACATTTTGTTCAGCAGCGTACCCCCATAAGCAGGACTTATAATGATGATGATGAATCGCAACTTCCAAACCACCTTCCAAAATTGGATATAGTAGAATTGTTACCTTTTCTTTTTCCTTGGCAAGTTTCTTCTGTATCTGTAGTTGTTCAACTTTAGTAAATTCAATAGAGTTAATAACTTCATCAACGCGTTTCCATTGGGCTAGTGTCAAAGGCCAACCTGATGGACACGTCACCCTTAAAAAAAGAAAAAGTGTTACAATTCAACAACCACAAACAAGTGTAACATTGAGAAAACAAATTGACTTACTCGATTGAGTAAAACTTTGAATCATGAAGTTGTTTCATCTGTGAAAAAGTGCAATTTTATTATTTTATTGAAAAAAAAATTCTTAAATCTATATGTCACAGGCAAACTAGCTTAATAAGTAATTCAGTCAACGACCTGCATGACTAGCTGAATGTCTGAATGACTAAAATTTTCATTTAATTCTTGTTTTTGGGTTTTTTTTTAATAAAAAACGCTGCCCCTCACTAAATTTGTCTTCTCAGACGTGGGTGCGTTTACAAACATACAATTTCACATACACATGACACCCAGACCCGGAACAATAATTTGTGGATCACACAAAGAGTTGTTCTGCGACTCGCGACACGTTGCGCGGCAGCCAGTTGCCTGGCCACCGCGCCACCGTGCAGTCAAACAGGCTTATTAACAAATGCAATCATCCAATCAAACAGCTAGTCATTCAAGCATTTGTTTTAATGGTTAATTAAACTAGTTGACTGCTCATAGATACAAACGATAAAATACGTTATTATTAAAAGAAATAAAATAAAAATTACCTTTCCCAAAGACCGATGACTCGACTTGTGCGGTGGGGAGACCTTACGTTGCTTCCCAGTTTTGAATATGGATCGGGCGCTTGTGACGTTCAGGTCTCTTGCACTCTGTCGAATTAAAGAAAAAATGCACTATTGATCTAATGAGCCAATCAACAAAAAAAAAATACTAAATATGAGAACATTGCATTATAAAAATAATATCATCCATCAATGAATTTTGTAGCATTTGAAAAGGGTGTAATTGTATAATTTTCTCTTAGGTGCGATTCCATGTGAAAGGTTTAAATCTTTCTATCTTTTGTTTCTTAAGATATATCTGTTCTTACGCTAGCAGCGGATTATGGTCCCCAATCTTTAATTCGCGAATCCCCCATTTCCCTCCAAATCTCTAAACGGATGCTACGTACTTGTAACCTCCATTAGTGAAGAATCGCTGATCTCCATAACAGTTGCCGGTTGCTTACCATCCAATCATCCAATCAAAAAAACACATACATCTCTATACTCCCAAAAGGATGACTGGCAGAAAATGCTTGTAGCATTAAGAAGATGCTTGTAGTTTTTAATATGCAATTGCTTATATAGAATAAATATATAAATAATTGTGTACCGTGTAAGTAGAAGAATTTGTAGCAACAACGTGAGGTTCAAGTCTGATGAAGGGCCAGTATATTTCTCCTTTGCCCGCGCATTTTCCCAACTCCACAGACTCACCGTTGGGTAACGTAGTGCGCAAAATTGCCACCATTTCCACCTTTAAGTTGAAAACATCAATAGGACTGACGTTTACGTAATCTATATATCTCTCTCTTTATTTTAAAAAGAGTAACGATTCTTTTTCTTGCTCGTTCTTCTCCATTCGAATCTACAATTTGGAACGAGCTCCTAGCTCCACTGAAGAACAGACTGACAGACAGACAGTTTCCAAAGTATCCATTTATGGTTTAGTTGCGAAATGATTTGGTGTTTGACTTCGACTATACTAAATAATAATATGTAAAACTGAATAGTTTGAATGTTTGAACGCACAAAAATATCCGAGAGTGTTCGTTCGGATTGAAGGCTAAGCTTGGGTATTAAACATCACAATATTACCAATAGGAGGAGAGAATCGGGAGATTCGCGCGGAAGTATCTAGTTCTTAATATGAGTTAGTTACTGCTATAGTGCGGACTAGAGTCAAGCATAAAATCTTCCGATCTAACGTCAAGTCCGTCTTACTCTATGGGTGCGAAACGTGGAAGGTAAGAAAGGATATCACTCAATCAATCCAGGTCTTCGTCAACTGCTGCCTTCGGCAAATACTTGGCATTTTCTGGCCAGAGAAGATCTCGAACGAACGCTTGTGGGAGGTGTGCCGGAAAATGCCAATAGACAAGCAAATTACACGCCGAAAGTGGTCATGGATAGAGCACACTCTCAGGAGAGGTCCCACACACATACCTAGACAACTATCGTGAGACATACTAAATTAACTAAAATTCGCGGGTTACTCACGTGTACATGTTGAGAAAAGCTCTACTAGTTTCGAACCACAGAGGGGTTCTTCCTCATGAGCAGCGTGCGCGGACGCGGCGACGTCGCGCAGCCTACTGGTTAGCGTAACAGACTCCTATGTGAGGGACTCTCGCCATTTCGTCGCCTTACTGGCCGATGTTCACCTCCAAGACACAGAGATGATGATGAGTTTCGACATAACATCGTTGTTCACAAATGTACCAGTAGAAGAAGCAACTTCAATTATCACCAACATACTGAAGGATACTGATTTACCTACTGGATACATTGCGTGTGTGAATCATTGTCTCACTGCAGGTTACTTCCTGTGGAGAGGGGAACACTACCTGCAGGTGGATGGAGTGGCTATGGGGTCGCCACTGGCGCCAGTGGTGGCTAACATCTTCATGGAGTGGTTTGAGGGTCAAGCCTTGGCATCCGCCCCGGTAAGACCGCGATACTGGTGGAGGTACGTCGATGACGTATTCGCAATCATCAACCGGGAACATGTAGCTGAATTTGTGGGACACTTAAACTCAGTGCACGGCAGTATACAATTCACCACTGAAGAAGAGAAAGAAGGGATGTTGCCGTTCTTGGATGTCCTCGTGAGACGAGAAGAAAGTGGTCGATTGTCACACACAGTGTATCGAAAACCGACACACACAGACCGATACTTACGAGCTGACTCACATCATCATCCCTCTCACCTAGCCGCTGTCCCGCGGACTTTGATAAACCGGGCGCTGAGTCTATGCGATCCACAGTACATTGACGACGAATTTCACCATTTAAAAAGGGTACTGGAGAACAATGGATACAAATGGCGTCAATGTACTCGACTAGCGAGCAGCTCGAGTAGGAAGCGACCAGCAGTTGCGGAGTGGACTCCAGCGTTCTTACCATACGTGAAAGGAGTAACCGACAGAATCGGACACCTGCTGCAACGTAAATATAGCATCAGAACGATCTTCCGCCCACCCGGTCAGCTGAGACAACTGCTACGCTCGCCAAAGGATAAGGATCCACTAGCTGTGCCCGGTGTGTACATTATACCTTGCGACTGTGGCTCAAGTTACATCGGAGAAACTCGGTGCAACATCACAACCAGGCTAAAGGAACATATACGTAGCGTGAAGAAGATGGACATCCAGGCATCGGCTGTGGCTGAACATGTTTGCGGCACGGATGCGGCTCACTTCATACGTTTTGATAAGGTCTCCGTACTAGCGAGGGAGAAATACTTCGTTCCGCGAAAAGTGCGAGAGGCCATCGAGATTAGCCGACGTCCGTGCTTCAACAGGGATGGTGGCTGGGCATTGCCACCCGCGTGGAAGCCGAGCTTGGAGACTACGTCGGTCCGAAACGTATCCAGTCTGGAGTGTGACACAGTAAGCGTCATATGTAACACAGACTTTGTGCCGGGCCCGGAATCGAACCCACTACCCGCGCCACTGGTGAACGTACCGTGCGCCTCAACATCGTCACACGCGCCGCCGCCGGAGATGGCAGCAAACGCGCGTGGTATCCGGCAGATGGCGCGTTGGACTCGCCGCAGCGCAACCATCAACAGCGATGCAGGCGCCAACGCTAACCAGTAGGCTGCGCGACGTCGCCGCGTCCGCGCACGCTGCTCATGAGGAAGAACCCCTCTGTGGTTCGAAACTAGTAGAGCTTTTCTCAACATGTACACGTGAGTAACCCGCGAATTTTAGTTAATACCGAGACAAGCTCTAGAGTGGACACCACAAGGCAGGCGAAAAGTTGGCCGTCCTAAGCAAACGTGGCGGCGCACAGTGGTGGCGGAAATTAGGAGGATAGGACTGTCCTGGTCCGAAATTAAGCACATAGCCCAAGATAGGTCCAAATGGAAAAATACTGTGGAAGCCCTCTACATCGACATCGGAACTTAAGTCAAGTAAGTCATAGTGCGGACTAACTCCGAGTTGTTCAATTTCAGTTTCATCACTTTCATCATCAGTCCGTAAGTGTCCACTGTTGAGCAAAGGCCTCTTCTAACACCCAGAAAGTTGAAGCATTAATCACCACGTTCGCTCAAGGCTGATTGGCTATGTCAAACATATAATTGTAAGTCCAGGTTTCCACACGATTTTTTCCTTCACCGTATGCCCGTGGTGCCTAAATAATTACAGAAAGTACGTACATATAACTTTTAAAAATGTTATTACTGGAGTTTTGTTAATTAAAAATCTAATCTTTTAACGAACTTACCTCAGGAGAAGACGCTGCTGCTCTGAAGCTAACAGACTCGTGTTTCGTCACAGACAAATGGATACCTCCCAAAATATTCCTTCTATTTGGGAAGAAAATCTCATCAACGTGTATTTTCTGTGTGTACGGAATGTGTAATGCTTTGCAAAGGTCTTCGTTGTCACAGACGTGGAAAGCGCCATCTATGTTGGACATGACAGTGAGCTGCCAATGTGCGTCTTGATTTATTCCAGTTGCGCGGTTTAACGTTCCATGGCCCACAACTGTGTAGCTGGAAAATTAAGTGGCTAGTTTATATATCAACTATGTTGACTGCATACAAGCAGACCGATTACCTGATGGTAAGCAATCGGCGGCGCCCCTGTACACGGGCAACACCAGCGGGTTGCAAGTGCGTTGCCATTCTTGTGGTGAGTAGGGTTTTGAAGATTCGGGAATTGGAGGAGGGGAAGAAAGATTATTGAAGAAAGTTTGTATTAATTTGAAGAAGTAAAGGCGTGATGTTGTATAGGTGATCCTGTTTCTAGTCAAAACAATATAAAATTAGGTATAAGTAGATTATCATAATTTCCAGATAATCCATTATTGTAAAAGATATTATAAAAAAAATCTTATTCGGAATTCTTATGTGAAATAATTATTTGATTTAGTTGTTAAAGCTTACCGTCCGTCCATTCCAATTTTTACGTAAGAGAAATCAATAAGTTATTAGTTTTGTCTAAATATAAAAAAAAACGTTTATTTCGATAAAATAAAAAAGAAAATTTATTAGCAAATTAGTGTTGCACGTCATATTAATTTTATTTGTATTTTACACCTTACAAAAATAGGATAAACCAGTAGGATTAAAAAAAATCTAATAAGAATTTAAAAAAACGCAAAATTATAAATTGCCTAAAACTATAAAAAGATGCAAAAACCTAGCAAACATTTAAAAAAATATTGTAGGTCTATGTCACAAAAACAAACTGGCTTGAAGGAACTAAACTCAATAATACAACACATGCCACATTTAGTTTACCTTTATCCATGTATTTACGTCTTTTCGAATCGTTCGATTTTTAAAGTACCCACATGTACCGTCTTTCCACTAATATAATTTCTTTGCTATGTATGTATATTAACCTTCTTAGTGGTTTTTTTATGCATTACTAGCTACTCTCACGCGGTTTCACCCGCTGCTCAGCTTCTACAGATCATAGCGTGATGCGATAAATGGACTAACACAAAAAGAATCGTTCATTCAAACAAACAAACAAACTCTTCGGATTTATAGCTAAAAAAATATTAGTACCTACAGATTATGTATGCCACAAAAAGATTGATAAAATACGCGGGGGCACAAGCAGACAGAAATAAAAAAAAAATATTAATCCAAATCCATTGAGTAGTTTTATAAAAGAACTTAAAAAAATGCAAATACTTTTGAATTGAATAAATATAAATACAAACTAGAGCAAGCAAAATTGGGACGATAACTCTCGGGGTTAACGCACAGCTGTGTCGGTATGTACAGTGAACACAATGATATTATTTTCGCTCGCTTGGCGAAACGGGATTCGTCACTGCGGCGGGCGAAGCGACGTGAACAAGACCCTTCCCTCTCTCTCCCGTCCCGCGTTGTAGCGATCTCGCTCAGTCGCGTCGAAGCGTTCTTACAAGTCTCACGTATACAATGAATCAATCCGGCACAGCCTTTTTTATCAAACTGGTTAAAAGCCACCCAATACTATACGACGCAAACCATAAAGATTACAAAAATTCATACGCGAAGAATAAAATATGGGACCAGATCGGCGAACAAGTTGAAATGTCTGGTAAGCCTAATACTTTAACTTCATAATTTCATTTTAAAAACATAATAATTACCTACAACATGAAACGTGGTGTTTTATGTAAAGAATGCCGTACTATCATTACTTTTTTAAAATACTAGGTACAGAACTATATACATATTTTTAACTCTTTTAGTAAATAGCTAATGGATTGATTTGTGTAACGCGCTCAACGTCTTTGTACCGGCGATAATTTTGCGGTATGCCGCGCCGAGCTAGCGAAGTGGCAGCGACGCGTTACGCGCTCGCGAGCGGCACGGCCAGATGTTAACGCGCGCCGGTAACGTCAGGAGAGTCAAACATTGATTTAGATTTTTTTTTAAGTTTTTTGTGTATGTTAAAATTTATATTTTTTTTATTTTCAAGCCCCGTTTATACGACTTCGCATGTTTATTGCCTTCTGCATACAATTAATGAAAGTTATTATTGACTTTTTGGTCACAATAATACGTAAGTACGGTATAATACGAGTTTAGTAAAGTCAAATTCTTTTCGAATAAAATTTATTTCATTCATTTGTATATGTTCAAGAAACTGGTAGCGTGTAAACGAACATTTATTTTTGCAAAAAAAAAACTCTAATTTTTCAACCATTAAAATTAAAACGGAATTTATATATATAGGTAAATAATAATCGTTTTCGAAGCTAGTTTTTTTTCTAAATGTTAGGCAACATAATGATATTTTTTTTAACCGACCAAAAAAAATGAATTTTCTATGTTTGATCTCAAAGTATGTATGTTTGTCACTTTGTCCACGATATCTTGAAGCAATTCAGATGCCGTTTTAAGAAAAGTACTTGCTACATTCAGGAGAAGGCTTTAGTGCTTTTATTTGTCCTTTAAGTATGTATGTATATAAAGTTATTAATAGCATAGAAACAATTGCAAACGCAGAATTTTACCTAAGCATAAACTAATGTTTGTTGATGATAAATTTAAAAACATTTCCGTGCGGACAACGAATTCGTGGTTTGCAATTTGCCGCTGCGCGAATGTCCGCAGTCAGATTCGTATTCGTATTTGAAAGAAGAAAGAAAGAAAGAAAAATAATTTATTTGCCATGTACAATAATTTGGATTTTTTTTAATTACGTTGTGATTAACTGCAGTATCGAAATTAAAACCGAATATGTGTTTAAAACCAAGTTCAATAATTTTAAAAAGACTACGAACTAATTTTTTTCGTCAGTAGCAGATGCGTTTACAAACACCTAGACCTGGAATACATTGATTTAATATGTTCATGTTCTTATGTGATAGGCCGGCAAACGAGCAGATAGATTGTACTTGATGGTAAGCCAATAGGCGCCGCCACGCCACAGGTGTTTCTCGTGTGTTTCCGGTATTTTCGGGATTAGAATTTCAGACTTTTAAGTATTTGGGGAGGAAAGAAGGACTGCAATACAATATGTTCTCTATCCAAAAAAAAAACACTCTAAAAACATTAACACATTTTTTTTTATGTAATATATCGGCAAACGATCATACGGATTACCTGATGGCAAGCAATCAGCGTCGCCCATGGACACCCGCAAGGGAGGAGTAACGAGTGCGTTGCCGACCCTTTAGGGATTAGGGATTTGGAGATTTAGGGATTGGGGAGAGGAAGGATTGGGCCTCCGGTACTCACACGGCGAAATACAACGCTGTGGTTGTTTCACGCCGGTTTTCTGTGAGGCCTTGGTATCACTCCGGTCGAGCCGACCCATTCGTGCCGAAGCATGGCTCTCCCACACTTAAATACCCACATATAAATAATACTATTTCCTTTACAGGTGAATTTGCAAAAATGAAATGGAAAAACCTGCGCGACACATACATAAAGTACTTAAAAACCAATCAAGCGATGAGCAAACATGGTCTTAAAACATCAAGCTATATCCGATACGGCAAATGGCAGTGGGCTTCAAACATGGCGTTCGTAAAATACCATACCGGTGTTTTAAATGACTCTTCGAATCACGAGGTAGAAACAACAAAAAATGACAAACACAATGAAGAAGATTCAGATAAATACGTGGAAAAGACTACTTCAAAAACCACTAATCGTCATAGTGAAAATAAAAAAATACTTTTTAATGGCAGAAAAAGATTGAATAGCATTACTGACTCACCAGTTCTAGCTAAAAAAGCAAATACTTTAACGTCGATGGAACATATAATGATAGGGTATGCAAAAGCTATCGACAATTTCAGTTCTGAACGCCTTAAAATTTTAACCAAGATGAAGATTGCTAATATTGTTATGGAAGCTGAATTAGAAGATGAACAAGAACGAGCAAGAGGACAACACAATATGGTTTACGATAGTGACGATTCTTTGGAACCAAGTGATAGTAAGAATAACCGTCCAAGAAAATCTCAACAGGTTATCGATTCAGATTATAGTAATTCTCCCAATGATTCGCCGCAACAAATAGTTGACGCCCCAAAAGACACTGAACAAATTAGTACGGAGAACGATGATCCACTTTTGGATATAAAATATGAGATTGATATTGAAGAAGAAGATAATCGACTTTAATTTTTGTAGACAGTACTAGGAATGAGTAAATTTCGAAACGCCAAAAAGTGTGGCATTATTTTTTTCGACATATTTCTATTAAGATATAGTCTACTGATTAAGACATTGCGAATGTGATAAATCTTGCCACTTCGAAATACAGTTATTTAAAAAATAATAAAAAATGTGATTTACTTTTTATGGCACCTTATGGTGCCATAAAAAGTGCTTTGGAAAAAGCTCTTTAAAAAACTCAGGAACTGAATTGATACCTCGTGAACAGCAAGCTCACCTCACAATATTTTTTATTTCTCTTCATCATTATATTTTATCCTTCATATACTGTTTACAATTGCATTTCGGGCGCAAAGACAACAGCACCATATCACTCAAAAATTTGCAGTCATGCTATAGGATAAGCTACCGAATTCAAAAGTTCCAACAAAATAATTTTCATATGTAAAAGGTTTATGAATTGTATTTAAATTTACTACAACGCTGAGTTTTAAGGTATTCGTCAATATAAATTTTAATATTCATTTTTCATATTTTTAGTTTATTTAAAATATCGTAATTTTTCATACCTTCTATTGTTTTTTATTTACCAAACTGAGTTCTTAAAAATACCCGGTAGAAAATGCCACTATGGCATTTATTCCACCGGATGTACCTTCTCAAAAACATAAAAGTCTAAAAAACAAAATAGAAAATACTTACCCAAAAACGTTCGGGTTGAAATCATAAGTGATATGAGAGTTGAAGGCTTGAGGTAGTTGTGCCGAAGTATCGTTATCATACACAGCTAGCATACTATGGCCCAAGTTGCTATGGACATCAAAATGGACCTTTACAGGCGCATGGCAATAAAAAACTCCCTGGAAATATGGAACCCACACACATTTAGGAAACACTGGAGTTGTTCCTGTATGCTGCTGAAAACCGTAGACTCCACTGAGAGCTGAGGACACGGAGTACGCATATTTAGCTCCAGGGAACATCGTAAAGAACTCATTCATCAGCATAGATAAAGAATCTACTGTCCCGAAGGCTTGATCTTGCACCTGCGAAGAGGATGTAAATGTAAAATAAAACAGTTCATTGATTCAATAGGCAGGCGGCAAATAGTTTTGTTTTAATTTTTGGACCGCCCCTAACATAAAATCAGTAACAATTGCTTTACTGCCATTTGTGGATTGTTAGAGAATTAATAAGGGTTTGGAGATTTATAATTATAATAGCGAAATATAATGCTAGTGTTGTTTCACGTCGGTATTCAGTGAAGGCCAGGTGTCAATCCGATCGAGCTGATCACATTAACAATGATGGCAGAACGTAGTAGATGGTCTGGTCATTATATAAAAAATCTTAGAAGATTTTAAAATAGAAAGATGTATTTCATACACGTGACACACATGACGTTGAAATTTTGGAAACAAGAGTTTTGATTTGAATCTATATCCTATATTAAATGTTTCATTTTAGTGACAGTAACTCATGCCCGCTTTAATGATAGCTGACTACATATGTAAGTGTTTATGTTTAGACGCCAGAAGTTTAACCTCTTTTCGACATCAAATTAAAACAATAAAGTTGAAAATCTAAGAGCTAAGAGTGGGTTCACCATCTGCACTATGTAACTTACATATTTAAGAATTTCAGGTGTAAAAGTTGCGGTTGAATTCAGGCATTTCCTTGCCCAAGTACCTCGCCAATGTGCCTGAATGGCTATGGCAGCTTCATGTCTACTGATCACCTTCTCCCTTTCTTCCTTCAACAATCCACACTGTAGTTGATCCGTAGCCAATTCACAAACTTGAGATGTTATTGGTGGCTCTGGGTACGTCAGCAATTGCGCCATCATCGTGGAATCTACCAAAGGTTTTTCGTCTTCAGCTACCTTAAAGTGTTCGGTTATGTTAATATTGACTTTGGCTTTGTTAATTTGGAAGGAACTGAGACAGATAAGAGCAAAAGCATAAATTTCCAGCCTTATGCAACATCGCTTCTCGATTTGGTGAATTGAAAGGTTACCAAGTCTTTTTAGGCAACTTCTGTACACTTACCATTTCAGTTTCCTCAAGGTGCTGTTCTTCATAAATTTCAGTCTCCTCAACTTCGGGCATTACGCAATCACAGACTTCTAAATCGGCAATATTCCGTAACGATTTCACCGGCCGAGGTTTTTCCGTAAAGCCGAAATTGGGATCACAGAAGTATTTCCTTAGAACACTGACTACTTGTTTCCATTCTGTCTGGCCAAGAGATTTTTGCAGACGTGACTGGAGCGCTTGCCTGAACATCCAGTGACGTAGATGAGGGTCGTAGCCAACTACTTTCTTGTCCCAAGGAAGATCAGGGGCATAAGAACTGTTCAAATAAATGTTTTAATTTCATTTTTCGTAGCCGTATATCGTAGCCGATCAATTATCATCATCAGACAAAAAAAAATACAAAGTACCTGAAAAATTCCCTATCAGCTTGTATCATTACGTTCTGCGTAGAACGGACCACTTTGGTCCAATTTAGAAAAGCTAATCCCAGGTTTGAAAGGAACTTTGATGCCCATGGACAATCACGGACAGCAGCGCCTTGGATAACATCTTTTGTGCCAAGGAGTAACGTTGACTCACTGATCACCATAAGACTCCAATTTACTCGAGCGTGTACCCAGACCCTGTCAAAAGGCATGTTGCTTTTCAAATCTTTTCAAACAAAAAATATTGCAGCAATTGTTTTTGGTACAATAACCTCATTGAATATTTTGTGATAAAATAAATTCATGTTACCTAAAATAGTGCCTTCCTGGAGGGTAATCAAGCTCAAGTGACTGATATCTTCTGGTAGTGGCAAACCCGGATGGAACAGGTAATTCAGCATCATTGAACCATTCAAACTTTTCTAGTACAACATAAGATTTTTCTACATAATCGGGGATACGGGATCCACAATTGGCAAGGACTCTGGGATGAAGTGAGCTCAAAGAGATTTTTATTTTATTGACTTCTGGTCCATCTAATTGGAAGTATAGAGGAGCGCCTTTTGGAGCAGTTATATCTGTCGCCTTTGGGACAGCCCCCTTTGCTGTAGGTAGTCTCATTGGAGGATTACTTCCAGCTGAAGCGAAGTTGAACATCGATGGGTAGAATAAGACGTGCAAACATTTTACTAGGCTTTGGAGCTGAAATAAAAAAAAAATATGCGTCCTCTGAATTGGAAATAAAATTAAAGCGTAATCTTGTGTTTAAAAAAGGATTTAATCTGTGTTACTGTTAATGTACTAACATCACATAACATTATGAAAATATATTATTACTTTTACCCAAACGGGAAACAACAATTTGTGGATCACACAGATTGATTCCGTGTGGGAATTAAAACTCAATTACTGCATCAGCTGTATAGTCGAATATAGATAATATGATATATTGTAAAACAATATCAAAATTCTAGTCAATACCTCCATGAATTGAACCCATTCTCTGAGTTCCTCCTTCATCTGTTGCACCTGTAAGGCCGCGGCAGCATTCATTGCGGACTTCGTCTGGTCTTTCGTTTTCCTGTCTTTTTTCTTTTTGTTATCACTCGTGTCTTCCTTTATAGATGAAAGTTTTTTTGAGTATATCTCCTTTGTGTGGGGGTACGAATTTTTTATTTTATTTTATTTCATAGTTCGGCAAACAGAGCAGACGGATTACCTGACGGTAAGCAATCAGCGCCGCCCATAGACACCCGCAACGGAGGAGTTACGTGTGCGTTGCCGAACTTTTAGGGATTAGGGATTTGGAGATTTAGGGATTGAGGAGGGAGTGGGGGAGGGGAAGGATTGGGCCTCCGGTAACCTCACTCACACGACGAAGTTTATTATAAATAACATATACAATCAAACTAACCATGCCGTGTTCTTCTATAAATCCGTACGTTATCTGCAACCAAACATAAAATAATTATTAGAATTCAGCTTATTAGACAACAAGTTTGTGTCATACGTGATAGAGTAACAAACTCACCAGCGTTTATTTTAACAAAATTAACTAATAGGATGATGATCACAAGATGTAATGGTTACTACTACATAATGTAAAGGTATATTATTCAAAAACACTTATCTTGTGTTGTGATCCATACTAGGATTTTCTCTTGTGTTGTGGGTGCGTACAAGACATACTATTATCCATACTCATCACACCCCATATTAGCGATTTTTAGATCATAAAAAAGTTTGTTCTGTGCAGGAATTGGATTCGTAATACGTGCACAGCAGCCGGTAACCCAGACTTCAACGTCAATCGTGCCTTAGACACAACACGACTACTGCTAAACATAATTCTCGCCCAATGAATTTAGTCTTCATGAAGCAATGTGTATATTCTCCAGTCATTCGATCTAGTTATATAAAATAGTAATCAATTACCGATTCTGTACTCTGGACGTCTAAAAGATGAGGAGCGTAAGAGAGCTTCATTAGCCCATTAACCTTGAGGAATCTGGTCCTTGGACAGGCGTACATGGCGTAAAGACCATGTCTTTTAGCCCAGTCCACCCAACGATAGTATTTCCACAAGGCTACCTCTGGAACCAAAACATTAAAGAATTAGCAGTTTATAATAATGCCAATTTTAACTTTTATTTATTTAATCATGAACAATTTATATTGTATTTGATGTCAGTATATGATAAAAATTTGCATGCAATGTAATAAAAATAACAGAAAAAAGAAAACATTAACACAATAAAATAATACAAAAATAACATAGAAATTAAATAAAATTGCATTTACAAAAGTATTAAATTGGAAATAATTAAATTATAATTCATCGAATGTGTACAAGTTTCTCGCCAACAGAAATTCTTTTAACTTAGCTTTAAAAGAGCTAGTATACAATGAATCTTTTAAATCTGCTGGCAGTTTATTCAATAATTTTACTACTTGGTATTGAGGACTATGCTTGGCAACATTTAGGTTAGGTACAATTTTATTATTGAAGTCCTTTCTACGAGTACTTTCCCTGGCTATTCTCTCGTTTTCAGACTCAAATTCATGGACATACTTTTTAAAATTAACCAACAGCACTAATATGTACAGGCTAGGCAATGTTAGGATACCTAAACGTTGAAAGTGAGGTCGACAGCTTTCTCTTTGTGATATTCTTACAATTGTGCGAACTGCTCTTTTCTGTAGAATAAATGCTCTCTGAAAATTATACCCATAGCTTTTCCCCAAGAACTGTATACTGTATCGGAGTCTAGATTCAACAAGAGCATAATACACCATCTTTAACTGGTCCTTATTTATTTCATCTCTTAAAGTCCTTAAGGCAAAACATGCAGAAGATATAGTGGAGTCTATATGGGCTAGTTCTTTTTTCCAATTCAGTAAATCATCTAAATGGATACCTAAAAATTTGACATCTCTCACTAATTCTATCTTTTCATTGTTAAGACTTATATCCATATTTTCTTTATTGCCGGCCTTGGTCCGAAACAACATGATGTTTAAACAACTGAACAAAACCGGCGACGAACTCAGAGACATTTAATGATTATTTCCAGCTGTTCTTTAGTAACTTTTTTGTTACGAAAACCACTGCTAAGGATTGGGTTAATTGACTATTAAATCTTCTCTGAGTACGGTGAGTAGACACTGTAACCGTAACCTTTCGTAGAAGACTAGAAGACTATCTGTCACTGAGTATTAGAAATGCGTCTAGTAGCTGTTGAGTTTATCAGGGGCCACAGATAGCGGATGGATATAGGAGACTTCTTATTATTATGTGTAAATATGTGCGGTATATATTCATAATATTAGATACTGAAAGTTTAAGATATTTTTTTTTGCTAGGCGAAAAAATAACGAATGACGAGTGGTACGGGGGGAGTGTCAGACTCTTACTGACTAAAAATTAATGCAAGCGCAATAAGGCACCGCGGTCTTGGCCTAAAGCAGAAGAAGGAAAAAGGGGGGGTTTCTTAATCAGCAAGAGTCTGAAATTATTCAATGATTATCTTTCCCCACACAAAAATTAGGCTATAAGTACTTATTCAGTAATCTGTGACACCATCGCATTAGGTGTGAACATGTTAGGATCTGTTGATTTTAAGTAAATAAATATAAGCTTGAACACACAATAGCTATATAAAATACAAAAAGAAAAATTTGTCAACGAAGCTCTCAACCTGGTTCTGGTAAAGGTTTCTTCAGAGGTAGATCCCTTGCCATCGTGACAAGCAAGTTCATCTCATGTCCCGGCGTTATCCCTGGGAGCTGGTAAGGGGGGCAGTCTTTCGTGTCTACGAGATCGATGTACGTCAAACTATTTCTCTGAAAAAGAAATAACAATAATTATATAAATTATTTATGTAATAGGTCGGCAAACGAGCAGACGGATTACCTGATGGTAAGCAATCAGCGCCGCCCATGGACACCCGCAACGGAGTAGTTACGAGTGCGTTGCCGACCTTTTAGGGATTAGGAATTTGGAGATTTAGGGATTGGGGAAGGGTCCAGGGAGGAGAAGGATTCGGCCTCCAGTAACCTCACTCACACGGTGAAACACAACGCTGTGGTTGTTTCACGCCGGTTTTCTGTGAGGCCGTGTTATCGCTCCGGTCGAGCCGACCCATTCGTGCCGAAGCATGGCTCTCCCACACTTAAAAGCTTTAAATTATCTACTAGCTACTCTCGCGCGGTTTCACCCGCTACTCGGCTCCTACAGATCGTAGCGTGGTATTGTACTATATAGCCTAAAGCCTTCCTCGATATATAATCTATTCAGTAAAACATTCATTTTTCAATTCAAAACAGTAGTTCCTGAAATGAGGCGTTCAAACAAACAAACCAACTCTTAAGCTTTAAAACATTAGTATAGATAGATAGTTATAGTTTACTCATCCATGCCTCAAAACTATGGAGTGTCTTATCCTCATTTCCCAAATTGTATTCCCTATAAGGCCACAATGGGCATGTAACTCCTTTGCAGTCACCATGGACAGAATGGACACCGTCGATTCCTCGTCATCAGGTGATCCACCGCCGTCGGTTCGTCTCTCTTTCAATCGGTGGCTAACTCGTCTGTTAGTTTGATAACATGTTTGGATTTATACTATGTTTTGGATATATACGTCGTGATATCAGCCGTGAAGTTTATAGCCTGTGTTCACCAGGAATAGTATAGCTTTCCAGCAATGAAAGAATTTTTCAATTATGTAAAGTTGTTTCAGAGGGTGTTTCGTTTAAAGAAACAAAAAATAAAACTTTCGTTCTAGATATCAGCATAGATAATTCAAAGCTCTCAAAATTTCCAGAGAATACACACTACGAGTATCTTGTATTATGATATAGGTACATATCGCATACATCTATTATACTAAAATAGTAAGGAAACAAACCCTTTAAAATAAATGGCTAAGCTAAGCATAGCGGGTTTAATACTGAAGTCACGAAAAGCGACAATATCCTGAAAAAAAAGCTGAAAAATACGAATATTACAGGCTTGATTACGTTTCAGGCAACACATGCGACTCCCGGGACACGTTAAAAATACAAATGATGTAATAAACGCTGAAGCTTTCAGTAACGTTTGAGGTTTCAGTCTTATAAAAAAAGGTCACGACACTTTGATTTTTTATAGTATAACCTTTTACATAAGGTTTGTTTTCCGGCGATAAACCTAATTTAAAATATTTTGTAACAAATCAAGTTGATGTTTTCTTAAAAGTCAAAATCAATTATTTCAATTAGACCACATTAGGAACTTTTGAACGTCAAGCAAAAAAAGGAAAAAGGTATTTCAAGAGCTTTACCATTAAGCGTCTCAGTCTGTCCGTCTGTCCTCAGTAAAGCTATTTGCTCATTCCAAAGTGTATATTCCTAAGCGAACGAGCAAGAAACTTCATGGTTACTCTTTTTTAATCAGTTTTACAATAAAATATCAATTAAAATATCAACATAAAGATCAAATACACAAAAATTACTTTGATATTTTATTTCTAAATTTATTGATATTCACGATAACGAACTGACAAAATCTCTACTAGTTTGAAGTCACAACGAGACCCTAGTCAATGAGCAGTGAGCGCGTTATAAAAAAAAACAGTATAACTTAAACAAAAACGCACTTACCCTAACAACGTTCGCTAACTCCTTGGCAGTAGACTTCTTAGTGCTCCTAGATTTGATGGTGCTAGGCTGGGTTTCATCATCATCATCCCAAGAAAACAATGGTACTTCGGAAGTGATCCGTGTCCATAAATCCTCAGCACCTTTGAAAGATCATCAGATTAGTATCTGCTTCGCTGGCAGAGCAAAGAGTCTATCCTTACAGCAAATAAAGTGATTTATTATTCACCTCGGTTTTTTCTATACTAATATTATAAAGACGTAAAATTTGAAAGTTTGTATGAAGGGGGTAATCTTTGCAACCGCTGGTCGGATTTCCAAAATTCTTTCACTGATAGATAGCTACAATGTTCCCGAGTGCTATAGGCTTTAAAACAACACACTACGATTAAATGGAGCCAAGCAGCGGTTGATACGGCGCGAGAGTAGCTAGTATGTTATACAGATATCGTGCAGATAGATTACCTGATGGTAAGCAATTGGCGCATTTTGGGGATAATGGGTTCGGGGATTTAAGGATTGGGGAGGGACGGGGAGAGATACCCGGCCCTGAGAAGACAATGGGATGGGATGGGATGGGATGGGTTTTAGTCAGTAGGAGTTTACTTTTCTTCTAACACTCGACTAGAGAGGTTATTGAATACCATTTCCCACCAAAAATGATTCTACGTCAATTTGTATGACTTCTGCAGGAAGAATAAGTCCAAGCAATGTCTACTAAATACTTACCACTTTATACCAAGCAGCCTAACCTTTGAGAAAATCAAGTTCACGAACTCAGTCGACGATTTGTGTAAACATTTTACTTCATAATTCTTTTTTACCAATACAAAAACTTTATTTTAAAGTTATCAATAATGTAATCATCATTAGACTTACTAGACATAGGATAAGAAATATTGACACAGCCAGTCAACGCATGCATGATGTCAAAGCCCTTTAACTGTTCGTCAACCACGCCATCGGAGTCATCAGAATTCCCGTCAGGAGCAGCCAGCTTGAGCAGCGCCTGTTTGATTTTGATTAGCAATTAGTTGCGCCCGTGCTAAGAATGTTTATAGTTGCAGGCGTTAGTTTGTGCAGACACTGTTTAGGTTAGTTCTGAATTTTACATTGACTCAGTAGCAAGTGTAATAAAATGTTGCATCAGCTGGATTAGGTAGCTGACTTAGTTGGGTTGACACCTAAAACGCTTATAAAATTGCAAATCAAACATCAAAATATGGAGTGTAATGTGTATGGGTAATTGCATGTTTGTGTACGCACCCTGATTAAAAAGTATTACGGGTATATAACTCCCTAGTTATATCAATTACCTACATCTTATGATCATCATCCTATTAGTAAATAAGTATCATAAAAACAAACATTTGTAAGTTTGTTTCTCTATCACGTACAAAACTTTTTTTATATCATAAGTCGGCAAACGAGCAGACGGATTACCGGTAAGCAATCAGAGCCACCCATGGACACCCGCAAAAACGGTGGAACTACGAGTGCGTTGCCGACCTTTTGGAGATTTTGGATTAGGGGAGGAGAAGGATTGGGCCTCCGGTGACCTTTTCAAGCCGGTTTTCTGAGGGGCTGTGGTATCACTCCGGTTGAGTCGACCCATTCGTGCCGAAACATGACTCTCTCATACATACTTATTTACTTACTTTTTCGACGTAAAAAGGCGTTAAAGAATCACCTAGATTTACCAATATTTTGACAATATTAGATCATAACCGCATTCAAATGACAATGTCATTGAGCTAGATCTAGTCCAATAACTATGAAAATTAGATGAAAACAAAACAAAAAGTCTAACTAGGTCTACAACCACAATCGTCAACAATTTGGTATCTAACCGTTTTAAGTTTACATAACGCTTTATTACACAGACTAAATAAATTCCCTAATCTATAATATAAAAATGAATCGCAAAATGTATTGGTAAGCGCATAACTCAACAACGCCTGGACCAATTTTGCCAATTCTTTTTTTGTTGTGTTTGTTATTGTCAGGAGAGGGTTTTTATCAAAGAAAATATTAGAAAAGTAGAGTGAAGATTAGAAAAAAGTGACCCTATGATAGCGAGATACTTGGACCTGTGCGAAGCGGGGGCGGTCCGCTAGTTTATTACAAGAGCATGTAAGTCAATGGTTTTCTACTTTTTACGAGTTCTCACACACAAAGGATTGCCAAGTAAGGACTCTTGTGGATGTCGGACAAAGAATCGTTAGGTATTCGATTATTAAATAAACTATATGTATAAAAAGATTGGGTTGTTTCCGAAACCTGCGATGTGACTTTTTTTCAAGTTGCATTTCCTTGCCATGATTAATAACATAATAAGAAAATAATTACGAGTAATCCTGGATTTTCGATTTCTTATTATAAGTTTGAAATAGCTAATGCACGTTGAGCAAACGTTGTTTTTTTAACGTTAATGCTCATATCTTGTCCCGCTTCTCCGTGTGAGAGTGAGTTTGCTTGGCAGTAGGCACTTCATGTTTTTAGAGTTAGCACAGCTAGCCTTACAACAGACTTATGAGAAAACTGAACTTACTTATAAATCAGCAAACATCCAAACAAGTTACTTTTGTTACACACAAATTATTTTCACAAAGAATTCCAAAGAACCGCAGCTCAATTGCCTAGCCACCGAACTATCTAGCTAAGTTGCGGTTGCAAGAAATAAATCTCCAATTTATTTCGCAATAAAGTAGCGGTTACAAACACAGGACCCGCCGTGAGACGAACGAAGCATAGGTAAATGTTTGCAGTGCATTCTTTATACTTTTAAAACACTCTCACATCAACATACTCTAAATTCAACTTTTCTTTCTTCATCTTTATTTCCAAGAATGAAGGTTGAAAATCCATCGAGGTTATTCGACAGGTTAGTATATCTTGATAAGCTTACTTTGGTGCAGGAGAAGGTGGTTTAACACACACAGGTTTTCCAATAGTCTTGCTCTTTATTACATGGGGTTTGTGACTAAAATGGATGTTATTACATACTCGTATACAAGAATAATGACGGTGTTTATATTTATATCTTGAAAAAAATCTGTGACACTAAGCCGAAAATGATCACATTATCGTGCCGATATTGGTTATATGCGCGACAGTGGCAACGCGTAGCGTTTAGAACATTTTCGGAAGCTGTTAAATTATAGCAATGTAAACATTATAATTTTCTTTGCAAATATAAATAAAACCAAATATTAAAATATTATTGTTGACATTATTTAAGTGCAATTTATTAAATAGTTTTACTGTAAAATGAATTTAATAATAAAAACCGATAGCTGATCGTCCGCATTTGTTTCCAATTTCTGACGTGTTGTGCGCTGCGGTCGTTATCTGTCCGCCACTACTCGCTTTGCACATAGCCAATAACAAGATGACTGGTATTGACTTGTATAACAATTAATAAATATTTCTGTGCTTATTTTTTCATAGCACATCGGCTAACTAGAAGGAGCACCAGCAATAGACGTTGTATTTGGGGATCCGCCAAAAAGATATAAGTGCATGGCTGGTCTTTTGGGGTTCGCGTTTTGAGGAACGGGGATTATGGGGAAGGATTGGTCCTCATAACATGTGGCGAAATACAATAAAAGCATTATTTAACGTTGGTTATTTGCACGGGTATAATACTGAAACTAAATGTCTCCACGACGATGGATTTATACATAGAAACATACCTCTTCAATCAGTAAATGTATCAAAAAACCTACTAATATTTTTAAAGATTTAGGGATTAGGGATGTAGGGACAGAGAAAGCGACTTAGTTTTATATACTATGTACTGATAGTGATGATATACATATTGTTCTTCAATTTGATCGGTGTTAAATGGGACAGGTATTCTAAAAATAGACGCTCAGGAATTTAGGACACATAAAAGGTTTGGAAAATTCCTTTGGAACCTGTTAAATAGCGTACGAAACCACGGGCGGTAAGCTAGCCCATAATAAAATAACAACAACAAGCCTATTACTTGTTACTCTCTTTGTGTTAGAAAGGTTATAATTTCGCGGTGATTCAATAAAATGACTGAAATGTTTTGTAAATCTTTCGCAACGTTTATTGTGGTCGATTGTACCTGCTAAATAACTCGGTAATACAACTTGTACATGTTTTTATAAACAGGCATAAACTAATAATGGTATTTCTGAAGCTTGTTAAACATGTTCTAGACGTTGAATTGAAAACAAGAATACTTATGACTGTGACTCTTACTTAACAACACCCCGTAGTTTTTGCGCAGGGGGTCAAAGATAGACTATAATTATAATAAATAGAATATAGCAATGGATTCAGAATGTTGATGGGACTGCCCCGTTTCTGGAGTGCTTCTGGCATGTTCACACACGCACACGTTAATGGCTTTCATGCCATCATTAGACAGAAGTCTGCCTCGCTGCTCTGCAGAGTGCGTGCCAGTTCCAACTCCATCCTGAAAACCATTGCAGGGATGTACGATTCACCTATGTTGCATGACATTATGCGAAGATGTATCTTCAACAACAGACTTGTTACTTTATCCAATACTAACATAGTTTTTAAGATATCTCTTTTTTACTAACCAGAATGTTCATTCGCTTCCCTGTTATCCTATAAAAATGACATTATGTAACCCCTAAGTCGGCTTTTGTGACCACGAAGAACAGTGATGACAATGGATAAGATGCGTTTAAACTAAACAACAAATTGAAATATTATAATAATGTAAACACAACCACTGCGATATCGAAAAGTAGGTCTCAATGTATGTGGTCGATGTGAGTTCAAAGAAACTCATGTTATGAACGTGTTCACGGATGCTATGGCTAATTAAATGGACTGATTGACTTCCATTTCTCGTTTCGTTTCCGTGTATCGATATAATTTATTGATTGAGGTTGTTTTTATGTAACTGCTGTTTCTTGTGTGGACAGGTCCGTTGGTTGAGTGATTGTAGTATTTCGGAGAAGAGATGAGTGCAATTTTTAGCCCTTCAGAAAAATTTTTGTTTTTGATTTTACGACATGTTAGGTATTAGCTTATCTTCTGAATATTTTGGATTAATGAACAATTTAAACCCTCTTAAGATACCATGAAATGTAACAATGCTATTGATCTGGGAATTAACCAGACACCTTTTCCTCATAAATCCAAAACATTGCTCATCACACCAAACAAGCCCTTTAACATCCTTAATAATTAAGTAATAATTAAGGAATCGCTTTGTTAAAATTGTTATGTTAAGGAATAAATACTTATAATTAAGATCTCAGTCATGTAAAATCTGTGCAAAAAATACTTACCTTAGTGAGCAGTAAGGGCCACAAATAGATCACGCTGGCTGTCACAGCAGGAGGTACGTGCTTCGACCCCGGTTTTCCTGGAGGATGGGTCATGAGTGGGGAGAATGGTAGCAAGGGTGCTCCATTAGAATCCACTGGTACATAATCATTGACCCAGACGCATCGCCATGCACCCAGGTAGAAGAGACGAACTAGGTAGCAACCTGATGATGGAAAAGAAAACTTAAAATGGACCATCAAAATATATTGTTTTGATCCAATTGATCCAGTGGTAAGGTAAGACTGTTGCGGGTTTCCAGTACGGGACAACACCTTGTGTGATCAAAAAATTGTTGCTCCAAATCTGGGTATAATATGTACCTATGTGAAATAGTATGTTTGTAACCATATATAACCATAGATGACAAACTACAATGGGGGCCCCATATCACATCTCTGGCAGGACGGTTGAGCTCTGCAGCATTTGCTGTCTGGAAGATCCGACAGCTAACAGATGTGGACACTGCAAGACTGGTGTACTTCGGCTACTTTCATAGCATTATGTCGTATGGCATCTTGTTGTGGGGACAGGCTGCTGACATTGAGTCTATCTTTGTCTTGCAAAAGCGTGCCATCAGAGCTATTTACAATCTAAGGCGTCGTGAGTCTCTTAGAGAAAAGTTTAGAGAGATCAATATTATGACCGTGCCATGTCAGTTTATTTATGAAAACATTATGTATGTTAGGAAAAACTTAAAAATATTCGATAAGGTGTCAGATAGACATAATTATCAAACTAGACATAGAGATAGATTATGTCAGCCATTATTTAGATTGGCAAAGGTACATAAGTCGTTCATGGGATTCTGTGTTAAATGTTATAACAGAGTCCCAGGCGAAATACAACAATTAAATGAAAGAAATTTTAAATTATGTGTAAAGAAAACTTTATGTAGAAAAGCATACTACACACTGAATGATTACATTGTAGATAAAGATGCTTGGAGACATGCTGGTCCTGCTCCACAGGATAGCAAACGTACACCAAAATAAATAACGTTCCAATGGATTTTGCTTGAACGGGACTTCTTCATTTTAGTGAAATTGCATTATATTGTATAACTATAACTTGATAAATTTGTAAATGTGAGTGCCCTGTAACCTATTATAATTGGTTAGACTAGCAGAATGTCGGTCCTTATAACAGCTTGGAGTTGTCATGCTCACTGAAAGGTCACACTGGCGGTGGCATGGGCACTGGATCGCTTAATTCCCTATAATATGGTTGAGTTGGGCGATGCTGGTGTACGTGTCATGCTCGTGAACGAGCGCCGTCAGTTGGGACTGGTCAGCTCCAGACTGTCTATTGTCCTTAAGGTTACTTTATTTTTATATTTGAATAAATATTAGTGTTACACTGTTCTCACATAATTGAACCAACTGTTTGTAAAAGGAATCTGTATGTGAAACTGATTTAAAAAGAGTAACCATGGAGTTTCTTGCTCGTTCTTCTCCATCGGAATCTACACTTTGGAACGAGCAAATAGCTTCACTAAGAGGACTGACCGACAGACTGACACTATTTTTTTTATTTTATATTTTGTTTGACGTTCAAAAGTGCCTGTAAAGGTCTAATTGGAATAAATGATTTTTGACTTTTTTTTTGACTTTTGACTTTTGTAAACGCGCTCGCGGCAAAAGAAAAACCTAACTGTGGGATTTGAAAAAATGTACTCCCATAACTAGCGAATGACTACATCGGATTGGATGTTTTGTTTGGTTTTTTTTTTGGAGTGTTTGTCAGGACAAGGTTTGTGTAAAAGAAAAAAGTCGATACTTCACCAGGATGATTGGAAACATTAAGGTGAAACCGGTGCTGGCTGTTAGTAGTAGATAAACGGTGTTTTGCGTGAACGCTTGGTTGTTGAAATATATGCAAGTGATACAGCCAGTATAATGAGTACATCACACGGCAATTATCACATCGCTAGTGAAGAAGCGTTGTATAAAATGCACCAAACTCTTCACAAAAACCTAAAATAATACCTCACACTTCTCGCGCAGCCTTCAACAAATTACATTAACTTATCTCTTCAAAAATTATAATAATTTTCTGGTAACACTTTTAGCATTCATAAGTGCACTAAAAGATATACTTAAGTGCAGATCTGATGCAGTTGATTCTTCGTTTCCTACTTTCTAACAATACCATGTTTAGCTTGTAGGAAGTCGATTCAAGGCATCCCTTTCTCATCAGTAAACTCATGGTTTACCTTCACAATTGCTTGTTAGCTTTTTACAAGACACGTAGAAAAAGAAGGAATTTAAATAATGATATGACATTATATCTGCTTAGATGTATTCTCTGAAGGTACAATCATTGTAGTAGGTTCAGTTTTACAAGCTATTTTATTAATATTATTTTTACTTGGACTGGAGTGATACCAAAGCTTTAGGGAACATCGGCGTGAAGCAACGTTCACGTTGTGTTTCGCTGTAAGAACGAGTTTATCGGAGGCCTAATCCTTTACCGTCTCTATCCTTAATTCCCAAATCCTGTATCCTTAATTTCTACTCACAGAAAGCCCCTTTAGTGTTTCGAGTGTCCATGGGTGGCAACGACTGCTTACCATCAGGTATAACGTCACCATATTTGCCGATTTAAAATAAAAAAAATCATTTTATCGTAAAATTAAAACAATCGAATATTTGTATGCGTAGTAGGTAAATTGGTCATAACATTTTTTTTTTTCATTTCGTATATATATTATTTTGTCATTTGTAACCTACAAAGTGCTTACCATTTTTAGATAAAGTAGGTTTATGCTGCGTCCCGCCTCCAGGTTTGGTTCCCGGAGAGTAAATATGGTATTTTGGTCGCCAGCCTTCCTGACCAAAGCTACACGAGAACATTTCCCACTGGTGTTCTATCTGAAATAATCAAATTCATAAATATTGAGATGATACAGAATGTATGTTATTACATTATATTTAAGAATATACTAATCTTATAAAGAAAGTCGTGTTAGTTACTCCACTTATAACTCAAGAATGGCTGAACCGATTTAGCTGAAAATTCGTAGTGAGGTAGCTAAGAACTGGGAGAAGGACATAGGATAGAAAAGGATAGAGTAGGTAGTGTACGTTAGGTAGAGTAGGGTAGGTAGTGTAGGGTAGGTAGAGTAGAGTAGGGTAGGTGGAGTAGGGTAGGGTAGGTGGAGTAGGGTAGGTAGAGTACTGTAGGTAGGGTAGGGTAGGAAGTCAAATGACGGGAGCAAAGCCGCGGGTAAGAGCAAGTATATAATAGAATAGGTACTTAAAAACTAACGCGCGCTAACCAACCTAACTCACGTCAGATCACGGGTTTGGTGCTTATGATTATAAGCTCCTCTCGTGCCTGGAGACTGTTCGAGCACCTTCGGATAATTACGGGAGCAAGCCCATGTGCTTGTCTCGAGACAGTAGCAAAATATTAATCATAATATTTTCGGTCTTTTCTATAAGAAGACGCAAACATCTTTGGTCTACTCACCGCTAAACTCTCAACTCGTTCCAATATAAAGCAGGCAGACAGGACTTCTCTGCAAAACGAAGACCTGAACAGGACTTGGGTGTGACTGAGCTGAATGTCTGATATTGCCATTTTGCCACCATCATTATCCTGTTAATCAATATAATACTTCATTAGGATAAATTGTATGGGAGGGTCATGCTTCGTCACGAATGGGTCGGCTCTACCGAATAACACGGTCTCACAAGAATCGGCGTGAAACAATGCAGTGTTTCATCGTGTTAGGGAGGTTATCGGAGGGAAAAACCTTCCCCTCCCCCATCCCTCCTTAATTCTTAAATCCCCAAAAGGCCGGCAACGCTCGTAACTTTTGTGGTGTATAACACCACAAAAGTTACGAGCGTTGCTTGTGGGTATAAACGGACAACGCTAATTGCTTACCAACAGATCCGTACCTACACTAATTTCACAGTAGACGACACTCCGAGTGTCGGGGATCAAGCGACAATCTCCACCCACCAAAGCGCGGGTCTGCGCATGGTGACCAAGGGTAGCTCGCCGCCCAACCAGAACCAGACCAAAACGTGCGGCGCGTAGCGTTTCGTGCGCGCCTCAAAGAGTCACCATAAACAAAACAGAGTACTACAGACGGGGCCCTATAGGGCCGATGTTCAGTCAGGGTAGCGTCATAAGCTACGCCGGCCTCGGCCTTAATCAGGAGAAGGAACAGTGGGTTTTAGTCAGTAAGAGTCTGACACTTCCCCTCGCCTCACCCCTAATAATAATAGGTACTACAAAACAAACTATGGAATGAAAAAGTAATTGAACTCATTGTGATTCATTGTCACCGTTCAATTATTTAATTCATCGATAATATCATAAACCTGATGGTTTCATATATGGATGTTTGTTCCGTGAACGTGAAACGACTGAATAAATTTTAACAGATTGGAGTCTAAAATGCCATACTGTTCATCTTGGTTACGGCAGGCAAAGCCGTTCACAGAAGCCAGTTCAACCATAATCGTCCGAACATATGGAAGTTACCTTGCAACGTGGAATGTACAATAATCGGTTCCGGTTTGTTACGGCATGGCAAACTGACTTCCAATTAGCAAGGACAGCACGAAACGTGTATAAACATGTTTAAATTGAATTGAAACTGTATTGAGAGTTTTTTTTTTTTTTTTTTGTGAGGGGAAAATCATCAAATGACTTTTCCCGCCCAGGGCCGGGCAGGAGGGAGTGTCAGACTCTTACTGACTAAAAACCCCCCTGTTCCTTCTCCTGCTCTGTGCCGAGGTCGCGGTACCTCATTGCGCTTACCCCGCAACCCCGGCTGAACATCAGCCCTTTAGGGCCCCGTCTGTGGTGGTCGAATGGCTCTTTGAGGCGCGCGCGGAACGCTACGCGCCGTACGCTCGGGCCTGGTTCTGGTCGGGCGGCGACCTGCCCTTACTCGCCGATCGCAGGCCCGTGCTTACGGTGGCCGGAGATCGTCCCTAGATCCCCGACGCCCGTAGTGTCGCCAGTTGCGGCTGCTGGGGCGTGAGGAGGAGGATTGCTCCCTCACGCGGGCCGCCTCTCTCTTTGCGAGCATGACCGCTTCACAAAAGGAGGAGACGGCGTCCCAGTTCCTCTCACTCCGCACCATGGCCTCGACTAAGGCCGGGCGCGAGAGGTCGCCGCCGCCAATCACTTCCCTGAGGATACGGCGGTGCTCAGCCCAGGCAGGGCATACCGCTACCGTATGCTCCACCGTATCCTCTAGGTGGTCCTCACAATGACGACACTCGGGCGTTTCCTCCCGCTGGATCCGAAACAGGAACCTACCGAAGCTGCCGTGCCCGGTAAGCACCTGCGTCAGGCGGAAGGTGAGGACGCCGTGGCGTCTCTCAAGCCCCTCCTCAAAGAGGGGTCTTACCGCTGCTATGGTAGCGTGCCCGGCCCTCGGTTGCGACAGTCGTTGTTTCCACTCTGCCATGAGATCTCGCCCACGCACTAATTTGGCGCGGCAGAGGATCTTCGCCCCGGCAACTGTATTGAGAGTTAGTTTTCATATGCTCTCGTGTTGGATTGGACATTGGTTTGATTACAATAAGTATTGGAAAAAGTAGATGTAGTAGCTGTGTAGTTATAATGTCAAAATGTTAATACCTACATCTTCAAAATTTATCCGCAGAAGTCATTTATCCGAATGAGCTAGCTCAACCAGAGTGATACCAGGCAGGGTCTCACAGAATACCGGCTTGAAACCCCGCTTACGACATTATTTAGCCGTGGTACTATTTTTCCCGGAGGTTAAATAAATCCATTTCACCTACCCATCCTCAATATCTAAATCCCCTATATTTTAATCTCTAATAACCCAAAAACGGCAGGCAACGAAGTAGTAGTAACCTCAATGGTATTAAAAGTGTCCATGGGTGGATCCGAATAGCATACCCTCTGGTAATCCGCGTGATAGTTTGTCACCCTTACCTACAAAATGAAAAAAAAAATTAAATCACCTCAAAAATGAGTACTTCGGCATTCCATCTAGCTTCTGCCAGATCTTCAGCCCTGATCCATCCATGGAGGAAGTGTTGTGCTGACCTTGGTAAAGGCTGGGTTTGGTCATCGATCCAGATTGGTGGCTCATGTGAGGTCTTCACTGCCGCCTTTACTACATAATAATGAGCTCTGAAGGCGGCTGGACCCTAAAATTTCAAAAACATGTTTTAAGACCATCTTCTGATTCTACTTTGGGTCCAAAGTCAAGGCATCCTTGGGGCGGTTTGCTGGGAAACTAAAAGATTTCTGATTTATTCAGCAAGAATATGGAATTACCCCGAGCGATCGGAGAATAATATCAGCTGCCTTAGATCCCGCAAAGAAACAAGGGATATTATTTTCTTATCACTTCCCTCGGTGAGAGTGATTTCAACTCAAAAGCACAAAATAGAATGTGCAACTGTATGCACATAGGTACTAACATATATACCTGCTAGTTATATGTAAGTACCTATTTTCTATGATTATTTAGACACCACTGACATACAGTGACGAAAACATCGTGAGGAAACCTGGACTTATTATTTATAATTAAGTATAAGTTTAAATTCGCCAATCCGACTTGAGCAAGCGTGGTAATTAATACTGAAACTTCAACTTATCCTTTGAGAAGAGGCCTTTGCTCAGCAGTGGGCCCTTATAGGCTGATGATGTGATGTGATTCCACTGTATTTGTTACATATTGACTGCGGCCATCTAGACATGAGGAAACCGCCCCTAAGCAGTATTACCTAATTCAATTTCAAGTAGCAGGATGATACTATTATATCCGTTTCTTACCAAGCCCCAAGTGTCTATTTGCAATTCATTATCTCGGAACTCCCTGAAAGGACACTCGAAGGGAACCACTTCGGCGACGACTGGCTTCATATTTTCCAAAGCCTTCCTCGACATTTTAGGAGTTACCATTATATAATCTACAATTTAATATAATTTATTACATACAAACAAATATAAAAATATATTTTGTTTGACAACAAAACTTATGTCATTTGTGACAACGCCAAGGAATAACAAATATGGTTCCTATAAGAAAAGGTGTTAAAACGAATTATTATAAAACCTTCGAAGCTATTTATACTCTTTGCAGTAAGACGTGTTTTTATGTCATAGAGTGGTCCAGAAACGCTATTATAGCAGGTAGGCGGTAAGAACTAAGACCCCTCTTTTAGGAGTGGCTTGAAACCCAGGGCGTCGTCGCCTCCCGCTGTTTCGAACGCAGGTGCTTTTCGGGCACTGCAGCTTCGGTAGGTTCCTGTTTCGGATCCGTCGGGAAGAAACGCCCGAGTGTCGTTATTATGAGGAGCACTCAAAGGACACGGTGGAGTATATGGTGGTGGTGGTGTACTCTGCTTGGGTTTAGCAGACGAAGATCAAAGAAAAGTTTGCTCATAGAAAAATGGCGGTGAAGTAAGGAAGGTTATCCTGCTATGACATTCCAATGTAATATGCTATGATAATAATGATTTTCTAAATAGCTTGATTCATTACATTAAGTCTATTTGCCAATCAAACAGCAACATCTTACATTTTGTTAGGGCGTAGCGTGTCTATAAGATGTGTTGATTAATAAAACCCTTTTTCCATAAAAAGTATTTCATATCATATCATACTCGTATCATTTTATTTGCATTCCACAAAGTGTTTTATAGGTGGTAGGTATACAAGGCTTAAAGCTACAGTACATTTATGGACCCTGTTAAGGCGCAGCAATATAGTTTATGATATAAGTATTTTTCAATTATATTGAAGGAACACAGATAATTATATTTTATTGATGATAATAGCCTAGGTAGTCATGCTTAACTAAAACTTTAATCGAGCAATTATTTTCATAATACACACATTCTCTGAAACGGCTCCAACAATAAAATCAAAAGAGTATCGGGGAAGGACGCAAAATTAATCTATATATGTTTAAAAATACCTAAGAAAATTTATAATAATTCAGAGCAAAGCTCAGTCATATAGATAATAAAATAAATAAAACTAGAAATTTCTAAACTAGTTGAATAATACTATGTAGTTCATATTGATATAGCTTGTTTTCATACTCGGACTAGTAAAGGTCGCCCTTACAAAAAATCCAGTCACGGACGGACATACAAAGACTGTATGCTGTGCTAGTATGTGTTACATTGTCAGCTACTTTTTACACGTGTTCTTATTTTTTTCTACAAAGCCTTTCAATCAATCTATAAGTTAAGTATTGAGAATACCTAGATTGTATATAGAAGTAGATAGCCCCTTTTAAAAATGAAGAGCCAGGCTTCGCAACGAATGAGTAATCTCGACCGGAGTGATAATACGGCCTCACAAGAAACTGTGAAACAACAACGTTGTGTTTACTGGTTAGCTAAACAAAAATGTTTAATCTCGAAGCTTGAGATCAGCACATTTTTTTTCCTTTATAATTTGTAGTTTCATATTGTGTTTATGACAATAGGGTCGCTTTCATACCGAAATAATTCTATTTCATATAAAAAATGTTGTATAATTTAAACTTCTCCAAACATGATTTACTAGGTTTATGAGTCTCATGAAAAATATTGAGTGTGGAAGAGCGCTTTGGCACGAATAGGCCGGCTCAACCGAAGTGATATCACGGTCTCACAGTGGCCCTTGCTCAGCTGCACTGCGTCCGCAGTGAAATAACGCCCACGTGTGGTTTTGCTCTATCCCTCCAATCCAAAATTGATCCCAAAATTATGGCAACACACTCGTAACTGTTTGGTGTTACGGATGACCCTGAGCGGCCCATTCTTAATGTTTGTAGTGTGCTATGTACTAATTACCTATTAAAAATGAAGTAAAACCTAAATAACTTTGCTCCATACTAGGATTTTGTCTGGTGTCTCTGTTATAAGTATATTTATTGTATTAATATATTATGTTTTTGTATTATATGTATATGTTGCCTTATGTTCCTATGCTTTTGAATGATTTGTGTGCTTCTTTAAAACCTGACTCTGACTGCACGGTTGGCGCGGTAGCTGGGCAACTGGCTGGCGCGCAACGTGTCGCGGGTTCGATTCCCGCACGGAACAACTCTTTTTGTGATCCACAGATTGTTGTTCCGGGTCTGGGTGTGATGTGCATGTGAAATTGTATGTTTGGAAACGCACCCACGACACAGGATAAAATCCTAGTGCGGGGCAATAGTTTTTTAAAAAAGAAAAATAAAAAGAAAAAACCTGTTGTTAACACTTCTCTGCATCACCCTTGAGGTTGACTGGTAGAGAATGCCTTCGGGCATTAAGTCCGCCTTTGTATGTATTTTTTATGTACATAAAGTGTTAAATAAATAAATCCATACCTATATTATTACAGTTTAGTTTTTAGGACATGTACTAAATAAAACGAATAATCACGTTCAGTGTTGAAAAGAAACATTTATTACACGTACTATTAAATCATTTATAATCTGAAGTACCTCATTAGTCTGCTTATGCAGGTGATTATGAGGTCTTCGGCTTAATTTCCGGGTAGTACAAAAAGTTTTATTGTAAGCACTAGACTAGATAAATGAGCTATCATATTTTTATATACAGATTTAATACGTACAAATGTTATATGAATTCAGAGTCACAAATTATTGCCTAGTGGACCAAATTTAATGATCATCAAGAATATATTTAATGATCATCAAGAATATATATAAGTGCTGGTGATCAATCGATATAAATGTGAAACTTTTCCAAGTTAGGATGAATTTTTGTTATTCTTTCATGTGGAACTACTGAACAGAACTGAATAAAATTTGGAATTTATGAGATAAATTAATAGTCTTTAAGTTTTGAAGAGTGCAAATTATCAATTGTTTTCTCTCTCTCAGAATTTATGGCAAGAGGGAGTTTTAGACTCTTACTGACTAAAACCCGCCGTTCCTTTTCCTGCTCCAGGTCTTTATGCACTTGACCCACGATTCTGGCTGGAGTTTGGAATAACACAAAGGCTATCTGGTACCCGGAGCAAAGCCGCAGAATCAAATAATACATTATAATAATTACTAAAAGTTTCTAAAAGCCTAAACGCCTAAACTAGATTACCGTAATTAAATTACTCTTAGCAAACGAACAAGCATCTCTCTACTTTCAGCAATTCTCATCACACTAACCGGGCCTCAATAAGAATCGCAATAATTTGCCACATTAAGCTAACTGACTGTTTGACTAACCATTGAAGTTGTTACCCACGCCGAGAGGCTTTCACGGCGAACCGGTACTCTTAACGTATTGGAACACTTCCTGCACTAAATGTCGACCCATATCCGCCTACTACTGGTATGTAATGGTCAAATAAATATTGCGTCGGACCAATTTGTTATTGATATTATATTGTATTTAGGTTGTCTTGTGGGTTGATCAGAGAAGTAGTTGTAGTCTTTAGAAATTGAATGTCAATGCCCTGGGTTCAGATCTATAATATTGTACATTTAGATCTGTAGCCTTTCTTCTATCGCGGCCGCATAAAAATGGATATCAACATTAGTTGTGGGTGACATAAATCATCATCCATTATTGCACAAAAAGGTAGATCCAAGGTTCGCTCCCGGGGTTGCAAGTCAAGCGCAATAAGAGACCGCAGCCCTGGTCTAGAGCAAGAGTAAGAATTGGGTGTTTTTTAGTCAGTAATAGTCTGATACTTAACTACCTCCCGCTTCACCTAGGGCGAGAGTAGCCATTTGATGACTCACGCGTCAAAAAATAGCTTCCCTTACTACTTGTATAACAGTTCCAAAATAAAACTTCATAATACTTAGCAACGCATGTCTGCCTACCCCACTTCAAACTGAACGATAAACAAGTCCGTAAAAGATCACGACTCGGGAAGGAAATCCACCTGTCTTAAAGGTCACTTGCGCACGGTACATGAATCACTTGGCAAACTTTCTCCCAAGATTTGATGTGATAACACTGAAATTATTAACAACTTAACATTTCTTTTGGTGAATCATTCATTATCATATGAACATGTTGAAAGTAATCCTATCAAATTTTGAGTCATAAAGTCTTTGTGAGTCAGTTTAAAATTGTGAATGAAATCATTAGAAAATATTCAAATCCAGTTATGAGGTGTATACTACCCATTTCCTGTTTGGGGTTCGGATGCAAGCGTAATTACGTACCGCGGCTTTTCTCTAAGCAGGAGAAGGACAGGGTAGGTTGTCAGTCAAAAAGGCGAGCCCGAGAAGTCATGTTACAATTTTCCTAAGATTGTCAGCCTTCAAGTTACTCCATCCTGAAATCTCTAACTTTCAAGAGGTATAAGAGGAGTTATATTGCAATGCAGCCTTTTAGCGATAAGAGATTTCAGGATTTGGAGTATAGGATTCCAGAACGCAGCGAAACATAATGTTTAGATTTGTTTCGTGCCGATTTTCTGTGCCGTTGCCGTGCTATCACTTCGCTCATGCCGCCGCCCTGTACGGGCTTATTATGTAACATGCTCCAAAGTATCGAAAGGGGTATACAGAATAATGTCAAATTTGTTCTGATCCTATGTTGAACATTACTAGGCTTTCACCAAAATACTGTACTGTACTAGGCTTGGTGAAATACTGTCATTTTGTATATTTTTTGCAACCAGAACGTCCACAACCCACGAAACTTTATGGACAGCACGATATCCAAGATAAATGCGTTTCCAATTTATGTGGACCCTGTTTTTGCTGTCCACCGCTAGATGACGTGACGCTTGACGTATAGACAGCGCAATATTTTGTCACTATGATAAATATCTGCCGGATATTGTAAAGCGGTTGGTTGCTGGGTCAGATTTTTCTTCTTATAATCTACATATATTCAGATTATTGTTATAAAAAATAATAATTCTGTGGTAAAACTTAATTAAGTACGTTATGTAAAATTTTGTAGTATAAAAATAACACAAGGAAACTTGTATTTTGAATTATTATCTCAGTGTATGACTTTTAATTCTGAGCAATATTAACGAAAATCCTGCTTTTTTATGTTGCAGGACAGCAAACGAGTAAATGGGTTACCTGATGGTAGGCGATTCGCGCTGCCTATGGATGCCTGCAACACCAGGGGAGTTACAAGTGCGTGGTCTGGTTCTTGGGGATGCGTTTTGGAGATTGAGGGATGATGGAAAAGGAAAAGCACCTCACCCACACAGGGAAACACAACATTGTGGTTTTTTCACGCTAGTTTTCTTTGATGACGTAGGTAGTATAATTTCAATCGTGCCGAGCCATTCGTGCCGAAGCATTGTGCTTCCAGATTTTACTTAAGCTTTTACAAAATAGTAGACGTACATAAAGCAAGGTAATCCACGCTGACTCATTCAAAATATTGTAGTTATAATATTATTATACAAATCTGCTCCACAAACCGCGCTCCATATACATCTATTATAGTAATCTATCAACCTTCATTGGTTTTTTAACTTATATGTCGTTAACTCTCCAAGGTGAACCAGTAACTGCTCGGCTAAATGTCGGCTGCATTCAAAGATATGATTTAAACCCTCTCGATCTTGATTTCGGTGCATCTGGTGTTCAAATTGAGATGAATGATTTTTGTAATATTCAATTCCATTCACGGGACCACAGGGCCCCGGACTTTTGGAAGGCGTACGTGGGGCAGGAGCCAACTCGCAGAGGCCCTTTGAACAAGTTTAATATACTTGTAAGTGCAACGGGACATCAGCCGGCAATTATTCCTGTATGCACGATGAAAGTGCAACCAAGGATAATCCCCGGTTGATGCAGGACTTTTGCGCAATGTGGTAATAATTGAAACGTTATGGGTTGCTATGGACTGGTGGATATGATAACTATGGAACTACTATGGCCCCTGCCCCTGACCAATATTGATACATACGGATAAACAGGCAGGGGGTGACTGGCAAACTCAACTTTTGTAATTATTATTATTTGAATATACAGGTGACATTAGCGGTACGTGACACAAATTATATTGTCAATCAAAATAACTCTTGGTCTTTCCTAGAAATTTAATTCAAATTATATACATACATAGAATTTCAGATGGCCTTGGCCTTTCAATAGGGTGCAAACGCAATAATGTGTTGGAGCGCAGTTCTGAGCAGAAAAAGCAATAAAGCGGTTTTAGTCAGTAAGAGTCTAATGGCTAGTCTATCTAGCTAGCCTATCTCTGGCCCTAGCGGGGGTGGGGAAAGGCATTTGATGATTCTCTCGTCTCAAAAGACGAAAAAAATACAGACACCAAAAATAATGACATCATTGTTTTTATTAAAAAAGTTAAGCATTTCAGTCACTTTTTACCTATAGAAGCCATTAAATTAAAACTAAAAAGATATTAAAAGAAACTTGATTTTGGAAACAAAGTCATGCATACCAAAATCACTTTTACACAATGAAATTTTAAACATAAAATTAAATAACATATCGTAACAGTTAACAAAAAACTCAACACCTTCATAACACCTCTTTTGACACAGTTTTTAAAACATTACACTTATTACGTTTGTAATAAAGATGAAGTTCACATTTAACTGTTACGAAAACGCTAAAGATACAGGTGCGTTTTCAGTTCAGAGACGTTAACACCTGTGGCATCTTACGAATGAAATTTTTAGGGGTCATTTTGACCATATTCAGATTTTTTTATTTCTTACAATTTGTTTTGATTTCTTTTTGACGATATGACGTTGATTTGATGGGGTATAAGGGGGTTAAAAGCATCAAATGACTTCTCGTGCCCTCAACAAGAGTCGGACTCCCTTTTGCTGGGGCGACTAAAAATTGGCGTTTCTTCTCCCGCTTCAGGCGGAGAAGATGATGTGCTGGTACATTTTGTGCTTGACCCGCACGTTTGAGAAAATCATGTAGTATTTTAATATTTATGGTAAATGAACAAATAATGATGCAATAATGTTATTTGTTTCAAGTCTGTTATAAATAACAAGGTTAGAAAATGTTGACTGCAGTCACTGCTTGGCTGCTTTTCACCGAATACCACTAAAATAATCCAAAAAATATCTCATGCGACTCCAGTTATTCTCAAAACTTAAACTACGTAAATTTTAAAAGGAAAATCTTATATCATGGTCCACTTTAGAGAGTTTTTTGGCAAACGTCCAAAAACCATCACTTTTCGTGAAATACTTGCAAAGAATAATAATCATTTGATATAAATTCGTTTTTCAAAAGAATAAAAAGAATGCTATTTTGTTTCCTGTGAAAAGATTTGAAAAATTTGAGACTCAATCTTAATGTATTGAAATTGATATTAAAAATTGAAAAATCAATTACCTAGGTAGGTCATTATTAAATTAACAAAAACACTTTGATAAAAAAATATCATTTTAAATACCACTTAAATGTATCAGTTCATTAGCGCTCCAATTTTTTACACGTAATAATGCATATACAGATCATTATATAGAATGTTTAGTGCTATTTTGTGTTATACACTCACAATAAACATCACTGCGTTTAGCCCTATGATTGGTTACTGAATTCGGAAGAGGCCTATCAGAGGACCGAACGTCGTAAACCTGTCGGTCTCAAATTTTAACGCAAAGAAAACTGGCACTAACCACACTGTCAAACAAAACTGGTATTTTTAACTTGCAAACGGCAAAGATAAATAACAAAACTCTTTCATAACAATTCTTTAATTTCTGAAGAACCTAATTCACACTTCCTTGTATCAAAAACGTCACTTTAATCCAATCGCCATCTTGAATTCTATATGTTACACTTAGCATCGCTTCCTGTATGTTGCACTGATATAATTGTCACAATCTGCCCAACAACTTCACAATAAGGTCAGTTGCAAAATGTACTAAGTGAAAGTAGTTTTAAGGTCCCATTTAGAAAGACCTCTCCATCAATATTCTTTAGCCCTATTCACGGGTCTTAACACTGGTTGAAGCCTGGCCAATTAATAAGACCCCTCGACTTGGTTTATTTTGAAAGGTATGTGGATCTGGCTAAAGGTCTTTGGACTGGTTTTCGGTACATACTTGAACAAATACTTGGTTTGTGTTAAACATTTGTGTCTCGAAGTATGATAGGTTAATTATTATAATCATAATGATCAGTAATTTGACAGAATTTGGCTTTAAAGATTGCTATTGGTGAATGAGCATTATTATTTCGTTTATCTCTTGTTTTAAATCGTTCGGTTTAAGTGCATTTTAAAACATTATGTTCCAAGGTACATTTGGACGTAGATTTAAAATACCATCCATTTCAACCTATCCACTTCTAGATTTTTTGAGTAACTTAATTATTTAACAATCAACAAACGCATTTTGTAACACATTAAAAAGTTACCGAAACAATTCACACAGAAAACCATATTAATTAATAGATTCATAAGTTATGACTAATATGATAAATGAAATAAAGAAGTGTACATTAAGTAACAAATCAATTACTCTATGCAAAACAATTAGCTGTTCTAATTAGACCACGGAATTACTAATGGCAAGTACAAAAATGTCTATCGTGTCCCATTCACCTATACCGTTAAATTATTAGGCAACAATCAAAACAAGTTTCGGTCCACTAATGTTTTACTAGGGTACAATAATTGGCTCTAATGCAATTAAGTTGTAGCATTTTTGCTGCACTTTTTTTTAAATACATCGTTATATAACTAGACTTGTTTTTTCAGGGCTTCATCATCAGTATCATTAGCCTGTTCCTCAGCCCATATCTGTCCATTGCTTGAATGTCTTTCCACGCCATTGAGCTCGATGTTCTGCTCTTCTCATCCTGCAATGTAGGCAGAATAAGACACGTGTTACTTGGACGATCGTCTTTAATTAAGTGTTACATTATTATAAAACTTACACTACTTATGGGCAAAAGGTGTGCACACACACTACAATCCAAACACTGCCAGCTACTTTACAAATATCGTCAGCGCAAATAGCTGGAGAGCGCCATACACTGCATTTCTCTACACGTGGTCTTTCGCTTCAGAACTCAATTTTTCCCTTATCCCTAAAAGGCGATTTTTACTCTTGTATTGCAAATGTCCGAATTTCGCCGCTTACTTAGTATCGAATGGTTCATCGGTTTGTTAACCTCCTTATGCTATTAAATAACTGGGTCTACGTAGTTCATAAATTAGAGCTAATGTCTGATGGCACTATATAGATTTTAAGTAATTTCTAGGTTCCTAGTTCTAACAAATTCTGGTATATAGTAGAATCACATGTTATTTTGTATTACTATAAACAAAATCAAAGAAAGCCTGATCTAGGTGTTTGTACTATTGCTGAGTGATCAGGCTTGCAGATACTTGACTATCGTCATAATCGCAACACATTCTAATTCTTATAATTCTAATTTTTATAAGAGTACCGTAGTATTTTAAACTCGATTATTATTCTTTCATTAATAATGTTATAACAGAAGTAGATATGTATGTATGTAATGATGTCTATAAAACTTATAAGTACACGATATGTGTTTTAGTGTTCAAACACATAATGTATTATGTTGTGGTCTGGTCTAGTATCGTAGGTTCGTTTTATTGATACCAAATTAGACATGGAAGATTTATTACTAGTTATACATGTGGAAGTAGGCAAGATTTCTATTTACACTGATTGGTTCTTATGCAGCTTTAAAGTTAAAAGGCAAAAAATATGTATTCCAACTAAACGATATAGGACCTTTTGAAACGGAGTGGATATCTTCAAGTGTCCAGCTAGGGTTGCGGGTCCTAGCGCATTAATTTACCATGGCCCCGACCTAAAGGAGGAGGAACGGGTTGTATTTAGTCAGTAAAAGTCATCCAAGAAGAGAGAAGTCATAGGAGGGCAAACGAGCAGACTGATACCTGATGGAGGAGTTACGAGTGCGTTGC
This sequence comes from Spodoptera exigua, assembly GCA_902829305.4. Classification (NCBI taxonomy): domain Eukaryota; kingdom Metazoa; phylum Arthropoda; class Insecta; order Lepidoptera; family Noctuidae; genus Spodoptera; species Spodoptera exigua. The sequence goes on along the minus strand of LR824607.2, from coordinate 14,563,300 downwards.
CGACTATTGGGGATTAGGGACTTGAAGATTTTGGTATTGGGGAGGGATTGGAGGAAGGGAAGAATTGGGCCCTGGTAACTCACACGGCGAAACACAACGCTGTGATTATTTTATGACAATTTTTTGTGAAGCCGTGGTGTCACACCAGTGGAACCGACCCATTCGTGCCGAAGCATAGTTCTTCCACAGTTAATTATCCCAAACAGACAAATAGGTGTGTAAAAATACCATGCAGCTTGAAAACCGGCGCTTGCAAACAAAATACTCAACTCTCAAACAATGAAGTAGTTAGTACCTATTTAATGAGTTATTTCTTTATTTCAATGCTTTAATTAATGAAGTACAAGTGTGTTAATGTGATAATAATGTCCGGTAGCCAGTTAAGGCGTCAGTCGGTTGTGAGTAGGAAATAATACTTTCACTAGTGACGTCGATGATCAATTGTTTCATGTCACAAAACGCATTACACATTTTGGTTGGCTGCCAGTGCATTTGTTACTTACAGGTTGTGGCTTGGAAATCGGCGAAGGGTGTGAAATTTGCGATTAGGAATATTTATGCGTTTTTTTACAGCAAATATGGATTACGTAAATAAAGTTTTTGCAGGTTGCTATGTGGTCTTTTTGTCTAAAGGTGGTATATTCTTTTGAGTGGGGAAAATCATCCAATGACTTCTACCGGGCCAGGTGTGGCAAAAGGAAGTGGTCGCATTTTGGCATGTAGATAAGAGATACCATGAATGTCCATAAAGTCTTTTTATCAACAAACCTCGCGGGCCAAGCCGCCTTCGGAGGCCAGTAATATCGTAATAAATCCTATTGATGTTAATACCTTCAGTTCTCGCCCTCATTCCCGCCATTTTAGCAGCCCCATCCCAATTTACATTTAGTTAGCATAGAAAATGTAGTTTGATTCTAATGATAATCACAATTGTATTAAAATAGGTGTTGCTGGCAATCTGACAATATCGAATTCTGTTTTGTCAGTCCATCCGTACTTTCATCTTTGGCTATGCACCATGGGCACACACTATTTATTCTTTAAAAGGAAAAAAGGAGTTGGAATGGGTTGGCTTTAAGTCAATAAGAGTAACACTTTATTCCGCATTTAAGACATATAATTACAGCACTTATTTCCACAAAAAGCTGCAAGCTACTTAAATTATCCATAATATAGGCTAACCGTTCCTTAGAGAAGACAAGAACACATTTTGAAAAATATCCTCAATTACATAGTATATCAATACAAAGAAAGAACAAAATATTTATCAGAATGTTATACAAATATAAATGTTTTATTTCTATTCTACCACATGCATTATTCTATATCTATGATAATATTTTTGTCATTTATAGGTATACTAATATTATAAAGATGTAAAAGGAGACGGGGACTTCTGGGCCCTCACGTAATAAGTTGAAGTAGGGCTTAAAAAAACGGTTATTTTTTTCTATTTTACATAGTGAAAAATCAATTTATTTTACAATCTGGGAAATGAAAAATCCAACAATTTAGTTAGGGTTACGAAGTAATTGGATTATCGATTCAATTGTAATTAATAACTCTGTAACGAACATAGGTAGTTCATACTATTTACGAAAATGATGTCACTGAATGATTTATTTAATCAAAATAATTAAATCAATTAAACTCACAGTATTAAGAGTTTAAACTGAGTTTAGAGTTTAAATATCAACATAATTAAAAATATTTTATCGATTCGTTTTTACTAATCGATTATTGTATTTTTAATCTGTGCTAGCTCTGACATGTATGACATGACACCGATCGACACTCGCTCGTTTCGTATCGTATATGCGTGTGCATTCTGAGTGTTTTTATTTTCCTCCCATTTTTCTTATTGGTATTTTCCTCGGCCCGGCTTTCCCACGGACCTTTGATTTTCCTCCTTCTACGACCCTTGCCTTGCTACCATTACCATACCGGACTCGGAGAACTTCGCTTAAACGTTGAACTTGGACTTGCATATTTTGGATTCGACGAACAGCCTACCGATAGGATATTGATCGACATTATGGATCGTTGTGTAAATTGTGGCATAGCGACTAGTCGCTGTAATACACAAGGACGTCGAGCTTTGGATGACGAAATGATATTAGCAGTGATTCGAAAATGGCCAAAGGAGGAGGCGAAAGGAGGAGGCTGACCTCCTCCTTGGCGAGCCTTACTGCTTAAGCCTTGCCTGCTAAGTAAACTAAAAAGACGAGAAAGTAGGTAAACAAGAAGTAAGCTGTGCTGTGCAGTCGAAGGATGCATCTGGTTTATTTATTTATTTATATATACTTTATTGCACACATACACCAAGTAGCAATACATTGGATACAATGACCGAATGTTGTGGTTACAATGGGCGGTCTTATCATACAAGGTGATTTCTTCCAGACAACCTTTAGATGGAATGTATAAGAAATTTGGCCATGGGTAGTGTAGTGTACGGTTGAAATAAGTACTACATAAAGAAGATATATTATAAAAATAAAGAAATGTGTAAATATAGTTATATCATATATACATATAATATATAACGGCGTATAAGTGAAGTTATTTCTCAAGTAGTGGAGAATTTGTTTATTTATGTTTTAGTTTTACCTCTTTGTATTTTTCATATTGCGTATGGTAACAATTAAGAGCGGGTAACACCGAATGGGTTTGTGTCAGTTGTCTTACGGGCAAGTGATGAGGAATTAGACAGGGTTGTTGATGGGTTGCCCGTAGAAACCAACGCAACTCCATTTGCTCTTGCAATTTGAAAATAATATTGTTTCGGCTTCTTACTTAACGTTATTTAATGTAATAACAACGGATGTCCTATTATATCAGTTCACTTTATTATTTACCAAATTTCTATTGCAATATCTACCATGAATACCAGCGAACTACCTGGAGAACAAGGAAATACAGCCCGGCCTCCCGATTCTCCGACATCAGAAGTGGGATTACCCGAGACACCCCAGGAGCATGAATCAGGTCAATCATTTGCTACTAATTCAACTAGTGAATCCGATCGCTGGAGAGAGATGTTCAAATTGCAACAAAGTCATATTATGGAGATTGTTCGTTCGGTAAAAGAAACAAACACAGACAACATGAAAATTGTTCTCCCTGAATTCAATCCCGATTCTCGGAATGTCGATGCTAAGTCATGGTGTAATACTGTAGACCTTTGTATGCAAGAAAAACAAATTACCAGTAGCGCTTTGATTATCGCCATGAGCAAAGCATTTAAAGGGTCAGCTGCTACTTGGTTGACTCAAAACAGTTTTCCAAGAATTACTTGGCCGCAGTTGAAGGACTTATTTCTTGCTAGATTTGATTATGTAGAGACTCCAGCTGCTACGCTATGCAGACTTTTAAATGAAAGTCCTGAGGATGGCGAGTGTATGTCGGCATATGTGAATAGATTTCTGAGTACATTAATGAATCACTGGCATTCGTTGTCAATTGAGCAAGTTGCGATCGCTGTCACTTTAGCTCACGCAGTGAAACTTGAACCAAGACTGCAAAGATTAGTGTACACTGAAAAGATTGAGAACAGAATAACATTACAACAACAATTGATGGCGTATTCCTATCGTAGAAGAGGATCCTTTGTACAGGAAAACTTCAATGATGCTAAAAAAATACGATATGATACAAGGAGTTGTTATAAATGCGGTAAACAAGGTCATATTTCATTCGAATGTTCAATGAAAACCATGCATCATGATGCCAAACCTCAGCAAACAGTAACCAGTAAACAACAGGATAGTCAAGACAATGGTGGCTGGAAGAAAATGATGTTGCCTACGTGTTATTACTGCAATGAATTAGGTCATATCGCTTCTCGCTGCCCAAACAGGGACAATAAGGACGTCGTCAAGAAGAACAACGGTAGCAGCAACGACAGCAGTGGAAAATAAATGTTGAGCACCAAGTGGATACCGTCACTATGAAACCTGTCACAGATTATTTAGAAATTGAATCCGGTGAGAAATTTTCATTTTGTTTTGAATTGAAAGAAAGTGTAGCAAATAGGTTTCCTGGCATACGTCGTCATGCTATAGTGACATTATTAGGTATAGGTTCATCAAACGTAAAGCGTAACGTAAGTTTAAGTCGTGAAGAAAGGAAAAAGTTCGCAATCAAATTAAAGAATTGTTGAAAGCTTCTATTATTCGAAAGAGATACTCACCTTTTGCATCTCCAATAATATTGGCTAAACAGAAAGATGAAACTGATCTTTTATGTGTTGATTATCGAGAATTAAATAGCAATACAGTTCCCAATCGTTACCTTTAATTTCTGTTATAGCACGATTGGTAGGAGCTACAGCTTTTGTAACACCAGACGGACAGTTTGAAAATTAATAGGTAAAGTTGCTAGACCTTTACTTATGACGTTTAGATACAGATTAATCGGATCTAGATTTGAATTTGATTAGAGAGCGCGCAGCGCGTAAAATAGAAAAATGCTCAAATAGAAAAACCTAGATTCGAAAAAAAAAAGCAAAAGTAAAACCTTTTAAAGTGGGTGATTACGTTTATTAGAAAATCATGAGCGTAACAAAACGAAATTAGAACCAAAATTTAAGGAACCGTATCAAGGGGCTGAGGTGCTTGATGGTAACAGGTATTTGCTAAAAGCATTAACTCTAATCGCACGTATAAGTTTGCACATGATCGCATGGGACCTATGCCAGAATGTTATGTACCCTTGGAGTTAAATGTAGGGTTAGAAAACCATACTAATATCGCTGAGCCAGAATGTGTCGATGATGGCGCAAGTGAGTGTATTAGATTAATTATGATTATCACAAAAAATTTACTTTATTTAAAGTATTTAAGCGAATTGGTAACGGTAGTGTATTTTGTGGCTTATGTGTGGTTCATTGTAGTGAGAAGTATTTAGAAGTAGTGCCTTTGTGGCAGGATGTGCCTGTGTGGCAAAATGTGCCTTTGTGGCAGGATGTGCCTTTGTGGCAAGATGTGCCTTTGTGGCAGAATGTGCCTTTGTGGCAAGATGTGCCTTTGTGGCAGGATGTGCCTTTGTGGCAAGATGTGCCTTTGTGGCAGGATGTGCCTTTGTGGCAGGATGTGCCTGTGTGGCAAGATGTGCCTTTGTGGCAAGATGTGCCTTTGTGGCAAGATGTGCCTTTGTGGCAAGATGTGCCTTTGTGGCAGGATGTGCCTTTGTGGCGGGAGGTGCCTTTGTGGCAAGATGTACCTTAGTGGCAAGATGCGCCTTTGTGGCAAGTTGAGCCTTGGTGTTTAGTTGAGCCTTTGTGTTTAGTTGAGCCTTGGTGTTTAGTTGAGCCTTGGTGTTTAGTTGAGCCTTTGTGTTTAGTTGAGACTTTGTGTTTAGTTGAGACTTTGTGTTTAGTTGAGACTTTGTGTTTAGTTGAGACTTTGTGTTTAGTTGAGACTTTGTGTTTAGTTGAGACTTTGTGTTTAGTTGAGACTTTGTGTTTAGTAGAGACTTTGTGTCAAATTGAGCCTTTGTGCTTAGTTGCGCCATAATGTACAGTTGAGCCTTTGTAAAAAAATTCTCTGAGTGGCAACTGGCAGGTGCGCCATAATGCTTAATGTATTGTAAGAGTTTGCGTCAGTTTGTAAGGTAAATGTTTGGTAAAATTAATGTGTTATATTTGATAGTTATAATTACTATTGTATTACGTTGACTGATAGCTGTGATCGTAATGATGGTGTCGTATATTGTGATCTCATAATGTTCGATTTATAGAGTCAGGATGACCGAACGGGAAGTGGTTCACTTGAGTTGTTTTATGATTTTTCACAGGTGACGATTAATAAAACAAACCAGTCACACGAGGACGTGTGAATTCGCAGGATGGCCGTAACGGCGTATAAGTGAAGTTATTTCTCAAGTAGTGGAGAATTTGTTTATTTATGTTTTAGTTTTACCTCTTTGTATTTTTCATATTGCGTATGGTAACAATTAAGAGCGGGTAACACCGAATGGGTTTGTGTCAGTTGTCTTACGGGCAAGTGATGAGGAATTAGACAGGGTTGTTGATGGGTTGCCCGTAGAAACCAACGCAACTCCATTTGCTCTTGCAATTTGAAAATAATATTGTTTCGGCTTCTTACTTAACGTTATTTAATGTAATAACAACGGATGCCCTATTATATCAGTTCACTTTATTATTTACCAAATTTCTATTGCAATATCTACCATGAATACCAGCGAACTACCTGGAGAACAAGGAAATACAGCCCGGCCTCCCGATTCTCCGACATATATATATATATATATATATATATATATATATATATATATAGTGTGTGTGTGTGTGTGTGTGTGTGTGTGTGTGTGTGTGTGTGTGTGTGTGTGTGTGTGTGTGTGTGTGTGTGTGTGTGTGTGTGTGTGTGAAACAGAAGTCTATAGCGCTAGATAATACTCCTTCACAAGTCTTTTAAACTGAGACAGTGACTGAGCACGACGCACTTCCACAGGTAAAGCGTTCCACATTCGTGCAGCCTGTATCGTAAATGACCTGTCGTAAAAAGAGGTGGTGTGCTTACAGATACTGAGCTTAAGATTCTCTGATGATCTCAGGAACTTAGAATGTGTGTCACCAAGGAACTGAAAACGTTCTTTTCGTTTTCGTTCGTTATATTTGATATTTGTTTATATACAAACATAAATACATACAAATATACACACGTATACTATTAAAACCATTACCCGCCTCCAACAATCGGGTAAAAATCATTATCGCACTTCAAAAATTGGCTAATATATATAGATTGTTACTTAACCTCACTTTTCTTAAATCTTTTATATCTCGGCTCCCAGATTGCCAATATCTGCGAAATTTTCAGTAATTGTTTGTTAATATAGTGGCTATCAAATGACACCAGTTTCATCTTTTTACATCTAGGCCCAAAATTGTATGAAACCGTATCCGTCTCCTTTGTAACAAAATTATTTCACTGATAGATAGCTACAATGTTCTTGAGTGCTATAGGCTATAAAACATCACGCTGCGATTAAAAGGAGCTGAGCAGCGGGTGAAACCGCGCGAGAATAGCTAGTTTTAAATATCTTTAGTGCTATAATAACATTTTTTATCAAAAAAACAAATAATTTCCTTTTAAAATGCATTGTATTAAAAAAAATCGTTTGGAAGACTATTTACATTTTGATAGCCATACAATAGGTATGAACTTCCACTAATAATGTTGTACATTGGTTCGGTACAGATAATTTGTGAGGAAATCTACTATTTCTTAGTAGTAACATATTTTTTCTTAATATATAGAGGGCCTACCATGACCGGGCGAGAAAGAGGGACGGAGCTATAAAAGTGTATAGCTCCATCCCCCTTTCTCGTTTACAGATCTGGGTTTTCGTGTACAAAAATAAAAAAAAAATCGAAAATAATTATACAGATTACAACCTTGTCACAACATAACACAATGTAACTTCCAATCACAACAGTATAATTTACACCTGATTTCTAAGATCCGATGGGATTGTCAGCGTCCTAAATCCGGGATTACTGTTGGCTCCAATAGGATGTTGTTAAGCTTAGTACAAGGGAGGTAGGCCCCGTTACGAACAGGCTACGGGAGATTAAGTGTAAGCTTTGCTTCAGAGAATAATCATTGATTTGCGATAATTGATCAATAGTTAGAATAATGTATCGGATTTTCATTCGATGTCGTGGCGGCCCGGAGTGTCAGAGCGCGGTTTTGTAAGCTGGCAAGTACTAATGTAGCTTTTTCGAGTTATACTTACCTATATCTCTCTATGATTATTTAAAACATCACTGACATACGGTGATGGAAACTATCATTCATTAGATTTCTAATCATAAGATTGAAATCACCAATCTGCTTTAAACAGGCGTGGTGATAAATGATGGTAATAATGGGATATTTATGTCATGTTATAGAGGATATTGGAGGAGGATGGAGGATATCTATATAGCCCATGGAGGTTATGGCATCCGCTTATCATACATAATCTTGTGCGTGTTTTCAACCTGCCAAGTAGAGTGTCTAGAATTCAAGTTTTGTCTTTTTCTGAGTTATAAGTTATTTCAAAGTTTCAATAGGCACAACTTTAAAAGTGGGGGAAAAGAACACGAGGAAATCTAGACTTAAAAATTGAACTTACAAGTTTAACACCAACCTGCCTTAAACAAGCGTGGTGATTAATGCTCCTTTTCATGCTCCAGAACTCATAGGCTGATAACATTTGCCCCGGGGTTGCGGGGTAAGCGCAATGAGGCACCGCGACCTCGGCCCAGAGCAGGAGAAGGAACAGGGGGTTTTTAGTCAGTAAGAGTCTAACACTCCCTCCCGCCCGGCCCTGGGCGGGAGAAGTCATTTGATGATTTTCCCCTCACAAAAAAAAGTCTAATACATTTGGCGGAACTAAGCAACAGTATTCTTTGATAACCTGGATTGACCTACATCGCTTTCTGAGTATGAAGATCACGGGAAACTCTCTAATGAAGAGGAGACCCTTATTCTGCAGTGGTCTGTCAAAGCTATTGACAGCAAAAGTTTAATGTAAGCGTGTTCTCATTGAACGAGAATACTAGAAAACTTATTTTTTTATTATAATAGGTGTTTACCTATGAAATTACCGTTCTGCAGTACTGGCCATTTCAAATCAAAATAGTTTTTGCTAGGCTAAGGCTAATTAATTTTGTTTTAAAAACATGGGATTCTTTTTTCAAAAGTAGTCACTTGTTTATTGATTAGTGTTACATTTTCATCGCATTTCAAATCAAAAAATTCGTTTAAAGTTTTTCATGCAAAACGTCAATTTCATAGGTAAAAGACCTATTATTACTCACAAATCAAAACACAATGCTATTAAATTACGATGGTTATTACACAAATTGACAGAATTAATTGAGTGGTGCGGTCTTGTATTGAATTTGATACATTTTGTCTCTTTTCCACCTATTGTTCGTATGCCAGGGGTGAATGGATCCGAACTGATTTTTACGTTGACAAAAATTTGACGAATTCCAAGCGGGTGCAGTCTTGATACTTTTGCCGAGATTTTGAACATACCGCGTTGGTATTAAATTCAAACTAAATAGTATTTTTATGTACCTAGATACATTTTGTATATTTACATTATTGTGATTCAAGAATTATTGCAATTTTTCCTCTCACCAGTACCACGTACTCGGAAATATCTTAACAAAACCGAACTTATGTCAACCTATATTGAACTTATGGTCTCAGGAATAAAATACAATTCAATTTTTAATTCAGTAATGTTAAGTTGTAAATAAACATACCTAAGTCTTAATAAGGAAAAAATTTAATGTTATCTAAAGTTTATGGATACTTGGATAACAAATAATAAAATTAATGAAGTAAGAAAAAATGGTCGTCACAAAATAAAAGTTCCATAAAGGTATATTTTAAGACTATCATCAAATAATAAAACGAGTTTGTTTTTTTCAATATTTCATCTAAGCAAAGTCATAGGTATTATTATAAGAGTTTCTTGGAATTTTGTTTTCACAAAAACTTTAGGTATTTTAGCTGTTTAGGCATTGCTATTATTAACGTAATTTAAAAAGAAAATTGTAAAGAAAAAATATGGCTTTTAATGTTTAAAAGTATTTACGAATTTCACCTTCAAGTGTTCGTCGGTGTTACCATGTCATTTATTATCATAATTTTCTTATTTGTAACATTATAGTGTCTTTTATATATTTTTTTTGTTTTCATGTTTATGGGGGTATACTGTTTTCTCCGTACTTAATTTGTAAATTGTAATTATTATAGAATAGATACAATTAATATTTTTTGTAATTATTATTAGGTATTCGCATCCAGAAGAACTACATAAAAACTTTGAAGTATAACTGAATTAATAATGTATATAATATCCCGTTACTAAGTATGTATTCGTTGTTGTATTCGTAAAATATGTCAATCAAACACTATTTTAAACAATATTAATGCCGAAGTTAGCTTTTTCGTAATAAACATTAAGTTATCGTATAATAATAACCACATAATTTTATTATGTTACAAATTACACTAAAATAAAACTATGTATTAAAAAAGCACTCTCGATTTTTTTACCAATCAAAATTCAAGACAAAGCTTCAAGACAGTTAGGTCCGCATCGGCGCGAGCGCACCTTTGAATAACCAAGAACCACGAAACTCAAGACTTTCCGTCACACGGCCAGTCCACGACTGTCTCTCAACCCGGACAGACGCCAGGACAGACATGTCTTTAAAAGAAACGATTTTTATATAAATTTTTCTTAACGAATCTAGTTTATATATAGCATAAAAGTGAACGAACAAAAAAAAATTGTGGTTTTTTATATTTTTTTATTTGACGTGTTACTGTGATCGACTGTACTGAGTGAGGTACTGTGTTGTGCGGATTTTTGTTTTTATTTTTTATTATATTTTATCCTGCCGTGTGATTTTCGTGGGAACCCAGAAAAATGGTAAGCAATTTCAAAATATTTTTTGAGGGAAATGTTTTTTTTTCTTGTCATAATTGCTTTGTTTACGAGAATAGAAAGTTCTTAGAAAGTTTTACTTCGTTAGGCTTCTTGTGTAGTAAAACCTAATTTGATTTATATTTAATAACCTTTTAACTATAATTTTACTTCTCTTTTTATGAGTCATTTGCATAGACGATAAAATAAATTGCTGTATTCAATTATATTTTTGCAAAAAATTTCACTGCTTCCAAAAAAACCCGAGATATGCAATGTGAGTAGATAAATCTTTTTATAATACTCCGCGTGGTTTTTTTTATTTCATATAAAATTCACTTTAAACTTTACACGAATAAATAGCAAGGTCCAAGAATCGTTGGACCTGTTTCTCATAAAACGTTTTTAGCATAAAAACGCGAAATGTCAATGTTTGCGTCTCATTTTTATTACACCAATTTATTATATTTAATTATTTTTCTTTATCAAAAAGTATTAAAAGTTCTATAAAAGTGAATCCTTTTCTACATAATTATTTTAAAAGGAACTTATTTAGAATTTACAAAAAAAAATAGTATCACTTCCATTGCGAATTTGAAAAGTAGGACATTCTAAATTCAAGTTCGAATTTCAATTCTGAATTCCGTTTAAGATTCAAATAAACCGCCATATTCTGCTCTAGATTCTAATTCGAAATCCTTAGCGGTACGCTATTCGAAATCGGTAAGCGGTTGGAGCTGACAATGAACAAAAAGACTCAGTTTCTCTGAGTGAAAGTGAACTGTGGTCTGGTAGAAATCGGCGCATTCGCACAGCGCCGCTCGTGTGTGTAACGTCGATTTAGTTTTTTTCGTACATGCTTATTATAATAGAAGCGTTAGGAAGGTAGAAAGCAAATGTTTGTATAGGAAAAACAATGAGAAAGTTTCTTTCACGGATGTTTTTGTTGCACAAATTCGTAACGGTGGAACATTTTGGTTGCGAACACCAAAACACACAATAATTAAGAACTTTTAACTATGTGTGCCAAATCGATTTTCATCACATCTAATCGTAATATTATCTATTTCGTTATCTTTATTAAAATACACATCCAAAATCAATTACGAACCGACTACAAGTTATAAATGACCTACAAATTATTGTCGACAATTTACTGCAACTGGAGACATTTCTCTACTCTATTTACTGTTAAGTTGCCCTCACATATTGGTTTATGAATTGTATCCATTGCTCCTTCACCATTTGGTTTGCCGGCCCTATTACGTATGTATCCAGCGATGGTTGTATTTCTAAGTCGTTGGGCTATTGGCCGGCCAATGCAGCTAAGATCGATGGGAGCATTAATCTTGTGCGCACGAGTGGCTTGCAATACAGGGAATTGGGTTACTACGGTACTTTAAGGCCGGTTATGTCAACTATTGGAGACAAAGTTTACGTAACTTAATCCTAATTGAGAAATTCTAAGCTAATTAAATTTAAATTTTGTAGATTTTGTAGAACAATTTTGTCGCCAGACGTCTTTTCAGATTTTATGAAAGTGCGTTCAGTAGTTTTTGATAGAAAAATGGTCGTCGTCTTAAAACTTCTCGATAAACAAACAAAACGCACGTAGTTCCTAAGTAGATAATGTAGAATTGAAATAAAGATCCTTAATTAAAAGCAATTAATAATAATAAATGTTTCCTGCAATTGATAACGTATTTGCATTCATCTAAATATTAATTGCACGCATAGATATTCAAATTATTGGCGGTTTTTTGTTAAGTCGAAGAAGAATTGTAGATACTATCAATGTGTAAGAAATATGATCACGAAATACCAAAAAAGATGGCAAGCAGTTGAGATATTGATTGATCCCTTGGTCATGCGGTTGGCTAAATATCAGGAGAAATATCTGCTTGTTTGTTGACCTATTTCATAAAAAAACCTCAGAAATCTTTTCTTCAGCAATACCATTAGTTATAGTTCTTAAAGACAAAAGCCACTTACATATAGAATACCATTTTGTCTTTTGTGCTTTTATCTACTAACACTATTATTATAATCGAAAATTTGAAAAAAAATAATCATGTTATGATAGCAAACCAAAATGGATGGATTTTGGTTTTTGGTAGCCTACAAAAGTCTGTAAAGTACCCTTAAATACAACCGTACCAATGACAAGGAAAAAATTTAAAATAAATAAAGAAATGAGTGCCTAAATATCAGTCAATATATATGTTAAAGTAATTTCCCAAAGAAAATGAAAAATACACTACATAATAATATTAGTATTCTTCTGTATGATTATAAAACTTTATTGGCACCTAGGCCCCATCGTTTGCAAGCCGTCCTATAATTATCTGGCCACTTACGTTTACGTATGCATGTCATACTATTTTCACTTTTAGGATGAGTTGAATTTCAAGTAGTGGCAAAGGTTTATTGACACCAAGCAACATCAACTCATAACTCCTTAGCTATAAGGATCGTGAAGCGTTTGAAACAAGTGACATTTTAAATAACGACTTATTTTAAGATAAATTTGAAGGTGTTAGTAATATTAATCATAGAGAATCTTGTTGATAGAGTTGTTGTATAGATAAATTGTGATAAAATTGTAAATGTTGCATGTTGGTTAGGCTTCCAAGTAAAAACTACTAAACGGATCAGAATGCAATTTGACACATCGATACACTTGAATAACATACAGGTTACTTTTTACCTGGTAATTGCTGGTAGAAACTATTAGGTTAATAGAGATGATACAATTTTAAAGTAGCTTGAAGCCTTCATGTCAGATGTTAAGCAAAATAGGTCGGGGTAACGAATGCAAAAGATTATTAACATTTTTAGTTAACTGACGGATACTCATGAAATGATTTAATATTGAATGAGTATAATTATATTCTATCTTTGATTCTTTGTAAAACATAAAATATTCAAAAGTGAATTAATAAATTTTATTACTTATATAAAATCCCGTACCAGCGAAATCTACGCCATTTAATAAAATATAAACGTAGTGATTAAGAAAGGTCAAAGAACATTTCGTTTGACATTTTTAAAAGCATTGCACTTAACACTCGCGTCTGACATAATTTCGTTTGCAAACTGATTACAATTTTTAATGAAGGCATTAAGAATCTTTTTGCGTAACTGATGCATATTCAGTATAAATAACTAGTTCAAGAACAAATTTTCTTTGTTTCCAGACTTTCTGTGGGCTGTCTCATTGAATATTTTCATTTGAACTTCGTTGACCTGTTTGGACTTCTTCACTTCAAAATCCAACCGGTTCATCTTTATTTACATTTCGATATTTTGCTTGTATCCAATCCAACCTCAATCATTAGCATGATCTGCGTCTTTCATTAATTCTGGTTTTTCGAATGTATTTAAATTCTCACATTATTTATCTTTCTTTTGACTGTTTGGGGCACTTATGTCAATAGTTTTACGGATGTTTGATCTAATAATGTCAGTAGGTAATTTTTTTAGGTTTTATCAAGACGATTTATCTGTAGCTCTACTGCAATGACCGCCATGATTAATTGCTGCTCCAATGAAATGAAATCGCGTGACCGACAAACAACGATAGGATCAATCACCATCTATAATCTATAAGAGATTAGCAGCAAAATTGTCACATCACACATCAAATATTACAGTGACATTTATATTAAAAACTGTGCCGTGTCGTGAGCTACGCAATGGTATTACAGTTATGGCATAGCGTGGTGCAACGGCTATCAAGTAGCGGGCTTAGAAAGGCCTGTTTATACTAAATTGTAAACAGTAATGGAGCTAAATGTTTTACATTTAATAGGGAATTTTGTAACGTTATTGATATTTGGGTTGGAATCGTGAATCTTGTTGTTGTGTAAATATTGTTGATTGGTTTCTATAGTCTTATGGGATCTATTAAAACATTTAAAGCGATAGTTTGTAAGGTTGGGAAACTTTAATGATTGGGTAGTCTCTCGCACAGATTTCAGACTCATCGAGAATGGTTTGAAATAAATGATGAAACCTACACAATTAAATTTAATGTTATCTATCTTAACAATATATAAAAAGCGCTCATCTGAAGCTATTATACCATCTTTGTCTAAATTATCAGTCAGATCGTTAACAAAATTTGTAGCATCAACCGTCGATTTCACTTTCGCAAATCTATTTACCTTAATGGGTGCGCCCTATTCAATACTATCCAATTACAGGTAAACAATTCCTTCTACTTTGTTAGAAACTGATGGCTCCACGGCCTCTGAAGCAAGCTCTTGCCCTTTATCTTTGTATAGGTTTATAGTGCTTTCATTAGGCTAAGTCTATTCTTTCCCCCACTTCCGAATCCCGGTATCCCTTTCACCCAGTCCTTACGGCATGGTTTCGACACCATTACGCAACGTCGCCGTAACGGCTGTTGGCCAACGGTTGCGTCCAACTGTATTGTGCTAGTGATCCGAGGATATATCGATTGATATCATATGTTACAGCTCGTTTAATCGAATGACGAGAGATATCGATTGTATTTATAGTAATGTTAGGTTTGAGGGGATTTTAAATAGAACAATAGTTGCTGTTTTATCTGTAACTGATATATTAATAGCGTGTTTGGCGTTGTTAGTTTTATTAACAAACTTGAGTCAAATATTCTTACACATATTTCTGAAGAAATGTATACATATTTTCTCAATATGCGTTGGTAATTTATTAATCCTATTGAATATCCACTTTGTAACAATGATGTCTCTAATGAGCACCATGGTTCGTCACCTTGGTTAACCAAGCATGAGTCATGGTGAAAACGAACTTGCTTGATTACTTGTCATAATTACTTGCCTTATTGTCAATTAGGAAAGATAACATTAAGTAGATTCCATAACACAATAATGACTTTTAAAGATATGTTCTGGTTAAAGTTATATTGGGCTTTGTATTGACTAGTAATATAAGTGAGAAACCATTTTTAGAATACTAGACCTTTATAATATTATAATAAGACATTTTCTGATCTGAATAATTAGACAGTTTTGTGCCACTGTATAAAAAATAAAAACGATAAATAGAATCATGATCCTATTTTTTTTCGAAAACAAGAAGGAAATCTAAGCACACAATTTATAAAATCATTGGCTAATTTATTGGAATTCCCAGGGCACACGGTTCCCATTCCTCGGGGATTATCCGGGATCCCGTACGATGGCGGAGTTTGAATTGTTATCAATGAATTTCAAGCGGATTCCCCCCTTATGTGAAATTTTGGGGATTCATGATCCCCTTAGGATTCAAGGGATCAGTTCAGCTAAAGTTGGATTTCCTTTTGTTTTTCCGAAGAGCTATCGACGATCTGTATTAAAATGGTTAGGGATGAACTGCTTCTTCAAGTAGATTGAAGTTGAAGGTTAGAAAAGTATTTTTTTGGTATTTTGGATTTTTAATTAGTAGTAGTTAGCGGGTAGTCTGTGGTCATTGTTTTCAAGAAACTGAAACTGAACTGAATTTACAAATACAATGTAATCTTACTTCTTACTTAAAATTATAAATGCGAAAGTAACGATGTTTGGATGTTTGTCACTCAATCACGTCAAAACGGCTGGATGGATCTGGATGAAATTTGGCACAGGCATAGGACACACTCTGATATATGACATAGGCTTTTTATCAACATACCACGCAGGCTAAGCCGCGGGATAAAGCTTGTCTTAGAGAATTATTAAATTTATTTAAGTACCTATTTTATATCTACCCTCATTCACACGGATGTGTTGGTGATGTTGTTAAAAACCCTTAATTTTTTTCCAACCACTATTATACCTACTTTTTTGCTCTCATTCCCGCTAAAAATGAAAATATTTGTCCTGAAAAACATTGATTGAAATGTCCATTGGAGCGGGTAATCAGATTATCGATACGCCATGCTCAATTTTAAGCTGTTACTTTTATTGTTGAATGCAAATGAGATAAGTTAATGTACAAATACTTGACAGAAGTTCAACAAATATAATTTAATTCCGAAACCGAATATTTACTTCCTTTGGGTAAATGGTTGTAAGTGTATTGGGTAAATGGAGTTTTTAGAGTACTTATGAACTGAACTGTGGTTGCGGGTGTAAGCGCAATTATGTGTCGTGGCCTCGGCCTGGCGTAGAAAAAGGAACAGGGTGGTTTCAAGTCAGTACGAGTCTGGGACTCCTCGCCATGCATTTTTCATAGCTTTTACTGGTACCTATAATAAAGTTACTACATTTTTAAATTTCTTACTTACATCACACACGCACATATGAGACGACATCGTGACCATTGCTGAGCCTTAAAGACTAATCTAGTATCTAGAGACTAATAAGTATGTGTTTGTAAGTTTGTATGTAGGGGGTAATCTTTGGAACTGCTGGTCGAATTGCCAAAATTCTTTCACTGATAGATAGGTATAATGTTCCTGAGTGCAATAGGCCTTAAAACAATACGCTACGATCAAATGGAGCCAAGCAGCGGATGAAACCGCGTGAGAGTAGCTAGTAGCTAATAAATTGGTTATACCTACTGTAATAAAAAAAAATCCTATAGGTAATACAAAATAATCTGATCTGCCCGTCTGTCGTAACTCAAACATCACATAACTTGGCAAAAATGTGTTATGATGCAACTCCTATCTCTTGATCAAACTACACAAAGAAAACAAAGTAACCTAATCTTACAGGAATAGTGGTTATAAAATAAACTCAAGTAAAAGTATGTACCTATGTATGTAGGAAACAAACATGACATGTGTGCGATGGACGGTCTACCTGTCAGGTTGATGAAGGTACTTACGTAATCCTAGCAGTCCGTATGTTATTAATACGGAACCAGGAAAGGAGTTATTACTGTGTGCAAAGCTGATAGACTTGTACAATGCACTATCAGCTAAATTCTTTGCAAAATGTGTGTTTTACCTAGCTGCAGTGCCGTTTGGTTTTGAGAAGGTGAATCTTAGGGTTTTCTGCTTTATGAAGATGTTGTTATTGAGTGTTTTAGAATACAAGACCTTTGGTAAAAGGCAGTGCCTTGAAAGAGACGGAGTATTAGTGCCTTCTGATTAATTTGGACCCAAAACAGTGATATTTTCTTTGTTCAGGGTGGTTCTGATGCATTGGGCTATCGCGAGCTATAAATTGTTGATAATAAAGACCTAGATAGAAAATAATTAAGCTGTCACCTCTCCAGCTAGTATTGCGGCCTGGAATAGGTGAGAAAAAAGTGAAAGTGGAGATTTTTAGGCAGGAAAACCCTACCACCACTTTAACTACCTACTTCTCGTCCCAGTAAGGGCTGAAGAAGAAATCCGAATTACACATCGTCCCAACCCCACAGAAAAGCTTGCGAATATCCAAAACGATAAAAGGTAGGTCTTCGTATCGCCGACATTTCAAAAACTCAATTTTTACTTAATAATATACGTGCAAAGTTTTCTTACAATTAAAGAATGTAAGAGGGTGTACGAAGTGATACTTTTGCTTTATTTTCTGTCACTTATTCGGTCATTGTTCGTTTGCACAATAAATTAATCAACCTCTTATTCGTTTCTGGTTTCGAAAAATGTCGATCGTGAATTGTGGTTTTACAGCAATATGCACAAGTTCCTCGTTTTAATTCCATGTTCGTAGTATTGGTACAATTGTGGTTTGATAAAATTTTGATTTATTTCTTATATTATATTATAGAATTTTCATTCATTAAAATAAAATAACTAGCTTATATTTCGTATTTTATCCTACGTTGGTGATAAATCAAGTTCATAGAATTAAAAACTGATGTGATTTTATGTAATACTAGCGGCCCGCCCCCGCTTCGCACGGGTCCAACTATCTCGCTATTAAAGGGTCACTTTTCCTAAACTTCCCCTCTACTTTTCTAATATTTTCTTTGATAAGAACCTTCTCCTGACAATAATAAACACAACAAAAAAAGAATTAGCAAAATTGATCCAGGCGTTGTTGAGTTATGCGCTTACCAACACATTCTGCGATCCATTTTTATATATAAGATATGAATACATATGAAGTTTAGTATATGTAGTAATATTTAGGATACAATCTCAGAGATTTATCTATTTATTATACTTTAATCTTTACTTATATTGTAAAGTTGAAGAGTTTGTTTGTTTGAACGCGCTAATCTCCGGAACTACTGGTTTCGAACCAGTAGTTGTTAGTTGAGCAATTCTTTTTCTGTTTGTTAGTCCATTTATCGAGGAAGGCTAAAGGCTATAAAACATCACGCTATAATCTGTAAGAGCTGAGCAGCGGGTTAAACCGCGTAAGAGAAGCTTGTGACCTTATACACCGAATAGAACTTAGAACCAATGCCCGTGGGGTAGATATGGTCTAGAGTGGGAACCAAATCTAGGCAAATGTAGTGTAGGGCGCCCTCTAGCTAGGTAGACTGTCGATATATGCAGATCAGGGGAGGTAAATAGTGGATAGGATCAGGCTGATGATGAATGAACACTAAAAAAGCGTCAATTATACCAAAGCTGACTGCACGGTTGGCGCGGTGGCTGGGCAACTGGCTGCCGTGCAACGTGTCGCGGGTTCGATTCCCGTACGGAACAACTCTCGTTGTTTTTATTTAAAGGTCATCGATAAGATTTATTTGTTCTCGACCCAAAACATTGATTTGTTTTGCCCAGAGTATAAAAAACAAGATTTAAATTGGTTAGTATACCTTGGCACCTAATATTTTTTGATTGTGTTATCGAAAAATAAAATTTCGTTACTAGCAAATAAATATTTTTAATATCTAATCCCCATACGAGTACCTCATTAGTACTATTAGCATACTATATTTTTTTATCTACATTACATTATTAATTATACACTTATAATATCACTAGCTTTTGCCCGCGACTCCGTTCGCGTGGCATAGTGAATTCCGGATTTTTTTTTGGTATTAAAACTATCCTAAGTCCTTTCTCGAGTTCCAAACTATGTCTGTACAAAATTACGCATAAATCGGTTCAGTAGTTTAGGCGTGAAGAAAAGACAGACAGACAGAGTTACTTTCGCATTTATAATATTAGTTTGGAAGTGTTGACGAAGTAGGTACTATTTTTCAAACATATATGTATACAATATCATGTTACTACTAATGGGAAATTTGTGCAGTGGGATAAATGTTATTAACGAACAAAAAATAAACCTAATAGGACAGATACAAAGTTGCGAGGAAGAACTAGTCTCATAAACTTAAACGCTGGTCCATGAAAGGAACAAGGCGATTAAATAACACTAACAACCATTTAATAATAACCACTTTTTTGGTGATAATCGTTTCGACCCCCAAATGATTAGTTCCACCTACCGTGTGTTGAATCTTAGATAAATAGTTCGTTTACAAAAGAAATAGATTTATTTGAATACTCGTTATTGCCTGCGACTATGCTTGTGTTTTTTTAAATAGTAGATACTAGCTACTCTCGCGCAGTTTTACCCGCTGCTCGACTTCATTTAATCGTAGCGTTATGTTTTATATATAGCCTATAGCACTCAGGAATATTGTAGCTATCTACCAGTGAAAGAATTTTGGCAATCCGACCAGTGGTTCCAAAGATTACACCCTGCATACAAACTTACAAATTTTACGTCTTTATAATATTAGTATAGATTATAGATATATGGCGAGGATAATGGATGCGAAGGGCGATTTATCATACGGTGTGGAGAACTAAGAGGGAGACTGATGATGATGATGATGATGATGATGAACTATCATGGCTATAATGACTTATTCACGTGACTTAATTGAGAAACCATTATTCTCTTTCTTATTTTTAAGTTAAAAAATTGTCTTCGAACTACCTACACACACAGAAATAACATGATTAAACACACGTAACAGTTTATATATGTATGTATACAAATACATATGCCTCTCAAAACAAGTTTTCTTCCAAAAGACTTCAACGAATAAAATCTCAGCTTTATTTTCATCACATTAAAGTTACATTTGCATTGTTGATTATCACAGAAGTTTTTCGACAGATATCATTATATACCTATATCCATGTACGCTAAATGTCATGGTTTTCTAGACGATTACAAAATGTTCGTATTTATTTGATAAGTATCAAGATGCTTGTTTGATTATAGTCTGTGGATGTAAAGTATCTTAATTGGTCGATGTAACTGTCATATTTACAATTATAGGCCGTTGGGAAATAATTTGTAATGATGTAAACTATAGTTGAATGATCATTATAAATGTATTTTGTGGTAACAAGGTAAAGGTCGAGTGGCTCTAATAAGGTTCAGCATTTGATTATTGGGTTTAAACAAAACCTTTGTAAGTTTTGATATGGCGGACGAAGTGAACCCTGTACTTGGAACGCGATAAATGTTACCTAACGTCAACTGTTAATCTGTGGTTGGGTTAAATGAAAGTCTTCCATACCCGAAAACCATAGACATAATACTCTCTATGACGTCATAGAATGGGCTTGACCTTTCCTAACGAAGATGCCTGTTAGATAATATAATCTGTACAACGCTAATTTATTCAAATTGCTCAAAGGGCTACCGATGATTGCTAAATGCCAGAACGTCCATCGTAAAATGTACTTTATAGATGTGTATTTACATTTTAATTTCGAGGGCATCGTGATAAAGGGTTGTTGTTTGCTCGAAGGTTCTTTTATATTTTGAGAATGTAGGATGATATAGGTGGATAGATATACAAATACATATTATCAAATATTGTTTTTATAAAATATTGTTAAGAATTTTAGGATGGAAACTTGACAAAATGTGTTTCGTATAAATTTTTTTTTCCTTTTTCGTAACGGTTAGTCGGGTATTCAGCTAAATATAGTTACAAACACATTTCCAACAGTGCCTGATAATAAAAATTAAATGTCGCCTAAAACTTGATAGGTACATGAACGAAAAGAATTAAGAATCATTTTATACATAGGACAAATTAAAAATAAAAAGCTTGACAGAAACTAGACTTCTAAATCGGTTGCAAAATAAAAATAAAAAACGGTTGTAAAATTGCAATGAAATATTTGATGATAAAATTGTCCATTAGGTCATTAATAAGACAAAAAAAATCTGATAAAAAAAGGTGATTGACACAAAAATACAGGACCAGTTTTACTTATAAAAATATAATTTATCGCCTAAAAACCACAAAATAAGATATCTGAAATTTAACACATAAATAAATAAAATAAAGTTATTTAAAATCTATGTTTTAACATTTGTGATAAATAATGATACTAAAAGGTTCAAAAGGGCTGCTTGCTAATATGTTTTGATGTTTTTACGATATTTTTATTACTTATTATTTATTTTTGTATGGTTTCGTAGGTCATGTGCTTGAAAATGTAATATTATTTTTAGGTATTATATTGAATGAAAATTAATTATAAATTATGAAGGTTGCAGGAGTCATTAAATGAAGACGTGAGGTTTAAGGGCCATGTTCGTCATTAGGTTTATTTTTAAAATGATGATTCCAGTACCAAAAAACGCCTTTATATTTAGTAAATACATAGCAATTTAAAAGAAATACTATAAAATGGCTCGATTAAGCATATACATCACAATCTACTTCTTAAAATGTTTCATAAAGTAAACCTTATCATAAAATAAGAGATTACCTAATCACATCACATAACATCATATGCATCAGCCTATAAGTGCCCACTGCTGAGCAAAGGCCTGTCTCACACGGAGGAGGTTCTCAAGGCAGATTGGCGTATACAAAATTATAGTTACCTAAACATTATAAGTTTAATTAAAAATTATAAGTCCAGATTATTTCTTCACGATGTTTTCCTTCACCATATGTCAGTGGTGTCTAAATAACCATAGAATGTACATATAACTCGCATCATATAACTCGGAAGTCACATTGGTCCTTCCTCTCACTCGCATGAGAAGCGGGCGCATTAGCAGCCGAGCCACCACGACTACTAGAGAGATTTTTATAATAACTATCGTGAGACATACTAAATTAACTAAAAATCGCGTCGCCGCGTCCGCGAACGCTGCTCATGATGAAGAACCCCTCTGTGAAACCAGTAGAGCTTTTCTCAGTATTTACACGTGAGTAACCCGCGATTTTTAGTTAAACTAGAGAGATTATTAACAAAAAAAAACAATATCAGTCTTAATCAACCAGTAGCAGAATACAATAAAACTCCACCTGTTAAATAACTCAGCGGTTATGGTTAACTATTACATAATAAAACGGTTTGCGAATAACGTCGTGATTCAATTTTTATAATTGCGTTATACCAATTTTGTTATGGTTTCTTTTGATCGTAATTATTTAATTGTGAAACATTGACAATAATTGGTGTTTCATCGTGAGCTATTATTTGAAGACTACCGGGTATTTTTATTAGCATAAATAATTTTAAATTACGTTGTAATATGGTCATATTAAATTAGACTAAAATAATCAAATTTGTTCGTCTACATTCTGTCTTTAGTCAAGGGAAATAATATACTGCGGCCCTGACTCGAAAAAGAAGTTGGAACAGGGTATTTTTTGCCAGGAGAAAATAATCAAATGTCTTCTTCCGCCCAGGATAAGGCGAAAGAGACTCTTGCTGACTTCTCCTGTTTTAGGCCGAGGTCGCGGTGCCTCATTGCGCTTATGCTCATGGCCACGCTCATGGCCCCGTCTGTGGTGGTCTTTTGGCTCTTTGAGGTGCGCGCGGAACGCTACGCGGCGTACGCTCGGTGCCAGTGAGAGTCTGATCTCCTCCCTCTTACCTCACACTGGGCCAGAAGCATCATTTGATAATTTTTCCCATATTTAAAGATTTCCATTTTTTGAGCCAATTAATGATTTCCCATCAAAAAGTTTTTATTGTAGTGTTTTTTCTACTTTAAAATTTCCATTAAACTAAATTAAACAATAATTATCGTTTACTTTTTGACACCGATTTTTTACATATAATTTTGAAACTACCGGGTTATTTTGTGGATTTTTTTTTGTTTGGCGCCTAATTTGTAAACCTGTTATCGTTGAACCAGTTATTAGTTGCTGTGCACCACTATTTATTACGTCATAAACCTGTTGTAGTTATTAGCTCTTGCTTGATATAGATCTGTTTGTATTTCGATCGATTTGCTGTACCCAATTTTTGCTTTAAAGTGTAGTCTTTTATTTTATTATTTGTTTAAATATTCTACTAGCAAATAAGCGAAATGAGGCGAAGCCATTGGCAGAAGATAAAGTATCAACTTTTGAAGCGATAGTTCGGCTAATATTACGGAAACCGTCGAGTTTAATTTATATGGGACACTCAGGAACATTGCCAATATGAGAATGTCAAAAGAATTAGGTATGGAAAACTGACCAGCTTTTCCAAAGATTACCCCCTACATACTAACTTACAAATTTGCCTCTTTACAATATTAATATAGAAAGGGAGTGTTCTCGCTGGTCCTTACAGAATACGCGATAGTAGTAATATTGTGTATTCTACTAAAGTAAAAAATCATCTATGTAATATCAACTTTGAAGCTATCAATAAATTTTCTACCATATTCCCACTACCTAATTGACAAATTTGCATAAGCAATAACAAAAAACCAATTCGTAATCACCTAATTAAACACTTGAATGACGAATCCATCATTATAACATACGGCATCCATGTTATTTGACATCGAATCAATACAGGTTTTGCGGAGTTCGGTAAAAACATTCCTAATTGCTGTTTTTAATAGAAAATTTAATAAACTTTGGTAATTGCGCGGTAGCTTTAATTGGTGCTAATTAATGGCCAGTTTTTGTTCTTTCATTAGATTGCTTTTCTTGTCAATAATGTGGTGATTTTTTACTTTATTACTTACTAGCAACTTGCCCTGAGTCCGCACGGATGCAATGCTGATACTAAATTTCTCCAATATTTAATGGATCCATAATTAAAAACCTTCTTCTTCAGTTGCAGTGGTTGCGTAGTTTTAAAGATTTAAGCATTCATTTGGATAGCATTTGTCAGATAAAGTGAGTTTTTTTTATATTATGTAGATAATGATACAAGGAATAAAATATAATACAAATTATTAAAGTCATTTATTTCAATTAGACAATTTCGGGTATTTTTAACAAAAATTTTTGATAAAAATTATATTTCAGTCTGTATGTCAGTCGTCTTAGTATGTAGTCGGTTAAAAGGGAACTCTATGGTTTGGTAAGGTTAAAAGGGAACTGTATGGTTTGGTTACTTTTTTTCAATAATTTTATCAACCGGATTCCTTGTTACATTACTTAGTTAGTTCCATTATATAACAACACTGTACAATACTTGGTCAGTCAAAGAAAAAAGAACCTTAAGGGAGGCTCGCTTCAAAAACTAAAGCACAGTCTGTGCCTTAAACGTTTTGCAGGCGTATAAGGAAGTTTCTCGTTTGTCAATGGGCTGTGACTTTTACCACGGCACCGAAGCGCATGCGTCTTGTCATGTAATAATTATACGTAATGAGTTACGTTATAATTGTGGAACAAAAACTTGGCACCCGCGTCGTGGGACTGTGGCAACTATACCTACTATTTATGGTAGATACGTGGGTACGTAATATATCGTGGTGGCCCATAGGTTAAGGCATCCAATTCTCATACATGAGGATGTTCACGAGGGATTAAAACCAGACAAGTACTAATGAGACTTTCACGTGACATCAGATCATATCATCAGCCTGAGTCCACGGATGAGCAAAACTCTCTTCTCACACGAAGAAGGTTTGAACATTATAATTAGCACGCTTGCTCAAGGCGGATTGGCGACTTTAAACTTATAATTTGAAATCATCAGTCCAAGTTTCCTTACGATGTTTTTCTTGTGACAGTGCTGTCTAAATAATCACAGAACGTGACGTGATTTGAGTTCGCATTATTTACTACTTCATTTGTAGAAAACTCATTACTATTCATTTTTATTTTTGATAAACATATTTCTTACCTATTTTTTGGTGAATTAAATTGGTATTCAAATAAAAGAGACAAATATATTTTCCCTATTTAACAAAATAATACTCGTAGGTAGTAGTTGTTCTAAGATTTTCAATCTTATTTTATTGTTATAGGATCTATAATCAAACAGATAGACATACACTTTCAGTTACCTTAAATGAGCTATCTCACTGTACCTACAAACACAGATTTCATTCCACTACGTTGCCTCATGATGTAGTTGCAAACTGCAGTTCAAGAGATCAGATATCATTATCTTTTAGTGAAAGGATAGAGCGCTTAGCAATCTCTTAAATTAAGATAAATATATGTCTTAAATTTAGAAGGATTTCAGTCTTAATGATAGGGAATTAAGTTAAAATTTCTGTGATTCGTGATAGGTAGGAATATTTTCAAATCTATACTAATATTATAAAGAGGTAAATTTTGTAAGTTTGTATGCATCTTAGGAACCGCTGGTCGGATTTCCAAAATTATTTCACTGTTAGATAGCTACAATGTTCCTGAGTGCTATAGACATCACGCTATGATTAAATGGAGCCATTAAAGAGATAATTTGTTAGGTGTTATATTTGTCACGTGACTTCTAGTAAATCCTTGTCTCGAAGTTAATTTACTGGGCAGGGAAACAACGTTTATTATTTTTCGGTAACATTTAATTCAGGCAGCCACTGAAATAGTCTGCAGTACTTAGCAAGTATTTTTTAGGAAAGTGTCTTTCACCTTTTAGGAAATGAAGAAAATGGCGCATGACGTTCCACGAGCGCTTCATAGAGCCCCTAGACCACAGATACACAGATCAGATACGATAAATAAGGCCCACTGGGGCCGATATTATGACCCCGTCCCAGTTTAGGAGAAGGAAGGGCGAGTCCCTCCAAACCCAGAGCGGATGAAGGCATGGGATGATTTTTCCCCATAAAAAAGCCCTCTGGGGAACAACATACGAATAAATTTAAAATGTCACAAACTTAATAGTATTGTTTATATATAACGCTAAGGACTATGTTTCTTAGTAACGTTAGCAAAAGCAACAAATAACAAAAAGCGGTACGGTCCGCAATATTGACCTCGTTGAACTCGTGAAAGTATCGTTTGAACTTGGCGAAAGTTTAGTCAACATTGCGCAGGCGCATGGCGTGCGTACGCTTCAAGCTAATGGCTCCTTTCTGCATAAACTTGGCGGGTTAGTTTCTATTAAATTTTGTTCCTGGTTTTGTAAGTAGATTAATAAGAATGTTTAAAGAATTGGGGTTCAGTCGAAAACCAGCGTCAGGCAACCGTAGTTTACTGTTTTTTTTTGCTGAACTGGACCTAGTTGGCGTAGCTCCGAGACATGGAGTGTTTTTTTTCTTCATTACTATTTAAATGTTTTGTTTAATATGTGGTTTTCTGCACAATGTGCGACTGTGCGCCAAATAAACATTTTTCTTTCTTTCTTTTATTATTTGGCTGGGAGTTTTAAGATTATGTGAAAATCAAGAAACAGTAATTCTTTAAAAATTTCTTCATTTGTCTAATGGATGTTATTATAGCTACTTAAGCGCGATACCTTGGATTTGGTTGTAGAGACGAGCTGGGTGATATTATGATTCTTTCGATTTTTAGTTTTTCAAAAATGGTAATTGGTAATTATGGAATTGCGGTATACCTACGGCATTACTTTTTTGTTTATCAAATTATTTCAAACTCTAATAAAGTATTATTAAGAATTAAAATACTATTTCGTTAACTCTAAATTCTACAAGTGACCACAATAAGCGACATTTAAAACGTGAGTAGCTCACAAACATATGTAGATATTGGCTAACACTATTACAAGCACACAAATATGAACCTTGACTTTTGAGCACAAACGACTAAATTAGTTTAATTTAGAATCTTCATTCAACCGCAAATCTATGGTAACAATTACATTTTAAAAGCACCTTTGTTACGTTATAGTAAAGTTTAAATTTATATAATTCGTTGAAAATAATAGTTTCGAACATTGACAAAATTATTACGATGTTTTGATTGACTTATTTGAATCGTTGTTTTGTAGTTTAACACGAATAAGTCGCGGTGACCCAGAGCTTTATAAAGAGGGAAAAATGAGACTACTAGTACTGGGAAAATAACGCAAGGAAACCTAGACACATTACTTCAGAAAATAAATATATATACTAATACTGTATAGAGTATAAAATAAAGTCCCTATTTCTGTCCGTACACCCCTATGTACAGTGTATGTACGGGCTTTTTTGGCTGGGGTCGGTCGCTAGTGAATAATAAAAAAAAAGATGTGATTGTTTGTTTATTTGGGTTGACTAAGCTCCAAACTACTAGACTAATTTTGAAAAATTCTTTCAGTGTTGGAAAGCTTCACTATTCACAGTGAACATAGGCTAATAACAAGAAAGGTGGGTAAAACCGCGGCGTATAGCTAGTTCCGTATTAATCATTAATTTCTAGGCCTTCTAACGATAATTTTGTGTATAAATCAATGTTGCCTATAATGATTACTTAATTATTTCCTTTGACGTATAAACAATGAGGCAACAAGACGTATTCGGTCGACCACTAAAATACCAAACTTCGTGTTCGGTGCGAAACTGGCCAGAGACGACCAGTATAACAAGAGCTCCCGCGATATGTCCAATATTTTGATACGGTTCTCGACGATTCTGGAATTAATATTAGTGTGCTAGATTTTTTTTAAAGATGATATGTGTTTTTGTATGTTTTTAGGAATTTTTGCCAAAATCTCTCCTCTAAAATAACGTTGTATACAAATCTTGTAGAAATCACTAATTTTATAAAATAACTGACAATTTAGTCAGAAGTATATTTGGAAATAATGAACTCTTTTTAGTTTTTCTTGAACTGATAATCAAGATTTTTAAGAAAACCTTGCAGCCATTGTTTGGCTTACAAAGACATTGCTTTTTTGCCTCATAGGGAATGAAACAAAAAAATCCATCGTCTAATAATTGTTACTTCACAATTGATAATAATCCATTAAGAAACATAACCATTATTTTTATTTTATTACACCCATTTGCTCTAAATCAGAATTAGCCTAGCTCAATTTATACTGGTCCTACATCCATTTAATGTTGACCCGAACCGCAAAATAAACACAACAATATGAGGGATCTTGTTACACTGGTGGTTAGTTGGGTAACTTGGTGTTGAAAGCTTGCGCACGCGCATACAAGGCCGCCTGGTCTTAGTAAGGACACTGTGTGTTGGTTTGTCACTTTGTATTACGATTTTTAATGTCATTATTGTATTTGTCAACGTTTATATGTGACAGAAGCGATAGGACATATATGAATGGGGGAAGGGGGGTTTGACGTTGAATGAATACGATTTTTGGCATTGGGAATTGTGTGAAACTTTGTTGAGAGTTATTTAAGTTGTATGATATAAGTAATTTATCTGTAAAACGTAAGAACAGATGTTTAACACAGTAATTGCTATGTTAAAATAAATTTTGTTGAATTTTTGATTGTGTATATAAACGTATTAGGTTTGGAATTTTGCCCTTTTTGGATAAAATTGTTCAGTGTCAGTTTCGATTTTTTCGATAATAAGTAGTTTTTGATAACATTACAAGACTATAGAGAGGAGTCACAACGAAGGGCAAAGTCGAAAAGATCACGATTTATGCAAAAAATATAATTTATAAGCTAGTAGTTTTAGAAACCGGGGTTGTAGTCTCTAAATCAAACCTTAACATAACAATATAAAGACTAAAATCTATCTGTCACTTATACTTTAGGCTTTATTTAACAAAGACTTCAACAACCAAGTATCATACGAAATGTGTTATGTAATTAACAACTGGCTATTACATAAACAGCATCTTTATTTACTAGTTTCCCAGTACATACATAAGAAACATTTTATAACGGTACCATCTTCACACATTTCCCTTCTCTTTTCCATACTTGTAGGTTCTCGTCAGGCCAGTCCTAGTGCTAGGCCAAAAGGTTATACTGCAAAGGCCAATAGGGTCACTGCATTAGTGAAGTGCAATGCAGCTTATAGGTTAAGCAGTGAGAGTTTCTTATGTAAGTTATTGGATTTAGATTATGTGTTTGTGTATGTCGCTTTCTCTGACGCCATATTGTATTTTGGGGTTTTATCTTGTGTTGTTTTAATTATGGTACCGATTATAATTGATCTTTGGTAATTTCAGCACGTCGATTCTATAAAATTTGTTTGATTTTGAATCTTGTTCGAATGTGAAGTGAGCGTCGAAGTAACGGAGAAATTAAATTTTAGAATGCCACTTTTAACGTCATCTCATACTTTATCTATCAAAATATTGCTGTCAATTTAGTTCAACTCGCAAGTGTAGCGCTAGCGCTACACTTGCGAGTTGAACTAAATTACTGTACTACTACTCACGGCGGATTCAGATTCGAAGTTTAGAATGAAGTCTTACAGAATCACACCCCAGTTTACCTTACCTAACTCTATTCAGATATAGAAACAGAATAGATTTCTCATCATTACTTAGATCTAGTTACTACATAGTATAAAACAAAGTCGCTTTCTCTGTCCCAATATTTTTGTATGCTTAAATCTCTAAAACTGCGTAACGGATTTTGATGTGCTTTTTATAACAGATAAAGAGGGAAGTTTATATGTATGATATCATATATAAAACAGTGCAGAAAATTGGTATAAGCTTTGCACCCGTGCAAAGTTAGAGCGGGTTGCTAGTTTTTTAATATTATGAAGAAATTGTATGCTAAACTGAAAAAAAAACACATATAAAAAAAAACTGTGATATAAACAAGACAATTTTTCGACCACCATGACAGACACCTCAAGCACGCCAGTCACACTCACCACTACAGATATCCACGATTCCAAGGTCCAGGAAAGCTATCAACCTTAGCATCTGAATTTTAAGGACTCAAGTCTAGCAATACTGGTGTGTGTGTTGTAAACATAATTTGTAGTCAAGACGACAGTATTGACGTGTCGCGTTTACGCAACTTTTGAGGAGCCTTGTAACAAGTCCGTTTTTGTACACACAACTTAACTGTGTTCAATGATGTTTATCTATGGATAATTTATTATTGTTGAGGAGTGGTATTACTTTATTTGAATAATAGAACTGCTGGGCTTAGAGACATAATAATTAACCGTCTGTCTCTCTCAATCTTCTAAAATGCTGAAATTATTGCACAACGTTAACTTTTTATTACATAGGTTATGTTGGGTTATGCCTTAAGGGTTTCATTAAGCAGGGTTGTCGGTGTAAGGACAATTGTTAACTGCAGCCTCAGCCCGGAACAGGAGAGCTAACAGAGTGATTTTTATTCAGTAAGAGTCTGGCATTTCTTCTCGCCCCACCCAGGGCTGTACTCGTAGATGTCACAAGGCGATTGTGCCCTTTCCGAAAAAAAAAATATTAAAACGTGTCCAATGAGACAGATTACTTTTTCCGTACACCGACTACGGACTATGATCATTATATTAGAATTAGTCTTTGCATGATTATTTTTTGCACTTAAACCATTTGATTGCGCTGCAGTCGAATAAGGCGCTTTTTGTTAAACATTTTCGGCCAATGTATATTTAGAATATTCTATTAGTAGATTAATTGAAGTAAATGTAGGAACTTCCCTTCATAGTGTTTACCTTCAAACGATATTTATTTTTATTGCCTTCATGATATTGAACATATTCTTATATTTATTATACACTGGCCTCATCCACTTGCACCATATCCGTTGTATTAGTAATTAATTTCTAGATTCAACTTATATTTTCTCACATAAATTAATACTTCTTTCAGACTTCCCTCCGTTAGGGAAGTTGTTATTAATCGCCAGTTTAGATTAAAAGAAAGTTTATTAAAACTACGAAAAGCTTTCCATTAACAAAATGTTTTAATTTAATTTTCTTCAAGATATGTATATTGAAAATAACGATACTGGTTTCAAGTCAAAATGCATCGCTGTGAAATAAGAATCAGAGCCTCGTCGTGATTAATTAAATTTAGGATGTCTTAAGGTAGTAACTATTTCTTTACGATTTTGAAAATCAAAGAAGAATCGACATTGGAACCTCAGTAAACCCATTATGACTGAACATGAAGCTTGAAAATGACTTAGACATAATCCAATTTTATTTTCACTTTGATTACATCAACTACGAACTCTATCCAATTCTAAACCTTGGCAACTGTTGCTTAACTTTACTATTATTTGAGACACGAATTCTGGTGATAATTGTTACCAATGGTAGAGCGTTACGACTCTACATAAAACGGACGTGAGGCAAACATTGTGTAGAGGTCACTCTACATACTGACTTGAAGGTGATATGTAATGTAGAGTACCTTTGGAGAGTTCTTAGTGCCTCTACAATTATTATTGAACAGACTAGATTGATAGCTGAAGTGTGACAGAGCTATGCTTCGGCACGAATAGGTCGGCCTTTGAAGAAAGCAGCGTGAAACAAAGCTCCGAAATCCTTCGAATTCTTCCTCTCCCTAAACTTAATCCCATCCCATCCCAATATCATCCACAACAGATTCATCACCTAGCAATGACCACTTCCAACGACTTCTAAATAAAATTTAATTATTTTAATTATTATATTATAATAAATGTCTCTTTATATAATATCTTTACTACATATTGCCTTTAGATTTTTATCTAATTTGTCTTTTCTGTTTTTGTTTCAGGTATGTTCACTTTCTTATTTTCCTCCATGTTTATGACTACACAATATATTGCATAATGTAAGTACATAATATTACCTCAAGCAGGACTTGTAACCCCTTAATAAACTCTATCACGGTCATATATATCTCAAAATTCAAAACTAACACTTTTTTTTTGTCGGAGTATAATTAACAAACAATCCCTCTCGTCACACTCACTCTCGTTGCACCTAGGGTGGCATCTCTTTCTACCTTAAGTGCAAGAGAATGTCAATGTCCTGCTAAAAACCACCGTGCCTTCTCCTGCTCCGGGACGGGTCCTCGGCAAGTTATTGAGCTTATACCCGGAACGCCGGCTGGATAATCATCATCATCAGCCTATAAGTGGCCACTGCTGAGCAAAGGCCTCTTCTCTGGCTGGATAATGATGATGATAATAACAATAAGGCAGATTTTGCACAATATCACTTTTTATCGATGCTTTTAATGCTCATTTAAATTAAAAACATTAATTATACTTATACGGCTTCAAGTGAGGAAGCTCATACGACTTAATAGGTGCATACGGGAAACATACATAGTTTGATGCTAATATCTATTGCCTAGATCCTTTCAGACCTTATTTAGATTATCTAGGCGGAAGGGCTCTGTTACAATGGTCTTAAAATTATTCCTCGGACATGTTTACGTGAATTAATTTATATATATTATAACTAGCTTTTGCCCGCGAATTTGTTCGCGTGGAAAAGTGACTTCTTGCAGATTTTTGGTTTAGAAACTACCCTGTCCTTTCTCGAGTCCCAAACTATGTCTGTAGCAAATTTTACACAAATAGGTTAAGTAGTTAAGGCGTGAAGAAAAGACAGACAGATAGAGTTACTTTCGCATTTATAATAGGTATTAGTTTGGATAAACAAATGAATATCGCAGGACTAAATGCTAGAAGCATTTATTGAGAAGCATTTATTGCCTGTGTTCCAAATGCCAAATGTTCGAACACAGAGGAAGCTACATTTATTTAGTGAACCTTCAACGAAAAAGGAACATATCTATCAAACAACTCCTTTCCGTATATCACGACACTCAGTTACAAACCCATCCTGTTATCATACTTATTTATTAACAAAAGAAAATTATTAACGCGAGTTCACATTACAACATTTTACTGCGGACATTGCGCATATTGTAGAACGCCCATAAATGGCAGCTTATGCATTGACCAATAATACACTGTTCAAACCAATGTACATTCTTTTTCGACTACGCATAGAATCTATAATCGTTTGGCATACATTTTTTTAAGTGTTAAATAGTTTTTCTGCTGCTCTTTTAGCTTTTATTGCGTACAACTTAAGTGTTATTTTAACTGTTATTATTGTAAAGGTTAATTTGTTTTGTAAATAGTAGGTTATTATCTAATTTATTAATGTTGGTAAATTACATAATTTTATTGTAATTTTTATAATAAATTGTTGAAATTTTGTATGGAAAGGTTTTCATTACAGTGCGTTTTAAAAATTTTATGCTTGTTAGAAAAATATAAAAGGTATACAGCGCCATTTCTCCCTCTCCTCTTACTGACTAAAAACCAATTCGTTCCTCCTCCTGCTGCTGGACATAGAACACAGTTAATTTTTACATATTGTCATGTAAACATGAACTTGGGAAGTACCAATATGATATTTTCCTATTCATATGTCCTTTCCTGAGATTATTTGAATACTTACATCGATTTTCACGTTTTGGACTTTTTCGGAGTATGTGTTTTATAAATTTGGGATTTGGAGATTAAGGTTGGGAAAAAGGGGATAATTGGACATTTGCCATAGCGTCACTCACACAACTGTTTCAGGTCAGTTTTCTAAGAGGACCTGGTATCGCACTGGTTGAGCTAGAGAAAACAAGTCAAATGTGCCGAAGCATTGCTCTACTACAATCAATTTAAAAATTCTTTTCCCCCTACCCATACATTACAAATACGTACTTAAACACACTACTCAAAATTATTTAAATTTTTCGCAACCGCTCATTATAAACTGGTTTATTTCACATTTAAATAGCTAACCATTGTAACTTGACCCATTGCATTTTAAACACACAAAAAAACAACCAATTTATGCAAAAAGCGAACCCATTAAAATGAAATTAAGGTTAATTTTACGAAAACAAAAATATCAAATGGTGACCTGGTTTCTTTTAACACTTTCTCTCTTGTGTTTCACCTTTCTCACATGTATTTATTTCGTTCTACTTCAGAAGATAAATAAAAGTTCTAATAATAAACATTATTTTTAGAAATGTCACGATTTCTTCATCTTTTTCTGATTCTAAACATTTCTTTTAATATTTTTTTTTTGTCAAAACATAATTAGCTACGTTAACTCTTAAAAAATAAATATGTATTGATCAATAATATATTTGAATTAAATACCTAGCATATTTTTAATCTATAAATAAAGCTTTAAGCTATAGATAAGTTTTAATTTTTGACCAATTTTTTAATTAAAAAAGTACTTATTGTTGAAATATTGTATTGTAATAAACATTAAATTATAATAATTCAACAAAAAGAAAGTATTTCTTTCTGATCCGTATATTCATAGGATATTTGATAATATAAGTAACATTTGCTCCGAAAACAAATCGCATGTCTAATAGAAAACAGAACTAACTCATAAAAGAATGTATTTCAAAATTGAACCTTTATTATATGAACATAATTTTTAAGATTCAAATACCTTTGATTTTGAATTAGACCTCTTTTCCATTAAACATACGAAACATTTAATTTTAGAATATCTATCCCATACCCTATCCCATCGATCACTAATATATTAGTGATCGATCGATATTGCCCTATCCTTACAAATTATTTTTGTAAATCGTGAATTAGGAATAGTTTAAGTATTGATTAAATCTCTTTGAATACGGCATCTAGTGTTGATTTTCGAACTCAACACTTTCATACTCAACCATAGCTATATCACTATCACTACATAGTATAAAACAAAGTCGCTTTCTCTGCCCCTCTATCCCTATGTCAGCTTCAATCTTTAAAACTACGCAACGGATTTTGATGCAGTTTTTTTAACATATAGAATAAATGAAGAGTTCTGTTTATATGTGTTATAACATCAATTAAATAGTGGAAAAATTTAATGTCAGGATCGCATTCGTTTGAAGTGTAGGCGGGTTGCTAGTTTTTAATATAATATAGTGTTAATGAAAGTACATAGAGGTATCCTTTTAAAAAAAACTTATTACAAAATGACTTCGGTTAAAATTGTCAGTGTTTTTCTTAAATAAATATCATGAAAGTTGGTCGTAAACTTTCATAACTGCATTTTTAAAACAACATTAAAAAGTTTTCAAATAATTACATTAACAAGATTGTTTAAATGAAAGTAGAAGTGAAAAAATATTACTTCATATAAAACATTTAGCCAAAAATATATTGTAACTTTCTTTAATTCAATAAGATTAACTTTTTTATATCTAGCTACTCAAGGAGGTTAAGGAGCCCGCTTCTCATGCATGAGGGGGTTCGAAACCTGGCAAGTACCAATGTGACTTCTTCCGAGTTATATGTACTTTCTATGATTATTTAGACACCACTGACATACGGTGAAGGTAAACATCGTGAGGAAACCTGGACTTATAATTTCTAATTGTAAGTTTGAA
The DNA here is from genome assembly GCA_902829305.4 of Spodoptera exigua. Taxonomy (NCBI): domain Eukaryota; kingdom Metazoa; phylum Arthropoda; class Insecta; order Lepidoptera; family Noctuidae; genus Spodoptera; species Spodoptera exigua. The sequence goes on along the minus strand of LR824607.2, from coordinate 14,527,530 downwards.
ATCGCCAACCCGCATTGAGCAAGCGTGGTGATTAATGCTCAAACCTTCTCCTTGTGAGAAGAGGCCTTTGCTCAGCAGTGGGCACTTATAGGCTGATGATGATCATGATGACTAGCTACTCTCGCGCGGTTTCACCCGCTGCTCGGCTCCATTTAATTGTAGCGTGATGTTTTTATAGCACTCAGGAACATTGTAGCTATCTATCAGTGAAATAATTTTGGCAATCCGACCAGCGGTTCCAAAGATTACCCCCCTACTTACAAACTTACAAATTTTACCTCTTTATAATATTGGTATAGATTATTGTCATCATACGAACTCATTTTTTCTGTTTATTCATTTCGTTCTATTGTCTTTTAGTCGTAAGTACATTTTACTGTACAAAACCCGGATCCTTGCAGCTTCTCTTTCTCTTTCTCTTTTAAAAAAACGTTGCCCCACATTATGATTTTCCCCTGTGTCGTGGGTGCGGTTACAAACATACAATTTCACATACACATGACACCCAGACCCGGAACAACAATTTGTGAATCACACAGAGTTGTTCCGTGCGGGAATCGAACCCGCGACACGTTGCACGGCAGCCAGTTGCCCAGCCACCGCACCAACCGCGCAGTCAAGTAGCTTGTCAGTAGCTTAGTAGTAGTCAGTAGCTTGTAACTAAAGACTAAATTTAATACAATTTAAGTTAGCAAAACACTATAGAAATTGTGAAATAAAGTCAATTAGAAATTAAGCAGTTCATATATAAGAATACCAAAAAGCAACTGACAAACGTCAGACTTTGGTATATTTGAAACCTCAATTCTCGTATGTCCCTTTCTTTCACTTTAAATAATTTTGTTACATCAAAAAGCCAATTAACCCTTAAAATTACGAGTAATTAAGTAAACTTTATCCGACTTTTTGATTAAACAGTTCGACTTAATTACCATTTGCCGTTACAAAGATTAGAAGCAGAAAATAAATTGTGATTTTATCTCGATCTCAGGGTGGAAGGATTTAGACCTGGAACATAAATAGCACAGTTTAAGGGTCTTGGTAAAATGCGGACATTTTTATTTATAAAGGTTTTTGGTTAAGAAAGTCTGTCGGCATTTTTTTGCCTCTTCATAACATTATGGAACAGTCGGTTCGATCTTTGAAATTGTGTAGTCCTTCTAGAGCTTCAAAAATATTAATCTGAATTTTTATTCTAACTTTCGTGAGACATACTAAATTAATTATCATGTTTTCGGCTTACTCACGTAATTATTTGAGGAGGAGCTCGATTAGTTTCAAGCCTATACCTAAGTCTTTAAGATTTGAAATAGGTAGGTGATGTCAATAAAAAAAAAACACCAAATAATTAAAACTTCAAGTTGCATTTGCCTAATGTAATAAATAACGCAACAATCTTTTATAACCTATAGAAAATCCAGAACAAATTGAGGCTCCAATCCTCACTACCCATTGCTTATTCAAAGATCGAATTAACAAAGTTATGATCTAGAATACTAGACCAAAAAAACAATCTCAATAAGTATTGACGACCTTATGTAACCACTACACACTTAAAAGTCTCATTGAAACAAAAGTGTGTCATTTTTATTGACGGAGTACTATTATGTAATTCAAGTGACATGTATAGTATGCCGGTTTCATTACATCATGATGTTAAGCAAGGCTCGACAGCTCCACTGATGGTAGGCTTTGTAAACAGTTCTATGGAGGTTGACCATGTTAGTTTTGATGGTTTAATGCTGTAATCTTGTGGTCTTGTTGACCTTTGACAATCGAAATAGCAGGAAAATTTATGTCTTCAATTGCTTCATAAAAAATCAAATTCATATTCTTTTTCTGGTGACCTTTTTAAGTGGTTAGTAGGAAATTTGTTCATGCAGTCTTCCTGGTGTAAAAATTATGTGGTTTTCTTATTTGTTTGGTTTAGTATTGTTGGTTCTTGTTTCGCATATTATTGCGGTCGTGTCATCATCATCCCGATTATGCTTGTGGTTTCCAAAATGAAGTACCTAACGAATTTTATTATCTAAAAAGTTTTTAACAATATGCTAAGGAAATTGTGCATGGCCAGTTACTTTAAAAATCTATTCAGTTCTAATTTATTGACCAGTATAATTTTGTGGGTAATTATACTTCTGTTATCACTTTTTACAATGGCTTCATCAAAGGCCCATAAAATATCGGATATCTAAAGAATATCGTCTTTTAAGTATTTGATAAACGGAATCTTACCTTTGAGATCAAAATTGGTTATAATTACCGCTCCTGGGTCTGTTGTTAGTATCCAATTGGAAAGACTGACTGAGTTTCGAGGCTCGTTTTAACTATATCTTAAATGAGTAAATAATATTTACAATCATTTGAAATCAATTTGAATTTCGTTATGAGACTAAACAATTTGTTTGCATCAACTAAGTTAGTACTGCTTAGTAAAGAGTTTTAATGTGATGCAGTATTTAAGAATGTATGTCAAGCTTGTCAAAACATTAATAATTCCAAGCAAACTTAGAAAAGAAGCTCAAATATTTACCCATTCTTGTACATAAAGCTGTATAAAAAAATAAATGCTGACACACTGACACAGAAGATTTGAATAAAAAAGAAAGTGCTGTGGTTATTTCAAGGACACCATGATCATCGTAACAGTTAGTCGGGTTCTTTGTGTTTAATATCAATTCGATTTAGACACGGTTCAAGATGCTGTTAGTAACTAGATCTGATGACAAAACTGGTCTGTTTTGTTGATTCAAGCGTTGCAAGCGAGATCCTGACTTCGTTTTTTGGGTCATACTGTATCATTGAGTTTTTGTTGAAAGAGTTGTTTTTGTTATGGAACTTTATTTATGGTTTAGTTTGTTTTTTTATAAATTGTAGGATTTTAGTTGTAGACTTGCTTTTACTTTACTTTTTTATCGATTTGTCAGAAAGTCTGTGAGAATTAAAGTAGGTATACTATAAAAGATATCTTTTTCTACTACTTTAAATAATAGTAGATTAGTTGTTTGATGCTGCCGTGAATTCATTGAAAAAATTCTACTAGGTTCAGTTATAAAAACAAGGATGTAAATAGAACTGAAAATTAATGCAATGATAATACAAATCTAGGTTTATCATATAACAGTAAATGCAAATGATGGAAACAAAATATCAGAGAAAGGTAATCTCCTAATCTATGATACCAGTTTATGTTAAAATGCCCCATAACTATTGGATCAATTGTTATAGAAAGTTGAAGAAAACTAGTTCGAGTAGTTTCTCCTGGAAGTAACATTCATATTACTACAATATTAAGTTTCTAAATTGTTAACAATTTATGAGGGATCGAGGGATCTAGTTCTATATTTGAAAATTGTACCTACCCGTTTATTTAAATTATGATATGCCTAATTTGTAGTAATGGCTACTGCAAAATAGGATCTCTTTGATGTTTCAAAACATCTGAATAGCTAACTATGTATCGGATAATTTTGAATATAGAAAGTAATTAGTATGGACAATGTGCCTCATCACTATCGAAAATTTAAATGAACATAGTGAAACAGACGCGGATAACCTAAAACCAACCAAAATTGGTTTTAAGAAATTTAATATATTTTTAGGATAGAATAAGACTTACAGATTGGTGTGTAATAAAAAAAGATTCACTCATTAAAACATTGAGATTGATAATATATAAAGGAGAGAAGGGAAAATCGTACGGGCCTGGGCCTCTGTTTCCATAATATACAGCACAAAAAATTGTGTGCTTAAAAGTTAATGGAGTGCGAATATATCATAGATAATATCTAAATATTATTTAAATCAGTAACTAATAATAAAATATCCAATTAGCGGCGACTAAATAATAAACTAGCAACGACGTGCTAAATTTTTATTAAAAAGCAACCCAGTATCCTGTCCACAAAAGGATATTATGATAAAAAACAAGAAAATTAATGTCTATAATTAAATCTTGGCTAAACCGCCACGGAAGTTTTTATTTCTTTTGCTATGTATGAGTCATCAAGGATATTTAAAACGATTAAAATCTAGTCATGTATACATGTGATATTTGATATTGTGTTAACGTACGAAATTACGTTTGGGGTTGTAAATAGAAGTAAGATTGGATTAAAGTGCATATTATGGTAATAGACAATGCACATTATAATTATCATGAGTTTGAATTTCAACGTTATACAATTTTTCATCAATAAGCAGCCCCAAAACTTTTTTTATGGAGATACCAAAATAAAAAATCGAACATGTGTAGAAGTTGCAGTCATTAAACCGAATACTAAGAAATAGTTTGTAAAAAACTGAGAACAGCAAAAGAAATGACGAAAGTAAACTCTTAAGGATTAATATGGAGTAATATGGAGATCAAGACAACGACAAAATACACCAGGACCGTACCCCAAATAAAAGAAAAAAAAAACACATCACTCCTTTTATTTAAAACTAATTACCATCGAATTCTTACACCCAGTAATTTTAAAAGCCGTATCGTAACAAAAACGAAGAAGAAAGATTTCAAAGAGTAATAATTAAAAAAGCAAGTCACCTCGTGTCAGAACATAATTTAAAAATTTCCACAACAATCCTTCATTCAATTTCTTTCCGGTGAGTTAAGGACGGACCATAAAAAGTCCAAGTTATGCATTGTACGGGTCAGTCAGCTTGCTTTCTGCTTACGACACGATTGCTACCCGAATGCAATTAGATTTGGATCCTGGAGGACATAAAGAAGTAAAGATATACTTTAATATTGACTATGTTAATTTTTATATCTTTACGCACAAAAAAAAAATACTACAGATGGGCTTAATGCCATAAAACATGAAACATTACCATGTTAATGATAACCAAAGAATTATAAATGAATATGCAATTATTTATACCGACTAATAAAAGAGTTATGATAGATTTTGCCTTATTGGTCATGTTTTTAAATTATATTAAGAAAGACAAAAACATAAAAGCATAATTGTTTAATTATGCTACTGTCTTTTTTAAAGTTAATCCGCTGATTACGTTGAGCAAAATCCTGTTATGTTTTAAACACTAAGCCATACAATCAACAATCTTTGATCTGACCATAAATTCGATACTCTCTTGTATCCAAAATAATTTCTTTACCAAACCTCAACGATAGTCTTCCGACCCAAAAAAATCGTTAACTCTAAATCGCTTCAAAGGCTCAAAGGCTTCAAATAAGACCTTACAGGGACCTTCGAGAGTTTATTGACCTCGACCCCTTTGGGCTAACAACAGCATCTTTGACATTACTGTGGGATTATTTTTCTGTGGACCACAACGGATAACATGGGATAATAGGGGATCGGTTGGTAGAAATAGAAGTAAATAAAGACGACCAAACAATATATGAAGCTATAGTTGCTTTGGAAGATGTTTCCTTGTTTGAAGACAAGATTGAACCGCCTGATCTGTTTGAAGTTAAACTCCATAAAGGTCTTCCGCAAATTAATAGGTTTCGTGTTTTTTGGGAACGTGATTTTATGAATGGACAGATGTATAGAAGTAGGTATAGGTTTGTTTTAGTATAGGATTTTGTTGTGTTTAAAATTCAAGAGATTTTGGCACAACGTAATTTTGATTAGTGTAGGAATGGTTCAATTGCTACGTTTTGAATTTTATTTCATACACTTCAAAAAAAAATGAGCCCTGCTACTGATGCCTATGCTTTAGTAATCGAAAATCTACCTACGGCATAACTAGATAAAAAAAACTACAATGCAACAATTTCTTCTCTGGATCCCTAGTCCCATCATAATGAAATAGACAAGAAAATACAAATATCTTTTTTATTTTCTTAAGAGAATTCTCATGAAATAAATCAAAACCTGTCCTTACCAATCCAATTCAACGAGCCGTGAAGATAATCATATCACTTCCGATCTCAGTTGCAAGCTGGACAGTATCCTTCACTATTGTTTCTACCGGATACATCAACCACTTTAACTTTACTATCGGTATCAACTTTACTTAACTACAATTACGTATCAAATTCCATTAACAGAACTACAACTCTAATTCGGTTCTTACTTTCAAAGTACCGTGGTCCTATTTAAAATAAAGTCTTCTTCTGTTACGCATAAAGGTCATTTCTCATTACAGTATTAAAATCACATGAATTTATATTACCAAATTAATTTTGCCGTCATATCTCGGTAAATCTAGAATGGTTTGAAGGTAATAGGCGGTTTTCTGATGGGTAATGTTAATTTGGTGATTTTTGGCCTTAGTAATGGGATTCTTATGTTTTGGAGCTTCAATGATCCGTCAGAATGTTGATAATAGAATTTCTAATTAATTTATTAATGAATGTAAACTGTTATGGCGTTAACCCGGTAGCTAGAGCTGAGTGCAATTTTAATAATACATTATTGTTCGTTGCTTCATTACCAACGGCGTTACTATCTGAAAGCTTGGTATTTCTGTTACCTATTTTGTTGGTTCTTTGTGCACAAACTTCTATTAATTAATTTATTTTCTATAAATAAAAAAAATGTTTTCACATTACTTAGTTAATTGATTATTCAGTTAGTTCACTTTAAAAATTTGACATTCTAAAGTGTAGGAGAGCTATGATTCTGCACGAATGGACCGGCTTGACCGGAGTAAAACTACGTTGTCACAAAATACTGTCTCGAAACAAAACTTATGTTGTGTTGAGCCGGCCCCATGCCATCAAACCTTAAAACTCGTATCCCTAATAACCCACAGAAGTTCGAAAACGCACTTTTGAACTTGGTATTGCGAGTGTCCATGGGTGGCACCGATTGCTTACCATCAGGTGATGGGGCTCTATGTTTGCCAACTTATAAAATCTTAGCTTAACTGACTGTTTCTACACTAACAAGAAACTCATTAATTATATTTTTTACCATACTCAGAACAACTAATAAGTGGTTAACTTGTGACAAAAATTAACGACATAATATTCAGGTAAGGTGACGTCATTTAGACATGATTGTAAAATGCCTCACGATCAAGGTCATCGGGAGTGACTCAGAATCGATTCTAGTCTCTCTATCAACCAATTACGGATATCCATTGAATAAAATTATATCAAGGCAAATATGTATTTTCTAGGATTGGATTTTGATTATACTATACTAGTTTCGTGGGAAGATTTTTAAAACCGGTGACATCGTTTTAGAACTTAAATGTAATGTTAATCGGATTTGTTTATCGACTTTATTATAGTTGGTCTCATGTGTACATTTTGGTTTTCAAATGGCTCCAAATCAACTTGGAATAATTTTGGAAATATAAAATTGACATAGTTTTTTTTTCTGGCAACCATTTTAAATATTTGCTGTCAATCATCTAGAAATACCAATAGAATTCAATTTAAACTTTAATATCAGAGACACAAATATTAATAATTCCTTTCTTTCTTTTCCAGGTAAGCAGAAAATCCCCTTCACTAACCAAATACCAGAATGCAAGTAAAGAGTCACAATAATTACTCACCAACTCAATGAATCCAGGACAAAATGGCGTCGTTGATTCGTCAAATGTTAAACTATTTTAAGCAACATTCTATATCTTGATTAGGTTCTAGTATGAAGACAGTAATTAAAATAAATTTGTCGAAAATTAGTGTGTCTTAGATACGAATTAAGTAGTAAGTACTGGTAATCTCTATAAAAGTCTTGTCTGACATTTGCTTCTATCAACTAGAAATAGTGAATGTGAGCTCGAAAGGAATTTTGTTAATTAATTACAGACAAATAATTTATTTGTCAAAGAATCAGATATTTGAATTTAGATCAACTGCCCAAAAACTGACTTCTAACAACCCAGAGTTTCACACTCAAACCTAAATAGAAATCAATCAACAACAAAACTTGCCAATAATTAAAGCTTATACATTTTAAGACACGGAAGTTAGATAAGAAGAAATAAATTATTATACGCGCGTAGGCTTACAAACCAGTAGATATTTGGCATAAGTTATTATTTTAACGAAGTGCCAACGTCTTGAGCTTTGCTATTATTTAAATATATTATATCTATTTTTGTAGTTTTACGTCTAAAATTTTCGAGGCCTCTAACATATTTCGTTAAGTAAAGAACATCAATATTATTGCCTAAGGGCTAATTGTTCTATAGTCTGATAAATGTTATCTGAGGAATAAAATTGTTGCTGTCACTGTCTTATACAAACATTCAGACGCGACAGCATCATAATTATTCCCCAGGTAACTTTTATCTAACCATTGAAAAGTCTGCCGAAAACAAATACTTATTTTCATTTCAACTAACACATATTGGTAGACACCCATCTCAGTCATTCAGTCTACCACAAGCTCAAACCAGCTGCAAAATGACCCACATACGCTTTATAACAAAAAGCAATTCTAAGAACACCCTATCACAGTGCATTAATCAAAAAAAGAAAGGACTTGCATCTGCAAAGAATACTATTGCAAATACAGTAGCTATGAAAGTATCTCTATCGTGAGTGAGTTTAAAGCCGGTAGAAAATGAAGCATCTCGCCCAATAAGCAATTTGTCAATAAAGAAATATAGATTGTTCTTTAAAACTGAGTTCACAGAAGACCTTAATTAATTATAATTATGTGTCATGAACGAACGATCACGTTACTATGAGATCAAAGGGTGTTTCGGGATTGGAAAGAATACTGTAACATCATTGGATATTAATTTTTTGACTAATGTCGTGATTGGTCAAATGTGACCTAATCAGAACTACCTCATCAGCGGCTGGACAAGCTCTTCTTTGCAAAAAAGACCATTTCTGTAGTCTCCATTGTAATGTCGATTTTGTAGTCGATTTTATTTCCAATGCTTTACCTCTCCAAATGGCCTAAAAAGAAATTAAGCCATTCAAATTGCTGGTTACTCAGACCGTCAGCCATTTAACCAGTTGTCAGCGACTCATCCACAATACAGTTGTAATTGAAACCAGATCAAAACGACCAGCAGTGCTCAGTGAACTGTTTGCAACGGAACTACAGATTCTGGTCTGACGAGTACTGGCTGTCTGATATTCGGTTTGCGGTCTAAACTGTTGCGTAAAGTGACAGATGTAGAACCATTTGGACCGCTAGCCAGTTATGTTTTGAAACTGCATTAATATTAGTTGGTGTAGCTGGAATGTTCTGTGTGAAGGATTGTGTGGATAAAAATATTTGGATATTGGTTTGGATAATTCTTAGTTTGTTGGTTTCGGAAAAAATAATGGCAACTAATGTCAAGCAGTTTTTAGAAATAAATAGACGTACGTAACACGTAAATAATGATGACACCGCAGTTGGAAAACCGGCAAAAAATCTTTATGTTGGCCAAAAATTGTTGTTTGTGTTAAGTTTTTTTAATTGTGGTCTTTTATTTAAATACACCAACGACGCATTTTAACGCGGTTTTATAAAAATGTTCAATTCATTATTTCCATTTTTTTATTTGAAAATCGAATTATCTATAACGTCAGTATACTCAAGTTAAAACAAACATCAATAACCAAACTAATCTCAAACACACGAAAACCAATTAATTGCTCGCGAACATAACATGACATAACATTTTGCAAGTCCAGTACCACTTTTACTTGCAAAAACTAGGCTCAGTAACAGATTGAATAATAACAAAATTGCTTCCAATTTGAGCCCAGATTACCTTGAGAAAATGAAAATACTGTGGGAAACTCGGAGCTACTTCTAACAATGTGACATAGCTAAAATATCTTCCGCAGATTTGGTATCTGTGGTTCCTTATACACTTATGTTACATTTTGCGAACTAATTATATTTTTAGCAAGATTTTTTTCTACGTCGTTTTGGTTTTTGGGTCGTTGTCATCGTCAGACGTCAGCCCAATCTGCCCCTCCTCTAATCCGTCATCATCATCATCATCATCAGCCCATAAGTGCCCACTGCTGAGCAAAGGCCTCTTCTCACACGGAGAAGGTTTGAGCATTAATCACCACGCTTGCTCAATGCGGGTTGGCGATTACAAACTTATAATTATAAATTATAAGTCCAGGTTTCCTTACGATATTTACCTTCACCGTATGTCAGTGCCGTCTAAATAATCATAGAAAGTACATAAAACTTGGAAAAAGTCACATTGGTACTTGCCAGCTTTCGAACCCACACGATGGCTCCTTAACCTCCGGGCCACCACGACCACCTCTAATCCGTAAATCTCCAAAACTCTACTCCCAAAAAGGCCAGAAACGCCTTTGGTGTTTTGGGTATATATGGGCTTTGCAGATTGCTTACCATCAGGTAATCGGTCAGCTCGTTTGGCTACCTATCGCCTTATATCAATTCATGAGGGATTAGTTATTTTGAAAATCTTATACATTCTTCGCTACATTAATGTTAATTTATTTTTGGCTAAGTCATCTTCTCAATTAAGCTTATAACTTTCATGCAATTTATTTGTTTATATTACATTTTGAATTCCGTTTCCTGTTTCCACTTTAGTTTCCAGAAGGAAAAGTTAAAGTGGTTTTTGGAAATGCGAAATTGTTATTCAGTTCTCTGTTGCAATGGAATTGTGATTTTAAATAGTTTTTGGTATCCGTGTGCTGTGTTGTAGAAGTTTAAAGTTGCACATGAATTTTGTTTCAGATTTTATATTTTAAATATTAAACAATATTATTGAATTACTTCGATAATTATGTCCAAACCAACCGGACTGGGTTCAATCCTTTTCTCTTCTTTATTTATTTTTCTGTATCTAAACTGAAAGAGCTATGTTTTGGCACGTATGGGTCGGCTCAACCGGATGAACCATGGTCTCACAGAAAAACTGGTCTGAAACAACTACAGCGTTGTATTTTGCCGCGTGACTGAGATTACCGGACGCCCAATCCTTCCCTCCCCCAATCCCAAAAATTCCAAATCTCCTAACTCTAAAAGGTCGGCAATGCACTCGTTACTCCTCCAAAAGTAATCCAAAAGCTCGTATGCCGTCCGATCACATTCCGATCCGATCCGAGTCCGATTATTCAAAAAATAGAACATAAATCGTATGAACTATCTGCCACATGAGTTTATCTAATAAATTCAGTCCCTAATATGTTTCAATGCTTGAATTAGTGTATCAAGTCAAAACAGTAATCGAAACTCAAAATACAAGTAGTAAAAGACTTTACAGTCATGTTTGCCGCAACCGATAATTGGCGTTGCCAATATACCTATTGCCAAATATAGGCAGTGCCCGAAGCCGGAACATGATTGCAATCGAGCCTTCACGGTGTTACGTGCAGCCGGTGTAATTCGTTTCATGAATATATGTTATGTAGTACATGATAATACATTTTACACAGTTTAAAGAGACTGAAAATGTCATTGACATTTTTGAATATCAAATAACTAAATAAAGCATTAAACATTCGAGGGTGAGAGAGCTATTCTTCGGCACGAATGGCGCGACTCGACTGGAGTGATATCCGTGGTATGCAGAAAACCGATGTGAAACAACCACAGAGGTTTTGCCGTATGCCGCGGTAAGTGAGGTTACCGGAGGCCCAACCTTTTTTTATGGTGTAGGTCGGCAAACAAGCAGACGAATTACCTGATGGTAAGCAAACAGCGCCGCCCATAGACACCCGGAACACCAAAGGAGTCGAGTGCGTTGCCGGCGTTTTAGGGATAAAGATTTCGGGTATTCCTTACAGATTTCGGATAACCCTTCCGGAATCCCTCCACAATTTCTGAATTGCCAAAACCTTTATTCCCAAGCTGCGGGCAACGCACTTGCAACTGGTTCGTTTTCCGTCCTATCACATAAAAATAACATTTAGCGTTTTCGGGGAATTATCAAAATATTTTCTTTGTAGTGTGGCAAACAAGCAGGTAAATCATCTGATGCCGCAGTGAGTTGAGGCATTTAAAGAAGCAATACTCTCTTTTCTTGAAAATTTGTTGAAAATGGATGGTCCAAAACAGACTCAATAAATGATGTTGACAATAAAAATATATGTTTTGGTGAAAACAAAATAAACTTGAAATAATAAAAAAATCACGATCATAAAACCGATAAATTTTAGCCTTATCAAATAAATCGCTTGTCATAACAGCGATTGAAAAAAGGCCACAGCTGAAAGATATCACAAAATGTAACAAAGTGATTGCTGAAAATTTTCCCTCCTGTAAACTCTCTCCACTGAATACTGGAGATTAATGTTCTGCACGTGTACTGAAAGCTGAAGAACTGAATTTTCAGCTGGAAGGGTATTTTCGGCGACTGAAACTCAATTCCCACGGTGACTTTAGCAAAGCAATAAAAAGTGGAATTTTTTTTTTCCTATTCTACAAGAACTTAAATAAATAATTTTTTAAGCGAAATTTTGCGATCTAGAATTTCTAATGTTCAGAGAATAAACATTTCTTTTTATATTATAGCTTGCTGATATTGCGATAATTTACTTACATTGCGTTGTTTAAAAAATAATGTAACCCTACTTGATTGTCATATCCTTAAATTTAAATATATTTTATATTATTTTCCATAAGTACCTAAACAAAATTATTAAATTTGTTTATAATTTAATTATGTTGTGTCGATACTAAATTATTATATAAAAATATAAAAACAAGTTTCATTATTAATGTTTCAATAAAAATATGCAGCTGTTACAAATACCAACAATATGTCTTCTCTAAAACATTTAAAATAAATTACACCTAAAAGCACAGTGTGCAAAAAATACACACATGAGGACAAAAAGGGCACATTACGGAAATTCGGATACTTTTCCGAGTAATGAAATTGTAATACAAACGGTTTGGAAGAAAAAAGCGAGGGTTGCCAGTGAGCCCTGTGTCGTATTTTGTAATCGCAAACAAAGTATAATGGCCGGGTGTTCGCGGTATGGTGATCAATTTAGCAATCTTCTTTGAAAATAATAAAAAATAAGGAAGATTTTCGTAAATAAATTCGTTAGTAAAATCTTTATTCTTGTTTTTACGAGCTTTGTCGTCTAAAAGGTTGGGCAAAAATGCTCTTTTTATTAATGTAAGTGGTAAAATACGAAAACAAAAAACATTACATTTACTTAAAAGTAAAATCTAATTTGCAGCGTTCACAAACATAAGATGTAGCAGAAAAGAAAATTGTAACAGTAAATTATAAAGTGGAAAAAGTAAGACAACGGAACATATGGAAACGAATGCTTCTCTTGCATACATTCGATTAAGTTAATAACTACACTTGACGGCACTCGAGTTCATACAAGTTAGAAGACTAAGCGATTTTTTTTCCACAACTTCATTACTAAAATTCTCTTGCAGAGCCGTAGTACTATTGCAAATACTGGCAAAAATCAACGCTACTACAACTTCATTTACATAATTTATTTAAATACCGTTGCCCTACAAAATAAATAGTCGTGAACACTTTCTTAATAAAACCTAAACCAATGATAACTGTTAGCGCGTTAGCTCACAAAAAGGAATAAAACACGAATCGATTCGGAATAAAAAGACAAAAAAGTGTTAGAAAAAAAAAGTTTTTGTCCACATCCGCCCACGACTTGGACCACAGTGCGCCGTCCTCTGCGTGTCGGAATCCAACACGCTCTAGTTACTTCAAATGTAACACTTGTCAATTTCTAAGTAAATATTTCAAAGTACCTAACAGCTAAATTACTTTTATTAAGAAAAACTTTTAATTATTTTTATTAAAATAGAAGTTGTGAATAAATACCAAAATTGAATTTCATCTTTTAACACAACGAATATGTTACTAGAACCTTATAATTTATAATTTTCTTTGTTACGGTACAAGAAGGTATTTGGTCATAATACATACCACTCATATATAAAATACTGACTTATCTCCAATGTCAACGACCTTTGATCACCAATATCTTCTGCATAAGCAAGTGAACTGTTACATATCGCTGTTTTTCAGGTTTGGTTTTTGGTTTTAGGTTTCGAGTTCGCAGAACCGTAATTTCTGCTTCAAATTACGTTATATATATTATTTAAATGTATCTAGTAAATAGTCGATATTTATGGTGAAATGAAACAGGCCCTAAGTTTATTATGTTTATTAAAGTTAAATTTTAATTACTTTATTTTATGGCTACGAAAGAGAAACTGCTTTATGTTTCAAGATGTTTATCTTCCGCCAATCTATTTGAGAGTCAATTAAAATGATTTAGTAAATACTGATTTAAGAAAATTATAAGGCATGCCGTGAGATCGTTAGTTTTACAGATGAAAGTAGGTAAGTTCAAATAACTTACAAATAACTTACAATAGGTAAAATACCATACATATTCAAAGCTTTATGGAAATAGCTGTATAGTCAATCACAAACAAGTCAGAATAAAGTCTAAAAATTATTGTTCCAATATTTCGTGATTTAATCATCATGTTGATTTAATAGGAATTTCATCATAGTTAAAATAAATTTATTAAAGTCATTAAGAGTCTGACACTTCGAAAGAAGTAATATGATGATTTTACCTAAAAAAAAAAAACACCAAGACACCTAAACAGCAAAATTCAACTCTATTTCCTTTGGAGATGGTAATTGAGCCATCTTCGTCTTTATTTCAATTAGGGTCAGTACCGACTAGGAAACCTAAAATACTGCAGCCAAATTGGTCACCTACTGAATGTTTCATAGACAGAAACATTTTGAATTAGCGACACTGCAATGTTCCGCAATGCCTTTTGGCCAAACGTGTATAGTGATGTTATGTTGTCGATAAAATGACTGTAATTATGTGTCGATAAATTAAAATTTCGGTCTATATATCATTATTATGGTGATAATAAAAATATAGGTGTCACAATTAAAAACATTTTTTTTATTATAAATTATTTGTTATTACTTTCTTAATCATCGACCGACTCGTAGCTTTAAAGCCGGGTTAATGTCAATAGTGTAACCTTTTATTATATGACACCAGGCAACTAAAATGAGCAAAAATCTGTTAAATTTAATAATTGGTGGTGTTACATTATTTACTTACACACAAAAGTTGCTTAATTCTAGGGATGAATGTAATACATGTTTATAGTACTGGCCGAAAAATGTTCCCAATTTGCTAAGACGTCGTTTATTACGGCATAATTAACAAAGTAACATAAAAACTATTATAACTGTTAAGTAACAATTACAATAACCACTTCAATAATGACTACGGGTATCACAGTTAGTTGTTAAGAAATTGATGATTTCTTAATTTTGTATATCATTAGCCATCGCCAGCAAAATTATTTGCTAGTCATTTAAACAGACCTGTTTCTTGATTATTTATTTCATTTAACCAGCTTTTGTATATTCTTGGAAAATAAGTAAAAATACTGGAATCACGATAATCATTAGTCAATTCAATTAACTAAAAATAGTGATCAGAATTCTTACTAAAAAAATAAGATTAATTTTTTTATCGATATTTTTTTTCATTACGACTACACATCACTAACCTACGACAATTTGAAGCTGCAGAGTCCAGCAAAAAGTCTCATTGGATATTTATCTGTCGTGGCATTGGACCTAATGTTGTTTCACTACTAAAGCTCTGCACACAGCTCTGATGAAATTTCCACGGCCACAATTTTTTCGTGCACTGTTTAATTTCAAACCCGTATAATTCGAAAATGTTGGCTGGCTAGCAAAATAAAATTCTTCTCGTTTTTCGTAAAAGTTCACTGAAATACTGAATTAAATGTGTTTTTGATTACCGTTCGGGATTTGGGAATGAAAAATGAGAAATGCTTTAACGGGTTGCGAGTTTAAAGAAGGAAGGAAAAGTTAATTCAAAAGATTGTTTAAGTTGATGGTGGAGTCAGATTGGCTTGTTTTCTTACTGTTTTAGAACTTTGAAAGTGAAGAAAGTTTTTGTTATAAATGATTAGGGGATTAGCGTTATAACCAGCGAGCGAAGGTTTGTAGTGTTATCAATATTTGAAATCTGTAGATACCACAAATTCTTTATGACAATATATTAACAATAACAATGGAAGCATGTACGATAAAAAAAATCTTCTACTTCACAAGAAGTTTTTTGTTACAATTGCAAATATCTTTGAATACCTTAATTGCACATAACCGTTTATCTTCAACGCCGTTTATATACGACGTTCAATATAAATTAAAATTACAACCAAATCATAAAGTTATGTGCGTTTCTTAACAGTATAAAATAATAATAGCAAGAACAACTAAACGAAATTATGAGTCTAACTGGAATTCTAGAACATATTGCTAAACTTTGTATCTTTGAGCTCGATAGTGGAGTTACAACATTGGCCAGTAATATTGCTTGCAGGTCTTACAAGTTGACAGCGGAACGGTATCGTGGCAGTACAGTGCATTACTCTTTAAGTAATACTTTGTAAATTGATGCAATTTTATGAATTAGAGCTTAGTAATGTGATACGGTGTCGCATTGTTTCATAATGACATTAAAATTCCTACGAAATTATAACAACGAAAGACTTTAATTCAACTAACATTACCAACGTTAAAATCAAGTAAGTAATAAATAAGTAAGTAATGTATAGATGGGTGTTTATGTCTCTTTTGCGTAAAGAATATTAAATGTACTCTAATTAAAATTGGCGCAGAGTATTCTGTTATAGTCTGATAGGCCTATTTTTACCCTAGTGCTCCTCATATGAAAATTTACCAATATTTCTTTATTGATATCGATACTAAACAATGTCATCCCATCACTAAACTTAGTAGTCCGCAGTGTCTGCTAATGACAACCGTTTCGATATAAAATAGTGTTGTAATTACAAACTGGTTTGACCTCAAACGTGTCATAACGTTGATGGTAATTAGACATCTTTAGAGAAAGATGTCAGCCTGTCTGCTTCCATACAACTTGTAGGCTAATTCCGTAATTTGCATTCTAAAATGTTGTGATGATGCAAATGTTTCAGAAACAGGTAGGTTAGCTCGAGAAAAACAATTTTAGCAACTATTTTTTGCTCAAAGGATTCGAATATTTGTCGAGGTATAAATTCTAGTGGTATGAAATCGAAGTAGTTTCTAATGCTAATTAAAAGCTTAATTATCATGTCATCATCTTGACTGCACGGTTGGCGTGGTTGCTGGGCAAACTGGTAAGACCAAACTTTTTTTTTAATCGTCATCTGTATTACATCCGCTGCTGAAGTGTAAGTACTTACTGCTTTGCATAGGCCTCTTCTCACACGAGAAAGGTTTTTGAGAATTAATCACCACGCTTGCTTAAGGCGGATTGGGGATCTCATACTTATAATTAAAAATTACAAGTCCAGGTGTCCTCACGATGTTTTCCTTCACCGTGTCTCAGTGTTGTCTAAATAATGGTCAAATTGGTACATGCCAGGTTTCCGTCCCTCATGCTTGAAGTTCGTGCGTTAATTAAATTACTACGTTACAATCAAGAACTAATCTTCTATTAAGTTTTCCTTTACAAATAACACTACAACATAATGATAAATTACACTTATACAAACGTACGTTAATACACAATATATGGAAAGCAAGGTCGTTGACCGTGATGCGGTAATTACTTCTTCGTGGAGTAATGATTTAGACCTTAAGTTTTCCGAGACATACAGTCGTGTAAATAGATAAATAGTTATGTAGAGGTCGAGGTGATGTGTGGCCTACTTTTTACCTGACTGCTTCAAAAGAAGGGTTATGATTTTATGGATTTTCTATGGGGTAGGTTGGGAAACGAGCCGACTCACCTATAGTATATTATAAAGCTGGAGAGATCTCCTGAATTACTGGTTCGAATTGGATAATACTCATAGTGTTTGTTACATTTATAGAGGAAGGCTTTAGACTATAAAATACGTTGCTACGAATTGTAGGAGCCGAGCAATGAGTGAAACTGTGCGACAGAAGCTAGTGGTTTATAATCGACTACCTAGCCACTATATATTTTTTTCTTTAGTTATGGCAGGTTCACCAAAAGGACAATTACTCGGCACAACAAACTTTTGAAAAACAGCAAAAGCTAAGCAACTTTCCTTCTTTAACCTAAGTACATTTTTTGAAACAATCCAAACAACAACAATAATAATAATTTTGTTCATAAATAAATAAATAAATATTTTGTACTAAATTAAGTTTTGAAACTAACTGAGGATTATTTTACAAACCTTGTCCTGACCTCTGGGCTCCACAATTAAGGTCAAACGAAACATCTAAACATCTATTGTTTAAAAGCTTTGAAAAGGTTGTAATTTTTTATTATAGGCAACGAAACATGCTGAAACTTTAATAGGCTACTGGAACTTGTAATTTCAGTAAAACTTAATAAAAGTATTGTTAATATTACAGGCAAAATTTTTAGTTTTCACTCGATAAAATGTTGAGTACTATAATCATAATATATTTATTAGTGACAAGAGAATTCTTAAACTAGATTACCTGTAAAGTGTGAAAGAGCCACGCAACGGCAAGATTCGTTTGAGCATAGATAAATAAATAAATAAAAAAATAAATAAATCGGGACTTGAGTGATACCAGGCTTCAGAGGAAAAACAAGTGTATAACAATGCTTGGTTGTGACTAAGATTACCAAAGGCCCAGTACATTCCATGTCCATCCCCAATCTCTGATTGACCAACCATCAAATCCTTAACAGCTCCCAAAAAGATGGCCATGTATTTGTAACTCGTTTCATACTGCGACTGTCCATGGGGAGCGCAGATCGCTAATCATCCGGAGGTCTAGGCACATACTCAAATAAAGTAAATATAATTTTCAACAAAAGAGTTTTATTAAGACAAATCAGAAGACATTATGGATTAAAATAGTTCCATTAGTATTGGCATAACAGAACTGCGGATTTTTTTATCATAAACTACTGTTACAAGCGCCTCCGATGATGGACAGATTTAAAAACTACTTTATTTTTGGGCGTTTCTAAAATAATTTTATTGATATGTGATCTAATTACAACAAATACTTTGTTTTCGACTTTGACTTTACATGCAGATACTATCACTTACGTTTTGTCTCGATCTCTTCGATTAGAAACTAGATATTTTGTGAAAATTGAATTAAAACATAAACCAGTTAAAATAAAAACGAATATAATAAACCTTAACCCGAAAAAATCCACATAGTTTCCTTTATCACCTTTAGTTATAGAAATATTAACTTTATCTACAAACATATAAATGACAATATTGCATGCAACAAGACAAAGTTGTTATAATTTTTATGAAAAGGCTTATCTTAGATACAGCGTGTGACCTTACTAGCCGATCAAATACAGAGTAATGTTAAAACAGAGAATACAATTGTATTTATTATAGTGGCAACTCACGACTGATGTTGAAATACAAAAAGGTTTTAGCAAAAGAGTTGATAATATCTTAAATTATTAGATATAAACAAAAGAAGTAAGTTGCAATTAAGCGATGTATAAAAAATTCAATTTAAATTTCTTAAACAATGATAAATCGTTTACATTTTAACTTTTTTGCAAAGCATTTTGTTTTTTCTTTACTTTAGAGATATTTAGAAATTTGCATTGATTAAAACATGTAACGTTAATAGAATACTTAAAATACTATGTGGCCTTCAACAACTATTACACACATGCGAAAGTTAATGGAACAAGGCCCTTAATCGGATCAGAAGAAGGAACGGGGTGATTTTTAGTCAGTAAGTATTGTAGAGCGGCAGAAATCACTTGACGATATTGATCTCTATAACAAATGCATACGAATATACTTCAGAAACCAACGCTACATTAAAACACCAAACGTTACACAATAAAAGCTAACAGCCGAACCTTTACAATTACGTAAAAGATAAATAACATAACACAATAATTTGTAGGCAACTAAGAAGTAAAATGGCCGATAATTTGAAACGCCTACAAGAAGACGCAGAGATTTATTTGCCATTGTCAACATTTCCTGGGGAAAGTGATTTGTGTTGAGTTCGTTGGCGTTAGTCATCTCATTTTGTTTATGTAGGCTTTTTATTTAGGGTTGGACTGGCTTTATGACTCTATTTGCAGATTGGCGAATATTAATCTTAAGTTAAAACGATCTTATTAATGAAAAGTCATCAAACATTGCTTAGCCGTTTCAAATATTAACAAACATGACTATATTTTAATGTTATTCTTTTCAAAATTTTATCGATAAAAAAGTTATGCATCAAATAAGTAAATAAAGGAAACAAAATAGAAAGAAATCAACACAGTTTTCCTAGTATTCGTTAAAACAGTCACCTAAGCTTCCGAATCCAATTCTGAGAATGGGTGTCGCTTAATTTTTTACTTCTTCGTTCATTGGCTCTTTTGAATGACGCAAACATAAGAATGACCGGTTCCGTGCAAATATTAACAGATGTTGTATTCAATATGTTCTTTACCTACTTACAATGCTTCCGCGTTATTTCTGTTTTTTTTTTAATTTGACCACACATATGTGCAAATATAAGTTCAAGTATCATTCTCAGTATTTTTAGGTGCAAATTTATTAAGTGAGTTTAAATATAAAACTTATATTTGTCATTAAAAACTTGTGCAAGAATAAATTGAATATGTTATCTACTATCAATCTATATAAATTTACAATAATTAAAACTGTTTCTATATCCTACCGCAAGAACGAATTTCTTAAACAAAAAGCAAACAGCTTGACAGAATTCCAATAAACAAAAAACACATGCAGACATAATATTCGCCGCCTCTGTCTCTTAAATAATCTGTGCAAAGTTTTTGCGGGCAGCGCCTTTTCCTTTCATTTGACCTTGTGTGCGTGCCACAATAGTAATACGTTGATACACTGCGAACAACTTGCTAATTGTTGCTTGTTTTAATTCACCGGCTAGTTGTTAGGCTGTTTCGTTAAACAACTTCGAACAGCTACCAAGTTTAGCCTCTTTTTCTTTGAATAACTTACCTAGAAATCAACGCCATGCCAGAGGGTTCTCTATATCAAAAACTGCCAGGGATAGAAAAGTTTTGGCTGTTATCTGGCTTAGTTTTTGGTAAAGGCAGATGCTGTTTGTGAGATATTCGTTTTCGGTTTGTGAGAAGTAAAATAGCAATTTATCAATTTTCGGTGTAACATATTTAGTCACAAAACAAACAACGAGAGAATGACAGATATTAAAAACACCACAAATCGTAGTGTAAACTTTGCCTATATTGGTAGAAAATTCATTAAATGATATTCCTCACATAAAAAGACCTTTACGATCACCTAACAAAAAGAATAAGAAGCCACAAATAACTAAAATTATAAAAAAATGAATCACTCATTAAATTCGAACAAGAACAGTTCCTACACTTAATACTTGTGCACACTTAAACATATGCAATAAGAAATATATAAAACAGTACGTAATATTAACCTTTAAAATGATACTAAAAATATCTCTGATGCTATTGTGGTCTATAAGAGCATAGGTCAAAGTTTTTTTTTGGAAACCAATTGAGTATGATCTAAGAATTCTAACCAAAAAGGTGCCTGTTATATCAGCTGGCCATATATCTATGTAAACACTAGTAAATTATGTTTTTTTGGTTTTCCTTAAAAGCATTATGAGTTTTGATTTTTTAATGTAGAGTTTAGAGGTCATACGTGGGAGAGTCGAATTCGATATTTTGGGTTAGATTTCCAATACGATTGAAAATGTTATGAATGTTACTTTACTTCAAGCCAAAGTTCGTAGAATATAGCTTGGAATTAGCTCATCTAGTAAAAGACAATAACTACAAGTCTTAATTAGGAAAACTATAATGTTGGCTTGATAGAGAAGTTTCTATCCATGCTAATCTACGTGCAAACTTTTCTTGCAGTATGTAAGATTTGTGACGTAGTATTCTGTTAATTATTCATCGCCAATATTCATGTTCTTCTTCTCCTGTTTGTTCTTCTTTTGTTTTATCTATTAAGATAAAATTTACTAACTATTTGTCCCTTTAAATCCTAAAGAATTCATAAGCAAAAATATTTCATAACCTCAACGCAAGAGGGTCTGTTTTTGCAATTTCCGCCTAGAAAAACACTTCAAACTACTTATGGTCTATTTATATTTACCATTGGGTTCCCGAAAGTTCCATAAAGGCACTTCCACAAAACGATTATCTTTATCCAAGTCGAGTAAATAAAGTTACAAGTGCCACAAAAGTATCATTTTGGATCGTTTGCCTAAATATTGCGGTTGAAGGTCTTCCCCAGTTTTTTATGGACCCAAAAGTATTGGGAATCTTACTATTAAAGTGGTTTTCTTTGGAAATGAAAATATTTGAGTGTGCAAGTTGAATGTTTTATTGACTCAACGTGTTTGGAACTTTGAGAGAAACATGAATTTTGGAACAAAACAGCAATTTTTCGGAAAACCTAAAATCTTGAAAGGCGCGTCAAAAGCACTTATGTCACTATACTACATATGCGACAGTAAAATAAACAAATTTGAAAATAGTTTATAACTGCTGCACAATTTTTCAATTATATTTTTATTTATTCAGTTCCAACGAATCGATCAATCTCCTTGTATCTCTAAATCGACGTTAACGCCATCTGTCACGACATAAGTGAACTAACTCGACATTGATGCATCGTTTGTTTAGTAAAGGATGTTTTTACAAAATTGACTGCTCGTTTCTAGTCCATTATGCATCTTTTTCCATCTTATTTTACTATGATTTTATTTAAATGCATTATTTTTTGAGTTATTCCTTTTTTTTCCAAATTCTTTGTCTATCGTGCCTAAGAATATCAAAATTTGGTGATTGTTTTTACTTATTTACAAGCTATTTATTCTGTTGTTTTTTAGAGGAGTTCCACGATCTGAAATTGTGTATGTAACTAAGAAGGGACTTTATGACGTATATATACTAAAATACCCTTTGCACTTAATTAAGCTTGTCTTTGATTTTGCTTATCCAAAAACTGTGTATGTTCTACATCTTGGATTAACAACAGACTTGATTCATCAGAAGAGACTCTGTCTACTGACCCTTAAGGTCCAAGGTCACACAATGCAATATTAAGTTCAAGACAGCAAATATAACAAACACGTTACTGTTGACTAGTTACTTCGACCTTCGTGGTCCCACTAAGGTAATACAAGCCAGAGAGCGTCAACATGTTTTTGTCTGATCTGTATTAATAAGAGATTTTCTTACGTACATACTTCTATAAGATAAAAACATCCATGCATGAGATTGCTGGTCTGAAAGCTGGCAAAAAAGCAATGTTACTCCTCCCGATCTTTACCACACTTTCTAAGATTATTTAAACATCACAGGCATAAGGTGAATGAAAACAGCGCAATGAGACCATGAACTTATAATTTTCACTGTATTACAAGTATATGAGTTTAAAACCGCCAATACGCCTTGAATTAGTGTGGTGTATATTGCTAACTTTATTTTCCTGTAAGAAGAGGCCTTTACGCTGAGTAAGCATTAATAGTCTTATGTATATGATGGTGATGATAAAATAAAAACATAACAAATTAGTCCAATGGCCTGTATTTCTGCTGGTCTTAGTCATGTGAAGTTAGAGTCTGAAACTCCCTCTTACCCAACTGAGGACGGGAGATGTAGTATGATGATTATTTTCCTTAATTACTATTACTATTTAATTCGATACTCATTTTTAAGGTAAGGCGTGTGTAGTTAAAGCTTAACACTAGTGAACGACAGAATCATTCCCTTCTTCATACAACCATTTAATAACAGTGCAAAGGTCAAATATACATATATAGAAAATCACCATCTTATTGATTACTAGTAATTATCAAGTGAAAAAGATGAGGTAAACACAAAATATGTTAATAATAAATTCCACAGCAAGAATGAAGAATTTAAGTACAGAAGCGAAAATATCACCATCATCGATAGCTGAATTTCCCGATGATATCAATTAAAAAATAAAACTCCGTATCATATAGGCAATTAATTAGTGCCTTCCAATAAAACAACGAATAATTCCAAGCATTTTTCATCAGTGTTGCCATATCAGAATTGCATGACGTTTTTAATAAATTACAACACTCTGGGGCGCGATCCGTGCTAATATTTGTTCTGTTACGTACAGCTAGCAGATAAATCTTTAATTAATTTTGCGTTTAAATTGTTTGATGACCTGGGCATACAAGATAAGTAGTGTGTGAACATATGTTGTAGCGGCGGCCATGATGTAAGTTGTTGGTATTAGTCTTCGCTAACTTTGCTTTAAAAACTGGAAATATTACGGCCATTTTTGTACAGCTGATTGCGAATGCTGCTGTTTTACAATCCCAGATTCTTATCCTTGAGTTGGACATAATATATCAGAGATTTTTATATTAAAATTCCTAAAAGTATTTACTAGGAAATTTTCGAATTATAGGTATCGGAATATTAACAACAATCCCCTCAAACAGTAACAAAGAAGTTATTGATAATTTTTTCAAGATTAAAAGTAAGAAAACAATATACAATTTATAACTGAACTCGTAGAACGAATTGTAAAAGTGGACAGAATTGTAAAAATGGACAGACCAGAACAAGTTGTACCTATAGACATGTAAAAACAAGTCGAAATATAAATTTCATCAGAAACTCTTTCCCAATTATTAACGCACGTTGGAGAGCACATTGCAAAATTATCGAGTTCAATGATCTTAACAAGGCTGGCTAAATGCCTTAAACGATTCAGTTATTTAATAAATACTTGAAAATAAAAATTCTTACTAAATTATGACCTTCGTATGTTAAATAACCAGTCGAATACCTATAAGTATGTATTTGTCAATGAACATGTTAAATTGAAGCTTTTTCGCCAGTTTAATGTGTTGTTGGCGCCGTTATCAGAGTTGTCGGTTACTTTCAAGTACTCAGTCTTCAATTACTTTCAGAACAAAATCGTAACGAAGGAATTATTTAAGTAGTCGAGCATCTCTGAATATAACCAAAATACGTGTCAATGTATTTTTCTACTTAATGTAAAATAAATTATTATCAGTCATTTCAGGCAGATCAAAGAACAAAGTAGCTAAAATTGGCAATAGTCAGGTGCAAATTTTATCGAAAATCATTCTCTGTGATCAATAATTTTCTGACAAGCGTAGATCAAAAACGCAATTATATATAATGGCAGCCCTAGCTCTGAGTAGGAAAGAAACAGGTTTGGATTTAATCAGTAAGAGTCTGACACTCCCTCTTGCCCCACTCAGGGTACGAGAAGCATTTTCTGCATCAAAAACAAAAAAATCAAGAATTCAAAACAGTCATAATTTCTCAGTTATTTAGTTCACGATAACCCAACATTAAGAATTTACCATCGTAAGTAGAGTCAACAAAAAAAAAAAGAAAACTCGAACAAAGACGTTTTATGCAGATTTTCGTTCCAGGCGACGAATTCATTTGTCATAATTTTTCTGTAATCTGTACGACCCTTATTGTTCGCGATAGTGATTTTAAATTAAAAGACCCGTTGGCGTCGTCTTTTATTTTTTTTGTTCGCACTATTTTAGCTTGAGCTTGATAAACAATCTTGGTTCCACCAGTGTTTTAAAAAAACAAGTTAGGGAATTAACAAAATTTACACAGAAACCTAACGTGCAACATCGCTTTGCCTGATGTTGTGTTTCGTCGTGTGAGTGAGGTCACAGAAGGGAAGAAATGTCTCCCAAGAAAAAAAACCACACAAACTATGTATATTATTTAACGAAATTCTGTCACGTGTTTGCTTAATAATGATAAAAAAGTATATGTATCATTACATATCTAACAGTTACACAAAATCCTAAAGTTAAATACCAATTTTCTCCCGATACCGCTCAATCGTAAGCAAAGCCACTCTTAAAGGTCCACTAATAAGTGGTGGAGTCCACAGCTGGGCACAAACGACACAAATCTAAATGAAAGTTATACCTTCAAAACGTTCCCAATAAAAAGTATAAATATAACGAAGAATTTAGTTAGTAACCAGAATATTTTTTAGGAATTCTCTAGAATGGATTTTTTTTGCAATAATATATTGTAATTGAGCCTCCTTTTATAACTTATTATATTGCTTTTATTAGGAATCTCCTACATTCCATAACTTAACAATTATTGTTACAATAGTTTTGATTAAAAGAAGTATAGTTATCAATAGAAATACATTAATGTATGTGTGTAAAGGGTGTTTTTTAAGGATTCGATTTGTCGATTAAAGTAAATTAATTATTTTTCACAAAACTCGAGGTAACAGAGAAGCAAACAGCAAACACACGGTTTCAAACCCTAATTACTATGCCTTAAAGTATTCAATGAATAACTTTATTAGTTTAAAAAACTTCGTTGTTTCTTTCCAAAGTTTTCATAAATCGCTAACCGCATAAAATGCTTCAAACTATTGGCATTTGCTTTACATCACTTTAAACGAAGAGTGCTGAGACGCTGGTCTCAGCGCCCTTCAACAGCGGACAACAAACAAACTTTTTGGAAAATGGACTGCATTTTAAAACCAATAATTAGGGTAGCCGAGTTTGAGCCAAAACTCTTGAACAAACTTATCCCGCTCATTATACGCCGGATCTATAAAGAAATGCTCTTTATCCTCCTTCAAAAACTTTAGTAAACATATCAAATTGAATAAAGCAAAGTTCTCAAAGACTTTCTCCAGTATTGAGGAGTTATGTTTTGCATTTTGAGTTGTTTTTCTCATATCAATATCCTTATTATATAGATGGAATACATACTTACCTTGTATCTCTTGAAGAAACAGAAACAAACCAACACAAAGCATTCCCCGATTTTGTTGAAAAAGTTTTTCTCCTGTGTTGTGGGTGCGTTTACAAACATACAATGTCACATACACATGACACCCAGACCCGAAACATCAATTTGTGGATCACACAAAGTGTTGTTCCGTGCGGGAATCGAACCCGCGACACGTTGCACGGCAGCCAGTTGCCCAGCCACCGCACCAACCGTGCAGTCAGAGTCAGTCAGAGAATATTGTATATTCAAATTCTTAAAAAAAAACTTTCATTTTAATAAACTGAGAAAACTGTACTAGTTCTTAATAAGTCGTACTGTTCATAATATAAGTACTGAAATGTTATTAGAAACTAAATCCAGAATCTGTAATAATTATAATTAAAAACACGGAGAATACTAATGCTTCAAACTCGCACCTACAAAACAACAATCAACGCAATCATGTCCATAATTAATCAGCTAATTTTGAGTGTCCATTTATTTGCCAAGCGAAATTCGGTCCTATTTAACGGGACAATAGACCGAACTAGTTTCGGGATTTCAAAGCTAATTCACAAATCTGTTTAAAGTGCATCGATTGTGACGTCCTTTCAAAACGATATTGGAAACATCGTGGCACCGGTATCGGTTCAAACAATGCGTCAGAAGCATCAATGGATAGCATTGAAATAGATATTGCTTTAGTGATATGTTCACCAATAATGGAATTTGTGATTGTCAAACATGAGTTGGTAATCCCTGGGTTGAATGAGAGATTGGACTCGTATTCGATTTACGAATGTAGGCAGAATTTGAAAATGCACTAAGATCTATACATTTTCCTTTTACTTTTACATTTTTGTAACAAACAAAAAATGTACAATACAATAAGCGTATTCAATAAAAAAATAAATGACATAGCCTATTTTGGAGGAGAGAAAATCATTAATTGGTTCCTGGATGATGCGAGAGGGTGTGTCATTCTTACTGACTTAAAACCACCACGAAATTTTCAACGGATAGAACATATTATGGTAATAGAAAAAATATCAACAAATAAAAAGTATCGACTTCAAGTTATCACTGCGAGTAGCTCAAAAAAATTCCATCCATATGACAGCAGAATATAAGAAAAATATTCCATATTTCCACAGGGATCGATATCAAAACATCTTGCATGTATCTGCTACCTTACATATGCTGTATAGATAGATACTCGTATGTATAGACTCGATACAGGGGTCGGGGACTCTGTTGCATTATTCATAGCCGTGACGTGTTGACGGCCAACTGAAACAGTAATCTTGAAGTGGGGGTGAGGACCTAGTGTTAGCGTCTAGCGAGGAAGAAATGAATGAAAGGAAAGTCACTGATAACTATGGAGGATGTTGTGTATTCTTCTCGGGATTATTTTATTAGTATTATTGTTCGTGGGTAGTACAAGGGTACACTGGCAGAGAACGCCTAAACCGTTAAGTCCGCCATTGTACATTGTGCAAGTGTAAAATAAAATTAATAAAATACATCGGTATTAGCTGGCTTGTTTTACTAGATACTTTTTATTTTTGTTAAAATATTGGCTAATAGCACTTGTTCTGCTTTGTATAGTTATATTTTGTACCAATCAGGATTCGACTGATGAAACAGTCAGCCAAAATCTTGATCAGAAAATATGTGTATGTAAAATGATAATAATATAAATTCAATATCGAAGCTCACAGTGGGACCCCGCCCAGAGATCCTCTAGCACGAACCACTTACGAAAATATTAAAGCGTAGAGTGTGACAAGATAAGTGGTAAAAATATTATATGTTTTTGTCCCAACCCTGTATACATATGTCTCTATGAATATATAAGAAATCTAATAAAAAATTATTAATAAAAAAAGTAGTAATATATATTCTCAAGAGATTTGTAGTAATATATTTTATATCATATAAATTTGTATCTATTAAAATATGGATGTGTTTTTTTTTTCAGAAGTGCTACTAGACACGATAAAAGTAAAAAACTATACTTGCAAAATAATTATGTCGAGTTATTTTCATCCTAGATTTTTTTAGACATGAAACAAATGTGGATGTCAACCTTTTGAAAATACAGTTAACATAAGAACAGTTAGGCACTTTAAAATTATGTCAATAACAAAAAGAAATATAAAACTTACTACAAACATCATCAACCTATTGCCCATTGCTGAGCAAAGGCCTCTTTGCACACAGAGAACGTTTGAGCATTAATGATGGTTGATGATTATAAGTTTAGGTTTCCTCATAATCTTTTTTTCTCCGCATGTTTCTGGTGTCACATTGTACTTCGAACCCACTTCCTCATGTATGAGAAGCTGGTGCCTTAACTACTTTAAACTTACATAGATTACGCCCACACAAACGTCCAATACCTCCTTAAAATATTCCACACCAAAAGATTATTTGGAAACCATTAATTTCAACCAATTTATTATGTACAAGGTCCTTCAACAACGAGGTTCAATCATGAATTCGTTAAGAAAATTAATTAAATAATAAAATATTCACATCCAATTATGTTTGGTTGCAGTGGCCACCAAGATTGCTGAGGTGGGCATTCGCTGTTCTGCTGATAGTCGCCATCATAACACCTACATCAGACTCTACAAGTAAGTACTATTTTGTTTTTATATATTAGGGGTTTATGCTATGAGCGTAGTATCACGTTTTTAAATTTTATTATCGAAGAAGTATACTGGGAGTAGTTTACTATTTGAGATGGTATCAAATGATTCCGTACTAGTGAGAATTCCAAACTGTGTTTGTTATACGTTAAGCAAAGTTCAAAACACGCGTAAGTCTCTTAATTCAACGGGTACCTTTTCTCTATCTTTTTAAAACCAAATAGAAGTAAAAAATTATGAAAAAAAACCGCGTGTAAAAAATATTGTAGCACAATTTTGCAATAAAAAATATTAATTTTAATAAATCAAAATAACGGAGATATTGAAAAATTTGTAAACGTTCAATTATTTTTCAATCCGGTAAATAAAGATGAAAATAAAACTATTTCTTTATTTATGTATTCTCGATACCTACTTCGCAACTGTGCAACTCTAGAAGTTCTTGAGCAAACAAATTCGCGAGTTCTCGAGTCGATTGCACTGCATGTTGAATTTCAATGTATATTTGAAATTGAGTTCTGTACATTCTAGTAGAATTTGATACCCTTATGTTATCAATACAAATGAACATTGCACTTGGATTCTGTTCCGAAATACATGAGGTGTTCCATTTTTGAAATTTCCACCAGACACAATTTACAATTTTATAAACCTTTCCTACGAAAACCTTCGTAAAGTTTTTGAGAGAAACATGACTATGGAGCGTCTGATTCTTATTCCCTTTCAGCCACCCTAGAGGCTGGTACTAGCTTGGAGATCACCATGAGCCACTGTAAAAGGGAACAGTGTTCTCAAATAAAACTATGTACCTAAGTATCATGTTATTGTGTTAATAAATGTTATTATTCTATTATATTCTATTCAAACTGCTTCAATTTCACTAGTGAAAAAGGGAATCCTCACTGAGATTTTTTTGTCGAATATGAAGAAAGGGAGTGTGAGAGAGAGACAGAGAGAGAGAGAGAGAGAGAAAGGGAGAGAGATGACATTGCAAAGACAATAACAGTATGTTTGAAACCTGAAACATTATAACAACTTTAAAACTAGCATTTTAAAATACTTGCCACAACGTTACATACAGAACCACATCAATCAAATTACTAAACAGAAATATTTAAGCATCATACCTTAAATAGTTTCCAAAAATTTCTAGAATTATACAAATTAGGATATTAGAAGCGAAACTAATCATGTATGCTCTTTGAGTGACCTCTTAACTCAAGATTCGAATACTAGGCCACTTCGTATGCAAATTTCCGCCAAAACTATTCTAAGTTTGGTCAAATATATGTACATAAATGTTGGTTAATTTGTCTATTCGTTGTATGCTCTTAATGTCAAAGGCTAAGTTTGACATCGGCTATTTATAATTTATGTTACGACCATTGACTTATGGTAATGTGCCATAGGTATTCTAATAGGGTTTCCTTGATCGAATATTAGTTTTGTTTATTTATGTATTGTAAATCTTATGATCAGTAGTCGTAAAGCATAAATTTTAAAATAAAATATGCTAGACAGAAAATTAATTTCAAACCTAATTCTGGCCCGATTTTCATTGAATGTTACAATGTTCCTTTTGCGTCGTGTAAACCCATTTTTTTGTGTTTTTTATCATAAATTACCTATTTTTGTCACCCCGTAACTTAAGCTCAAGCTAAACTGTGTTTTAACAACTTGATTTGAATGTACAAAATCCTCAAACCACGAATAAAAATAGGTAACTCAATAAAAACATCTAGTCCACGCATATTTTCCGGAAACGGACCTCACGCCGAATACCAAATTCCAATTTCAAATGCCAGAAATATTTTTCCGTAGAAAACAGACAAAGGAATGAACAAAAAACAAAAATTCCGTCGCAGTATTACATTCAGAAAGTTGACCGTTGGTCAATATTTTTGTGGATAGAATACTCTATGTATATCTTTGTCACATGGGTGGCTTCAATGTTCAATATAGGATGGACTATTACGCAACTATTAAGCCCTCTGTGTTTGATGAACATAAGAATTTAAAAAAAAAGTTAACCAAAGAGGTTTTATGGAGTAAGTTTTGGTTGACATAAAGCCGGCAACACACTTTTAGTAACGTCTTTGTTGTTGATATGAATTTCCATGGGCGGCGCTGATTGCTTACCATCAAATAATCAGGAAATCACTAACTATACAAATTATACTTTTAACTCTATACATATAAAACATCTTAAAAGAAATATCACTCATTCATTTTCACCCTATACATCGATGGCCTCTGAACTGATGATCCTGCAGTATACCCATGTACCCTAAAACTACCCAACCTGTCAACCATTAGTCAGAAGTCCGGAGTCATGTGTACACGACCAAATCCTGACAAGGCTCGACTGGACATTGAAGATATATCGCTGATAATCCAGCAATTTATTTCACGTAAAACATGCGTTTTTACACATAGACTGTTTTAGGGCGGATGTTCCCTGTAAATCGTATTTTTATTGCCTGCTTCTTTTTATTTAGATTTAGTTGTCTTGTCACTAGTTAAGCGCGCCTATTTTTGAGGGGATAGACAACATGACTACCCCGAAAGATCTTGTCAAGTCTAGACAATCATTATTTAAATCTGACCAATGGCCTGTTCTCATGAGAGTTCTCAATAGCTTCACTAAGAGGACTGACCGACAGACTGACACTATATCTTCAAAATTTTGTTTGACGTTAAAAAGTGCCTGTAAAGGTCTAATTGGAATAGATGATTTTAGGCTTTTTTTTTCATGCTGGTTAAAGATGATCGCTTATTTCAATCTTAATGATTGGACCATTATGTCTAGGTTACCTCCCGATATTTTCCTTCACGGTCATTTTGGTATCGGCCTGGTTTGGAACCCGCACAATGAGAAATGCACGCCATATCTTTTTTGTCTATTAGAAGTATAACAAAATATAGTTACGGACTCCATTTTATTTAATTACTGGCGTGAATTGAATTAATTACTCTAGTGTGCCTTGAAATAGACTAGAAAGGAAATAGTGTGCTAATGACTTTAGAGCGCGTGATCATTTAGCTAAACTAATGTGTTCTCTGTAACATTAGAGAGCGTTTGTGTAATTAATTTGGACTCTACGTATATTAAAATAGTGTTTTTATTAGTTTGTTCAAAAATAAAGTCAAGTCTTGATTAGACGTATTTGTAGATTTATCTTTTTAAGGGGGAATAGTGAATTGTCAAACTCATCACCCGGTTTCTGAAAGGCTTGTAAACGCTAAAATTAACTAATCTTCTGTTAAATCTCTTGTCAAGTCATCTGATTGGTTGTTGATAATTCAGTCAACCAATCATATGACTTGACAAGAGATTTAATTGATTTTAACATTGATCGGCCTTTCGGAAACCAGGAGTCTGAGTTATACACATTAAGTTCAAAATGTAAAAGTAAGAAACTTAGTTATTGTATCTGATCAACAGTGAAAAGGTATCTTGTTGAATGAAAACCTTACTTTTTTTAAATTAAATATTGTCTCACATAATAATTTTCACCTATGTCATCCTAAGTGCAAGTAAAACAAAGAGAAATATACAGAAAACAGCCGTATCCTCACAATTCTTTCCCAAGATTTATGTATTTCATGAAAGACCATCAGTATTTACCAACTGATTTGTCTAAAATGTGAGCGTGATAGCTTTGAAAACGTACGCGAGCTGAATTTTGAGTTTGTTTTTTTATGCAAATCCTTCTCGTGTTTGGTAGCCGGGCTTATTAATTGGATCACCGACGAATCTGTTTTTGGTAACACAGTACGATTTGTTTATTTGAAATCAATGCGTGTGTCGGCTTTCTATTTTTTTAAACAAATTTTAATAAGGTCGTTCTGTAACGAACTATATGTGTGACAGCCGATTTTTGGATCATCATTAAATTTGTGCATTTTTCTTTTTTACTTATGTTATTTATTACTTACTTATTTTTTATATATATATGGTTTCTTTTGTGGCATTAACCATTTTATGACATCTAAGCAAATGTTCTGATTAAAACAGAATTGGTTTGAAAAGTCCTACTAGTAGGAATCTGAGGCTAAAAACTAGATTTGAACAGGTTACACAAAGTTATAAGTACGGACAATTAAATTGATAAAAACATTATACTGTTCACTTTTAAATACGAGTTTCTGTGTTTGACTCCCAAGAGAACGAAACAAAAAAGGGTTTCACATTTTGGAAATTCTCAGTAGCGACTCAATAGATACATTATACTTCAAAACTTTTCATCTCTCCCTGGACAAAGGTAACGTTTTCCAAAACAAATACCCCAAACCCATACATTAAAACATTTTCTTTTTGTGAAACTGTAGGTACAGACGAAATTCAACCTAAACATTTTTTGCTAAAAGTCGAAATAACAGTGTAGGATCTGCAACATCGGTTACAGTGTCCCATAAGGGCGTTTGAAATTCAAAGTGTGGAGTAAGTTTATTACTTGGAATATATTGAACAAAACGTATCGGTAACATTAGTATTGTTCCTACATTACATTTCTTCGAAATTTTCTTTTCTTTTTAAAACAATTTGTTTGTTATTTAAATGCAATTCGTGTAGAAAAGATTTACGACTTTTAGGAACAAATTCTACTTACATCTTCTGAAGTAAGAAAGCAAACTTAGAGTTTAATTCTTTTACCATGAATTTTCTTTTAAAAGTATTATCTTTGGCATTTTTTATAGTATAGATATTGACACCAGAGGAGTAACGAAAGCGTTGCCGGCCTTTGGGGGATAAGGGTTTCGGATATTTAATCTCATAAATTCCTCCAATAACCTCAATCACACGGCAACACACAACGCTATGTTCACTTTGACCCCATATTTTATTTTTTATTTATTCAAAAAATCTTTCTTCATCCACAGATGTCCGCAGAAGACTCCGCAAGCCTAGCAAAGTATCTACATCAGTAACATCTAGCGTGTCTAGGTCCTCAGACCAGATTATCTCAGCTAGCGTCAACAGGCCTAAGATACGTGGTCGACCTAACGTTGCCAGTCGGAAATCTTCAGCTGCTATCGACAATTCTGTCACCACTGATCTCCATAAAGATAAAGATGGATACAAAGTAAGTGATATTGTTGCATTCTCTAATTATAACGTCATATCTTATATGCCCAGAAATGATAGACAGAGGTTGTTTTGTTCATAAATCGATTCCAGTAGACCACCACCCAAGCGAAATAAGATTTATTAAAGGATTCGTAAACACTAAGAGTTAGTAACTATAAAGTTATAAGTATCAGTTAATGCTTAGGAGTCTCAGTAAATTTGCTGGAATTAGTCTTTCAACCAAAACGTCTAGCATTTGACGTGGATTATAATGATGATGCACGGAAAATAGTACATTTGGTTTATACTGTAAAAAAAAATAATAATCCGGAGATAGGTATTTTAAATTAAAAATCTAAACGCAGATAGTTTAATATTTCCGTCTAATAAATATGCCAGGAAAAGACAGTGGTCCAAGCATTGAACCTTGCGGAAACCTTAATACAAAATTGCATTTGCATTTTAAATACAGTCTTGCCAAGCAACTTTAGTCTCTTTCTACTTGAGATAGAAACATTACTATCAGTTTCCGTCCGGCAAATGTCAAATTGTAAAAGAATAGTACAACACGGATATGAGTGAACTTTTCGAACGTAAAAGTAAAGTTGTTAGCCTTCAAAATAAGTATTTGCCTACTTGAAAATTTTATGCCGCATAAGTGAACTTTATTCCGTTTGAAATAGAGATCATAACGCATGGCTTTATTCACGTTTCACATGTTTAATGTTTCGCGAATGTCTCCAAGATAGGTTTTTGAATTTTCAAATTTCACGGAGTTTTGTAAGAGGAATCTTATTCCGAGAGAGCAAGGTTGAAATTTGAAATGGTAGGAGAGGAAACTTTTCATGTTAAATGAGCTAGTATTTTTAAGTAGTGGATGGGAGTAGGTTATAAAATAAAACTAAGTGCCTGAACGCAAACTTTACAAAAGAATATGAATCTAGGAATATTCCTAAAATATTGTTTGAGAAAGGACAGTTAAATCCTTTGATAATTGTGCACACTTAAAGATGTGGAATTTTCGTTAAAATTCTAAGAAGTTTTGAATTCTCGTTCTAAGCAACAAATAAATTCTATTTTGCTAAGAAAAATCTATGATTTTTATGTTTAAATTTCGATAGTTGCTCTGTAAAAACATAGGGCTGGTATAAAATTCGTGATTGCAAAAAATATGAAATGTAAATTCTGTTTTCATTGGCTTTTACAAATAAAATTTTAATAAAAATACATTAATTTTATAACGTTCTGAAAATTTTAATTTGAATTTTGATACCGACCGCTTTTGATTAATTATTTTTATGTTTTTCTAGATATTATGTATAAGAGAATGCTTTCATTAAAAAGAACTAATAAACAATAGTGTAAAGAGATCTTCAGGCATTCATTTAAAATATTCAAAAACAAAAATACACCAAATAAATCTACCACATTGGAACCTAAAATAAAAGTTTTTATTTATTTCAAACTTAAGACCAAGGTAAAGATTTATAGAACCACAACATTGTATTGACCGAAGTGGTTAAAGTTTCAGCACCTCTTAAAGTTATAATAGGTGAAGCGAATGTAAAAGTTAGGAGTTCTGTCAACTGATTTTTAGTAGGTAAATACCTACGTATTCTCTTTTTACGTTGTGTATATTTAAAAATACAATACTTTTTGTGGTATCAGTAGTATCTTTAATTTTATTAGAAGATAGAGAGGGACGTTAATGATTGTAATGACAGAGAAAAAGAGAGATTGAAATTTAAAGCTTATTAACTGAAAAATAACCGAAAATCCTTTTGTTACTCCTCTCGCCATGGGTGAAGGATGAGTTACTGTCAGACTCAAGTTCTCTACTAAAAACCATTCCCTCTCAAATCCTGCTTCGAACTCAACTGTGGTTTTGACTTGCAATCCTGGCCGGCAAAAGTCCTAGCTTAGCGGTCACATTCAGTATTCAACTAACGAAATTTTATTTTAATTATATTTATTTCGTCATTAACCTTCATCTTTTTCATCAGATCGTCTGCTACTACACCAACTGGTCTCAATACCGTACCAAGATTGGAAAATTCACGCCTGAAGACATCCAGCCCGACCTTTGCACCCACATCATCTTCGCCTTCGGTTGGTTGAAGAAGGGCAAGCTCAGCTCCTTTGAGTCCAATGATGAGACCAAGGATGGAAAGACCGGATTGTACGACAGAATCAACGCTTTGAAGAAGGCTAACCCTAAACTGAAGACCTTGCTTGCTATTGGTAAGTTTGACTTTATTTTCTTTAGTTAGAGTTGAAAGTTGAACAATTTTCAGTTTTAACGAGGCCTTAGTGGTTATTTTACTTCTTAATGACTGGTAAGTTCATGTCCACCATTAAGGTTAACATTTTCTTCTGTATTTCACCCGGATCCAGTACCATAACGTTATCCAGTTACGCTTTCTAGATTTTAGCACTAGCAAAAAGACATAACATTTTACAAAAATGTGTCATCAATAATCAAAATATTAGTCTTCCACAATATAATTGTTAGAGAATCAATTTTAATAGTCTTGTAACATGCCTCTTATGAATTATGCAAGCATAAAATGTTTATGCAAATTACACAACTAAATGCATTAAC
Source organism: Spodoptera exigua (assembly GCA_902829305.4). Classification (NCBI taxonomy): domain Eukaryota; kingdom Metazoa; phylum Arthropoda; class Insecta; order Lepidoptera; family Noctuidae; genus Spodoptera; species Spodoptera exigua. Next base: position 14,490,544 of record LR824607.2, on the reverse strand, counting down.
TTTTCCTATACAAGTTAAGTCATTATTTTATTGAGGAAACGTATGAACAATATCACAAATTAATTGCTTATCTAATATTGAATGTTGATTTTTACGACCCGTTGACCCAAACACAATACCGGTGTTACATAAAGTCAAAAGTTCATCTCTAATGATTTAGTTATGGTCTAGATGCAAGGCTATCTGCCACACACTGCTGTATTCGAATCTCGGTTTGATATTATGCAAATTTATGTATTATTCCTCAGACCGGAAGATACAGGGACAAAATGATCACAAAGCCCGACTCCAGACTTTGAGCTAGAGAAAAATTTAAGTTTTGGACGTGTTTTCTTAATTGAATTTCATTTGTTCTTATTAAAAATATAATCTAGAATAAATTTATAACAATCTATCTGTCTGTCCTCTAGTGAAGCTATTTGCTAGTTCCAAAGTGTAGATTTCTTTGGAGAAGAACGAGTAAGAAACTCCATGGTTACTCTTTTTCAACCAGTTTCACAATTCATTTCTTTGTTACATTAATTCGTCAGTTGAAGTAAGAAATGTTGACATAGACTTCACTGAGCCAGAGTTTTTCAAATCTGGAATGATTTGTAAAAAGAGAACTCTTTGATAATCCATCCGAATAAATATACCATTCAAAATACACCAGATATCGCGTCCAACAGACACAGAGTTTCAAAATCGATATAACTAGTGATGTCCAATGACATATCGATAAAATTTTATAATCGAGTTGAGTTTATCGTCTTCATATTGAGTTCGATGGGCAATATGAATATAAAATGACATAATATCAAGCATGTTTTTCTATTGATAGCGAAGTTTAGTATAATATTAATTATCATACATATTCAACTGGTTTTTATTATGCAAATTTTATTACTGTCATTTGATGGCGACTGACGGCTATAGCCGATATAGCGTCTTATTTTTTTAAAAACTTGTTGCATTGCGAATATACTTATAAGTATACATTGTAAAAGACGAATGATAATAAAAAAAAATGTCTTGTCATCAGACTGTTAGTGCCCACTGCAGAGCAAAGGTCCCTTCTCACACAAAGAACATACCTAATTAGAAATTTTAAAAATCTAGTTTTGTTCCCTTTAGCGGCCGTCAGTTTTCTCGATAAGTAGATAGGTATGTAAAAGTTAGATTGCTAGATACTTGCTAGATGATGACTTTATATGGCAAAAGACACAACAAAATAAATATAAAAATGTATTTACAGATATCAATCTATATAAAATTTCACTTCTCAAAACGATATAACTAGTGACATAACAACACAATCACTAGAAATAAATACATCTAGAACATATAATAAATACATATACAAATAAACATTTATATAAACACAAGGTGTTAATGACGTTGCAAAAAAAAACAATAAGCTGTCTTGCTTTCATACACAAGACAACTTACATAACGATTGACTCCATCAGTCATCAGTCATGGACCGCTCAGTCAAGTGCTTGAAGCAATCAGTGTAATAATATAGATATTATGTCTCATGCGTCAACTTTTTATGGCGTCACAACTTTCTAATAGAGGCTAACGTTTGTGTGGATCATGGCGAATTGATACTTTGGAGCAATCATTGTCATGAATAGGCTGAGAAAAAATATACGATAGCTAGCGAACGAGTCATTTATTTCTTAATGAAGGGAGGTGTAGCAAATATGACAATTATATTAAACCAAAAATTAAATACTTGATGCTAATGAGAAAAAAAATCTGATCAAACAAAAAGAGTTCCGAATGCTGAACTAACTCGTCGATCTTATTTAAAAAATAATTCGTCGAAAAATTAAGAATAATAAAAAGTATCGATAACACAGTCCCCTCTCTAAGCATGTGCGAACTCACCGTGCTGCCTTTCCCACGGCACAAAGCGCATTCGTGCGACATTTTCACCTATTTTCACGGGAATGCCTACAAAAACCGCGCCTATTTTCATGAGAGCTACATATAGACTGTGGTGCAATGCATTATAACAGACCAAAGAAGTCGACACACCATTTTTTATTGATCCACTTCACTATACAGTTGCGAAAATTCGCTCGTGTTCGCTAGCAATTAGTGCTGTGAATTTGATAGATTAATGTGAGATAATTTTTATCGATATAATAGGTATTGAATGTTGGTTTAGGTTTTTCTTTTTGATTAGATCACAATGGGTACACACTTATGTACTTGGTTTAAGGTTGAGAATAAATGATGAGTTGATTTTATGACCAATAAATAGATAGATATTTAATTTATATATACATTGATCTTCTATAAGTAGATATATACTTAAGTAAATTTTACATGACAGTGTAATAATAATAGAATATATTCTAAGGAGCAACAAGTATTTTACACACTGAATTTTGAAGCTTTATTGAATAGAAACAAAGTACTTAATCTTTTAACACCTATCTTCCTCAGGTGGATGGTCTTTCGGTACTCAGAAATTCAAGGAGATGTCAGCGACCCGCTACGCTCGTCAGACTTTCATCTACTCCGCGATCCCGTACCTTCGTGACAGGAACTTCGATGGTCTTGATGTGGACTGGGAGTACCCCAAGGGAGGAGACGACAAGAAGAACTACGTGCTGCTCCTGAAAGGTAAGAAGTATATTTCATAATCTTAGTCTCGATATAATCGTGTAAAATCGGGTCCTAAATAGAATAATTTTAATGAGTATTTCTTCTAACCAACCAAAACAAACGTTCATAAATTATAGAAAAACTTTATGAACTTAACATTAATCTCACAATTTATAAAAAAATAATATGACCTATTTCAACAATACGTGTTGTAAATTCTGCTAACATGTTTCAGAGCTAGTCCAATAACTCTTTTAAAATATTCTTTTTTATTAACACATGCCATGACATACACAGGCAAACAAAAAAGAACACACATAGAGTAGTACACAAAAAAACAAAATGATAAACACACCAATCCATCAACGAAAAACCGAAAATAGAAAAGAATACGTGAACATCGAAATATTTATTTCACAATACATTGTGTCCGAAGGCTGCAGTTTTCCAGTATTTCACTTCTATCCCGGGATTCATTTTATATGTAATCTGGCCCGGATTGCAATACTGTGTCCGTGTGGTATCTTCTAAATATTGGCAAATATCGGACTGTGCTACTGTGGTCGACGTACTCAGGTGACTGTTGGTACAGAGTTATAAAGATTTAGAAGGGACAAAGTTAAAATGTATACCTATCCAAACTAATATTATAAATTCGAAAGTAACTATGTCTGCCTGTCTTTATTTTCTTCACGCATAAAATACTGAAACGATTTCAGTGAAATTTGGTACAGACATTGTTTGGAACTCGAGAAAGGACATTTGATAGTTTTTGTACCAAAAATCTGCAGGAATTAACTATTCCACGCGAACAAAGTCGCGGGCAAAAGCTAGAAGTCGCGGGCAAAAGCTAGTATTTCCATAATTATGTTTTGTATGATTACTGGTCTCAAAGGCCTAATTTGGAGAAGCCTATGTCTAGCAGTGTACGAAGCTGGTGATGATGAAGTCCTAAATTAGGTTTATATTATAGTTCTTAACTTTTTAGTCCTGCCTGTAACGTAGATCATTTGGCTTATCGAAACGAGGACGAGGCAAAACTTTAAATATGACTTCGAGGTTAAAAAATGCACTTTATATTTAAACTATTTACCATAACGATTAATGTTAAATATTGTGTTCATAAATGATTGTTCCAAAATTTATCAAACCAAAAAAAAAAATAAAGATTAGAATTAAAAAAAAATGATGTTGTTAACCTCAAAACCAAACCAAAAAAGACAGAACCAATTAATTTAAATATAGATGTGTATGAAAGTGATAGCGTGTGATATCAATTACAATAAATATTTAATAGTATGGTTGATCCCAATTAGTCCCATGTGGCGCAAATAAGGGCTACGTAAGCCGGAGAGGGTTGTCTTCTTTGGATGAAATATTCAAACAACAATCAATGTTAAATTGTGTTATGTTCTGTCTTAGTAGTAATTATACTTTGGGGTCTACTGAAAAGTAATTTAGTTGAACAAGATGCAAGCCAATAGATACTTTAACGTGTTGGAATTAAGACTACAATCTAAATAATATTGTGAAAATAAAGATTTTTATTCACCACTTTATATAGCTAATTAAAACTAAAATTACGCTACTAATTCTTCCTATATAGTTTTTTGAATAAGGAAGGTTTCCAAATGACTTCTTTCGCCCTAGACTCTAACTGACCAAAACCACCCGGTTCCTTCTTCTGCTAAGGACATTTTACGCTTGCACCCGCAAGAATCGGAACTAATTTGAATAGTTCTCATGTAAAAGAAATTCTTAAATGTAGCTCATAAACTACTCACTCCAATTTTTAGACTTCAATAAACTCAAAGACATGTTAGGAACTACAGTCACTTCGGGCAAAGACCAACTAAGGGACAGACACGAAAGTAGCCAACCATCCATTTAAGACCATAATGAATCATTATTACTATGTTAATAGTCTAGAACCAAAAGCTTTAACAAAATTCGCAATCACAATAAAAGGCCGCGTCTATTTTCAGTCATAGGGCTGTGCGTTATCAAAATACAATTTATCGATATATCGATAAACCGCGTCTGTACCACCGCTCAGCTGCACCTGTCGCCAGCATCGGCAGTGTAGTGCCATAAAAACGGGTTGTCGATAAAATTTTCCATTTTTATAAGTTATGATTATTACTATCCACTGCTTTTAATAGGCTTGGAAACGAAGTAGATTTTAAAATATGTATTTAATATGGAAATGTTTTTTATTATAATATAGAATGGAGGTCAGATTTATATTGATTTTACGCATCATTATATCAAAAGTGCAATGATCTATTAATATCTATGAGCTTATTGCAGTTGCATTTATAATGTGAATAATATAATAAAATATAAAATTAATTATTGTAATTTTACAATATCCATTCCAAATTGTATATATGATTAAAATCGAATACCTAATTGACAGAATTGGTTCCTTTCAAATTTTATTGCTATATCAATCAATCGACAAAATAAGGTCAGTATTATAATAAATTAAATTAAAAATCGATTTTGTCAATATTTTTAAAATTTTAGCTTTTTCGTTCAAGGATTTGTTCGGAATCTTGTCTTATATGCTTCATAAAAATAAACCTTCAAAATGTGACGCAGTAAAATATGCTAATGATATAACTTAAAGCGCAGAAAATGATGTTAATATTAGTCTTTATCGAGATAGCCCATAGCCGACAGCCTAGTACTTAACACGGGCTCTTCACATGAAGAAGAAAATAAAGGTCACTAATGTATTTAAATAACCTTTTAATTGACACTTAAAGCCACAAGATGTTTAAGACACCAATATATTCATTATACACATTATCTTTGAGCTTTGTAATAATGTAAATTCAACTACGCATTATGCAGATTTTTTATGTTTTTAGTGTAATAAATATGTACTTGTAACTGGATATCTAACTCAAGAGATCTGCTAGAAATAATATAGGTACAGGGAAACTTGCAAAGTACACTTAAAACGTATAATCGTTAAGGTATTTTATTCATATTTTTCTAATACCAAAAGCTATTAGGTCATTTATTAAAAACATAATTCGATACAAAAAAAGATATTTAAAAAAAAAACATGTCACAATGACCAATTTTACTAATTCTAGCATCCAAACTTTCGTGATCTAAGATCATGAAATTACAAAACTAAAAACTGTTTATTCATTCTCAATAAAAATGTACAGCTTTAACGACCTCATTATCGACAATTATCTAGTTATAAATTTTCCCATCCCTAAAGACGATTGGTAACATCAGAACCCACGGCACGTTTCGTCACGGCTCCATCACGACCACACTGAGTCGTGTCCCAGTCATAACGAACAGCTTGGAAGTAAATTATTAGCCTTTCGAAATTACTGAAGATGGCCAAAAGATTGTAGGTTTTACACAAATTAGGGTAAATTGTTGAAAGATCACGATACGGTTGAGTTTGAAAAGGGTCCTGTTACACTGGAATGTTTTGTCTCTCTTTGCTTTGTAGTTTAACTGTATATCTTTTAGGTAGCTATTTTTGGAAGCTTTGTGGAAAGTTGTGTGCATTTTTAGTTTATAATTTATAGATTTTTAATGTTATAGGGATATAGTTTTTTTTATGTAATAGGTCGGCAAACGAGCAGACGGATTACCTGATGGTAAGCAATCAGCGTGGCCCATGGACGGAGGGAGGAGTTACGAGTGCGTTGCCGACCTTTTAGGGATTAGGGATTTGAAGATTTAGGGATTGAGGAGGGATTGGGGGAGGGGAAGGATTGGGTCTCCGTTAACCTCACTCACACGGCGAAGCACAACGCTGTGATTGTTTCACGCCGGTTTTTTGTGAGGCCGTGGTATCACTCCGGTCGAGCCGACCCATTCGTGCCTAAGCATGGTTCTCTCACACTTGTTGATAGATTTACGAATTCTTAAGAAAGTATTATCTTTATTAGATTGAGAAATTGTAGATATTCGGTGTTAGGTAGTAGAATAGTCCTTTTCTCTAATGAAAACTGAGTACCTTCACTGAGAAATTTACAACTAAAAAGAGGTCAGTGATTAACTACGCCCGGTCCAATCACATTATCATATAAATAAAAAATATATGTTTTATATTATATGTTAAATATAAACTAGTTTGTTGTCGAAAAGAACTTCACAGTAACTAATATAATTATTTTCGAATTATGAAGTTCCATAGTACAAGTACAAAGTTCTCAAACTATACATAAATCACGAATTACCTATTAATTAACTTAGAACAATATCTAAGTTTTCGGGAACCTTGAAAGTGCTAAGCCATTAACTTGAAAATAATTGTTAATCTGGAGTCTGGAGTAACATGGATCTCTATATAAAATGTAACTTAGTTGCTAATACAAAAGTTCTTGAATTGGGACTGCGAATTAAACTAAGTTTAAGTCATTAACGTATGGGTTTGAGATATATTTAACGAGGAGCGATTTTTCTTTCAATTATATATAAATTCAATTATAATAATTATAATTATATGTTTAATATGGTTTTCTGCAGATTTTGATACAGAAACTATCCTATATCTTCCTTTCTCGAGTTCCAAACTGTGTCTGTACAAAATTTCACAGAAATCGGTTCCGTAGTTTAGGTGTGATGAAAAGACAGATAGACAGAGTTACTTTCGCATTTATAATTTGGACTAGCGACCTCCCCAGCTGTAATAAATTTCTCCACCTTTTAATGGATGTTATTATACATCTTAATAAACCTTCCTCTTCAATCACTCTATCAATTAACAATCCATAGCAGAACCTGTTGCGTAGCTGTAAAGATTTAAGCATACATAGGGATATAGGGACAGAGAAAGTGACTTTTTTATACTATGTAGTCATAGTTATGTTTAACAGCTGACTTACGAAACTATTTGACGAAGAACTCGACTAGTTACAAATCACACTAGGACTCATGTGGTAGTCTAAGGTCTCATTTACGTACACGCGGGGCGTCACGTTGCGCGGCGCGTATTTCGTTTGTCGTACATTGCAGCATCAAGTCGTGTCAACGGCCGTGCAAACACAAACATATGAACATCACGAGCAATGTATGACGAACCGCACATCGCACCGCACAACGCGCCGCCTAAACTTAAACGAGCCCTTATTGAAATAAATTATATACATAAATAAATAAACGAGGCCTTACTGTTGTTCCGTTCGCCTCAAACAGCCATACGACCATCACATATGGGCCTCACTACAGCCTATGTTCATTTTGAAGTTACTCGTTACCAACACAATGAAATACCGTGGTCACAGTACCTAAATCTATTTTATTATTATTATTATTTTGTTTGACGTTCAAAAGCGCCTATTAGTAATAAATGATTTGACTTTTACTTTGCTATAGAAGAATAAAAGAGAGGAAAGATAAGATTTAACATATTATTTATTCTTTTTATAATATTTTGCTTATTAGTCTCTTTCAATTTCAGATTTATCATTTACATGGAATTTAAATTAAATGTGTTGGTCGACGCAGAATGAATGTCTCGTATACCTGCTTTGGGTAAATACGAAATACGAAAATACGAAATATCCCACAAAACATTCGTGATTAACACCTAAGTTTATTAATAAAAACATTTTCCTTACCCACTTTAAAGGTCTGGTAGGTACCGAACATAAAATCGAATTGATGTTAATTTAAATATTTTTGGTGACACAAATGGTAATCTTTTTACCTACTGACTGACGCCAATATTCAGTGTTACAAGAAAACAAAAAAAACTGCTCTAATAAAAAAAACTTTATTCTCAAAATAAGATAAAATTAAACATAATAAATATTATGTCATATTTATCACATTTTATATCGATTTATTGTTTAACGTCAAACAGAATAGAATTATAAATATATTTTATTTCATTCCTATTTGTTTAACCTTTGATATTTTTACTATGCTCAAATAATTGCTTACATAAGTTGATACGAAACGAATTGAAACTTTATTTCTACATGTTAATGTTTATTTTGGAATGATGTAATAATACATTTTAATTTTATATTTTATCTAACATTTTAAGCTCGAAGGGGAATTTACCATACCGCCTCTTTATCACCCTTAGGTTCAATGGTGAGAATCCCTATGGCATTAAGTCCGCCTTTGTAATGATGTTGCAATAGGAATAAAAATATGAGTAGGCAATATTAATATACCTTCAATATTAAGCAATAATTTTTATTATATCTTTCGTGAGACATTCTAAATTAATTATTATGTTGTCGCGCTGCTTGTCAGCCCTCTGCTACTGAGTAGCAGCGCGACAGTCGCCGAGTCGCGTGTCGCAAAATGCTGCTCATGAATATTGGCCTCTAGCATGGCTTGAAACTAGTCGAGTATCTCGTCAAATTATTACGTGAGTAAACCTAAAACATAATAATTAATTAAGCAATGGTGTCTTGTAAAGTCTTGTATTGAGATTTGAGGCTGAGTATATTCCTATTTTCTGGGTAGAATAATATACTACAGTATATAGTATTGTTTCTTATCATCATATATCATCATCACACTATAAAGAGCAAAGGCCTCTTCTCACACGGATAAGGTTTCAGCATTAATCACCAGGCTTGCTCACAGCGATTTTTAACTTATAATTAGAAATTATAAGTCCAGCTTTCCTCACAACGGCGACGTAGCCCTTCACCGTATGTCGGTGATGTCTAAATAATCATAGACAGTAACTATAACCCTAATGTCGTGGTGGCCCGGAGGTTAAGGAGCCCGCTCCTCATGCATGAGGGTGTGAGTTCAAAACCTGGCAAGTACCAATGTGACTTTTTCCGAGTTATATGTACTTTCTATGACTATTTAGACACCACTGACATACGGTGAAGGTAAACATTGTGAGGAAACCTGGACTTGTAATTTCTTATTATAAGTTTGAAATCGCCAACCCGCATTGAGCAAGCGTGGTGATTAATGCTCTGACCTTCTCCGTATGAGAAGAGGCCTTTGCTCAGCAGTGGGCACTTATAGGCTGATGATGATGATGATGAACTATAACCTAGAAAAAGTCACATTGCTACTTGCTAGGTTTCAAATCTGCACTCTCACGCATGAGAAGTGGGTGCCTTAACCTCAATGCCACCACGAAAAGTTCGTTCAAACCAAAGAAAAATAAAACTTATATACTTGTGTAATATTTTCACATTTTCTGTTTGATTAATGAAACTATGTATTTCATTTTCATACCTTAGTGACAGAGTATTCGATTAAACCGTGGTTCATTAAGAAGATACATTTAAGATGTTAATTACGACCCTAATGACAAATAGTAGTTGTTAATTTATTGTAGTTCTACCTATGTTGAATAAGACCAGGTAATGAGGTTACAAACCATTAGTTTCATTAAATTAAATTTGTTAAGATGAATCGTCTCATTATTTTTATTTAACGAATATCTTTGTGTTGTTGTTCTCTGTTTTTTTAATGTTTAGTTTGACTTTCTATATGTTTCTTTTTAGAGAAACTTATAATATAAACATGATCCTATCTAAGTTTTAAAATCAAATTAATGATAAAAAAAAATCACTATCCCCATTCTTAAAGCTGCAAACGCTTGGCATTTCTATAAAATGGTAACTTATTCTTTATCATAATATAGGATATGCATAGAAAATAAAACACTAACAAAAAAGTAAGATCTTTAAAAATTATTTAGTTTAGTAACATCTTAAAAATAAAGAAAATGCCTGCACAAATTTCAAAATGTTTCCTTTACGGTGACGAAAAAATAAAAAATGTTAAACTCAAAAATTCAAAATCCAACATTTTAATATCCTTTGACTAACTACATCCATACATACGTATTTTAAACTTTTATGAGGGCATAAAAAGTCAGACCGACTATTTTTTCAGCCAGCGCTGTCATTTAGTTCAAAAAGTTTGCATAAAAATCCCATAACTTTTAAAAACTATATAATTATGTTTCCCACTTTAATTTTTCTTCTATTTTTAAATTCCGAAGTTTGATTTTATAGTTTTATTTTTTCAATTTAATTCTATTCAATAAATATGTAGTTTTTATAGCCATCACAACCTCTTTTACTATACTATATTTATAACATCATACAGCTGTAGAATTTGTTTGTTTGAACGTGCTAGTCTCAGGAACTACTTATTCGATTGGAACAAATCCTTTTGTGTTACTTAGTCTATTTATCGACGAAGGCTATATGCTATAAAATATCACGCTACGACCAGTAGGAGCCAAGCAGCTAGTGTATCATATATGTGGGTATAGTGTATATTAGGTAAAATTAACTACAAAGCATTTAAAATAAGAATTTATGTGCGTGATTTTTATTGCTTTAGACATTATAAACATTCGTAAACGTTTAAGAATTTTCTTTCTGTTAAGGTCATGACAAAGACGTTAGGTAGAAGAATATTAATAAAAAAAGAAAACTTTATAATGTGTATGGGTTCAAACGGGTCAACGTGTAACAGATATTGACTTTTGACATTACATCTTTTTTTTGATTACATCTGCATACTTAAATTTTGATTTTGATTTTAGTATTTATTTAATGATTTTTTTTTAATAAAATAATGGTTTAGCTCAATATGTAGGTAATAGTAAATTTTGCAGCTTTTATTCTATATCTATAGATACTATAAATATATGTATGTATCTCTTTAGCTATCTATCTTAGTCTTACAAAGAAGTTTTCAAAATCTGCTTCTAAAATCTGGAATTCTCTCCCTGCGTCTCCTTTCCCAGAGACCTACGATTTAGGGATTTTCAAGGCAAGAGACAATAGGCATTTTTTGAGTTTGCTTGTTCCACCTTAGACCTCATCATTGCTTTCCATCAGACGTGATAGAGATCAAATAAATAATAATAATAAAAAAGATCTATTTTATATTAGACACTTGTGATTAATAAAAAAATAATGTTCACTCGTAAGGTATATAAGGAAACAATTGAGGCCAGATTTTAAGACTACAACTAGGTCCCACTTCTAGGCCAAAACGACTAAACAACTATAAAGTCTTTTTCTTAACTTTTGGACAGAAAAAATGTGTGTAAAGTTAAATTACAGTATCTAAAAAGGTTCGAATGTCCAATTTGAGACCTAAATTGTTTTTAGATTTTCTTTAAACCAATAAATTGAGTACAATGTTTTACATATATTGCTGTTTTTGTTTAAAAAGGAGATCTGACTCATCTTTGCTGTTTTACCTCGACATTTGCTTAAGGTCAATAAATAGCGTTGGGAGCATCCGAATTTTATCCTTTTTTATCGTCGTTAAGTAGAAAATTGCTCACAATCTTTAGTCGACTGCAAGGATAAGGTCAAACTGTATATGAGTATACCTATATGTACTAACCTGTTTATCACTACATAGTATAAAACAAAGTCGCTTTTTCTATCCCTAATTATTATAACTACGCAACGGATTTCGATGCGGTTTTTAGAATAGGTGGAAGGATTATAGAGAAAATTTATAATATGTTAATTGTGGCGTAATATTTTATAGGCTATAGCACTCCGGAACATTGTAGCTATCGATCAGTGAACGAATTTTACCTCTTTAAGATATTAGTATAGATTTGGAATCTATAGGTTTAAACGTATCGCCTAATTTTGGAATATGTCGATCATGTGATCCATTTATACTGAATACCTACATCTATCTAGCACAATTAAGGATTGTTTTACCCTTTAGACAAGGCAATAACGTTGTGATCAAACGTGGCTCTCACACTCGGAACAATTGCGCTGACTTCAATCAGGAGCTCGCTCAAACATTGACTGAGTTGTGTAGGGCCCGAGTGATGGAGGATTCGGAAAAGCATTTCTAGATAACTTACAAATTAGGAATGAATTAATATTCTTTATTTTACATCATAATAATAAAAACACAAGAAATAACAAACACCAAAAGATAATATTGGCGGTCTTATCACACAAAAGACGTGTAACGTGTCTTATCGTTCAAAACACATTTTTGCAGAAAACCTTTGAATGGAGTTTAACTATATAAGAATTTAACACAGACAGTTATTAATAATGGGCAATAGAGTATTTTTCACCATTCTTGATACATAATTTTTCAAATTAAATACGTTATGTTTTGAGTTATGCCTCTTTTCTATTAAGCATACGAGTTGTACTTTTTAGGAGTTTTAAAAATCTGTTTTCGTTAAAATATTATAAGGGGATTTGTTAGAAATTTCTCTATTGTGTCTGGTATTATTAGGGTCACACACATATGATATAATCATAGAAAAGAAGGTGTACGAAAGTTAAGGGATAAATTTCATGACGTGGATGAGCTTAATGCTAAATATTAGTCACAATTCGGGGCTTTGTAAAGCAAAAACGATAAAAGCAGACGTAAAGGACTTAACACACAGTTATCATCATCACCAGCCAATCCAGAAGCCAACTGGTGATCAGAGATCAGAGATCGCTGAAAGTACATTGGCTAATTCAAAATTAGAATGCGAAAAATTATGAGCACTTAAATGTTTTCCTTTAGGTACCATTTGTCAGTTGGTGTCTAAATAAGGAATTACATAGATATAGGTAACTTGGACAAAGGCTTATTGACGGGTACTTATCAGATTTCAAACCAGCACTTTATGAGAAGCGGACGCTTAAACCTTCGAGACATTATAAGGCACTCATGTTAAATTTGAACTAACATGAATTGACAAGATTTTCGCCACAATCTCCCCTTTCCAAGTTTCTCGCTACTAGAACGAATGTACCCTTAGCTTTTACATTGATTGCTCGCTGGAATTACTTGTAAGTGAACACGAAAGGATTGGGAGGCGATGTCAGGTCAATTTCATGCAGTTTTAAGTCTTTAAGACAGGTTTTCCAAGAAACATTTTACAAATTGAACCTTCTACTTGGTGATCCTAAATAAGGATGTCGTTCCCATTTAACTTTCTTTGAAGATTTCATCGAATTGAAGTGGAGCATGTAGGAGGTACGTTTTCCTTGATCGCTGTCATGTTTTTTTATTTGATCCCAAATTCGTCTTAATTATGATTTCGATTCTTGATGCTACAGGTACTCTAATTTTCTTACAAAATTTAGGTTCTTATCATTTAATACTATTACTAGCGTTCACCCGCGGCTCCGGCCCGCGTATATGTCGATTTACACTTTTTCAAGGTTTTTTTTTAAATTTTCTCTATCTATAAACCATTTCAGAACTCCCACGAATTATTCAAGACCAAAATTAACCACTTCGGTAAAGGCATTGTTAAGTTATAACATTACAACGAAAAGTGGCATCGATTTGTATAGAAGATTGGTTTCGTCATTTTCATCGTTTCACTACGTATAAACAGGAGTTAAAGAAGTCATGGAAAATAAATGCAATAATCTCAATACAATATCAAAAGCTTTACTAAAATCCAAGAACGATTCTACAACGATACAAACCGAAACCCAACCTCGATTAAGCCAACAAACGATAATGTACTTTAGGGTATATTATCGCAAAACTAATTATCGTTTAACGAACGGACTAATTACATTAAGTAAGAGGCTTCACAAGAAACATTGGAAGTTCCGCATGGAAACAATTCAGTGTATGAGGAAATGTGGTAACGATATCATAATGTACGAGTGGTTTAAATATCTGCAGTTGTGTAAGAGTTGGCGACATATTTTTGTGTCACTATGTTGGCAACAGAACGTGCGATTCTTTGTAAGAAAGATAGTTGTACACCAAAGCGATTTCGAAGATTTATTTACAGTGTCGAAATATGGAAGGAAATTCTAGATACTCTCAAAGAAAGTGTTCACTATAATGTTTTAGATGAAACTGTCTTTTTCAAACATAGAAGATAAATGTAAAACAAAATTTAATCAACTAATTGGTTAATTTTTTTTGTACAGTAGCGTTTTGTTCTTTACCATGTCTGTATGTTTGTTTGAACCTAATAAAAACAAAATCTACTAAATAGATTTCCACATAAAAATAATTTGTAATCGGTTTTTCATAAATACGTTGATTCATTCTTGGATTTTTGTTATGTCTTGAGTGTGTAAATATAGATACAGTTTCATTTTTAGACACAATATCACACCCGGTACAGCAATTTGTGAATCACACAAAGAGATTGAAACACAAATTGAAATAGAACCATAAAAACACATTGAATTTGATATTCCAGAAGATGATGATGTAAAAATAAATTTGAAAAAAATTCATACGAAACAAAGCCAAAACAAATCACTAGTGTATAAAATGTACAAAGTAACTGATATTTGATTGAATACAATCGCGTGCTTGTTAATTAACAAAAACATTGATAAAAAGTTGTATAGCGTGGCGTTGCGTCTTGTGCAATCGTCCTATTAGCCATAAATGCGTTTAATTTTCGTAACCACGCTATTTTACTTACAGGGCTAAAACTACATACATGTATGCATAATGGTCAGTTACAAAATACTGTATCACTGAAATAGTATTCATGTCACTGCCTTCATTTCTATGATTGGGACATGTATTGCTACAATTCTCCTTTTTTCTATCATTTTGTACATAGCTGCTACTAACAGAAAACCGGTGTGAAACAACCACAGCGTTGTGTTTCGCCGTTTGAGTAAGGTTAGCCCAATTCTTCCTCTTCTCCAGTCCCTAAATCTCCAAATCCCTAATCCCTAAAGGTCGGCAACGCACTCGTAACTCCTCCGTTGCGAGTGTCCATTTGCGGCGCTGATTGCTTACCATCAGATAATCCGTCTGTTCTTTTGCCGACCTACAACATAAAAAAATGCATTTTAATTTTAGAAGGGTTAAAATCATCCGATGTCTTCTCCAGCCCTGGGTAGGGCATTGTGGAGTGTATAAGTCGTACTGAGTAAAGGCCACCCTGTTTCTTCTCCCGCTGTGGGCAGGGGCCGCAATAAGCTATTGCTCTTACACCCGCTAGATGGAGTAACGTTGAGATTTGATTCAAATGTAATGTTGAATTTGAGGCTACTTATTTCCGATCACTGTAGGTTAACCTTATGATCTTCATTCACCATTACCAAAACATTAAACACAAGGTAAGTCTTCAATTAAGTTTTCTATATAAAAAAACAATATGAATTCTCTTAATTTTACATAATGACTGATATTTCGAAAAATGCAATACACTCGTATCGCATGTAATCAATCATAAACATGAAATTTTAATAACAAAACCACAAATTTTACGTACTTATTGTATCGTACACGCAAACAAAAAATACGTGTTTAACGAATTTGACCTCAAAACTCTTGACCTTAAGATTTAAATAAAATTTCACGATACTATCCGAAGTTATCGGACATGGAGTTTATATGTAGCCTTTTAATTCCGGTTATTTCTTTAAGCCTCCAATAAAAAAACTTCCTTGATCTTGCAAGCATATTTATGAGTCTGTATCATTGGTCTATTCTTATTTAAATATAGTCACTTAAGAAGTGATCTCTCATTCAATTTTGGAACCAGGCTAAGCACGGACTTTAAAAAACAGTTTCGAATGAAAAATAATTCGTTACTGGAATTGAATTGTGACTGGAAATATAATTGAAATTATAAATGGCATAAAATGAACTACATAATATTAAAACAAACATAATAAAAGGTTTTACTTTTACGTATATATTATTTTCATGGGTTATAGTATTTGATTTGAGAATCGGGAATGGGGGGGGGATTGGGCGTTATTTCTTGCCAGTATTGTTTAAACCAATAACGTATCGCTTTGTCGATGCGTGGCTCTCCTGCAATTTGTAAGACTTACAGAAGCTGTAATGTAAAAACAAAAGAGAAGCACAGGGGTTAATCAAAACAAAAGCATATGTTGAAGCCTCTTTAACTCGCTCTAAACTGTACAAAGTTCATGATATGACCACTGGGGGCCAGCAGAAGTGGGTCACGGTCAGCTCTGTGTGAATTGTAGATGTGAACAAAAGTTAATTAATTGCGAAACGACCACTTATCAAGTTAGTATTGACCGTTGTGGTTGTGGTATGGCATTCGTGTCATTCTTCGCTAGTCTTTTTTGGAGTTCTGTATCTTTATTTATTATGGAGTTATTGTCAAAGTTGGTTTAGTTAGTGGTGTGTTTTTTTAAGTTTGAAAAGGAGGAAGCATTGGTCATCGTCAGCATCATCATCAGCCTATAAGTGCCCACTGCTGAGCAAAGGCCTCTTCTCACACAGAGAAGGTTAGAGCATTAATCACTGCTCAATGCGGGTTGGCGATTTAAAACTTATAATTAGAAATTATAAGTCCAGGTTTCCTCACTATGTTTACCTTCACCGTTTACCTTTAGCATTGGTCATGCTTGGATATATAGAGTAAAAAAATGCTTAGGATCGTAAAATGTCATAATATTATGCTGCTCGTTGCTCGAGAAAACAGATAAAATACAAAAAAAAAAAAACGCCTATAAACAAAAGAAATTTGGTCGCTCAATAAAGACATACAGAACCTTTACCGAACGGCGTGTTTTGCGTTTGACTGAATGTTTTCACATATATATGTTATTGTTTATATAAGCCGTGATATTGTTATGATTATGTGCTTGTTATCAAACTTAGGTAGGCAGAGGTTAAGGTTTAATTCTCAGAATAAATTTGGTTGTCCTATGACATTGATGTATGTAATTGGTTAACTAAATTTGCATTTTTTGATGGCATACGAATTGCCTATTGGTGAGCATTCGGCGCCGCACATGGAAACCCACAACACCAACGGAGTTACGAGTGCATTGCCGGCCTTTTATGAATAAGCGTTCCGAATATTTAAGGATTGGGAAGGAATCGTCGTCATCGTGAGGAAACCTGGACTTATAATTTCTAATTACAAGTTGGAAATCGCCAACCCGCATTGAGCAAGCTTGGTGATTAATGTTCTAACCTTCTCCGCATGAGAAAAGGCATTTGCTCAGCAGTGGGCACTTATAGGCTGATGATGATTATGAAGGATTGGGAAGGGATTGGGCCTCCGGTAACCTGACTCATTTGGCGAAACACAACGCTGTAGTTTTCTGTGAGGCCATGGTATCACTCCGGTCAAGCCGACACATTCGTACCGAAGCTTGGCTTTCCCACACTTGCATTGTGTTAATTGAATTTTAATATATGTCGAAAATATATAAGTATTGTTTGCCAAGTATTGTTTTAGCAAGCAAATGGATTACCTGATGGTAAGCAATCAGTGCCGCCCATGAACACTTGTAGTTCCGAAGAAGTTACTTCAAGTCCGTTGTCGTCCGTATCTAAGGAGGAGATCTTGTACAGAAGAGATGTAACTAAAAGGGTTGGTTCCTAGTACGAACAAATAAAGAAAAGTTATCCGGCATTCCAAATAAATAAATATATATTTACGACTTTATTTATAGGGTACATAAATTATTACGCTAAGTGACATTGTTGTTTTTGATATATCGCTTGGTCCGTGCTTGAATATAGTAAGGAAATGCTTTGTCCGTCTAGCGGTTGTGTAAATGACTGGATATTTTGATATTTTTGTTCGTTTAATTATATTATTAGACAAAAAAAACATAAGATTTTATTTCTAAAAAACATGGAACAAGACGCTGAAAACTTCAATGGCGTCTTAACGCCTCGTTTTAATGAGCAAATTAATTAGTTGGTCAACGATTTTAGTTTTATTTTGAATATACTTTATATTCTGTAAAGCACTAACAACATACCTACAAATCAATTGAAAAGAATGCCTAACTCCCGTAAATTAACTGAGAAGAGCTATTCTAGTTTCAAGTCACAACGGGACTTTTCATCTTGCCCAACAATTACGTTGCAAAAGAAAAATTGACAAAAATATTTAATCACGTAAATCATCGCTCTCTTAAAATAATTTCAATAAAGTTCAAAACGTTTCTAATCCAATTTTTCCAACAACTGCTATTCACTGTATTCTTCTACTATGCAGATACTTAAACTGTCTTTGCAAACAATATCTTTAACATTCGTGCGTACTATAAAAATACAAAACGAAAAATTATTTCTTAAAGTAAACATGCATAGAAATACTCTGACTATGGCGTAAAGCCAATCTTTGCTGTTACATATTCAAATGTGATCTACTAACAGTTATACAATGTTCTGTTCTAGATTCTAGATTTAGTACAGTTTACTGTTATGTAAAACTTAGATATGTATGTAGTACCTGAGCGTCCGGCGCGTCGCGTTCCGCGTGCCCCTCAAAGAGTCATATTAGACCATCACATTTGGGCCTATTAGGGCAAATTTCTAGATGGGGTTACAGACGAGAGACAGAGATGCAACCGCAATTCTTTCTTCTTTTTAAAAAATCGTTGGAACATCCACGACACATGAAAAAATCCTAGTGTGGTACTAGGATTTTCTCCTGTGTCGTGGGTGCGGTTACAAACATACAATTTCACATGCACATGACACCCAGACCCGGAAGAATAATTTGTGGGTCACACAAAGAGTTGTTCGGTGTGGCAATCAAACCGGCGACACTTTGCACGGCAGCCAGTTGCCCAGCCACCGCATCAACCGTGCAGTCAGAATATACCACTTCCCAGCTCAGATGAGAAGTAGGTAGTGTCTTACAGTCCTTCCCTCCAACTCAAAGAGCTATCCGACTAACACAAATAGGGCCAATGTCCAGCCGAGGTGGCAGATGTAAGCATAATAAATAATATGCCGCTTTCCAGATCGGAGCAGGAGAAAGAACAGCGTAATTTTTAAGGCTGGAGAAGTCATTAAATGGTTTTTCATATTTAAAAAAGCGTCTACTTAAAAGGGTAAATGCACGCCTTTGTCCTTTAGCTGTAGGTTATATTTTACACTACGATTTAGAACAATAAAATATTCTACCTATGTTCATAGGTGTCAACAAATTAATCAAATCAGAGTCATATATAAACTAAACTATTTTTTATTAATTAATTTATGAAAAGTTACGTATTCTTTAACAGGGTCAGTTTCGGCCAACGGGATAGAGACTATGCTTATCAGTGAAACAAGACAAACTAATCATGGTGACTTCAATAAGCTAGCTAGAAACTAATTGAATCAAATTTCTAATACACAAGTCACCTCAAATCCTGGCCATCCTACAAGCACTATATCAAAGTAAAGCAGGATAGAACCGAGGCTAACGAGTTCATCGGACGTTTACTGCCTTTCACAATCACGGTCGAACGGAGACTTGTACATGAAAACCATTTTATGTTTCACGAAATGTTTAACGGCTAGAGATGATAAGACTGATGATTCAATAATGCTGATTTAATTAAATAGTTTCCTGAATGCTCCGTAATGTAGTTGTGATACCACTAATGTCGCAGATGCAAAATCGGGGCCAAAAAGTATTGCTTAAAACGCAACTGATATGAATGTGACAAATAGAAACCCGAAAACAAATAATATACGTAATCTAGTAAAATACGAATTAATACGAAAATTTATTTGCAATCTATTCAATATCAATTTGAATAGACGGATTTTGATTATTACACAAAACAACTTTTTGTGCATGAGTATGAAATTGTATGTTTGTATGCACCTACGTTACAGGTAAAACCATAGTGATTTTAAAAAGTATTTTCTTTTCAACTTGCCGTTAGGTGTATTTTTCTATGTAAAAATTTATAGAAAATATTGAAAAATATAGCTTAAAGCTTTTGTCAGCGAATTTATAATATTTACTAGCACACCTTAGCCATTTTAGTCTTCTTGGAATATCCTTTGTGTCGAATATTCTCTATTGTTTAATTCACTGCATTGACATCTAATTATATTGTGTTTGTTTTGGAAACAGAATGATTTAGTGTGTGAAACCTCGTACAGATTGAATGCAAGAGGTAAATTATTGAATTTTAATGTGACTGTGTTCAAATTTGAACCTTTCGATGTTGAAATTAAGATAAAAATAAGTTTATATTTGTGCTAAGACATTCCTTTTTAATTCTTATCAACTGCAGTGTAATTGTCACAGTCTACTAGATAAATAAGTCAGTCAGTTATCTGCGTACCCTATTTAATAAATTATAAATACAGTAGGTACAATCATGGTAGTTATTTATTTTTGATGGCAATTCAGTTTCTTTGTGGGTTACAATTCTAACCTAACCTATACCATTCCGGTAGCAATCAGGTTTTCATGACAATACCTTAAATTTTCAGTTAACTGTCTGACTAAAAAAATCAGCCATTCAATTAAAAGGCTAGTCATTCAACCCGTTAATTGAAAAGCTTATTCAATAAGTTGACTGCGATGTAATCAATAACAACACCTAATTGATCAACACGATTCTTAAAACAAAATCAAATCAAAGCACTAAAAAGAATTTTACAAAGCTCAAACTAGAATAGTTTGCAAGCGAGTATAGTTTCCTTTCTTGCAAACTCAGCTCAGTTGGCTTTTGTTCATACAACAATTCAACCCTGAGTCCAAAGGAACGATCGCTCACGATTCTTTCTCATTGAATACATTCTTCGATTAAAAACAATTGAATCTCGTACTTTGAGTAACACAATAAGCAATCAGACGGCTATAGACGTGAATAGGCTGGGAGCTAGCTAATTAAAATATATTTGATATTCTAGAAATTTCGTCTACCATCATAAGGTGTTTATTCTTTGGATTGATAATGAATTTTCTTTTTTCCTGTGAAACTAGATATGAAGTGCGCTAATAGCAAACAAGAAAAAGAAATAATGAAGTACCTTATCTAGTGAAATTGCAGAAGATACAACTTCAAACAGTAAAGACCAAAATTTAAAAAAGGAATACTTAACTATTTATTCAACGAGTCAAATAAGGATTCTTTTAATAAAAATACTGGCACACACGGAAGATGTCAAAATGTTTCGAAGTAAAAAAAAAAAACAAAAATGTAGCGGTAATAAAAATTCTTAAAAACACACAATTCATCATTACCTCATTCAAAATTTTTGCATATTCCAGCCATAGTCACAAGTTTGACATTTTTCTTTTAACAGATGAAAAATAAAATTTACATTAAAACCTCCTCGTTTATTAGGTTATGTAACAATTTGTGTTGCCAGCTCTTGGACTAGTAGTGGTACTAAACACATCATTCATTGTCCTTGCTACATTTAGAGAGGAACCTTTCAAAAATTCCTTTACTTGAATAACTGTTATATTATGACTAGAGTATGTTAATACTTGTTTATTTATAACTTGAGTTATTTCACTGGTTTAGCTGTCGTAATTGTAAGCATATTTTTTTATTGAAAACTTACTACTCTGGGATTTTCTCCTTTGTTACAAATGTGTTATAAAAGTTCGCCTATACGTCCTAAATATATAATAAATGTGAAAATATATGGATATTCTTTCACGCGAAAACCTCGAGACCGGTTTGGTTGTATATATTATGGAGATATAGATAGTACACCCTTATGTCCATGTGATACCCATGGTACTATATCATCTACACCCATATGTACAGGTGATTATGGTATTATTAATCTGGTAATACATTATAAGCCATATTTGAGACATTTCTGTGAAATGCTTTTTGAGGTATGATGTCAAAAAAGGGCTATTTGGGCCCTTTTTTGTCCGTGTAACACTCAGTACTGCTCTCCACTTGTACATTATATCCAGTTCCTCAAAGGGCAAAATTAAAGACACAATACAATTTAAATCTGATCACTTATTTATCGCTGAATGCAAAAACATTTAATCGTTACTTAACTCAGTCTTTAGCAATTGCTTTTAGAACAAAATCATCTAAGGAATAGTTAAAGTCATCGATAAATGTGGGAGAGCCAAGCTTCGGCAAGAATGGGTCGGCTCGACCGGAGTGATACCGGCCTCAAAGAATACCGGCGTGAAACAACCCACAGCGTTGTGTTTCGCCGTGTGAGTGAGGTTACCAGAGGCCTAATCCCTCCCGTTTCCCTATCCCATCCAGATCCTTATATCCGCAACCCCTATCCCCAAAAGGTCGGCAACGCACTCGTAACTTCTTTGGTGTTGCGGGTGTCCATGGGCGTCGCCGATTGCCTACCATTAGCTAATCCGTATGCTCGTTTGCCGACTTATACCATAAAAAAAATGTCTAGATTGAACTTAAAGCTAGATACAGGTATGAAATACTTAAGCAGATATAATCAAATGTCAGTCAAAGTTGGAATTGTGTGATTTAACTTGGATTAGGATTGTTTATAGCCTTTGAATGCACGCACACGATTTTCATTGCAACATCATCATTTGATGCATGAAGCTTATTAAACTTATATTCTATTCAAAGTACTGTAAATTGTTCGTTTAATGTTACATCGGGTTTATGATAATGAGTCACGAAAAGTGATCTTGTTGACATCACTTTCATTGTTTTGAATTGAATTAGACTTAAAGGAGTAATAAAAAAAAATGTGTGGCGTCTCTTTTGTAATCTGAACGGTAGACGTATTAACATGTTTTCCACCTCCGTATATATCTCAGTTCCGTCCGTTTCTGGACCGTACAATTTATTTTTGTAATTCATAAATAATTGGGAATGATGTTTTGAAAGTTATCAAATTTTTCTTTAATTTTTTTCTAAAGGCATTATAATATTTTATTACATCCTAATACATACGTGTTTTACTCATCAACACCTACTCTATAAGCAAACTGACTAAACCAAAATATTCTTTGTTACAGAATTACGTGAAGCCTTCGAAGCTGAAGCTCAAGAAGTGAAGAAACCTCGTCTGCTCCTTACTGCTGCTGTCCCAGTCGGTCCTGACAACATCAAGGGTGGATACGATGTTCCTGCTGTTGCTAGGTAAATATTGTGTAATACATTAAAAAAATAGTGTAACAAATTTGTACATAGTAATCACTTTTTGAACAAAAACAAAAGTATCTGTAGTTCATTTTAAAAAAAAGTAATTGCTAAAAGGACATCTTAATGTTTGTGTGTTCTCTATTTTATTAACTTTCCCTCTTATTAGTGAGGAACAAAATAAAGCTTAATAATCGAAAGAAATAGATGAAAATTTTCCCTAATTATTAAAACCAATCGAAATAAGCATAATTCAACATAGTTTTTTACTTGCCTTAAATTCAGAGCTTCCATTGTTATTTACAACGAAACACTCTAGTTCTAAAACCGTCCACAACTAATGTTTTCTGTAAAATATAGGACCAAAAACTACTAGCGTAACTGGTACTATTAATGCACAAAGGTTGAGTCCATTTACCAAAAGGCTCATAGGAAATAATTTCACCAAAACACCCATTTGCTGGCCCAGTAATTCACGAAAAACTTTTTCTACCCCAAACTCTGGCTTCCTGGGTCCATTCGAGTTTAAATAGTGACCCAAATATTTTATATCGAGGAGAAAAACTAGCGTCGCACGATCATTGTGAAAATTCCCTTTTATTAATAAATTTTTAACATTGTTCAACAAAGGTTTTCCCACATTACGTACATATACATTGTGTGGAGTTACTTATTTACAGAGCACACTGGTTGGTACTTCGGTGTTTAATTTTATGTCTTGTGTTGTGTGAATAGGAGTCATAAGTTTTGTTTTGGAACAGTAATTTTATGTTTGTCAAACTAGACTTGCGTTTTGATGTCCTTTTATCTTTTGACATGTCTATCAGAATCATTTATGTGTGTTGCTTATAATGCTTTGCTGTCACCGTTGTATGAACGTTTTGACTTGTTGATTGCAAAGTTTTAATAGAAACTCCAGTTTTGCTTGAGTACTTGTCAAATATGTGTTCGTTTCTTGTAATATTTCTTTTGTATATGACGTCAGAATGTTTGAAAGCGTCAAGATTGCTATCATTACTTCTTTGACTTGAAAAGTATAGCCATTAATATCTACAACCCAAATATCGTTACCATTTCTTTTTCTATTAAGATTAAGTTTATTAGATTGAATAATGAGTGCTGTTTTGGAAACAAATACAATAAGAATTATCGTCCTTAGCTACCTGGACTTCATCAACGTTATGGCCTACGATTTCCACGGTAAATGGGAGAGGGAAACTGGTCACAATGCCCCTCTGTACGCGCCCTCCTCTGACTCCGAATGGCGGAAGCAACTGTCTGTAGACCACGCTGCTCACCTGTGGGTCAAACTTGGTGCTCCTAAAGAGAAACTTATCATTGGTGAGTACATTTTCATAGGTAATAATCAGAAATCAAAGTGTAAATTGTAATTTTGCGTTTTTACGCTTGTTGTTAAACATCGGAGCTAACAAATTTTTCAAATACAAGAGTCAAATGGATTAATGTATTAAATTCAATGTTTAATGTTTGTTCAATTTGCGAGACGTCTTTGAAAATGTAGTTACAGTAACTTATAATTATCTACATCAGCACATTTTGCCCAAAATGGTATTTCACTGTTTTGTTTCAAAACAAAATGAAGCTAACAAAGTTACTGTATAGACACGAAAATATTCCACGCTAAAGTAATTATTAACAAAGCCACTTATATTACCATCATCTTAAACGAAATTCCGCTAATCCTAATCACTCCAACTATGCCACAATTCACTACCTCTAAAATCTCAAATTCTCAAGACAAGTAAACTTGAATATTTTGATGACTGACATCATTTTCAGGTATGCCAACATACGGACGAACCTTCACCCTCTCGAACCCTAATAACTTTAAAGTAAATTCTCCAGCAAGTGGAGGAGGGAAAGCCGGAGAATACACAAAGGAGGGAGGTTTCCTCGCCTATTATGAGGTACTGTTATATTGTAATTAAAAAATATTGCTTCCAAGTATAAAGTGATTTATGTACGCTTGTTTAGATGTTTATAAACCAGAACATTTTAATTTAAAAATATTTTACAATATTTTCTTGTACACAATTCTTTATTATTGTTTTATTGGTTGATGAGTATCCGTAAGGATACTTACTTAGTTGTTTTAAGCTTTCACTGATTTTTTCTATCAAATGATGGTGGTTGTTAGTCAAGTGCTGCAGAGGTTTTGAATTCCCAGTTAATTTTTGGGATTCATAAAATATCATGCTTCCATAAATGATAATATTGTTAGGGAAATTAAACTTAAGTACACTACACTTAAGAATCTGCATATTTAAAAATATTAAGAAGTGTAACTTAGTTACGACATTGTTCTCTAAAAACACATGTTTTATGAATGTACTAGAACTTAAAACAAAATTCCACAGGTGTGCGAGATATTGAGAAACGGCGGTACCTACGTTTGGGATGATGAAATGAAGGTGCCTTACGCCATCAACGGAGATCAATGGGTTGGTTTCGACGATGAGAAATCCATCAGGAACAAAATGAGGTAACATTCTTGGATATTTGATATTTTTCGAGAAACTTTTACGAAAAAGAATAATGTCATTGTTGGTTTCAATGGTTATGGGTTACAAAATAAATGACTACTAGCATTTAAAGTTTATTTATTTAATGGATTATCATCATCTCATCATCATTTTTATTATATTGCTTGTAAGTTTCGCAGAGGAATTTTTTCGTTTTTCAAAATCATAAGATTAGTAGTTAGTCGATTAGCAAAATAGTCAACTTTCGGGTGTTGGATAATGATATCGATAATTTTTGCTTAACTGATGTGCATGACGAATTCTAATTAACATAAAGTTGAAAAATATTTACGAAAGTATTATTTATAGATCATCCCGTTTTTCTAATTTGTTCTATGCTTTTTGTTTATTCCATCCATCTCTATCAGTTGTCATGTCGACATTTACTTCCTTCTTAGCGGTATCGTTCCTCCCACATCCATCATCACACCCCTGGTTTCCTTTACAAGTAAATTTATATTTCCGTAAACATAATTTAGTGGTTGGATATTTTTTTCACAAGTTTTTTTTACTTATACATTTTCATAGCAACTTGAGCTTAGTAATATATTTTTTAGAAAAAGAAACATTGTCCAAATCCTTTTTTTTTATTTTGACGTTGCATAATGTCAAGGCTGATAATGTATCTTCGATAAATTTGCTATACCTAGTAGGTAATTTTTCCTTAATAAAGTATTCTGAAACGTCTTTCTACTGACTTGAAGATAACAAAAGTCCAGATTGTACATAATTACAACGTTATATTTATTTCCAGATGGATCAAAGACAATGGTTTCGGTGGTGCCATGGTATGGACTGTAGACATGGATGACTTCAGCGGAAGCGTATGTGGTGGTGATGTGAAATACCCTCTGATTGGTGCTATGAGGTAAACAAGTGTTATTGACTTGTTTTATACAAATACAGTCGTAACAAAGGATGACAATTATACATTGACAGTATTGAATTGTATTATTAATTTATTCATGATTAAGATTCATTTTAATTCTTAATATAGACTTAACGAATAAGTTTACAATCACAGAAACAAATAAATTTCAAACAGAAGGACTTTTTAAACTTCAATTTTAATATCTGCGGAAGCTAAAGATGACGCATATGTTACAGAGAGGAACTCCGCGGTATCTCCCGTGGTAAGGATGCTCAAGATGTTGACTGGGCGTCAGTCGCCTCCAGTGCTCTCATTGAAGTTACGGAGAAACCTGAACCGATCAAGATCAGCCTCTCCGATGTCCTCAAGAGAGTTAAGAAGCCCGTCAAGAATGTTATCATCAAGAACAACAATAATGCCGCTATTGATAAGAACAGTAAGTCTATCTACTCTTAAGTTGATTTCTTTGCTGCCTGGAGACAGGCCTAAAAGAAAGAAGAAATAAATGATAGACATTTTTTATGGTAGATTAGATAGATGCTCGCTTAGATAATCCAAGTGGATTACCTGATGATAAGCAACTGGTCCCTATAGATACCAGAGGTATTAGTAATACGCTTTCGGTCTATAGAATATTTCTTTCTTGTGCAAACTTTTGAATTCACAATATATAACGTAATCCCTAGCTTTTATGTTAACAGTGCAGTTATAAAAACATATAACAAATCGTATAATAATATATGTAATTTGATAACAAAAACCTAAGAAAAAAATTAACATTTTTTTAAAATTTCGTAATAGCAATTAAAACCAAAAACCTTTATACCGGAACTACTATGTATGTTACCAATTTAAAAACGCGTTAGCTATATAATTTTGTCAACAAAAAATGTATATATAATATATAATTACTTAATAACATGTCAAAACACTTTCACAAAATGTTGATAATTGATGCAATTTACCGAACCCACTATAGTTAGCTATAATTTTACTTAAATAGTTTAACTTTCTAAAAATCTTCACTTTTATCTGTCATCCGATATTTTGATTGGCGTTATGTCATCTGATTGACGCTTAATTATCTCGACTCAGATCATAGGAGATGTATATTTCCGTTTCGCATTCGACCAATATTAATTCTAAGTAAAACTTAATCTTGCTAAAAGTACCAAGGTTTAGATTAATTAGATAGTTCACACCCTCGTCGCAAAAAAACTAAATAAACTATAACAATACCTGATCTTTGTGTCGTAAATTAAGACATTCGTTGAAATTCGTGATTTTATGGTAATATTAAGAAACAACAGGAATCCCTACCGATAACTTCAAAGCGTATAAAGTTAAGATTTCGTTTAGCAAAACTCTTTTAGGTACGTCAAGCGCAAAGCTTCCATGTAAACATGTTTGCAAAATTCCATTTTCTACCATCAGGAAAAATAAACAATGTCTGGAAGCAAATGGCAGATATTTTTGAGTCTTTAACGCTTCACTTGGCACCTGTATCGACAGTTGCCGTTTGGAGTTCCCTAAGAAATATGTTGAGAATTTTAAAAGACGGTTCTTTAGTATCGTGTTTTGTTGTGTCATACAATTCTAGTAAGGGTCACGAGAGAAAAATATTTTATATATATTTTTAATAAGAAAAAATACGTAAGTGAAAACATTTAAATTAACACTAATAGCAATGCAGAACGCACTAAATGTTTGTAAGGTCTTGAAATAAGGGCCGAACTGCTTATAAACTTTAATTAGCAAATAGGTACTCTTACTTGAAACCTCAAGCACTAAGAACAAAAACGATAGAAAGTGTATTTGACACTAAAAGCTCGACATTCCGAGGAGTACCGCAAGGGTCACTCTTAGGCCCACTGTTGTTGCCAAGAATGGCTTAGGAAAGTCGACAATTCGTGACATAGTTGCTAAAAGTTTGAAACATCGACTGCTTTTACGTTCAAGTAGTATCAAGGACCAAAGTCTTAAGACCTATGAGAATGTGTCTGCAGACACTTTTGTAGTACATTTTCGAGTGTTAGGGAGGGCAAGGGTAGGCCAAGATAAATTGGTAACGTGGTCTAAATGGGGTTTGTGATTTAATGCCGTCAAGTTTATGACATTGCCAACCGACATCTTAACAAGTAGGTAGGAGTTTTACGGCCTCCGAAGTAGGGAGATTGTAATAACTAACATATTTTCAATGTAAAGCATTATGTTATATTTCCTTAAATATTTTTGAGAATGGAAACTTTCTATTTGGGACACGAAATGAAGGTTCAAAGTGGTTGTAAGAGATTTCTTGGTCCTTTTGTATATATAGTATTTTTATTATAACGCATATTTATTCCAAAGAGTAGTTACTTACTGATAAAAAAATTAAGCTTATAATTTTGTAATAAAATCATAGTCATTTTTGCAAGACCCTGACTTGCAGTAACGACAGCACTATTAATAAATAAATTGGAAACTCCATTATTTAACTTTCTAGAAAATATAAAAATCAAAATCTACTTTCCATAATTGATGAGACATTGATTACTATCCAGCGAGTGATGGACGCAAAATTTAATGAAAAACCTAATGAATACTAAATTGCATTATCATAGTCATAGCAGTTTTCTAACTAATTACTTTATTAGAAGATTTATTAGAAGAGTTGGTCCATTTTAAAACGAATTAGTGATTTTAGAAAAAGATTTAGAAGCGTATGATGAATGGGTGTTTTATTCTAATGTGAATTTGAACTTTTTGAAATATTTTGAACTTGTGATTTATTGTTTTAATTTATTAAAAAAGGGATGAGAACAACTTTAACTGATTGGACGATTAATAGCAGTTTCATTATCAATGTCAGCCATATAATAAAATTTACTTACAAACTTAAATGTAAATTCAATATGTATCCAATGATATCTTAATATCAAGTTTGAGTTGTTTTGAACCAATAATAAGCCGTCAAAGTCACAATACACAATAATAATTTATTTTTCTTCTCTACCAGGACGTGAGCCACAGATCCTTTGCTACTTGACTTCATGGTCTTCGAAGAGACCGTCTGCTGGTCGTTTCCTACCAGAAAACGTGGACCCTACCCTCTGCACCCACATTATCTATGCTTTCGCTACCCTCAAGGACCACAAACTGACTGAAGGAGACGAGAAGGATGCAGAAATGTACGACAAAGTTGTCGCTTTGAGAGAAAAGAACCCGAATCTGAAGGTAAGTTTGTTTTGATCGAACTAGTACGTAGCTGACGGTGAAGATTTGTAATATATTATAATGTTCTTGTTGTTGTAACTGGTCTGGAAAAAGTACGTAAGCAAAATAATTCTCGATAAATAGTTAAATAAATTCAATCGAAACATGATTAGTATTAAAGAATTGTTCCAATTTTTTGTTCGGAATTACATGTTAAGGCTTTGGATTACGAATTTTCTAACTTGAAAACAATATATTATCATTACTTAATTGACTTTATTTATTTTGAAAAAATCTAATCATATTTTACTACAATCACCAATTAAGTATTATATATGTTTGATGTCTTCCAGATCCTCCTCGCTATTGGCGGTTGGGCTTTCGGTTCCACTCCCTTCAAAGAATTGACCTCGAACGTGTTCCGTATGAACCAGTTCGTTTACGAAGCTATCGAGTTCCTCAGAGACTACCAGTTCAACGGTTTGGATGTAGACTGGGAGTACCCTAGGTAAGTAACGAAACGATTTCATATTATTTTGTGTTTTGAAATTATGTACCTGATTATTTGTAAAAGACATAACCCCTTCTTCTGTAGTCGAGCAAAAATGTTTGGAAATACGTACATAAATACATCATCAGCCTATATGTGCCCTCTTGACATAGAAGCGGAGAGTCGAGAAGCTTAAAAATAACGAAACATACTTTGTACTTCTTACTGATATTTAAGAAAGTCTAATTGTGTTTCTCAGCCAAAGCTGAAATATCAAATCTTCAAACATTGTCCAAAATAATTTTATTGGCGTTTCGTTTACAACATCAATCTTATCATTACATAATTGATTTAAAAACTTCTTACTTAACACTCAAGAACGAACCTTCACACCAATATTTCATTAGCAAATTGTAAAATCTTATATAACAATGTTACTTTATCATTAACAATTGGATAGGAAACAAAAGTTTCACCAAAGTCTAAGAAAATTAAGAACGGATTAAGAAATTGTTTGGCCAAGGTTGTTCGTCAAATGTTTGTAAATATGTATGACACAATGTTTGTGGAATATGCTAGTGGTATCGTAACCTTAGGTGCTTATTAAAACAAGCTACTTATATTTATTTAATATGCAAGACCTTGGTTGCCAAACAACATATAAATAAATATTTACGATGTCATACACTTGTTGGATTACGTTGGACGAAAATATACTATGCAAACTTGGGATTTATGTTTATTCTCAATTATTCCTAACAGACAGAATAGTTTATAAGTAGAAATTAAAGTATTATTTTTCAATTTCGTATGTTTGTTTTTATAAATACATACATCACACATCACCTATTTGAATCGATTTTGCATAACACTACATTCCTTTGTTAAACCACAGAAAGTTTCTAAAAGAGAAAAAAATCTTAACAATTCATTATTCAAACTTTTCAGAGGAGCTGACGACCGTGCAGCTTTCGTTTCCCTGCTCAAAGAACTTCGATTGGCCTTCGAAGGAGAAGCTAAGACGTCTGGACAGCCAAGACTTCTCTTGTCTGCTGCTGTACCAGCGTCCTTTGAAGCGATCGCTGCTGGATACGATGTGCCTGAGATCTCCAAATACTTGGTAAGAGGTTTGACTGTCTGTTTGTCTATTTACTTGTGTTTAATAGCTTCTGTGGTTTGAGTTTTAGCAATACTTTGTAAAAGGTGAGGGTAGACAATTTCAACATTAGATTTATAAACATTTTCATTAAAGTTTATTGGTTCAAAATATTGTATCTATCAATCTATCGGCTATATAATATGTATGTTGAAATACGTGAATCTAGACTGCCAATCAATAAAATGTGTCAATGACAGGTATTCGTAAATTTTGATAAAAAGCCACAAAAACAGTAAAATTATAATGCTCTCTACGGGCAAAATAATAATGTATAAAGCATTAATTTGCTCTTGGAATTAAATTATTTAAGACTGATCTTCAAAATTATACTTTTATAGGACTTTATAAACGTGATGACCTACGACTTCCATGGACAATGGGAACGCCAAGTTGGACACAATAGCCCTCTTTTCCCTCTCGAAAGCGCTACCAGCTACCAGAAGAAACTGACAGTGGTAAGAAATTATTAATTAATATCAGTTTTTTAATTTTATAATAATCAAAGAAGACATTTAAATATCTATAACACCAATAACGGGAGAAGAGCATGTATAACACCAATAACGGAAAACAAAAAAGAATAATTCTTCGCATTCTTCGCATTCTTACTCATTTTGTTGGTCCTTAACCGGTCAGAAGGACCAAATTTTTTTTAAGTCACTTTTCAATATTTTTTTGACATTTTCTTTATTCACATTCAGTGATTGGTCCTAAACTATACTAATTATAAGCGTGCATGTGCATCTTAAAATTCTTAATCCTAACATGAAGTACAAATATTTTATTAATTATGGAAAAAAAACCAGTTATAATTGAAGTTATAACGTAAAAACAGATGTTTCTGGCTCCAAACTCGCCCTTCTAATTCTTGAATTTTTCAAATATTTATTCTTGAATCGCTCAATCATAGTTTGTGTTGAGAACCCTTCGGGGAATACAAATAAATAAATAGCTTGACAGTTATTTCATTTATTTTCCAGGACTACTCAGCCCGCGAATGGGTACGACAGGGTGCTCCCAAAGAGAAGCTGATGATTGGTATGCCCACTTACGGAAGGTCATTCACTTTGATCAACGACACGCAGTTTGACATCGGAGCTCCTGCATCAGGCGGTGGTAAGTTGAAATTTTTATCAATTATAAAATATATTTTTCATGATATGGGATATGTCGGCAAACTACCAGATGGTTTACCTGCAATGGTAAGCAATCGACGCCGCCCATGGACACCCGTACCACCAGAGGATTCAAAAGAGCGTTGCCGGTCTTTTGAAGATAAGGAGTTAGGGGATTTGAAGACGGATGGAGGGAAAGTATTGATAAATATTGCACGTCCGATAACGGCATTCAACCGGTGAAACACAACGCTGAGGTAGTTTCACGCGGTTATGTTAGACCGTGGTATCATTGCAGTCGAGCCGACCATTCGTCGACTAACATACATAAGCAATATGTTAAAAATAATATAAAAATTAACTTCAATCAATCTGGATAGCAATAAAGTATCATCGTATTGTTCTTTAAAAATTATGAGAGCTTTGTTCAATATCTTCTTCGATACCATATCAGGTGCTGCTGGTCGCTTCACGAACGAGGCTGGTTTCATGTCTTACTACGAAATCTGCGAGTTCCTTCGTGAAGACAACACGACTCTTGTCTGGGACAACGAACAGATGGTGCCCTTCGCGTACAGAGATGACCAGTGGGTCGGGTTCGATGATGAGAGATCGCTGAAGACTAAGGTAATTATAGCCATTGGTTTTTTAATTATAATATTATAACAACTATCACATGTAAAATAATTTTTATCCTCTTCTATCTCAAGTTAGCGTTGTCGAGACTGAGTCATCACACATATTTTCTATGATATAGACTTTTATTTTTTTTTCTGTTCTAGATAAAGCTGTAAATTCTTAGATTTAATCTTTCCTTGCTTCAGTTAAACTTTCGTTCTTAAGCCCGTTACCCTGTATCGGTCCTTCTATTGGTCATAAGCCTTTTTTCACAATAAGAAAGAATGATTTTTAATAGTGTATTTAATAAAACATTTTTTTCAATTCCAGATGGCCTGGTTGAAGGAAGAAGGTTTCGGAGGAATTATGGTCTGGTCCGTCGACATGGACGACTTCAGAGGATCCTGTGGTACTGGCAAATACCCTCTCATCACTGCCATGAAGCAAGAGCTTGGAGACTACAAAGTCAGATTGGAATACGATGGACCTTACGAATCATCCAACCCTAATGGACAGTACACAACTAAAGATCGTAAGTAGCTTTTTCATTTGGAATAAAATTGTTTTTGGAATTTGCAGCAGTTTCAGCAACCACATTAGATGAATTATGATATTTTTAAACGTAAATATACGTAACATACGTTACCTAAGACATCAATCATTATATCGTAATTAAGTAAAATATCTTTGCTTGAGGTCGAAGAAGGATTCGAAACTTCCAGAAAATAATATTGAACTATCACACAGCTTCACTAAGACGACTGACCGACAGACTGACACTTTATATCTTTAAAATTTTGTTTGACGTTTAAAAGTGCCTGTATGTGTCTAATTGAAATAAATGATTTTGACTTTGACATTGACTTTGACATTGTATTGTAATAGGGAAAGACATTTTTCAGGTATCCTTTGAAATTGGAAGATAAAAATCCATTGTTTGTTTCTTGCAGCTAACGAAGTAGTTTGCGAAGAAGAAGATGGCCACATCTCATACCACCCTGACAAAGCTGACTGCACCATGTACTACATGTGTGAAGGAGAGAGGAAGCACCACATGCCCTGTCCACAGAACTTGGTGTTCAACTACAATGAGAACGTTTGTGACTGGCCAGAAAATGTCGAAGGATGTACCCATCACACACAAGCCCCCGCCGCGAAACGATAATTAAGAATCTCTTCAAATAATTAGTAATAAAACATCCCAATCCACATTTTAAAGTAACAACTATAAAATTTGTTGACATAATTTAGTTAATATTCGGTGTTTTAGGTCCTGTATCTAGATATTATGTAGAACGCAATAATATTAAAAATACATAGTGTTCAAAATTAGTTGTATCTAGATGACGTACTTACTAACTTATCTTTCGAGATTTCTTAAACTTCGTAAAGTTTCTCAATGGTGTGTTAGGTTTTTATACGAAAATCGAATTTATTGTAACGGATTTGTGCGCCATTTTGAATCGTGCCACTGTTATGGCCTATGAAGATTTGTACACAGAAAATACGGGCCGAAAATTTTATTATTTCGATAAAATATTATTATCAGACTCGATAATTAAATTATTCATAATTGTATCAATAAAATACAATAACTATTCCATTGTTTGATGAATGTATCGAAGTTTAATTATGTATTATTTCGATACATTTCTTCAACAATTTATTTCGTACCTTCAAAAATTAATGAAACACCACCAATACTACTTAGATACTCGTATTACATTATTTATTGGCGTTAGTTGGGTTCATAGATAGTGGATGAAAGGAATTGTGTGATAAACAAAATGTAAATTTACTTTAACATTATTATTGAATACTTTTTAGCTATATCTATTGTTAAATTATATTTCTTAGATTAGTTTACTACACTCCCAAAGGTACATAATTGCAGGTTTCCACAAAGATGATATGAAGGCTCACGTATTTTTTTTTAATTACGACTAACGTGTCTTTTCTGAGAAAAGTTAAACTAGTATCATGACGCTCACGCTGCTTATTTAGAGTTCCGCTGTGACTAGAAACTTATAGAATAACTATTGTAAGTTAATTCATGTGAGTATGTCGCTATTCAATATAAGTCAATTAATTTTGAATGTCTTATGATAATATGCTGTTGAAAAAATCTCTGTTCTTTTGTTTCTAGTCTTTTGACGGAAACATTAACGTTTTAAAAATACCTAAGTAAAAAAATCATTAAAATTGTGTCACCTACATAATGTTATAAACCACTAGAAATAGTGTTTTTTCTTCTCACCTCATAAGTTAATCAAAATAAAACAAAAAATAAACATCCAGGTATATTTACGCGAAGACTCAACCATCAAAAATGCGATTTGCAATAAAATTACAAATACAGAAAAGACAATACATATAATTACTTACAGAGAAAAATGGAAAAAATTCAATATTATGTATCTTTAGGATTGTATCCTTGTAATAATAATAAATAATAAGTAGCAAACCGAAGCTTTTTGTACTATTAATATTACGAAATACTCAAAACAGCTATTACACTGCCTGACACTGCCCTTAAAAGATGGGCAACAAAAAATACCGATTTAATAAATATAACATCGGTAACAAAATTGGGTTAGATCCTGAGTTTTATAATTATAATAATTATTATAGTTAGTTATGTGATTAAGCTTGTAAATATTGTATTTAGATACAAAATGAGATGTAAGAGTATTATTATACATTTTTTTAAAAACATTGTGTTTTATTATTTATTTACAATTCATTATAATCATTAAAAAATGTTGAGTTCCCCAAGTAATAAAAGTAAATACTTCCTTTATGTAATAGGCAGTTAACAAGCAGAGGAGTTACCTGATGGTAAATAATTAGCGCCGCCTCTATTCTCGATCACACCAGCATCACCAGAGGAGTCATAGGCATTTCCAATTTTCAATAGATTTATAAAAAAATATGAAGGTGATGAAGTGAACCTTCTGCCATACACTGGGTACCATTCTAAATTCTATGTTGTTACTGGAAATATCCTAGAAGAAGAAGAACACTCATCATAGACAAACCAAAGTTTCGAAATGTTTGGTTTTATATCGGATACATTTCGCCAAATTATTGGGTGAACACAACACGCCTTGATTCTCTCTTGTTTTTTCCACCATCATACCTTCAAACAATTAGCGAAACGTCATTGCTTCAAGGTAGATATCCCACCCACACGCACGAAGCCTCCAGTTTTATTACCAGAACCGCCAGCAGTGGAATTCTTTACCAAAGTCTGTGATCCCCGAAGGGTATAACCTGATTATCTTCAGGCCCGAGCGAATAGGTTGCTTTATGGTAAGCGTGCTCTTTCGTAGGTTGCAAAATTGCTTACCACCAGGCGTGAATGGCTGCACATTATGAAAGAAAAAAGAAACATACAATTTCATATAAATATACACCCAGACCCGTAATATTTTTTGGGTCGCATGTTGTGCTAAAGCAATCGGCGCTGCCCATAGACATCTATAATACCACCAGAGAAGTTACAAGTACTTAATTAGTCGGCCATTTGGAGAAGAGGATTTTGAAATAAGTGTTACTTCACATCGCTTTTCTGCTAGGCCGTGGTATCACCCATGGCGTCGAGCCAGCCCATTTGTGCCGAAGCATGCCTCTCCCACACTACAAATTGCACCATCGCATCGAGTTCTAATGTATTGTATATTTTTGAATTTCAAAGAATTCTTGTAACGTACTCTTTTACAGTTAGTGTAGGACACATGAGAATGTATTGGTATAATCCGGTGCGAGGTGCAGAACTAGTTTAAATTCAGATTGTGTGCGCTACCCGCATTTTAGGTACAATCGGACTACTTACGGATGGCCGGCTTACAGCTTTTTTTAACCGGCATGCAATTTATTTTGTTTGTTGAGTGATTAATAAAAATAAAACACAAAACAAATTGTTTTTTCGGAGTTACTGGCTATTAATAAAAGATAGTGTAGGAGGAAAAAGTATGTTTGTGAGAAATCAAAACTTTATTCTAATAGTCGAAAATTATCTTAGTTTATTTGTTTATTTTCCGCCATAAAACAAAGGTCTGAGTTTAAGGTTAGGTAGGTGGGATGCTATGTTTTTATAATAACTATCGTGAGACATACTAAATTAACGAAAAATCGCGGGTTACTCACGTGTAAATGTTGAGAAAAGCGCAGCCTACTGCGCGACGTCGCCGCGTCCGCGCACGCTGCTCATGAGGAAGAACCCTTCTGTGGTTCGAAACTAGTAGTGCTTTTCTCAATATTTACACGTGAGCAACTCGCGATTTTTAGTTAATTTAGGTAGGATGCTTATGTGGAAGACAGGAACCCAAACGACAATAGCTAGGCCTGACCATTCCGTCGCAGATATACTTAAACCATAAAAAGATAACATAAAGGACATGGCCAAAAAAGTACATTCCACGTACACAAACATAATTAATACACTGTAAAATACAAATAGAAATATGAATTATTACGTAGTTTTTAGCCTCTCCAGACTTGACAATTATTATTAAAAAATATATAAGTAATGTATGTGAATTCAACTGATAATAATGGACGCTCTGACGTCGGACATTCAGGAAGAGGCTCCCTGGTGTATGCTGTTTGCCGATGATATTGTGCTGGTTGCCGAGAGTGCCCTAGAGGTCCAGAGCAGATTGGAGGTGTGGTGGCAAAGACTGGAGAGTGTTGGCCTAAAATTGAGCAGAACTAAAACAGAGTACTTGTTCTGCGATTTTGGCGGTCTCTCTAGTTCTGTGCCCATAGCTCTCGCCGGAACGCCCATACCAACCTGTTCTGATTTTCGGTACCTTGGCTCGCTTATCCAAGGAAATGGTGAGATAGACCGAGACGTGGCACATCGGATCAACTCAGGATGGATGAAATGGTGACAGGTCACTGGAACAACTTGCGACCCACGGATGCCCCTCAGGTTGAAGGGTAAAATCTACAAGTCAGTGATAAGGCCTGTCCTACTGTATGGGTCAGAATGTTGGGCTCTGAAAAAGACGGATGAAAAGCGATTGCATGTAGCAGAGATGAGAATGCTGAGATGGATGTGTGGTGTGACGAGATTGGATAAAGTGAGAAATGAGTATATTAGAGGAAGTTTGAAAGTGGCGCCAGTGACTGAAAAGTTGAAAGGGAACCGTTTGTCTTGGTATGGCCATGTGAAAAGGAGGGATGAAAAGCATGTAACAAAAAAAGTCATGTGTATAAATGTGGATGGATGGAGAGGCAGGGGGAGACCAAAGAAAATATGGATGGATTGTGTGAGAAGTGATATGGAAGACAGAGGAGTTAGCGATAGCTTGACGAGTGACAGGACAGAATGGAAGAAAAAAACATATTGCGCCGACCCCAAATAAAACGGGACAAGGGCAGGAAGATGATGATGTATGTGAATTCAACTCTCGTACGTAAACACTCGTAGAAAACGTGTGATATTGTGACGGAAAAGTGGTTCAAACTCTTTGACATCATGACGTCAATGGATGGTTGTCAAACGTTGCCTAGAGATTGTAAATTTCGTCGTGAATTGTCAACACGAGTTGGTGTAATCGGTAAGGCGTGTGGATTACACCAGAGAGACCCCGAGTTCGAGACCCGCCGTAAGCATGAAGTTTTTTAGTTGATGGAAGTTTTTGTGGAACTTTCTGGAAGCTTTTGGTGTGAAAGAAATGAAAAATCAAAGAGCGAGAAGGAGAATAAATAAAAATGAATAACGAAATTATTGGAAGGTTCTGGAGTCATGACAATCAAAAAGAATAACGAAATTGAATGTTCCAGAACCTGACCGGGGGTATATAAGCGGAACTGCGGCTCACCGCTGGCAGTTGAGTTCTAAGTCTAAAGCGATTCGGAAGAAAAGGAAGAAGTGAAAAAGAAGAAAAGTGAGTGAAATAGTGAAGTGCAGTGAAATAGTGAAGTGCAGTCAGTTAAGTGAGTTAAGCCAGCGTGAACGGCAAAGTTGTGTCAGTCGGCCGGGCTCTGCTGGAGAGGAACGCCGATAACTTAACTCCGTGGACGCTGTAACTTAAGTGCAATAGAAAGTCTGAAAACCGGTATTAGTGTTTCATTTCATCCAATCCCGTTACCCAAGCCCGCATAGTCAGGAACGTGACGTCAGGCACGTAACATTTGGTGTCAGAAGTGGGATTGGAGAAAAATGCCGCTAGTACCGCAGGACGTAAGAGGAGTGAGTACCCGTGCTATGTCAGAAGCGCAGCGTGTGAGGGAAGAGGGTGCTGCAGCTCAAACCAGCGATGCAGAAGCCAAGCCTATGCAGGTGGATCTTCTGCTACAGCTGCAGCAAATGATGGCAGAGCAAGCGCGCCGCCAAGAAGAGCAAGCGCGCTGTCAGGCAGAACAGCTGCGGGAGCTGAGAGAAGAGCAAGCGCGCCGCCAAGAAGAGCAAGCGCGCCGCCAAGAAGAGCAAGCGCGCCGCCAAGAAGAGCAAGTGCGCCGCCAAGAAGAGCAAGCGCGCCGCCAAGAAGAGCAAGCACGCTGTCAGGCAGAACAGCTTCGGGAGCTGAAAGAAGATCAAGCTCGTCGCCAAGAGGATCAAGCTCGCCGCCAAGAGGAGCAAGCGCGTCGCTTGGAAGAGATGCACAGGGATTTCACGAAGGGACTGCAAAAGGCTGTCGAACGGGTACAAGAAGTGGAGGAAGGGTTAGGCAAGTTGGAACATCGCGTCATGGCGATAGAGGAGAGAGTGGAAGAAGAGATCTCCAAAATCAAACAGGAAGTGGCAAGCCCAAGCCCTTTGAAGAGCCGAAGCCGTCTTGCAGCCGTTTTTGACACCCCAAATGTGGCCTCAAGCGCAACGAAAGGGCTCAAGATTCCCCATTACGACGGAACAACAGCTTGGACCGCGTTCAAGCTACAGTTTGAGACACTTATGGAGGCTTATGGTTGGACTCAGAAGGAAGCACAGTCAGCCCTCACCCTGGCCCTCCGTGATCAAGCGCTCTCAGTGCTGGAAGCTATCGGCGCAAGTGGGGATCTCAGCTTTAGTGCCCTCCTCGACGCACTTGAGGCACGTTTTGGAGACAGCCACCTCGAGCACGTGTACAGAGCGCAATTAAAAGAGCGTACTCAGCGTGCTAATGAGAGTCTACAACAATGGTCCGTGGAAATCGAAAAACTTGTGCGTCGAGCTTTCCGGTCGACTCCGTCAATGATTGAAGGCACGCTTCTCCAAGCATTCATTGACGGTGTTCGTGACCCCGAAGTACGAGCTGCTGTTCATCTGGGCCATCACAAGAACATGAAAGAAGCTCTGGCCCATGCATTGGAAGTGGAAGCCGTGCGTGGCAACTCCCGTACCTTACGTCTGCGGGAAATGACGACAACGGAGCAGGTACCTCCACGCCGTCGGAACTTCATGTGCTATGAATGCGGAGAGCGTGGGCACATGCGGAGCGACTGCCCGAAGAAGGTGAACCGCCAGGACGCGGCGGTCTCAACTTCTGACCAGCAGGAAAACTAAATCCAGCCAGGGCTGCGGGGTGGGCGCTGGCCGGTAGTGGAATAACCCCAACAATCTACATCAAGCAAACTAACGATGGAAATACTCTGGTAATAGACGGTCAAGTAAACGGGAAAAACAGTCAGCTAACATTAGATACTGGAGCTTCAAGGACGGTGATAAATGTTCGGCTGCTCGGGCAAAACATCAGGAAACACCTTAAACCAATTGTTGGCCTACAAATGAAATCAGCTACTGGCCAGTGCATACCGATAAGTGGAAAACTGCATGTAACAATCAAAATTGGGGAACGTGTTTATCGACATGAGGTTATTGTGGCCAAAATTCTGGATGACTGCATCCTGGGACTTGACTTCCTGCAAGGGCACCAGTGTAACATCGACCTAAAATCTGGAGTTTTACTATGTGGAACTGAGGAAATTCCGATGAAGGGTGGAACCCTGGGAAAAGTTTGCTGTTTAAGAAGAACTGTTCTTGCACCAAAATCACAGACTCTCGTACCAATTGCATTACCTAGGAGGAGGGAAGGAAGTTTACCTCGAAGGTGCGCTGTGATTAATAAATTGGAACACGTAAACTCACGGCTACCGGCAAGAACTGTCGTGGGGTCATCTGATGTCAACCGCATTCCGGTATTCAACTTCAGTGATTCAAAAATTACGATTGAAGAAGGAGAGCCTGTGGGCGTATTGGAAGAAGTGGCCT
Organism: Spodoptera exigua; assembly: GCA_902829305.4. NCBI lineage: Eukaryota > Metazoa > Arthropoda > Insecta > Lepidoptera > Noctuidae > Spodoptera > Spodoptera exigua. The sequence continues at coordinate 14,448,993 of LR824607.2, read as the reverse complement.
GGATAAGAAAATGCTCGGAAAATCTTGTGAAGAAGGACAGTACGGGAATAGACTTTGTAACCAAAATCTTAGACGAAAACAGAAGTCTGACAAAAGTGGAGACTATGAAAGCTAGAAATTTACTTCTTCGATTCTCTGATGTGTTTTCAAGAAGCGATGGTGATATTGGCCGAACTGGTTTGGTGAAGCATAAAATAAACACAGGTGATACAATGCCAATTCGTCAAAGGCCCAGACGTATACCATTCGCTCGTGAGAAAGAGGTTGAACAAATGATTGACGATATGAGGAAAAATGACGTGATAGAGCCCTCTTCTAGCCCTTGGTGTTCACCTGTCGTGCTTGTCAAGAAGAAAGATGGTTCAACGAGGTTTTGCGTAGACTATCGACGATTGAATGATGTAACCAAGAAGGATAGCTACCCGTTACCAAGAATCGATGACACACTTGACACACTGAGTGGCATGAAATGGTTTTCAACGCTCGATCTGAAAAGCGGCTATTGGCAGGTGGATTTGGATCCCAAGGACAAGGAAAAGACCGCATTCTCAACTGGGAAGGGACTCTGGCAATTTAAGGTGATGCCATTTGGATTATACAATGCACCGGCAACCTTTGAGCGTTTGATGGAACAGGTGCTGGTGGGACTGCTGGGCGAAACCTGCCTAGTTTACCTCGATGACATCATCATTGTTGGACGGAATTTTGACGATCATCTAAGGAAATTGGAAAAGGTACTCGACAAGCTGCGTGGAGCAAATTTAAAGTTGAGTCCAAAAAAATGCTCTTTCTTCAAGCGCGAAGTGAATTATCTAGGACATGTTATTTCTGAGAGAGGAATTGAGACTGATCCAGCCAAGACTGTCGCTGTTAAGGAATGGCCAACACCTAAAGACAAAACGCAAGTTCGGGCATTTCTTGGATTGTGCTCGTATTATCGGCGGTTTGTGAAAGGATTCTCGGACATTGCCAAGCCTTTGCATCGATTGACAGAGGAGAAACGTGCCTTTATCTGGGACGAAGATTGTGAGCAAGCCTTTCGAGAACTAAAAGAAGGGCTTTGTAACACACCAATTCTCGGATACCCCAGCGCGAAAGGAATATTCGTAGTAGATACGGATGCCAGCAATATTGGAATAGGAGGTGTCCTTTCACAACGCGATGGTGAGCAGGAGAAGGTTATTGCTTACTTCAGCAAGTCACTATCCAAGCCGGAGAGGAATTATTGCGTGACCAGGAGGGAATTGCTGGCCGTAGTCAAAACTCTGCACCATTTCAAGAAGTATTTACTGGGACGGAAATTTTTGATCAGAACAGATCACGCTGCTTTGAAATGGCTGCTTCAGTTTAAGGATCCCGAAGGCCAAGTAGCCAGATGGTTGGAACAACTTCAGGAATTTGACTTTGAAATCGAACATCGCGGAGGAAGAATTCATGGCAACGCAGATGCATTATCGAGACGCCCATGCGTGGAAGATTGCAAGCATTGTGCCAAGAAGGAAACTGCTTTTCTTAAGGTGATAAGGACTGATAATGTTGACGAGGCATGGGGAGATGATGCGATAAAATTAGAACAGGAAAGAGATGCAGATATTAAACCAATACTGGAGTGGCTACGAAGTGGTAACAAGCCAAGTTGGAGTGACGTCGCTCAATATAGCGCGGTAACGAAAAGTTTATGGGCACAGTGGAAAAGCCTTACGCTGCATAATGGACTTCTGTGCAGGAAATGGGAATCAACAAACGGCAAGGACGAGCATTTGCAATTGGTGGTGCCTCGTTCAAAAATAAGGGATGTATTAAAAGCGTTCCATGATGGATCTTCTGGAGGACATTTGGGAATTAGGAGGACTTTGGTGAAGATCAAGGAGAGGTTTTATTGGCTGCATTGCAAATATGACGTCGAAGATTGGTGCCGGAAATGCACTAGTTGTGCAGCTGTCAAGGGTCCACAAACAAGAAGCAGAGGGGCGATGAAAATCTACAATGTTGGTATGCCTTGGGAGAGAATAGCCTTAGACATCGCTGGACCATTTCCAATCACTGATTCGGGCAATCGCTACGTTTTAGTGGTTATGGATTATTTTACAAAATGGCCGGAGGTCTTTGCCATACCGAATCAAGAGGCAATAACTGTAGCCACGAAGTTGGTAAACGAGGTATTCACCCGATTCGGAGTGCCCTTGGAGATGCACAGTGATCAAGGACGGAACTTTGAATCTCAAGTTTTTCAGGAAACTTGTAAACTTTTGGGAATCCATAAGACTCGAACGACCCCTTATCATCCACAGTCAGATGGAATGGTCGAACGTTTCAACCAAACATTGGAGCGACACTTAGCAAAGGTGGTTGACAGCCATCAGAGAGATTGGGACACTTACATACCTCTCTTCTTGCTTGCCTATCGGACTGCTGTACATGAAAGTACCGCAAAGACGCCTGCATTTGCAAATTTTGGAAGGGAATTGAGATTACCGGCAGATCTTGTATCGGGCTGTCCACCTGGCGACACTCGCACCGAGTTTAGCGATTACATAAGCGAGTTAAGGGCAAAAATGTTGGACATTTACGAGCAGATCAGGGAGGCCGGTCTTCAAGCTAGTGATCGCGCAAAAACGCGCTATGATCGACGAGCCAATTCTGTTGGGTTTGAAGAGGGGTCATTGGTCTGGCTTCATAATCCAGTCAGAAGGAAGGGAAAATCTCCGAAGCTGCAACCGAGTTGGGAAGGTCCTTATGAGATAGTCACGAAGATCAATGACATTACTTACAGAATTCGGAAGTCTTCAAGGAGCCCTTTGAAAGTTGTCCATATAGACAGGTTGGCGAGGTATTACGGCAGCAACGATGCTCGGGACGAGCGAATCTAAGAGGGGGGCAGTGTGACGGAAAAGTGGTTCAAACTCTTTGACATCATGACGTCAATGGATGGTTGTCAAACGTTGCCTAGAGATTGTAAATTTCGTCGTGAATTGTCAACACGAGTTGGTGTAATCGGTAAGGCGTGTGGATTACACCAGAGAGACCCCGAGTTCGAGACCCGCCGTAAGCATGAAGTTTTTTAGTTGATGGAAGTTTTTGTGGAACTTTCTGGAAGCTTTTGGTGTGAAAGAAATGAAAAATCAAAGAGCGAGAAGGAGAATAAATAAAAATGAATAACGAAATTATTGGAAGGTTCTGGAGTCATGACAATCAAAAAGAATAACGAAATTGAATGTTCCAGAACCTGACCGGGGGTATATAAGCGGAACTGCGGCTCACCGCTGGCAGTTGAGTTCTAAGTCTAAAGCGATTCGGAAGAAAAGGAAGAAGTGAAAAAGAAGAAAAGTGAGTGAAATAGTGAAGTGCAGTGAAATAGTGAAGTGCAGTCAGTTAAGTGAGTTAAGCCAGCGTGAACGGCAAAGTTGTGTCAGTCGGCCGGGCTCTGCTGGAGAGGAACGCCGATAACTTAACTCCGTGGACGCTGTAACTTAAGTGCAATAGAAAGTCTGAAATCCGGTATTAGTGTTTCATTTCATCCAATCCCGTTACCCAAGCCCGCATAGTCAGGAACGTGACGTCAGGCACGTAACAAAATGATCGACAAATGCATTACACTAGGAACATTTTATTAATACGAAACTGTATTCATTGGTTCTAGTTGCATTTTATAAAATACTCGTATTATAATAATATTATGTTTTAATTTTTATTCAAATCACCGAAAACAAAAAAATAAACGAAACGGAACGCGTTTGACACTTTTGACAGCGTGTTTCTGTTAACCTTGCTAATAATACTGGAGTACCGGACTGTTTTGATTTTGGATTTGTTTTGTGGATTACGATGAGGTGCATCAAATGCGGAATAGCCATACAAAGGCTACAGAGGCGTCTTATATTCTGGCTTTCTGCACACCATCCAACAATACTTTCGCGTTGGTTAACCAATGCTCAAATCCAGGTATGAAGTCGGAATAGTATAATACTTAGTCTGTTTTTTATGTTTTATAATGGTATGCGATTCATTTGTCAACCATGCTTCTCATTATTGAATACTGAGGCTGGTGAACATGAGACTACTGGAGCATAACATGGTTTGCCTTGGTTGTGGAAAATCGGTTCGAAAAATAAGACACCATTATGTCAGTATGGACTCTCTATTGCTGACTGCCCTAATATCACAAAATACTATTAATGTGGTAAGCATTTTGTTTTTAATTCATTATTTTATATATCTACTTGTATTTATCTATAAAAATCTATAGTTCGTTCCATAATTAGAGACAACAATTTGACAACAGCAAATGTCAAACTACAAAATAATGTGGCCAGATTTTTTAACATAGTGATGGGCCCGAGTACGGTATTTTAAATAAAATACCGATACCGTTTTTTTATAAAATACCCTAAGCAAAATAAAACAAGGTTGCGGTGATGTTTTTTATAGTTTAGTCGAATTAATAATAATAATATAAAATAAAAATGCGAAATTCAAGACTGGCTAAAAGAAAAACATTATATTTGAGTAACTTATGCTGAAAGCCGAGCTGTTGGAGATTTCCCGGAAAGAGAAGAGTAATTATGAACGATACGTCGTGGACTGAGGGCTGCTAAAAGGGGGGTCACTAGTTTACGGTTGCCTCCTTACCATTGTGATTTTAAACCGACTGAGTTAGCATGGGCACAGGAAGGTACCAGGGAAAGTAGCTAAAAATAATAAAGCTTTCAAAATGCACAAAGTCCAGAATTTGATTTCGGTCTTTCGGTCAATACCGGTCGCGGGACTTCACTATTTATGAAATGGAAAAAACTTGCAACACTCGAAATGTCAAATCGTTGTCTCTAATTATGGAACGAACTATATAAAAAATAGCACTCATAGTATGAATGTGTGATTATAATATCTACCTTTATGTATTTTTCATGTTTGGATAGACTTCTTTCTTTCTTTTCTTCTCATTTTACAATAACATAAAACTTGAAAACATGTGTAAATAAACCCCAGTTAGAATAACTAACTGGGGTTTATTTTCAGCCCTCAAGAAACAACTATGTTTGTCATGTGTGCTGGATGCGGGCAAATAGACAGGCAGTGCAGGACTTATCACGAAACTTGCAGGTATTGGGTTCGGACAATGTGCAAGAATCAGCTTCAGACAACGTGCAGGAGTTGGCTTCTGATAACAACGCAGCAGCCCCTTATGTTCAAGTAGTTAGCCCACCAGAGCCACCACCATTACCGCCTGTTTTAACCGGGCCGTTTCAAAGGGAAAGTACTACCATATTATTACCGAATTATACAGAATATATATTACAGAAACGTACAATCCATATACACAAACATAATAAAATACACTGTAAAATAAAAATAGAAAAATGAATTATTACGTAGTTTTATTTTATTTATTTTCCTTAATAAATAAATCATTACTATTTATACCTATTCATTTGTTTTATTTTATAAATAAGTATTTTATGCTTTATTGTCAGTAATCTGACAAAAGGTTCAGTGAAATTATTATTGTCTAGTGTGTTTTAATGACAAATTCTTCATGTGTTTTATTTATTGCAATTTAATATAACAATATTCACGAATGTAAAACCCCAAAAATCATTGATGAACCTTGAATTCAATAACTGTGCCAACGCCCATACAGAAACGAACATTCCATATACACAAACATAATAAAATACACTGTAAAATAAAAATATAAAAGTGAATTATTATTTTATTTATTCTCCTTAATAAATAAATCATAATTATTTATACCTATTCTTTTCTTTTATAGGTTTTTAAAAGAAAATCTTATTTCGTGCACTTACGTGCCAGTAATCTGACTAAAGGTTTAGTGAAACTATTTTCGTCTTGTGTGTTGTAATTACGAGTTCTTCATGTGTTTTATTTATTTCAATTTAATTTAGTAATATTCACGAATGTAAACACCAAAAATCATTGATGTACATTTAATTCAATAACTATGCAAACGCCCATACAAAAGTTGGCCATGTCCTAAAGTAAAATCACAAAAAAAAAACAATTCTTAAAATACATAATTTAACTTAAACGTTATGGTGGTGTATGTGTATTATGAATGTGGTGTGAATGTTTGTTTGTGTGGTTAATAAGTGCAATGCATGCGTACGGTAAACAGTCTCTTTAGGTCAAATCCAAAGTCAAAATTGTCTAGCTAAACCGTAAACGACTGTTTATGGTTTAGCTAGAATAAAAGAAAAACATTCGAAACATAAAATGAAACAAGTTAAAAAAAATACTTCTGTGTAGGTATTTGAAAAATAGTTTAATAGTACAACGTCTAGCACAGATGTGAACTGCAAACAGCACACGGAATTAGATATCAGGCTTTGACAAAATATTTATGTTTGAGCGAAAAGTCACAATCTGTATTTAAAATTAAAATCCATTTGATTTTGAAAATTTTCATTTATAAGGTTCCGTACAGGTACAAAAAACAAAACATTGTCGCTAAGAATTCGTTACCTGTCGATTTTGTATACTAGCAGTGTAAACTGCGTGATCATCTCCAGTATCACCCATCGTGGTAGCAATAAGGCAAGCCCTGGCTCATAGGCTCAATAAAGAAGTTTACACTCTGTAACTCTTGATTATGAACCTTTATTAGATCATCGGTTTACTTCTGGGCGTGTGTTACTGTTACGTGCGTACTAATGTTACGTGGCCGTTCGTGAATATTTTCGACCAAAACCTTTTTAAAACCATTACCTCCAATTTACAATTTACATTTACTATCAAATATCAAAGTGGTGGCCCAGAGGTTAAGGCGTCCACTTCCCATGCATGATTACTTTGGTACTTCACTTATATACCTAGGTACTTTATGATTATTTAGACACCATTGACGGTGAAAGAAAACATCGGGAGGAAACGTGGACTTATAAGTTTGAAATCGCCAATCCACTTGAACAGGCGTGGCGATTAATGCTTAAGTATTCTACGTGTGAGAATAAACATTTGGCCATGTGATTTGAAATGTTTATCTCAACTAAAAATCCCTACTATTTAAATGTCTATCCAGCCAAAAGATTTCAATCAAAATCCGCCTGGATAGGTGGTCCGTACCATCTGGTAACTTGCGTTGAAATGGCCGACGGATCGAAATGGACTCCGGTAAAACTTTTGATAGAAAACTTCACGCTTCTCGCAAAGAGAGTGAAGTTACAAAATAAATTTGGTAGTTTATCGTATTCTGTGTTCTATTTGTTAGGAGAGAAAAGGGAGAGGTTTTGTTTAGAAATTGTTAGTGAAGGAGGGTAATTGAAAGTCTTACTACCTGTATAAATTACATTTTAAGTGGCGTGATCTACAAATTGTTGATTCGGGTCTGCCTAGTTTGTGTATTTGAGTTTCTATGTTTGTAAACGCACCGACGACATAAAGAATAATCCTTTTGTGGAGCAAAGTTTCTTTACGATTTCTTTTGTTGAGTAGGTAGGGTGAGTCATCAAATCGATTCTCAGTCCTGTTTGTGGTGAAAGGGAGTGCTAGACCACCCCTTTCGTTCTCCTGCTTAAGGCAATGGCCGAGGAAGAACATTTGTACTTGGCCCGCAACATATTATAATCCTGAAGAATATTACCATCCTGTACGAAGTACAGTTTATTGATGTCAATCGTGCGCGCAGTCAGCAGTTCCACACTGACCCAAACATTTCGTGTTAATATAAATGTTATTGTAAAGTTAGTTAACGTTCGGTCACCAACCAAGCCGCGTTGCTCATAACCATTACCATTTTAACCAATATACCATACAAGTTTCTACTATTTATTTGTTGGATTTACGCCCAACACATCCAATAGACTCAAAATTTAATATCTAATAGTAAAATACTTCGTTACATTTTATATTTAACTAGCTTTTGCCTACGACTCCGTTCGCGTGGAATAGTGACTTCCTGTGAATTTTTGGTATAAAAACGGTACCCTATGTTCTGTTCGATGTCTGTACCTAAGTTCACAGAAATCGGTTCAGTAGTTTAGGCGTGAAGAAAAGACAGACAGACAGACTTACTTTCGCATTTATAATATTAGTTTGGATTATTGAATAATGTATTTTTCATCTATTTTCAATAATTATTTTGATTTTGATTTAGCATACAAGGAAAAACCTTGGTAACAACCGACTATTTTTAATTATTATAACTAAATAGTAAAGTTAAAATGAAGCAAGCAATAATGTTTCTGATAAATTGCCATGATAAAATTGCATTTTAAAAGAGTTGCTATGTACAAATTGTGAGTTTATGATGCGAAATAAAATTAAATAAATAATTCAACGTTGCTTGTTTGCGTTTTCATTATAACCAACGGTAAATTTAATACGTAGATATGTACTACTTTTTAAAGTTTTCTTTTTTTCGAAAAAAAGAAAAACCAATGAATAAAGAGCAGACTACATGAACCTGGCAGTACATCTAGCCTTATCATCATTATCATCATCAGCCTATAAGTGCCCACTGCTGAGCAAAGGCCTCTTCTCACACAGTGAAGGTTTGAGCATTAATCACCACGCTTGCTCAATGCGGTTGGCGATTCCAAACTTATAATTAGAAATTATAAGTCCAGGTTTCCTCATGATGTTTACTTTAACCGTATGTCAGTGGTGTCTGAATAATCATAGAAAGTACGTATAACTTCGAAAAAAATCACATTGGTACTTGCCAGGTTTCGAACCCACACCCTAATGCATGAGAAGCGGGCGCCATAACCTCGGGGCCACCACGACCGACTCATACGTACAAGTAGTGAAGTGTCCCGACCTATTAATTAATTATTTAAAAAAAAAAATTGTCCCACGAGAAGGAACGGGGGTTTTTAGTCAGTAAGACTCATTATTCATTTGATGATTTTCCCCACACAAAACAAAAAAAAAACATTCTTAGAAAAGCAACCTTGATTTTCGGGCCATCTATTTTTTGTGATAGGTCGGCAAACGAGCATACGGATTACCAGATGGTAAGAAATAATTATCACCCGATACTTAACCCACCTTTTTCAATCGGCGAAACAAAACTCTGTGGTGGTTTACGCCTGCTGTCTGTGAGGCCGTAGTACCACTCTGGTCGAGCCGGGTCTTTAGTAGCGAAGCAGGGCTCTCCAAAACTTATATATATGTATAATATCTGTTATAAAAATAGTGATTGAATTATAAAAAAAAATATCAGATTATCAGAAAAATATGAATCCAAACTATCCATACTTAATATTATAAATGCGAAAGTAACTCTGTCTGTCTGTATTTTCTTTACGCCTAAACTACTGAATCTATTTTTAAGAAATTTGGTACCGACATAGGTTGGAACTCGAGAAAGGCCAGTTTTAAAACCAAAAATCTGCAGGAATTCACTATTCCACGCGAACGAAGTCGCGGGCAAAATCTAGTAAATAATGAATATAAATAAATGAATCTGACTACAAAAATAATTCCGTGCTATAAGCACGGAACTTAATTATTTTGCATCATGATTTAAGTTAATAACAGTATCGTAATATTCCTAGATATAGATACGTATTTATGACTGCAATTTCGTTGAGTTTACGATTAATAAAATAAATTGTATGAATATTCTATTGTTTGTGATAGAGAAAGTAAAAGATTATACTGAAACGAAGTTTTGTACCTGCGTCGGTGTTGAACTAAGTTGTGATTCTGGGTTTGGTTTAGCTGATAATGCTGTTATAAAGATTCTTTACTTGCTTACTAGTTAAAAAATTAGTTTCTGTATTTTAAATGAAAGTCCTGGACCATAGTTTTTTTTATGGTATAAGTCGGCAAACGAGCAGACGGATTTAGCTGATGGTGCCCATGGACACCAGCAACACCAAAGAAGTTACGAGTGCGTTGCCGACCTTTTGGGGATATAAGGATCTGGAAGGGATAGGGGAACGGGAGGGATTAGGCCTCCGGTAACCTCACTCACACGGGGAAACACAACGCTGTGGGTTGTTTCACGCCGGTATTCTGTGAGGCCGTGGTATCACTCCTGTCGAGCCGACCCATTCGTGCCGAAGCTTGGCTCTCCCACACTTAAACTTGATGTTATAACAGTTTCGAACTCCATAAGCGTTAACAACTTTTCGGGTGGTGAGTTATCATTGCTCGCCGACCGTTGATTCAAAAGAGCTCTGCTCTTTTATCTCAGGAGATCGTGGCACGAACTCCAACGTCCATTGCATCTTCCGCAGAGGTTGGGGCTAGCCAGTTGCCTAGCATAGTAGCAAGCGGAAGACAGTTGCCTAGCATAGTCCAGCTCCTCCTCATGAAGGACGAGCTACGCAGAAATAAGAGACAGCTTTACAGGTACTCTTGCTCTGCACCATGGACCAAGGCTGATCGCTAGAGGAAAGAGCAGCTATTCGAGTAATAAAGCTGTTGGAAAATGTATTATAAATATTTTGTACTCTGCTGTTAAGACGAGGTTCAAGTCGAGGCGAAAAGGGTACTATGGCAACGGCCTAGAGAGCAGAGGAAGAAACAGGGTGTTTTTAGTCAGTAAAAGTCTTTAACTCTCTCGCCATACCCTTAAGCGACAGAAGTCATTCAATGATTTTCACCTCCACAAAAAAGGTAAGACCCGGGCCCCAATCCTTCCCCTCCCCCAATTCCTAAATCTCCAAATCCTTAATCCCTAAAAGGTCGGCAACGTACTTGTAACTTCTCCGTTGCGGGTATCCATGGGCGGCGCTGATTGCTTACCGTCAGGTAATCCGTTTGATCGGTTACCAACCTATTACATTTAAAAAAAAATGCTATTAGAAGAGGGAAAGATACCGTTTTCTCAACAAACCAAGGAATACAGCTAGGATTAAGAGGAAAAACCGTGCAAAGATTCAATAAGTAATGTCTAGCTGGCTAGCCCCGAATCCATCAGTATTAAGTAAACTGGTTTCTGTTTATTTAAAAAAATATAGACGGACGACTTTTTGTCGCAAGAATTTTGGTCGCTTAGACTAGTAACAAGTACTGCAGGGGTACGCTTGTATTTAATTATCTTGTCGTACAAACATTTTAATTTTTAGAAGTTTTCCTATTCGCTATATCTAAAAAATTCTTACAGTTTTTCTATATAGCTACGCTAGTACGAACATACTTGGGATGTAATTTATTGGTAAAAAAAATGTGCTAAATAATAGACTAAGACGCCCACATAAATATATTATGATATATTATTTTAGAAATGTATGGTGATTGTTTCAAACATAGACTAACAACATTGTACCGCGACTTCGGCCTGAAGTAGAAGAAGGAACGGTGTGGTTTTCTGTCAGTGAGATTCTGACACTCACCCACCTAAAGCGGCAAAAGTAATCCATATAAAATGGCGATAATAATTTTTGAACTTAGGCGTCGAATTATTATTCGATGCGACCTTTGTCCAACAGAAATGATGCTTTAAATTAATTTATCCATAGACGGGTTTGATGAAACCACTATGTGATATCCCGGTCATTGACCTTATCCTATAAAAAAAATCGGCATGATGTCGCTACAAAAAGTCGCTCGACTACATTCGCCCTCAGTGCGGACGATAAACATAGTTCTTCATTGCACGCCCTGTGATATAAACAGCAATTTGTAAAGCTTGACTTCTACTGGGATTAAGAAATGAAATAGGACTTATTGCTCTATTCTGAACATCACAAGTTATCGTGAAGAGGCGCATGGTAATCTGGATTTATATTTATAAGTTTTGTTTCTTTAAAGGGTAAGGTAACGGTTACATTTTCAATGTTGTACTAGACCTGTTCTCGTATTAAACGAAAACATCTTTAGACCTTATCCGATTCATGTTATTCTACCATGCATTTAAATGAAAAATGAAAACAAATTAATTTTGATTCAAGTGACAAATTTTTGTATTAGAAGACCAGGGCATTATTAAACTCGCTTTCGCTGTCCCTATATCCCTATGTATACGAGTACTCGTACTTAAATCTTTAAAACTACGCAAAGGATTTTTTTTTGTAAAGTGATTGAAAAGGAAGCTTTATGATATGTATTATGTAAAATAACAGCATTCAAGTAGTGGAGAAACTTTGTATCAACATTGCAAGTAACTTATAAAATTCTTGTGTCCTCACATACTTGTGTACAGTAAGTACCACAGGTACAATACGGCCGACGTATCTTGACGAGTCTGAAGTTAGCCGTTTATCTGCGCAAAGGATCTTTTAGGAACAAAATTGTGTACTGCGCAGCTAATCGGCTAACTTCAGACTCGCCAAGATACGTTGACGATATTGTACTCAAGTAACAAAATGCGTTTGAACGCTGAAAAAAAATATCTGAAAAACAGAAATAGTACGAGCAAAAGGTAATTAGTGCAAAAGCTTAGTTCAAAATCGAAATATTCCTGTCAGCTTAATTTCTTCGCTCTTTCTCAAACATACTTAATATGCGTTTATAGAAAGTAAACAGTAATTAATATTATCTCAACTTGGTCACTTACTTATAAGTAACACAAGTCGTGGAGGTTTGAATTAGTACTTATTAGTTGGCTACCAGTTTTAGATGGTCCAAGGGATAAGCTTTTGTCTATACCTGATTTTACATTCAAGGTTTATAACCTGCTTTGAATAGTCTTACATTTATTTTCATTAAACCAATCAAGTACTTTTCAAAGCTAATACATAAGGTTCGGTCTATTCTCTAATGCAATTATTAGTTCATTTAATTTTTTTTGAAAACAGTAATACATAAAAATCATGTATTAAGAAAAAGAGTGCTTGCAAAACTTAGAATAACTATATTTTTGTATAATGCACGTCATTAAACCATTTTGGTATGAACTTCAAGATTGTGACATTGAATCGCTTTCTTCCTCTTTTTTGACATTCAAATTATTACCTATACGATTCTCAAATAACTTGGTAGAGAAAAACGTTTCATCGTATTTTTTAAGAAAATTAAAAATATTAGAATTTTTTAGTTAATTTACATTTAATTATAACTGTGAGTGATGCTAAAGGACGTCCAAAATTACTCCCATCCTCAATTTTCAAATCACTCATCCTTAAATCTCGAATAACCTATAAGAGCCGGTAACACAAGTCCAAAGTCGGCGCCCGTTATGATCCGATCGTCATTTGTCCACCTAAGCCATAAAAAAAATAAGTAAAAAGCTGATTATAAAACGTACAAGATAACAATGCAAGTTATGTAAGGTTATGATTATTATTAACCTTTATTTTTTATCGGATATGTCAGTAAACGAGCAGACGGATTACCTGAGGTAAGCAATCGGCGCCGCCCATGGACACCCGCAACACCAAAGGAGTTACAAGTAAGTTAGGCGGACCTACGCCTCCGGTAACCTCACTCACACTGCGAAACAAAATGCTGTAATTTAAGATGTCTCACAAAAGTATGTCTTTCGAGAGACATTTGAAATTAATTATTATGTTTTCGGCTTACTCACGTAATAATTTGACGATATACTCGACTAGTTTCAAGCCATATTAGAGGCCCATATTTATGAGCAGCCTTCCGCGAAACGCGACTCGGCGACAGTCGCGTGTCGAGTATCTCATCAAATTACTACGTGAGTAAGCCGAAAACATAATAATTAATGCTGTGGTTGTTTCACGTCACCACACAAATATTCTTTGGGACGGTAAAGATAAAAATTAGACAGTGTTTCTAAAAACATAATAATATTTTTACCGTCTTCCTCTCTTAACTCACACCACACACAAACTACGCTAATTACCGTTAGTTAACAAGGATGCAGTAGGGTGCTATACGTACGAGGTCACTGGACCAACGTCATTACTGCCAACCCTGATTTATCTGTTTGTTGCCAGCCTGCCTTAGATTGTGGTGACAGATGGAGGGAAACGATTTGATCGTATGTTGACTTGAACTGAAATTGTGATAGGGTAAATTGTGGTTGTAAGTTCAGCTAACTGTGTGTTCTTTAAGACCATTTTTCCTTGAATGATTTTTTGAGAAATTTGTTATCATGAGAGTGTTATTATGGCCTATCAGTCTAACTAAATGTAAACAATCGTGCCATTTTTGTATCTAAAAGTTGACTAAGAATTGTATGGAAAAATGTTTACAATCAGGTTTTTACGTAAATCGATGTTAGCTAATAAACTACATTTTACGGTTAGTTTATTTTAGTTATTTCCATAGCATCATGTCATACGGTATTTTGTTGTGGGGGAATGCTGCTGACATTCAGTCTATTTTTGTTCTGCAGAAAAAAGCTATTCGATCAATCTATAATCTTAGTCCGAGGCATTCGCTCAGAGAATTATTTAAGGAAACTAAGATAATAACGGTTGCCTCACAATATATTTATGAAAACGTAAATCACGCTCATAAAAACAAAAGCTTATTTACGAAGCATAGTGATATACATAATATTAACACGAGGGGGAAAAACAAATATGTTGTCCCTGCCTCCAGGCTTCAGAAAATAAGTAGTTCGTTTAGATGTCAATGTATACGCTTTTACAATAAAATTCCTAGGGATATTCAAAATTTGAGCCTCAATAATTTTAAAAGTGTAATAAAGGCTAAACCTTACTGTAAAGCATTTTATAAAATAAAAGACTACTTAGAAGATAGTCAGGCTTGGGAATGAGCCGCTGTAACTTCTGCACAGGTCATGTTGACATGTTTGTAACATAAGTTACGCTTTTTATATACAATTTGACATTACGTTTATTATTATTTTTTAACAATGACATTATCACCTATTGTGACATTTTTATTTTTATTTGTCATTTTTTATTTTATTTTTATAATTATTTATTTACATTATTATTATTTTCTATTATTGTTAGTGTAAGGACCGTGTGAGACTTGCCGCGCTTTTGGACTACCAGTTATCTGCGTTCTGACAGTTTGAGTACTTGCGTGACCCAACCAAATGTTCTTTAGATCTGTATTGTTCGTCGGACAACTCAGCAGCACTTGCTATGCTGGTTGCAAACTGACACTTGCGTGCCTGTCTTCAGAACGGGTCCACTTAAACTGGTGTGGTTCTTTCATCAAAAGACCACTACAGAGTGAACTTGCACGGTTCTCTCACATTATGCCGGCTTCATCTAGTTTTTCACATATAAATTGACGTGTAAAAGTGCCGTTTTATGGCCTATTTGCAAAAATAAATTCATTGTTTCATTAAATAATCTTTGTTTGTATTTTATACGACCTCTTTTATATAAATTGTCATACAAAGACTTTAGTTAAGCACACAAATACAAATTTTATCATTTCTTCATCATTGCTTTTTGGACAGTGCCTTTGTTTCAACTATTTATAATTATTGTACAAAAAACACATATTAATTGCAATATACGTACGCTTATGAAAAACTTAACTAAAGAACAGAAAGTAAAGTTCCCAAAGATAGGAGGAGGAGTACCATTAAAATCGGCGAGGTGATATAATTTCTTTTTTTTTAAATAACTTTGCCCCACACTAGGATTTTCAACTTCATACTCACACACACAAATTCACATTCACATCACATCCAGACCCGGAACAACAATCTGTGGATCATACAAAGGGTTGTTCCGTGCGGGCTGGCTGCCGCGCAATGTGTCGCGGGTTCGATCCGCGACACATTGCGCGGCAGCCAGCCCAGCCACCACGCCAACCGTGCATTCACATTTAAACAATGAAACAATGAATTTATTTTTGCAAATAGGCCATAAAACGGCACTTTTACACGTCAATTTATATGTGAAAACTAGATGAAGCCGGCATTTCCTATCTGACTACTCTGTGAAGAAATGCCGAAACAAACTCAGAGCTCAGTCTCTTTTCAAGTCCAGACAATGTAAAAATAACATGATGTGAGAGAACCGTGCAAGTGCTTAGGCAGTGCGTATTGCCTGGCAAGCGGTAGGCGTTTTTTTTCGAGGGGAAAATCATCAAATGACTCCCCTGCAGGCAAGTGGTAAACTGCTGCCACACATATGAACGTTATATTTTTTTTAGCCATATTTAATTGCACGCAATCGCACGCTGTAGAATTTGTGACGTCATCGATAGATTTATTATAGGCAGTCGTCGAATCTTCTATGCGGTGCGCCACAAACTTAAGTAAATTAGTTCGCAAATGAAAGTTAGTGTTAATAAGAAATCAACATGGTGCAAAATTGATATGATCGGCCTAGCAAAGTGATTGGTTTTATGCACTACTTGGTGCAAATGTTGGTAATAACAGCTTCAAGCCACGGCATGTTTTTAATCCTCTATTTCCAGGAGGAACAAAGGAGCATTATCTATTGATCTTCTATAGTTGTCGATCAAGATTGTAGTTAGAAGTTGTCGTAGAGGTCTGGACGTAAAGTCCCGCTCGCTTTTCATAGCAAGGTTCGAAACTTGACAAGTACTCGTATGACCTTTTCGAGTTCTATGTGCTTTCATTTCTTCATTTTCTGTC
Organism: Spodoptera exigua; assembly: GCA_902829305.4. Lineage (NCBI taxonomy): Eukaryota > Metazoa > Arthropoda > Insecta > Lepidoptera > Noctuidae > Spodoptera > Spodoptera exigua. Next base: position 14,432,573 of record LR824607.2, on the reverse strand, counting down.
AGTCATCTAACAAGTTTACTTTGTGGGTTTATTTAGATATCACTTCACCTACGGTGAAGGAAAACATCGTGAGGATACCTGGAGGTCTTTTCCACTTCACCATTTAAATCATTCTGATAGATTGTGCCCAATACAAAGTAAGACTTCTGGTATTGCGTTTAACGGAAAGAATTGAAGAATTGAAAACATATCAATACTACCAGATATTCAGCAAAACGTCGCTTTATGGTAGATATCCCACTTCTGGTTAACCATCAGCACCACTAAGGAATCGAATTCTTTGCCGGAGTATGTGATCCCCGAAAGTCTAACCTCAATGTCCCGACCCGACGTATCAAGACCCGAATGAAAAAGTTCTTTAAGTGTACCTAAGCTTGCTCCATTGTAGGTTGCAGCATCTCTTACCACCAGGTGCGAAAGAGGCCAAACGCCAAGTCATTATTTTTTTTAAAGAATTACCATCTGAAACCATAGACTCGGTAGCCACTAAAATTTGTTGATATTATACCTCAACCTAAACTAATCAGCTGTCGAACAAGACACTCACAACACAGGTTTCGTGATAACAATCCATAAAGCGACGATCACAAAAAAATCTTTGACACGAAAAAAAGATTAAAATGCAAAAGCAACAGTTATGAATTAATCATACATAGGTAGTAGTTTTATGAAATAAATCAATTACAATGTGTTAATTGTTTACATCGGCGTGTGGCCGGTAGAAACTCGTGCGCAGTCGCCTGCTTAGCGGGTAGAGGAAAATTATACGACGACCAGTCAGAGTTGATACTTGACGCATGCAGCAGTTTTGATTATTAGGTATAAAAAAATAAATTTCATTCACTCGGTTAGGGAAATGAATAAAAACATTGTTTTTTTTTTATTTTGTCATATTTATATAATTAATAAATGTCGATTTGAAAGGCTAAGATATCACCGCTTAACATATAATGTGCTAAATCGTAACGTCAAAAGATATTAAATCAGTGTATTATTTATTTAGTGTGTATCGTAAGAAATTGTTTTTTTTTTGTGATAGGTCCGCAAATGAGCAGACGGGTTACCTGATGGTAAACAATCAGTGCACACCCCCAAACAACAGAGGAGTTACGAGTGCGTTGCCGAACTTTTGGGATTAGAGATTTGGAGATTTCGGAATCGGGGGAGTGGAAGAATTGATGAAAAAAATAACCTAACCTAAAAACCCATCGTGGCCGGCAACGCACTTGTGATACCTTTGGTGTTACATGAGTGATGATGACCGCTGATGATGATGGCTGACGGTAAATGCTTACTTTCAGGTGACTTGCAAACTAAGTATTTTTGAATATACTAAAGGAAAAACTGATGCAATACGGCCCGCACGCTTCAACTGGTTGTGCAATCAGTAAGTGCCAGGTACCAAGTAAAACAATGATGATTAGTAGGTACCGATCAATACATGTTTCTAATAGGTACTATTGTTGTGTGGTATGTAGCATTTACTTGGCACCGACTTCGAGATTAAAAAAAATAGTTATTAATATATTATTATTTTCTATTTACCTAAGTCAAAACATGTATTACTTTGTACATAGAAAATTTATTTTTTTGCTTTTTAGTTTAATTTGTAAAGTAGGCTTTTTTTTAAAAAAAATTTTTTTTTTACCATTTTAAGTGATTGCCAGAGCAAGCAAGGATAATGCTTTACGAATGAGAAGACGACGATTTTTGTTAAAAATAATTTGACTTTTGACGAACGGTACGCAGCTTACATTTTTACAATGACCACCCAACAACGACCAAGACTATTCCGTCTGCCTACAAACCGTGTTTTCGAATGCGGAGCGCTGCGCGCACGCCGGCGCCGCGGTGCTAGTATCTCTGGGTCACTCGAAGTAGCCTGTCTCTCACTCGATCGAGAATAAAGGAGTGATAACGAAAAATCGATTTAAAACACGAATCGAATGAACTATATATTACAGTTCCTCATTTTTGTAGTGCAAAAATATTTGTGTTTGATTTACAAGTGAACGATTTTTTTTAATTATTTTTAGAGTGCTGTGTTTTTTAAGCAAATTTGTGATTTTATATTACTTACAGTGGTTTGGTTTTGGATTTAAAAGGTAAGGTAAATCATATTTTTTTCTTATTTTATTTTACTTCCGTAAGCCAGCAGTATTAGGTCCGGGACCTCTGCATTTATGCAACTTTAAAAGATTAGTTAAACAGATTAGGCGTAAAAACACAAACAATATCTAATATTAATCCAGTGAAATTGTATAATATAAGTGTCAGATTTAAAAAATCACAATTGCAGCACAATAACAGTGTATAGGCGGCATTTGTGCATTGATTTATAATTAGAAATTATAGGTGTTTTTGCTTTGATTGGACATCCAAGTGATATAAAGAATCTTGTGGTATTGACAGCTATTAATTAATTAAGACTAAACTTTTTGTTCAGTGGAGATATCGTGATTGGTGTGATTGCTCCACTTATTATTTTATATGGAAGATTCGAGGATTGTTTCTTTTAGCTGCCATTTAAAAAATTTTGCATTCCTTTACTATAGAAATCGAGTTCCTGGGTAATAATTATACGTCTTGATGTTCTTAACTTTTATTACCTTAATTAATTTTACTTTTTTCCCTTTTTACTTTAAATTGTTTAAAAAAACAAAAGCGTGTGTTGGCTTTGCCGTAGTAACACCACGGTATCGCAGAAAACCGGCGTGAAACAACTAAAGACTTGTATTTCATCGTGTGAGTGAGGTTACCGAAGTCCCAATCCCGAACTGAAAACCTTAAATAATTACCCTGAATGTGAAACTTTAACTAAACCATATTGCTCGGAAGTTACTGCTAAAAATAATAAAAACATATTACATGTTTTTATTATTTATTATTACGTGTCACGCGGAAAAGGTCTGAGCATTAACCACTACACATAATTGAGAAGGATTGGTGATCTCAAAATTAGAACTTATAAGTCCAGGTTTTCGGACAATGTTTTCTTTCACCGTACATGAACAACTTATTCCTTCCAAAGTACATATAATACATACATCATTATCCTTTCAATCATGTGTGATTTGAGACACAATAGGAACTCAAACGCCGGCGTCCGCTTGTGGTTTGATGAATAAAATCGTTTAAATACAATTTATTTTATTTAGGTAGTTGGTAATTTTTTGACAGCACACGTTGGTGTGGTGGCTAAGCTACCAGCTGCCACCAGTGGGTTTGCTTTCAGCATGAAATAACTCTGTATGATCTACAAATTGATATAGTTCTAGTAAAATTGTATGTTTGTTGGCACACATGACACAGGAAATCGTTGGGCAATGCTTATTTTCATATTTGAATATTAGTTTAGGAAAAGTTTCATTTATCATTGACTTCTACGTTTTTCCATGGTTATATGTTAAGCATTCGACTTAACAAGAAAATTGCTGGAATACCGAGGGCCGCGGCGTCGGCCCGGAGCTGGAGATGGAACGGAATTTTTAGTCAGTAACTGTCTGACGCTCCATCTCGTCATACCCTGGGTTAGAGAAGTCATTAGATAATTTTTCCTTTACAAAAAAGTTACTAACATAAAGTGCAAGGTGCTAATAACGCACAAACTTACATTCTCATTTATACGTATAGTTGGGACTAAATAATGTAATCAAAGAATCTTTATGTGACTTTGACAACAAGTAAAAGAGTAACCATGGAGTTTCTTGTTCGTTTTTCTCCATCGGAATCTACACTTTGGAACGAGCAAATAGCTTCACTAAGAGGACTGTCCGACATAGGTAATGACACTTCATAGCTTTAAAATTTTGTTTGACGTTCAAAAGTGCCTGTGTAATTGTAATAAATGATTTTGACTTTTTCTATTTTACTGTAATATATTGTATATGTCGGAGATTCGCTACCAGTGGGTCGCGACATTATTAAATCAAACAATATTATTTAAGGAATATAGCTACAACACAATAACTGAGAACGCTGGAAGTTTAGCGGGGAGTAACGCTTGTTGCTGCCGCCAACGCCGCGATCTTTTCCCCAAGGTGTTTCCCGCGCAATATGACGTCTGTCAATCTCATTCGCTGTCAAAATGTCAAAGTATCATTAATCTTCCGGATCAGTGTTGCCATTACTCCACGCTAACCATCCTCAAGTAATTACTTGACGCTCTCAACAATAGTTGCCATATCTAAATCGATTGATATGCGATGACGCTTCGACACGGCCGTCCTGATGATCACACGTCCTCGTGTGGAGTACCTGGAGAGAAAGAACATTCTCGAATACTCATAACAGTCGTTCGGCCATTCCTGGCCCAAGTAGAGGGGAACAAAAAGTACTTCGACCAAAATCATCAAAGGTTTTAACGAAAATAGCAAACTCTTTCTCTCAAGGCTAACATGTTGAACAACACCCATATTCCTTCAATAATAGGAAACTCATTAAAGTGCAGTGCTCATACTCTGACCTCCATCCGGTCACCATCATTACACTTATAACCTCCATCCAGTCATAAGCATCAAACCAATCGACCTCCATCCGGTCTTCAACACGTAACCTGTATCGGGTTACTAACAAAACAGGCAACCTCTACCCGGTCACCTAAACGTGTAACCTCTATCCGGTTACAAAACACAACAGGCAACCTCTATCCGGTCACCTCCACATGTAACCTCCATCCGGTTACAAAACACAACAGGCAACCTCTATCCGGTCACCTCCACATGTAACCTCCATCCGGTTACAAAACACAACACCATCGAGATAATCATTTCGAGCCTTTATCAAAATAATACTTAAAGTGGGTTTGTTCATCATGTTACTTTATTTTTCCTATTACAACACGGATTGTTTTTATAATAACTATCGTGAGATACATCAATTCAACCATAAATCGCGTATTTTTTTTTTTTTTTTAGTTAACACTACAGGTAATAAGAATACTTTTACTGTGGTAGGTACATTTTACAATGAATGCATTCAACAAGTTATGTCAGTGTTGTCGTCGTTGTCATGGCTAGTTTCGTTATTGTCATGGCTAATTTCGTCATCGTCACCTACGTGTATGTCAACGTCTGTAATTTTTCGCAGTCGGTCATGTGGATACTTGTATGTCCGGGCGGAAGAAAGAGACTTCAAAACGTAGCGATCACCATCAAGAACCTCGATCACCCTAAACGGTCCCTTGTATTTAGGGTCAAGTTTTGTCTGGTTTCGCTCTTCATTTTGTAGCAAAACAAAGTCACCTACAGAGAATGACTGCACTTTAGCCTTCGTAGAGTCAAAACGTTGCTTGTCATAGGCTGAAGCTTTCTCCATGTTCTCAACAGCTATCTTTCTCACCTCAATAATGTCGACATGAGGCTCTTCATCATTTGCCGTCATAATATCGATAGGTCTAGCAGTCTTACCAATCAGCAGCTCGAGTGGGCTAGCTTTCGTGACTCTACTTACGGTACAGTTGAGGGCAAGTTGAACGTCGGGCAATGCATCCTGCCATGAGCGATTGCTTGTCTCTACGGCAGTGAGCATGTTCTTGAGCGTGCTCATCACTCGTTCAACCTGTCCGTTGGCACGAGAACTACCTGTGGCGATCAAGTGCAGCTTAATGTTAACCGAGGCACAGTACTCCCTGAACTCCTTGCTGGCGAAGCACCGCCCTTGATCAGCGATCAAGCGCGATGGGGCACCGAAGGTAGCAACACTAGCCTTCAACGCTTTGATGCTGCTTGCTGTATCAATGTGCAGGGTATGATGCAACATAACAAATTTGGTGAAGGCGTCTATCAGAACGTAAACGTACTCCTTTTTGTCGTTTTTGCCACTCAGTTTCCCGGTAGCGTCGATGTGCAATGTGTGCCATGGTATAGCTACCTTTGGAATTGGGTGCATTTCAGCTTGGACCTTACCTGTGTGTGACTTTGAAATCTTACAAGTCACACAGTTCTCTACGAATTTCCTCACGAACTTCGACATGTTCTCGAACCAGTAGAGGTCGTAGAGTTTTTCCAGTGTTTTCTCCCCACCCAAATGCAGTAATCCCTCGTGCACGTTATTAACAACGGACCAACGAAAAGAACGGGGGACAATAGGTAACCAACGATTCTTACCATTTCGTTGCACTTTTCGGTGCAGGACTCCAGATCGTCGCTCGTAAGTCTTGGCAACATCAGCAGGGAGCTCATTGGTATCGATGTCAGTCAAGAGCTTTAAAATTTCAGGGTCACGTTGCTGTTCCATGATCAGCCAATTTTGAGATAACTCTGCGAGATTAACTTCCTTAAATACTACCTTCTCACTAAGATTGTTTTTAGTTTCAGCTGGCGGTAATGGGTTCCTGGAGAAGAAGTCGGCGTGGCTCATGTTTTTACCTTCACGATGGACAATGTCGAAATCGAACCCTTGTAGAAAAGCCCACCACCGATGAACACGCGGCGTCAGGTCTAACTTCTTGCGCGTGGATTACAGGGAATTGCAATCGGTGACCACTCTGAACTTGCGACCATGGAGATAACGCCTAAAATGTTTTACGGCATTGACCACCGCGAGGGTCTCAAGTTCATACGAGTGGTACTTCGATTCGGCGTCAGACGTACGCTTGCTGTAGTAGGCGACTGGATGTAGCTTACCTTCTTTTCTTTGCAGTAAGACTGCACCGTAGCCTATGGCACTGGCATCCGTGTGAACTTCAGTTTCAGCTTCAGGGTCATGGATCATGAGCACAGGCTCATTAGTGAGAGCGGCTATAATTTTCTCCCTAACTTCCTCATGTTCCGGCTTCCAGGTCAACTTACCATTCCCAGACGTCAGGGCATATAACGGCGCCATCACCTGTGAGAACCTTGCCACGAATTGGCGAAAGTAAGACGCCAAACCGATAAATTGCCGTAGCTGCGTTACCGTCTCAGGCGGTGGTAGTGCCGTTAATGCTTCAATCTTACGCGGGTTAGGACGAATCTCTCCACGGTTAACCTCAAACCCTAAGTACTCTACCTTTTGTTTCAGAAAAGTACACTTTTTAAAATTGATGGTAAAACCCTTTTCAGACAGCACCTTGAGGACAATATTAAGACGTTCCAAGGCTTCGTCAACGTCACTAGCAACAATCAAAACGTCGTCCATATACACAACGACATAAGTGTTCACAAGATCTCCAAGAGCATTTATCATCGCACGCTGAAAAACGGCGGGTGCATTCTTCAAACCAAATGGCATCGTCAGGTATTCGAAATGACCATCGGGGGTAACGAAGGCGGTGCTCTCAATAGATTCTGCTGCAATGGGGATCTGGTGAAAACCTGATGCCAAATCAATGGTGGAAAAGTAGTGTCCTCCATGCAACCTATCAATTTGATCCGATATAAGAGGCAAAGGAAAACGATCAGAGATTGTGTTATCATTTAATTCACGATAATCGACGCATAGTCGAAGAGACTTGTCCTTTTTCTCCACCAAGAGTATAGGACTCGCATGAGGGGATGAACTAGGCCGTATAATACCAGCCTGAAGCAGCTCGTCAATCTTGCCACGTACAACCTTACGCTCATCGACACTCAATCGATAAGGGCGTCGATTTACAGTTTTACTCGGATCTTTGAGACGAATCTGCATCGGTTCCGTATCAGCTGGTGCAGTAGGTATACCTGTAGTAAAGGATTTCTCAAAAGCCTGCAAGGTACTAACTAACTCTGTTCTACGATCCACTGGTATGTCAGTATCAATAGAGTTCCAGTCAATTTCAGTTTGCTCTACCTCACAAGAAGCAATAAAAAGAGACCTAAAAATCTTAATTCGGTCAGTAGTCAACTGTACAGTCAAACCATGTCCTAGAATCTCACGTCCAATCATAATACCATAACGTAGAAGATGATCAGACAATACATGAAAACAAATCTCAATATTAATATCATCAATCTCTACCAAAGTCAAAATCTGTATTGTTGAGTTAACGGAAGTCTGCCCTATTCCAGTCATAGTCACAGTCTTATTAATACGCTTTCCCTTAAATTTACAGGCTACTGATTCTTTTATTAACGAACACTCAGCACCAGAGTCATAATAAAATGGAAATTTCTCACCGGAGTGATTTAGAGTCCCAGTCGGTGCGTTCAAGACACACAAGTCCACCCTCTTTTCATTGGCAGGCTTTGATGACCCGGAGCCGGTGCTGCTCCTCTCAGTGCGCCGCGGGCAGCTCGACGCGTAGTGACCTTGCGCACGGCAGTGGAAGCAGGTGATCCCAGATGCATGAGGCTTCGCTGTTGTCGATGAATCTCTTCCCTTGCTGCTGCTGTGGTTTAGGTGCTTCGGAGTGGCTTGAGTATCCTGTTTCACATCCTTTTGGTAACATTGCATGGATTTGTGACCCAGCTTACCACAGATGAAACACTTCAGAGGCTTCACAGTGTTATTCACCCTGTATCGTTTCTCAGGAGCATCCCGGTCATCAGTAGCTAGCTTTCTTTTCATAAAAGAAACCGCTTGTAGCTCTTGTTGTAGCTGGCCACGAGTCTGAATATCGGTCGTGAAAGATAAGCGTTGCACACGGCGATCAAATTGAGAAATGTGAGCCAATATAGTAGCTATAGCCAAACGTTCCGTGCTAAGGCCATTCCATCTCGCCATGATCGACGACATTAAACCAGCAGCGTAGGAAGCAAGACACTCGTTTTCTTTAGGCCTGCTGCTTTGCAAATCAATCAGGAACGAAGCAATAGTAGCGGAATTGTCGTACCTTGCAATAAAAAGTCGCTTAAAATCGGCCCACGTCATACCAGGATACGATACGGTAGATAGCCAGGTAGAAGCTCCTCCCTTCAAGGCGCGACTTAGAGCGACCATAAGCGGGGCGCCATGCTGTTCTTCGTTCGTCAAGCACATCTCTGCAGTCGTCACCCAAGCACGTGCATCCACTTCTTGTTTTTCGGCATCGAAATCCGGTAAACGAAAGCCATGTGACGACGAAGTAGGTGTTTTCATGGCTTGAATCAGCGTCAGAAAATTGCGGTTCTGTTGTTCTAATAGACGCATCCATTTTTCATCGCTAGCGTCTTCATTATTACGAACACGTGAGTCGTCGTGATCCAATCCCACTTCTGATGTCGGAGATTCGCTACCAGTGGGTCGCGACATTATTAAATCAAACAATATTATTTAAGGAATATAGCTACAACACAATAACTGAGAACGCAGGAAGTTTAGCGGGGAGTAACGCTTGTTGCTGCCGCCAACGCCGCGATCTTTTCCCCAAGGTGTTTCCCGCGCAATATGACGTCTGTCAATCTCATTCGCTGTCAAAATGTCAAAGTATCATTAATCTTCCGTAAAACTCAAACGTAACATGATTAAGACAATAACCAACTTGAACACTTCCCGTACAAAACATCAACACTTCATTGTTGAAATCAATGCAGCAGTTTACGAGATTGCTACAAAAAGTTACACACATACATACATACATACACGTAGGAAGTAACGCGTAACTGTTTCGCCTCACTGCAATCGAGTAACAAAACTATCGATCATATTCTATGACATCACTAAGGAAGGAATTGGACTGTTCTGACAGGACTTTGTCTATGACACGACAATATTATTCACTGAAAAAATATTAAAAACTAGAACCGTGCACGCATAAGTCAAATACTTGTGTTAGACTAGAAAAGCGACTAGGCCGGTCTTTCTGACGTCACTTGCTGGAAGAGAATGGATAGTTATTGTTTTTATGTTATCAAAGGATTACATGACCGTAAGCAATCGGTGCCACCCATGGCAATACCAGAGGAGTTGTAAGTGCGTTGCTGGCTTGCGTGCATTTTAAAAATTTAGGGACATGAGAGTGGTAATAAGGGAGGGGAACGATCAGGCTTCCTTGGTTGCATATGTATGTTGTTTTAGTGGCATAGCCTGGATAACCCGGACCAAAAAAATGTTGCTTAAAAACCAATTACAAAATCAACGCGTTTCAATTACGCTTAAGGTTGAAACCATTTGGCTATGTAGTAAAGAGTTTGTTTTATTTTTTAATAGTTTCTAAAAAAAACATACTGTTATATATTCATAAATAGTATCACACCGGTAACGGAAGGAATCTAAGCCAATGGCGGTCAAGGCTCCGGAGAAAGGAATCTCCGGTCACGCGCCCTGCCCAGAGGTGGTTTCTGCATAAGGCCCTTGACCCTAACCATCTAATGTTAACCTACTCCGGTGTTTGTTGAGGCTTTGAGCTATGAAGCCAAAGGCAGATCGGACTATTGGCACAACAAGTTTAGGAGAGCCATGCTGCAGCCCGAATGGGTCGACTCGACTGGAGTGATACCACGGCCTCACAGAAAACTGGCATGAAACAACGACAGCGTTGTGTTTCGCCGTATGAGTGAGTTTACCGGATGCTTCCCTACCCCCGACCGCTCCCCAATCCCTAAATCTCTAAAACCCTAACCCCTAAAAGGTCGGCAACGCACTGGTAGCTCCTCTGTTGTATTACATAAAAAAATTAAGTAATTTAGTAATTTTTATTATTTAGTCGAAAAAAATACAGTTATAAAATGCACTTCATTAATATTCAAAATTCTGGAACATTTGTTTAACTTAACTAGGTTATGAATAAAAAACAAATTCATTTATGTTTTTTATCATAGAAAACTATGTGGCACGAATTCGTTTCAAAAAATACCATCATAAAACTGCATATAAACAAACCGGTTTTAATAAATCACGCTCGTTAATTGGTGGATTTTTAAATTTAGAACGTCGATGTCGCTGTACTGTTATACGTCAAAACCGTTCGTTAAAAATTTTTAATGGATTCCAAGTTTGTTCATTTGAATGTCATGTGTGAAATTGACAACGCGAGCGGCATAGTAAAAAATCGGGTCGGAGGTAGGTAGGCTTATGGTTTAAGTTATCCTTTATTTTAATCGAGGATATCACCTATCTAGTAGATACCAAATATTAAATCGGTCCAGCTGTTTATGCGTCAAACATACATCCATTCATTCTTCGTAAGTCACGATTATAATATTAGTAGGAAGTAGAATCTATAGCAAGCCACGAAGGGACAAAGAATTACCAAGAAACTAATTATAGCAACTTTACTGCAATCCCTAAAAATAAATAAATAAATAAAAATCAAGCCAAAAAGATAGGATTCATTCTTCAGTCGTACGGCGTACGTACTTAAACAACGATGGATGATAATTAAATTTAATTATTAACGCCTTTTATTTCGCGCCACAGAGTTGAGACCTAAAATTTAATATTTTTTATATTTAAAAATGGGGTTTATAGTCCCATATAAGTCTATAAAATATATATGATAATTACATTTTATAGACTTATATATTATTCTGCTTGTTTTATTAAATAAATAATTGAATTCACAATAAGTACTGGATATTATAAATCCTGGCCAAGCTTTGCCACAGAGTATATCGAAGTTGATAAGCTTAACAGCACAATACCAGAACCGTGATAACAAACCCGAGATCTCTTCCTTAAACGATTAGGAACATTGTGAACACAAAGGTCAAAGCAAACATCAAGCGAAAACCAGGACTAATAACTAAAAAATGAAGTTCAAAATCGCTAAACTCACTAAGCGTGATAATTACCACTTATTCCTTCTCTGTATAAAAAGAGCCTTACCTTAGCTTAGCATTGAGATAATAACACGATGATGATTTGACTGCACGGTTTGAGCGGTGGCTGGGCAACTGGATGACGCGCGCGACGCGATTCCCGCACGAAAAACTCTTTTTATGATTTACAAATTATAGTGCCGGATCTAGGTGTTATGTGCTTGTGATTTTTATGTTTATAAAAGCACCCAAGGCACAGGAAAAAATCCTATTGTGAGGCAAAGATTCATTAAAAAAGACAGAGATTAGGCATAATATGTGTACACTGCATTTATGATAACACAAATAGCCGAAAAGATAGCCAGCAATAAAAATTTTATCTTTTTCCTACAACTTTTCTCACTGCTAAAAAACATAAGTACACGCCGGCCGAGGTCTTCAATCTAAAATACAGAAAGGCATCCATATAATTGGGTAGTTTCCTAGGTCAAAAATAAATTAATTCGACGTTTTAATACAATAAAATATTGAAAAATAACTATACTTTTATTCATCGATCGATCGATACACTAAGTTTTAGATATTTTTTAGCTAATTTTTTAAAAATAAGTAATCTATTTGACGCAAAAATGCTATGACGTCATAATTCAATGTTTCATACAATTTTCATAGAAAAGTATCGTTTTTGACATTTGGATAAAAGTATTGAATTTGACTAGTTGGAAACAACCGTATTAATAAACCAGTTGTCAATAATCCCAGCCCTTTATAGCTTTAGAATCGGTTGAAACCAATCGTGACCAAGATGGAGACCGCCCGGGTTAGCTGTCAAATGTCAACAACCGTTGGAAGAACACAATTTGAAATTCAAATTTCATATCATGTTCGGAAGACGGTTGAAAATGGCGGACAGATGGAATGGAGGTAGCCTTCAAATCTGTGTGTGATGGGATGAATTGAAAATGTGGTTTTAAAAGGAATTATTTTTTATAAAAGTAAATTAATTTACTAAGTAAAATGTTTGTCGAGTTTTTAACTAAAAACTGTTTTACTAAAAGTAAAAAACTCGACAAAAGAAAGTTACCTGCTTAGATCTCAAAGATACAAGACTTTATCAAGAATTTTCCGTACCATAGACCTTGCAATCACTGAACCACAAGGCAGAGAATACTCGTACCTACTGTTTGTCGTATTGAGAATTGAGATCAAATCATTAAGAAGGTTTTTTTTGCTTTTTGCAAGAACCTTGATTGCTGATGCGTTGCAAGTAACAAACGTTTTAATAGATTTCCACTTTTTGTCATCGATCTTAAATTAACTAGAAAGAATTTGTTTTAAAAGCCAATCAAACAAACTGAATTAGTTCTGGAAACGTATGATATGAGCTAGGACATAATATAACCGCGACATACATTCCGGTGCTCGTTTTAACTAATCTGCCACGACTTGATACATCGCGTTTCTAGCGGATAGACGTTTGGCTGACAAGATGGAAATCCTTTATCAAAGAGTACTGCTGCAGTAGTCTCTGTCAATTGTTAAATTGGAAACGTGCACACAAGTGGAGGGAGATGCATTCGATTTCATGTCGATATGCTAAACATGTATGTACTATAATGTGTACTCTCCAGAGAGAACTCGATCCACTCCTAAGTATTGAAAACATAAAGAAAATTAAATAAATTCCGTAACAAAACGATTTTGTACTTCATAATTTGCCGTGAGTATGTTCCCGCCTTTCGTCGGGTCTTAAAACAGAAGAGGTTAATGGCTGCCTCAAAGGGCCAAAAGACCAACCCAGATGGAACGCTGTAGGGTTAATATTCAGCCAGGGTTTTGAGTGCAAGCGCAATAATGGACCGCAGCCCCGACCTGGAGCAGAAGAAGGAACGGTGGTTTTCGCTCCATCCTCCCTCCCCCATCAAAAGCCAAAGAAGATATTTGACGATTTTCACCTTTCAAAAAAGAAAGAGATATGACAACAGTATTCCTCTCTATCGCTAACACAAAATATAAAAACAATTCAAAGATTCTTAGTTGCCTTGGTGAGCTGCTGAGCTGCTAGTAGGTACGACGCGTGATGACGTTAATTTTCAAAGTTAAATTACATCGAGTGTTAATTTAAATTGCTTGGAGTTAGTTTTAATTAAACTTAGCGTTCATTAAGTTGATTTTATTGAGGTGGAAATTTTCAAGTCCTCGAGTACCTAATGATTTGGTTTTACTGGTTACTATGGGTTCGTAACTTGGTAAGTACCAATGTGTATTTTAAGGAGGCCGGAGGCCCAATCCTTCCCCTCCCTGGACCGTTCCCCAATCCCTAAATCTCCAAATCCTAAATCCCTAAAAGGTCGGCAACGCACTTGTAACTCCTCCGTTGCGGGTGTCCATGGGCGGCGCTGATAGCTTACTATCAGGTAATCGGTCTGCTCGTTTGCCGACTTATTACATAAAAAAAAATAGTAATGTGTTCTTTCTGGTGATTATTTCGACACTAACACCATCAGAAGGAGAAGAATGAGAAATATGCATACCGTCAGAAGAATCGTTTCTAATCTTTGAAATCACCCCACCTGCCTTAAACAAGCATGGTAATCCTCGCTCATTATTTCGTTCCCCGGCTGATAGCTATTAACTTCCATCAGATCCATTAGAGGTGACCCCCCTTCGATGGGTAGGTACCTAACCTAGATATTGAAAATACAAAGTAAAGTAAAGAAATTCCGTAACAAATCGCTTATACAATAAAACAATTGCAGTATTTCCTTTGTTGTACAAAATGAACTGCTACTGTTCGTAAGAACTTTCGCTTCTTGTTCTAACCTGATATAATCGACTTAAATGCTCCTAATATAAAGTAACTTTTCAATTTGTTGCTTTCTTCAATTAGTGATGTTTTGTCATGTTCGGATGAGGGTGAAAAACCCCACTTCCCTAAGTTTTCAGTTCCGATATCGATAGATTAAGATTTGAATCGTATCAATATGTAAATAGGGTAGAATTTAAACAAACCACTTTATTAATCTGGGATAAAATATACATCTACATGTGTGTATGGTAATGGGTATAGAAATGGTTATAGATGTTGACAAATTATTGTAGGTAAGTACACGTCCAGATCCGCAAAAAACGAAATCATAGCGTGATCTAATTTCAATGCCAACGCCATCTATTGAGGTTCAGAGAAACTTTACGATTGATTTGTACTATGGTTAGTTACATATCGGTGTCGTTAAGACTAAGCATGGTGAAGTAGGTTTTCTATCATTCTACACTCTTGGCAAACAGTAAGGAAATCGTATATTAAACGCCAAAAAAATGCGATTGATCCAACCTTAAAACAGTTTTATAATTAAGTACATATTTAGAAGTGTCTTTTATATCACTTAGCCATTACGGATACAATTTGACATTTCCAATGCGACATTTTTAACCCTAAGTGCCAAGGTTTACTGAGTGCAACTATTACAAAATTTCATCCAAGTAACGACATACAATTTTGTGACTCACGACAGTCACGACAAGCAAATTAAATTGACATGTATTTTTTTATACGAGTAAATACGATTTGTTTATTATAGATTGAGACGAAGAACCTTATTTCAACCTTGAAAAGTAATCTAAGTGACTGTAACTAAATACTTAAAACTGTCATTAAAACAAAGCAATTATTTATTTATTAACGCAACCGTATCACAAGATTTCATTGTTTTACAGGCTAAAAAAGCATCATTTCTTTTAAACTTGGAAAAAGTAATTGTGAGTCATTAATATTGAGGTTATCAAACATATCAGCACATGCGCTCTGCAGTCCGTTATCGATTGCGCGCGGATGCGTTGGCGCACCGCAGTGAATATCCACCGACTTTCTTGTTGCAAGTCAAACGTTGTTAGCGATTGATTTTAAAATACGAATTTTTAATCAGCTGTGATTGGCTAACAGACGAATAAAATTTTCAATCGGTACCATGGATTTGTTCTTTAACTTCTTAGTTAAAGATGAGCCGTTCATATTCCCTTATTATTGTGGGGAGAAATCATGAAATGACATCTAGTAAAACTCTTATTGACTAGGAACTAGCCCGTTCTTTTTATTGTTCCGGGCTAGCACCGGGATGCGAGGTAAATATAGTGCTAGCACCCGCTACCCCTGCTGAAAATTAAACCTATTGGGGCACATCTATAGAACCAGCCCGCATTGAGCAAGCATGGTAATCAATGCTCGTTCCTTCTCCGTTTGAGAAGAGGTCTTTTCCTCATCAGTGTGAAGGCTTTAACACATACCAAGTGGCGTGCATTAGACAATAAATCCTTAAAGTAACAAAAACGCCTGTGTATGTTTAATATGTCGTGGCGGTCCGGAGGTTAAGGCGTCTCATGCCTGATGGTTCGAAACCTGGCAAGTACCAATATGACTTTTTCCAAGTTATACCTATGTACTTTTTATGATTAATTTAAACACAACTGACTTACGGTGCAAAAGACATCGTAAGGAAACCTGCACTTATAATTTCTAATTATAAATTTGAAATCGCCGATCCGCAAGCGTGGTGATTAATGCTCAAACTTTCTCCGTTTAAAAAGAGGCCTGTTTAGGCCATTTTCTGCAGTGTGTTATAAATAGGCTGGTTATGTTTCATATGTGTTAGCCAGTTAATCCTTAAGCTAAAAGAACAATCCATTTATTAGGTACATTAAGTTTAAAATAAATAAAACATAACAGTCGCTCGTAGCTTGCCCCACGCCTCCATATGAAGCGTATACACATAAATATGTCACTATGTTCCAACATACGGAAGGAAACTATGTGTTCAATAAAATCCGGTCAAGCGTGAGTTTGTTGTATCATATTAGCACTATTCCTAACTAGTAATGAGCAGTATAAAATATTGTTCATGGTAAATTATAGTTGAAATGGTAGTAATTCGATTACAGATTTGACAATATCCTCTGTCATTTTGTGAAATAATGATACCACATAATATAATGGTGTAGTGATGAACACAAAAATCGAAAAACTATTCGTGAATCAGTAACAGGAAGGCATTCAAATAATTACGGCTACCGAATGGTCTAAATGCGTATCCCATGTTGTCATAAAAGAAAAGTATGGGATCCTTAATTAATTGTCAAAAATAAATTATCGGTTCAGAAATATTTAATTTCCTGATAAACTTAGTTTACGAGATTAAATTTATAAACGAAAGTAATCAATTCGGAAATATTCGATTTCCACATCGAATAATTTTGCAACGTCACTATTTAGTACTTGTCATAACGTTGCAACACTGAAAGTGTCAAATCAGGAATCTAATTAAAATTCCGAGTATAGTGTGTACTTACCATGAAAGGAGACTGAGCGCAAGTGGTCTATGAACCAGTAGCAATACTGTTATAGTACTTATGTAGGGATACCTAAACTACACCCTTGTGTAAAGGTGCATCAAAATCTGACCTGGCAGTTTTGAGAAAAATAGTACTTTAGAAGACACGTATTTTAAAAACAGTTTGTGATGCCTTTCGTTCTGATTTTTAAGTATTCTCCTTACTTATTTTTTGTTTTTTTAATCTGTCACACAAGGGTGTAGTTGAGGTATCCCTACATAAGTACCATAACAGTGTCGGTATTGGTTCATAGACCACTTCCCACACAAATGTGCCCAGTCTCTTTTCGAATTCGTTTCCAAGGTGAAAGTAAACCTGGAGGGTAGGGTCAACCGCAAAAATGCACCGCGGCCTCAGCCTGGAGCAGAAGAAGGAACGGGGTTTTTTTGTCAGTCTGACACTCCCACTGGCTTCGATCAGAGCGGGAGAAGTCATAAAATGATTTACCACACATAAGATGCCGTATTTACTACAAAAAGAGACTCGTCTTGAAAAAGTAAATGAATTTTACACCTTCGTGGCACAAATAATTTTATTTACAAACTCTCTAAGATGATTTGAAGATGTACAAGTAGCAGGACTAGCAATGTGAGTTGCGCAGTGATTGAAGTTTCTTGCAACTGCCAAGAAGTGTCGACTAATATTGTTTTTGTTGTCATTAGACATAATCAATCGGAATGCTACTTCGATGTTGTTATATGTGTATCATGAGAAGTTGTTATGAGAAATTTTATTTATAACGTTTGGTGCTTTTTATTTTATTGCTATTAAGACTAAGTGTGGAAGAGACATTCTTTGGTGCAAATGGGCTGATTAGGCCTCATATAAAACTTGCATGAAACAACTCTTATGTTATGTTTCGCCATGTGAATGAGGATACCGGAGGCTCAATCCTTCCCTCTCCCATCCTCAATCAATCCCCAAATCCATTATCCTTTCATCCCTAATAACCCACAATGATGGCTAGCCTACAGATGGACATGTTACATCCGAAACACCTTGACTACTATCCATGCGGAAATATAGAAACAAGTGAAAAATAGAAGCAAATGTTTGAAAATAAATCTTTATGCGAATAGAGAATGCAGATGGTCAGTGGTGGATGAGAAGGCAAGCAAAATGGAAATGATAGGAAAAGGACGATTTAAAAGACGAGCTATGTCTCTGTATGTATAGGGGTAAATCTTTTGCTGAGTACGAAGTAAGATACCATTTTTTTGGCAACCAAGCAGACGGATTATATGATAGTGAGTGATCAGCCTCATGGTGGCCCGGAGGTTAAGGAGCCCGCTTCTCATGCATTAGGGCGTGGGTTCGAAACCTGGCAAGTACCAATGTGACTTTTTCCGAGTTATATGTACTTTCTATGATAATTTAGACACCTCTGACATACGGTGAAGGTAAACATCGTGAGGAAACCTGGACTTATAATTTTTAATTATAAGTTTGAAATCGCCAACCCGCATTGAGCAAGCGTGGTGATTAATGCTCAAACCTTCTCTGCGTGAGAAGAGGCCTTTGCTCAGCAGTGGGCACTAATGGGCTGATGATGTGTGATGATAATGTGAGTGAACAGCGCTATGGACACCAGCAATGTCAGAGGCATGAGTTCAAAGCCGTCGCTTAAGAGGTGTACGCTCGTATTTTGAAGGCTTGAAGGTCGAAAATACCAACGCTGAAAGATCATTCCAAAGATCTAGTATATGAGGCGAAAACTGCACAGTTGTTTACTGCTAACCATTTACATAATGAAGTTGGATATTTAAGTTTCAGTTTTCTTTTATTACTTCGATATCGCATGACATCTGATAGGGCATTTCTAGGATTATCATAGAACCATTTAACTTTTAAATATTAATTTGCAATCAAATCATTAGCATATAGCTCTGTATCACTATATTACCAAGCTAGAGTGACCATGTAGAATAATTTGCATGTCTGTATGTATGTAGCAGTGAGCAGGCACTAATGTACCGTTCATAATGAAACGGTATTAATTGCTTAGTTTCTATAAATGCTTACGTTTCCCCGGGGACTTAGTGTTATTTGGAGATTCTGTTTGTTTTACAAGTGCCCAGAGCTAAGGTGGATTTAGACCAGACTCTGGTAAATTGGTATTTGGCTCTTTTGATTTTGTAACCGTCATTGGGTAAATATTAATATGTTATCGTGATATAAAGTTTCAACCTAACCTTTATATATGTATGCATACTAGCTATCAGCCTGATCATCCACGTTTCCTTGACAAAAGTACTCCATGAATTATTTCAAACTAAAATCTATCTCAATGCCAAATTTCATTCAAATCCATTCAGTACTTTTTAAGTACATGAGTAACAAACATACATCAATACAAACATAGGCGTTTATCATAATATGAGACGGATAGTATGTATGACCTAAAA
This sequence comes from Spodoptera exigua, assembly GCA_902829305.4. Lineage (NCBI taxonomy): Eukaryota > Metazoa > Arthropoda > Insecta > Lepidoptera > Noctuidae > Spodoptera > Spodoptera exigua. The sequence continues at coordinate 14,413,207 of LR824607.2, read as the reverse complement.
TAATCTTTTGACGATTTTGTCTGATTTGGTCGATCTATATAATTATCGTTGATAGTTGAATCTTAAAAATCCCAATTTACTAACTCTGAAATGACAAGAATACAGTAACGTTTACTTTGCTTTCTAGGTACCAAAGTACTATGTTAAGCCCGGTTTCAGAAAGCCCGATCAATATTAAAATCAACTAACTAGGTGTCAAATCTCTTGTAAAGTCATCTGATTGGTTGTTGATAATTCAGTCAACCAATCAGATGACTTGACAAGAGATTAAATTGATTTTAACATTGATCGGCCTTTCGGAAACCGGGTGTTAGTGTCATCGCCATATTCAAAACACAAATTACAAACCACCTTCACAAGTCTACCAATGGTAGAAAAGACTATTTACCAAAAAGTTTGAATATCTCAATTTCGCCATGGGAAAATTATTATGTAGGTTTATTGTACCTACATTTACATCTGAACGGAAAGAAAGTGTCAGTTATCGTGAGAAATAAGAATCGTGATCGTTAAACAAACATTTCGAATAATTAAAACGTGAATTTTTAATAATAGTATTTTTGTTTGTCGTGAATGAAATACAGACAGTCAGCTTTTAAAGTAGGAAAGCGACTCTTTAAGTGATACCACGGCCTCTCAAAAACCGGTGAAACGATGCTTGCCTTGTATTTTTTTCCATGGGTAAGGTTTTCAAATGAACCCCAATCTTTATATACCTCAATCCTCATTTACAAACTTTTGAACCTCTGCGTTTCATATTTACAGCATATAAAATAAAATAAGGGGGTAGATGATGATGAAAATTTATCACCCGAATGCAAGGGGACGTTGACATCACATCTACAGTCTGCTCGTGACCACGACCTCTGCTCAGGTCGAAACGTCAAGCCTACTAACGTGTTTCAATAATTATTTTTCTCAATCCTTAAATGTTTAAGCCCCTTAAAGGCGGGCGCAGGACTTTTTGCATTATTTTCGTATTGCGGGTGTTCAGGGCTAACTAGTAATCCATCTGCTCGTTTGCCGAACGATCACACATAAACAGTCCTCCACAAAAACACTAACAACTTAAACTTTTATAAGTTTTTATTTTAAATCAATTCTGTTTCACAGGAATTAGTGCACAATTGATTTAACACGAAGTTCCTAAGTTAACTAAAAGTAAAATTAAAGTAGGTACGCTTCTTCACTTAAATAACAAATTTGAATTGTGTGTTTATTTATGACAAGTTTTAAAATAACGTTAATCTATACTAATATTATAAAGAGGTAAAATTTGTAAGTTTGTATGTAGGGGGTAATCTTTAGAACCGCTAGTCGGATTGCCAAAATTCTTTCACTGATAGATAGCTACAATGTTCCTGAGTGCTATAGGCTATAAAACATCACGCTACGATTACGATTAAATAGAGACGAGCAGCGGGTGAAACCGCGCGAGAGTAGCTAGTGTTTAGTAAAATTAGATATAGTTGGTACTATAAAATTGTGCAGAAATCGCTCTAGGTAGGTAGGTTTTTTTTTAATGTAAATATTTAAAATGTAATAATTCGGCGAACGAGCATACGGATTACCTGATCGTAAGCAATCAACGCCGCCCATGGACACCCGCAACGGAGGAGTTACGAGTGCGTTGCCGACCTTTTAGGGATTAGGGATTTGGAGATTTAGGGATTGGGGAAGGGTCCGGGAAGGGGAAGCATTGGGCATTTAGGTATGTCTAATAATTGTGTGTACTATATATTAGAGATTATGTATTGTTAATTCGCTCAAATGACTGAAAACTTTCCTTTCGTACACGTAAATAAAAAAAAATCATCGAACCTTTTACTAAAACTTTCGATTGAAGACACCGACTTATAACGCTAACTGTACAATTGTTTCTTTGATTTTTAGAGAAAGTCGTTTTCAAGTTGATAATAAGGAAAGTACTGATTAGGTAGGTACATACACAATTAACACAACCGCTGATTTATGAATGTACACTCGTGTTACAAAACCAACGATATACCTTCTACCATTTCGTTTTTTTTTATAAAAACATTGCTACATTGATTTTCGCGGCACAATAACATTGATTTTCGCGGATTTTCTTCTGTGTCGTAAGGTTTTTTTGTCAGGGGAAAAACATCAGATAACGTTTCCCGCCCAGGGTAAGGCGAGAAAGGGTGTCAGACTCTTACTGACTAAAATCCCCCCGTTCCTTCTTTTGCTTATACCAAATTGCACTTACCCCACGACACTGGGACTGGAGGAGGTAAAGGTTACACTCTGATCTACCCTTTTTATGAAGTAGGAAAATTATCGTGTGAATTCTCCGGCCCTGAGCAGGGCAAGAGTGAGTGTCAGACTCTCACTGACTAATAACCAACCTGTTCCTTCTCTGGCTTCATGCCGACCCTTCATGGCATACAGCTTACGCCAATAACGACTCATTTATAAGAGTCTATATAAGTCATGTTTGTTTTTAGAATTCCAAAAATAAAACACCGAATAATTTAATTGACTGACAGTTCCCGTTATTGATGACTCCAATGATTCTCATAACAAGAATACTTTTACCTAAGCATTGTTTACTAAAGTTCGCAATAATTTTGTTTGTTCCCACGATGTACAATCACTTTCTTTACGTTTTTGTTAATTTCGTGTCTAAATACTGCTAATAGCTTAACTAGCTTATGAATAGACTGAAACAACTGCAGCGTTATGTTGACCCGTGTGAGTGAAATTACTGAAGACCCCTCGCCAAATCCAAAAGGAATGGAATGGAATTCAAAAGGCCGGTAGCGCACTCGTAACTCCGTTGGTGCTGCGGGTGTACATAGGTGGTGCCGATAGCCTACCGTCAGGCTATAAATACGTCTGCTCATTTGTTTCACTACTGATATAATTGAATATCAACCACTAAAACTATATTAGTGTGGAGACAAAAGATTGCACGACCGCCTGTGGTAATATAATTTTGTGTTGACTGTGACTTTATAAACTTGTCATATCAACTAACCTAAGGTAATTTTATGCCACCAGACCACTACAGATGGAGCCCACGAGAGCCGATGTTCAAGTGATTGTTGATTTATTTGTAACATTTTATAGAAGGTTACATACAGACTAATAGGTAAATGTATTAAAGTTTATGATAGTTAATAACAAAACTCCACGCATTTTATTCAATACTAGCAACTCCCGCGCGGTTTCACTCGCTCCTCGGCTCTAATTAATCGTAGTTTTATAGCCTATAGCACTCAGGAACATTGTAGCTATCTATCAGTGAAAAAATTATAGCAATCCGACTAGCGGTTCCAAAGATTACCCCCTACATACAAACATACAAACTTTACCCCTTTATAATATTAGTATAGAAGAGCCTGACACTCCCTCTAGCTTGCTCCACCCAGGGCAGGAGTAGTAATTGGATTATTTTATTACCTCAAAAAACATTAATCGCAATTACACTAACACCCGGTTTCCGAAAGGCCGATCAATGTTAAAATCAATTTAATCTCTTGTCAAGTCATATGATTGGTTGACTGAATTATCAACAACCAATCAGATGACTTGACAAGAGATTTAACAGGAGATTAGTTAATTTTAGCGTTGACAAGCCTTTCAGAAACCGGGTGTAAGTTACTAGAAAGTAGTTACTAAGCGCATACCTTTATAATCATACCACCTCACTTGAACCTTTGTGTTGCACCGCACTTGCCCTCAGTGCCATCAGTGACTGAATCCGGCTGGGGTCACAAGCAAAACTCAATAATGTTCCCCTCAAAAAAGTTCGTAGTAGTAAAATCTCCATAAAATAAAAAAGCCAGCAATGAAAATTAAGCTAGTAATAAAACCAATTTTAAAATTATGGCGGAATCTTTTAATGTTTCTATTATGATAAAACCGATATCAAATTAGTATTTTAACAACCGTTTTGAAACGAATAACTTGCCAGTAAGTCGGTTATAATGATCACAATAACATAAAAAAATATTGTTTACGTGTTTTTAAGCTGAACTGTAAAATTTTAATTTGCTTTTAGATTCTATGATGCGATTTTTAGACTTATAAAAATAAATATAATTTTCTAAGTAGGTAAGTAAACTCTGCACAGTTATTCAGTAGTAATAAAATAAAGAATAATCAAGTGTGGGAGAGCCGTGCTTCGGCACGAATAGGTCAGCTTGACCGGAGTGATACCAGCGTGAAACAATCAAAGCATTATGTTTCGCTGTGTCAGTGACTGACTTGCAACTGGCTGCCGCGCAACGTGTCGCGGGTTCGATACCCGCACGGAACAACTCTTTGTGTGATCCACAGATTGTTGTTCCGGGTCTGGGTCTGATGTGCATGTGAAATTGTATGTTTGTAAACACACCCACGACACAGGAGAAAATCCTAATGTGGGCCAACGTTTTACATCAACAAACAAAAAAAAGTGAGATTACCAGAGACCCAACCGTTCCACGACATTTACCTTTACTGTCTGTGAGCGGCCTTTTTACATACTCAGTGAGTAGATACCATCCGGAAAAAGTAACTTTGGTACTTGCCAGGTATTGAATTCTTATAAGAGTCAAGGCCAGGTCACATTTGTCGAAGAACCAATGATCTTTGGGGTAGACGTGTTTTAGAGAGGAGACCACGTCTTGGCGAACTTAGTGTATGGCGCCCTCCAGCTAGGTTGACTGACGATATCCGCAGGGTGGTTGGCAGTGGTTGGGTGAGAAGAGCTGAACAACGAGTTCAATGCCGTGGAATTGAGAAGGCCTAGTACAGCCGTGGCCGAAATCAGGCTAATGATGATGATGAACTCTTATGAGAAGCGGGTTTTTTAACATTAGAGTCAGCCTCACATACTAAGTGTGGGAGAGCCATGCTTCGGCACGAATGGGTCGACTCGACCGGAATGTACCACGGCCTCACAGAAGACGAAAACCTCACAGAAGTGAAACAATTACAGCGTTGTGTTTCGCCGTGTGAGTGAGGTTACCGGAGGCCCAATCCTTCCCCGCCCCCAATCCCTCCTCAATCCCTAATCCCTAAAAGGTCGGCAACGCACTCGTAACTCCTCCGTTGCGGGTGTCCATGGGCGGCGCTGATTGCTTACCATCAGGTAATCCGTCTGCTCGTTTGCCGACATAAAAAAAAAACATTTTTTAACTGTTCGTATCAGTATAGTTAACTGCAATAGCCAATTAAACCAGATGAACCGATAAATAACCGTAGTTAATTCTATAAACATGAGTTATTTTAATTGAGGAGCGTGTGGCTATTAATTGGTTACTATTAATTAAACGGTTGTTAAGTTAATCGATAGGAATGTAAGAACTGGTTGGGGGTTTTATTTGATACGTCGGCGAACGAGCAAACTGATTACCTGATGGTAATAGCAGAGGAGATCGAAGACTTAAGTGTGGGAGAACCATGCTTCGGCACGAATGGGTCGGCTCGATCGGAGTGATACCACGGCCTCACAGAAGACCGGCGTGAAACAACCACAGCATTGTGTTTCGCCGTGTGAGTGAGGTTACTGGAGGCCCAATCCTTCCCCGCCCCAAATCCCTCCTCAATCCCTAAATCTCCAAATCCCTAATCCCTAAAAGGTCGGCAACGCACTCGTAACTCCTCCGTTGCGGGTTACCATGGGCGGCGCTGATTGCTTACCATCAGGTAATCCGTCTGCTCGTTTGCCGACCAATTACATAAAAAAAAAATGCGTTACCGGCCTTTTGCAGATTAGGTCTTCGATATTTAGGAATTGGGCAAGGATGGGGGTAGGGGAAGGATTGGGCCTTCCGTAAACTCACACATTCAGACCATTTCAATTTTCAGTGACAGTTCATTACCAGACTAGGCTCTTACCTACCTAGCCGCTGACCGACTTCCTAATCAATTCACTAATAGACGAAATTACTTAACTGATTACAAGCAAATAATATGTTATAAGTGTCGTAGTAGGTCGTACAATCTACTTGAATTAATGCGTCTCCCGATATACCTATATACGTTTAAATAAAACCGATGAACCATCGCAATATCATTCAAAGTAAAGCGCTTACCCGTCTAATCTGAGCTAAATGCAGGGTTTTAGTCTACAAGCACTGCGCTTTTCAATCTAAATGTAACTCGAGCCGTGATCTGAATTCGGGAACATTGCCAAAACACACTCCTTCATTACTTAGATTGGTAGCACTGCAGTTGAAATATTTTTACGTAACGTTATTAAGTTCGTAGTGCCGTAATGAATAGGTTTGAAAAATAATTTGTTGAGAGTGGTTGAATGAAGGAGAAGTACGTTTATATTAATTTAAAGTACACACTAATGTTGACTGATATACAAAGAATAAAAATAATTTTTGGCAGTCAGTTCGTTATTCAAAAAATATTTAATATATTATGTCTTATAATTATAAGAGTACATCGCTATGTCGCCGCTCCGTATAACATGTAGAAACATATTATGGATACGCGACATTCCGCATCAATATACCTAATTGTCTCCTATTCGTCAATTCCTAAAAAGGACTAAAAAAGCAAGGGCATTGAAATCAAATTTTGTCATTATTTCAAAATTTTAAATTAACTACGACCAAGAGGTATGCTTTATTTTGTATATGTCAATACTTTAACCCCAAACAACGAAGATGACTCAGCTAAAAACAAAATATTTTTCCCTATAAAATCTATTCCTCACTCGCACGGCGACACACAATGCTGTGGTAGTTTCACGCCGATTTTCTGACAGGTCGTGGTATAACTCCGATCGAACCGACCCATTCGTACCGAAGCTCTTCCATACTTAATCAACTTCATTGAACTAGGAAGTGCTAATAACTCGTTCCTATAAGATGACTGTAATATTCAAGATCAAAGAAAGACATTAAATGAAGAATTTTCTTACACATATCATTGCAACTTTTACTATTTGATGACATCTATTTCCTTTCACTTTTACTCTCAGATAATATATATTGCTATGAGTAATATTTTGCTTTTAAATGTATTTATTGTGTACTATCGACCCGCCCCTTCTTTACACGAATGATGTAGGTTGCTATGTCCCAATTTTCCCCAATACTTTTTCAGAAAACTTTGTTTATTAAAAACCTTCTCCAGATTTTAGCACGGTCGGTCTAGCCGTTCACGTGTGATACCATGAGTCAGGGAAATTGAAATTCGTTTAAACAACTTTAAATAAGTAGTTTTTATATTATATTTATTCTTCATATCTGAGGACTTAATAGTAGAATTTTCCGCTAGTCAACCTTCTGGTAGTGCAGGATGTGTGGTAGGTGATATGCAGCAATTTAGGAAGTTACGGGGAGTGGAGGTGTAAATCAATTCAAAGTTACATACATACATAAAAATAATATATACATAGTATACTTAGATTCTTTCTGTAATAGGTTGGCAAACTAGTACTCCCGCCTAATGAGAAGCAATCAGCGCTTCTTGCGCTCGCTCTGGGGTTGCGGGGTAAGCGCAATGAGGCACCGCGACCTCGACCAGGAGAAGGAACAGGGGGTTTTTAGTCAGTAAGAGTCTGAGTCCCTCCCGTCCGGCCCTGAACGGGAGAAGTCATTTGAATATTTTCCCCTCACAAAAAAGCGCTTCCTATAGATTTGATTTGAGAAAGTAAGATAAAGATAAAGATAAGATAAATATTTTAATACAACAAACTAGAAAAGTTCATACCATTTTCATGTCTTTAAGATAAAAGCTAAGTTAATGTTATAATGACTATCGTTAAAATCCTTAGTACGGCTTGCATTTTTAAAAGTGATTAGAACATACATGGAGGCTTCAAGTTTGTGTATACTTGCTCAGTGGTATAAGCATTGTAAACAAAAAAAAAGTTTTAAAACGTGCACAAAATACCATACCACACTTTACCCATAACAAAACAACCTAACTCCCAAACCGCAACTAGCAACACAAAACTTTAATACACAGAACAAACAGTCGAAATCAATTTGCAAATTGCTCGTAACATACCTACATACATAAATTAATTGAAAACAGTCCGAACAATACAGGGTGTAAATCTTGGACCAACAATGCGCTATAAATTGTCAATTGAATAGTATTAGCATGTCGGCGTAGAAATTAGAGGGGGTAAACAGCTTCGTAATGTATGGGGCGTATCCAATGGGCTGTATTGGAAGAATGGATTGTAGGGAACGGAGCTAAATTCAATATGAGCTGCAGGGCTCTGTTCATGGGAGTATTCATGAATTTCCTTCTCGGATCTGTTGAATTCATTTGTGTAATAGACACTTTCTGTGAGTCGTTTCGACAATGAAGCTAGGTGCTTGCTCCAAAGTGTAAATTTGAATGGAGAAAGAAGAACGAGAAGGAAACTCCACAATTAGTTCTTTACAAACGGTTTTAAAGATCACGAATACAGTCTTTAATACACGTTTTTAATTAGTGTTTAAAGAAAATGTTTTACAAGCTCACGAATACGTTTTTAATACACATTATTGTACCCATATTTTGAGAAAAACATATAGAGAGCAGTTTTTTAAACCAAACGATGGGATCAATTCTAAATCATTACATTTTAAATCTTTTATCATCAGCGAAAATGTTTCTTAAGGAGTTTGTTTTTCAGAAGGGTACCTGGATCTTTTTTTGTCTGTGAACAGGTCTCTTATAGGGCACCTCCCTACCCTTGCTCTGTTTTTGACCACATCACAGCTCACAACCAGACCAGTACATTTTTTTCTGTGGTAGGTCGGCAAACGAGCAAACAAATTACCTGATGGTAAGCAATCAGCGCCGCCCATGGATACCCGCAACAGAAGTAACGAGTGCATTGCCGACCTTTTTGGGCTTTGGGATTTGGAGGGGAGGATTTATTCTCCGGTAAACTCAATCACACGGCGAAACATAACACTGTGGTTGCTTCGCGCCGGTTTTGTGTAAGGTCGTGGTATCACTCCGGTCGAGCCGACCCATTCGTGCCGAAGCATGGCTCTCTCACACTTAAAACATACCTTAAAAGCCACAATATTCAATATTATGAGGTTGTTCCTATCCAAAAAAATGATAAACTAACATAACTACGTCTACTTTTTATCAAAAGAGTCATCTATAACAATATCCCCATCCATTTTTCCAGTAAATATTTAAAGCCCCAATAATAGGGTGGTGTCCTACATATTCCATGTCAAATTCAATATTTGTATTGATACGTCAAAAAAAATTTTTTTTTTTTTGTGAATTTTGTATAAACACCCGAAACCGGAGTTGACAAACTATTTATGCGAATTCATGTTTCGCGATTTGGATGCGGATTTTAGTAGTGGATTTTGGTTTAATTGTATAAGTTAACACTCTCGGAGGTTTCCCGTTTCTCAAGTATGAAACATGGCAACTATACTATACCAGTGTGACTTTTCCGAGTATGTACTTTCTATGATAATTTAGACACCACTGACATACGGTGAAGGCAAACCATCGTGAGGAAACGTCCTGGACTTATTATTTCTAATTATTATAAGTTTAAAATTGCCAATCCGCCTTGAGCAAGCTTGGTGATTAATGCTCAAACCTTTTCTGTGTGAGAAGAGGCCTTTGCTCAGAATTGGACACTTATTGGCTGATGATAATTTTTTTTTACCATAATAACACGCTAGGAATTTCTACTGTAAAAAATCATCCCACTAACTTGTCCCACGGTCAATTTAGCTACCAGCATAGCTCTTACACAACACGTAAAAAAACCTCAAATTTATAGTCCCAGTCGGGATTATGGTGAGACTATAAATATCAAAAACACGGCGATTCGTCGGCCATTTGTAGACATATGTCATTTGCGCACCATAGCCCTTCAATAACATGACAACAGAACATTTTAAAGCTACGGACCATAGCATTTAAGAGCCCTTTGAAGAATTTAATCGTTCAGCTTTGTAGAACTCATTGGTACTGCGGACATCTACAAAAGTCCCCTATGCGGACACTGATGTCTTTTTTCATCCATGACAAACCATAATTTTGATAAATTTAAAGAATTTAAGAAGTTGTTCACAAAAAAAATGTGTCAGCATATATTTGAACTATAGAAATGTAAACTCATAATTCGAGTTGACATTTCTACGTTCTACTAGGCAACGAAAAGATCGCAAGGGACAATTCGTAGGTTCAGCTATGATTTTAATTTTTCTCTTTATATGCGATCCAACTGTCGTAAAATTACCAATATTATACTCTGAGACTTCTTGATCGATTGTCGAAGAAATTACTCGTTCAGCGGCGAGAACGGTAGACTAGAATTAATCAAGAACGTTCCTAAGTTTAACTTGGCACTACCACAAGCATTTCTATCTATTACAGTTTAATAAGGCATCGCACGATGTATTTACACTTTCTAACAAGTTACCCCAAGTAAATGCACTTTCTCTAAGCTTGCTATCCAGTATTTTCTAGTCCATTTCCTTAAGTAGCTTTGTATTGGTCAAATCAATGAAATATATCACCAATCACTGTTTAGTGTGCTAGATAAACCGCGTAAATGCCTGTTATTGTTATTTTAACACGAAGTCCAATCTCAGGTATTGATTTTTACATCATCATGCTTGCTATGTGGAATAAATACGGCCTTATTTTGTCTACCATGACTTTATTTTAGAAAAATATAAATTTTTCGTATTTAATCGAAACAGCAAAACCTTTTTACGACACAACGAAATCGCAACGTATTGCACTATCGGCCAAGGTGTAATTGTGGAGTAAGTGTAATGACCGTAATGCACCGCGGCCTCAGCCTAAAGCAGGAGAAGGAACGGGGGTTTTTAGTCAGTATGAAACTGACACTCTCTCTTCTCGCCTTATGCTGGGCGGAAGAAGACAGTAGATCATTCACCCCTGACAAAAAAGTGAATACATGTGCCAAGTGGCCGCATGTTTTGTTCAGATCTCGCAAGGATCATTTGGATGTTTTTTTTCGATACTCTCAATTCTCAGCATCTATCCTTAAATATCAAAAATGTGTTACATCTTTCACCAAACCAAAAACTTTCCTTTTAGGAAGCACAAAATTTATTTTATGAAGAAAACAAGAATTGTGTAACAAAAATCTTTACATTTCTCAAGAAGATTAAGTTAACATATGAAAAAGGAAAATATATGAAACGTACGTCTCTGTAATTCGGAGTGCGAGCTCACGACCCCATCCTTTAAGACAAGCAGCTTGCCCCAATTGGCAGCTGCCCAAACAGGACGGCGGAGACAATATTCCTACAGACAATGGGATATTTCTTTATATAACAAGAAGTATGTTGAAAAATTCTAGTTTAGATATTATATACTAGCGAACCGCTCCAGCTTCACACGAGTACATTACTGATACTAAATCTCTCCACTATTAAATGGGTATTAAAAACCTGCTGTACCTGCTGTATTAAAAACCGCATCAAAATCTGTTGCCTAGTTTTATAGATTTAAGCCTGCATAGGGACATAGGGACAGAGAAAGCGACTTTGTTTTATACTACCTATGTAGTGATTAAAACTAATTAAAAATAATCAATACACATAATCAAAAATTGCTCATTGCTGCAATATAGTTATTAGCCTCGAACATCAATCCTATGCTACATCTAGCCACTGGAATTAGACCCGGTAGGTATATGACAATAAGCTAGCTCTCATAATACATAGACGCGTTACACCACTTTTGGAATGAGTAAATAGATGCACTAGTTTTTATATTTAAATATTTTATTTGATGCGACGTTCAAAAGTGCCTAAGGGCTGATTTTTCAATAGTCAGATAAATGTTATCTAAGGAATAAAATTTTTGCTGTCACTTTCTTCACAAACATTCTGACGTGACAGAATCATATAAATATTCTCCAGATAACTTTTATCTAACTACTGAAAAATTAGCCCTTAGTTAAATCAATTAATTGACTTTGGCTTTGGATGTGACTTTGACTTTTGCTTTATTTTTACTTCATGCAGATTTATATTTCTTCCATCAACAACATGTTAGTATGTTGGTGGAATCTTCAAGAAAATTACTAGGTATAACGGCAAGATATTAGCACAGCTGTCGTGACCGGGTCAGTAGAAAATGCTGCATTATAGAAATTAAGGCTAGATTAAGTGTGTATTACGCTGTGTGCTACTGATTGATAGGTACTGTTACATGGCATACGTGATACCATGTCAGTTATTTAACAAAATCAAGTCGTGTGCTGGCAATTGTGTAAAACACAGGGAATACAAAACATTTATGTTACCCATTCTTTTAAATTGGTGCCGTCTGTCGTAAGAGAAGAGAGAGGAAAGATCTTATTAAGAGACTACAAAATTGTTTCCTTAATCAGCTATCTCTAGCTACCTTAAACGGCTGTTAAGTTATCTCCAACTCATCTACTATGTCAAACACATATTGCAACAATAAATAAAATGTTTGCGGAGTAAGAGCAATAAGGTACCGAGGCCTCGCCTCGGAGCAGGAGAAGGAAAGAGGTGGTCTGATACTCTCTCTTGCCTCACCCTGGCCGAGATAAGTCATTACCCCTAACTTTTACACACACACACACACACACACACAAACACAGACACACACAAAATCAGCGTGAAAGGTCGGCAACGCACTCGTTACTCCTCTGTTGTTGCGGGTGTCCATGAGCGGCGCTGATTGCTAAGCATCAGGTAAACCGTCGTTTGCCGCTCGTTTGCCGACCTACCACCTACCGCACAAATGAGAGAAATGAGACATACTTAATATATAAAACGGGAAAGCCATGCTTCGGCACCATTGAGCTGGCTTGAACGAAGCGATACCATATGGCCTCACAGAATACCGGTGACAACGCATTCGTTATGTCTCGTCACATGAGTGACGTTACGCGGTGTTATATTTCATCCATAAACCCTACATCGCCCTATACCCCGTCGCATCTTATCTCCAATTTCCGATTTCAATACCAAATCTCTAATCTGCAATAACGAGTCCCCAATGACCACTCTCCACGTTTTCCAACCCTGAGTAACTCTATTGTTGTCCTTGGACAATGCCGATTTGTTATCAATGAATAGACGGAATACTCATCAATTTCGTCTATTCGTGTTTACTCGATGCCATAAAAAGCCTATTAGTTACAATAATTCCTAGTTATTCTTTTTACTACACATACAAACAAAAAAAAAATCTCTGTGAGTATTTTACTGCAAATTAAATTTACTGATGCACTCGAAAATACACACAGTTGTCCTCAAACCCATTAAAAATTCTCCCCATTCATCAGTAAAAACCGCGTTGAACTGATGTCGAAATAACAGTCACTAAAATAGCATTTCCAATGGTTTTTCATTAAATGAAAAAGTTTCATATAAAAGTGATTTAAAATGAATACGGCATTATCGAGCCATTTGGAGCAGTTTCACCAAGGCATGTGATGTATTGAATACTATGATCTGCACGTCAATTCTATAAAATTTGTTTGATTTTGAATCTTGTTCGATTGTAAAATGACGAATAAATTATATTATAGAATTCCACTTTTAAACATCATCTCATACTTTATCTATTAAAATGTTGCGGTCAATTTAGTTCAACTCGCAAGTGTAGCGCTAGTGTACTACTACTCACGACGGATTCAGATTCGAAGTTAAGTCTTACAGAATCACACTGCTGGAGTAGAAAAATAGTAGGTGCTAAAATTCTTAAAATTCTCCTGGCTAAGTATGAATACTATAATGCATAATGATATGGCTATTCCTTTATTATAAGGGGGGGTTTTAATGCAATGATTTCTACTGTCCTGTGTTTTTTATGAGACAGGCAAGGTCGGGGACTGCCAACTTTGTCACCAATAGTCCCCTGTAACATCTAGGAGACAAAAGTGCGTTTGCTGCGCTTGTGGGGAAATAAGTATTTGAAAGTTTGAACAATTGGGAATTGGGGATGAGGATGGGATGTTTTGAGCTTGTAGTAACCTCACTCACGCAGAAAAACCTAACGCTGTTTCACGCCTGTCTTCTGCACGGCGTGGTATTCTGAAGAAGCATGACCTTCCCACACTTAGAATGGGTTGGGTGAATATGAGTGACAGATTCTTAAGGACTAAAAACTGACAACGGCCTAGTCCCCTGTTAGGTTTACTTAAGAACCAGTCACATGTAACGTTTTAGTGTTGGAGAGCCCTGCTTCGGCATGAATGGGTCGGCTCGACCGGAGCGATACCACGGCCTCACAGAAACCCGGCGTCAAACAAGCACAGCGTTGTATTTCGCCGTGTGAGTGAGGTAACCGGAGGCCCAATCCTTTTCCTTCCCCAATCCCTAAATCTCCAAATCCCTAATCTCCAAAAGGTCCGCAACGCATTCGTAACTCCTCTGTTGTTACGGGTGTCCATGGGCGGCGGTGATTGCTTACCATCAGGTAATCCCTCTGCTCGTTTGCTGAAAAATCATATAAAAAAGCATAAGAGTCAAAAAGGGAGAAATCGTCAAAGAATAAAGAGCTACTCATTAAAATAGCATTGTAATTAGTATATTTGAAAAGAAAGCAAAAAGATGGGAATGAAAGCAATTTAAAATGAATGCGCTATCTGTGGATTTGCATTAACAAAAACTTGTGTCCATTATTTTACAGTAGGACATAATTAATGCGGCGGCCGCGCACATGGGGACACAGTTGAGGAATTCGCAGTAATCCTACTATGATTACAGCAGTAATAGAAATACTGCATTTACGTGCAAAAAAATCATGAGGTGTTTTTTCTTAGAATTCACTTTACACTGCTTTAAGGGTGACATATTGTTGAATTTTGAAAATCGACTTGTAGGAGAGCTATCCTTTGGTACTAATTAGTGATACCACGGCCTCGAAAATAACGGCGCAAAGCAAGTTGGAATAACCACAGCGTTGTGTTTCGTGTGAGTGAGGTTACCGTAGACCCAATCCTTCAAATCCTATACCTCCCCAATTCCTAAATCTTTAAAACCTTAATTCCCAAAAAGTCGACAACGCACACGTAACCTCCTTGGTTGAAGGTCTCCATGGGCACCGCTGATTACTTACCATCAGGTAATCAGTACGCTTATTTGCCGTCGTATCAAATAAATAAAAAAATATATACTAAGTACTTAAAGTGTAATAATAACCGTTGTTCTCTCCTCAAAATAAAACATATTAAACAATTTTCTTTCGTTATAAAATAAGAACCAACAATAGCAGCACAAAAAAAGCGACCACAGTACCGAAAACCATACATAATTAAATTAAAAAGGATTCATGGCTTTATGGCAACAAAGAAAAGTTGCTTTACTGCCAATTTAGCTACACTGTGGTAGCGAGTAATAAAAATCCAGAATCCAGATTATAATACAGCGTGCAAATAAATTCCATTTTATTACAATTTCTGTAACAATAACTGAGTTGCTTAGTTATAATGTGACGGAAAACTCTTTGACATCATGACGTCAAGGGATGGTTGTCAAACGTTGCCTAGAGATTGTAAATTTCGTCGTGAATTGTCAACACGAGTTGGTGTAATCGGTAAGGCGTGTGGATTACACCACAGAGACCCCGAGTTCGAGTCCCGCCGTAAACATGAAGTTTTTTAGTTGATGGAAGTTTTGTCGAACTTTCTGGAATTATTTGAGTGAAAGAAATGAAAAATTAAGGAGCGAGAAGGAGAATAAATAAAAATGAATAACGAAATTATTGGAAGGTTCTGGAGGCATGACGATCAAAAAGAATAACGAAATTGAATGTTCTAGAACCTGACCGGGGGTATATAAGCGGAACTGCGGCTCACCGCTGGCAGTTGAGTTCTAAGTCTAAAGCGATTCGGAAGAAAAGGAAGAAGTGGAAAAGAAGAAAAGTGAGTGAAATAGTGAAGTGCAGTGAAATAGTGAAGTGCAGTCAGTTAAGTGAGTTAAATCAGCGTGAACGGCAAAGTTGTGTCAGTCGGCCGGACTCTGCTGCAGAAGAACGCCGATAACTTAACTCCGTGGATGCTGTAACTTAAGTGCAATAGAAAGTCTGAAAACCGGTATTAGTGTTTCATTTCATCCAATCCCGTAACCCAAGCCCGCATATTCAGGAACGTGACGTCAGGCACGTAACATTTGGTGTCAGAAGTGGGATTGGAGAAAAATGCCGCTAGTGCCGCAGGACGTAAGAGGAGTGAGTACCCGTGCAATGTCAGAAGCGCAGCGTGTGAGGGAAGAGGGTGCTGCAGCTCAAACCAGCGATGCAGAAGCCAAGCCTGTGCAGGTGGATCTTCTGCTACAGCTGCAGCAAATGATGGCAGAGCAAGCGCGCCGCCAAGAAGAGCAAGCGCGCCGCCAAGAAGAGCAAGCGCGCCGCCAAGAAGAGCAAGCGCGCTGTCAGGCAGAACAGCTGCGGGAGCTGAAAGAAGAGCAAGCGCGCCGCCAAGAAGAGCAAGCGCGCCGCCAAGAAGAGCAAGCGCGCCGCCAAGAAGAGCAAGCGCGCCGCCAAGAAGAGCAAGCACTCTGTCAGGCGGAACAGCTACGGGAGCTGAAAGAAGATCAAGCTCGTCGCCAAGAGGATCAAGCTCGCCGCCAAGAGGAGCAAGCGCGTCGCTTGGAAGAGATGCATAAGGATTTCACGAAGGGACTGCAAAAGGCTGTCGAACGGGTACAAGAAGTGGAGGAAGGGTTAGGCAAGTTGGAACATCGCGTCATGGCGATAGAGGAGAGAGTGAAAGAAGAGATCTCCAAAATCAAGCAGGAAGTGACAAGCCCAAGCCCTTTGAAGAGCCGAAGCCGTCTTGCAGCCGTTTTTGACGCCCCAAATGTGGCCTCAAGCGCAACGAAAGGGCTCAAGATTCCCCATTACGACGGAACAACATCCTGGAACGCGTTCAAGCTACAGTTTGAGACACTTATGGAGGCTTATGGTTGGACTCAGAAGGAAGCACAGTCAGCCCTCACCCTGGCCCTCCGTGATCAAGCGCTCTCAGTGCTGGAAGCTATCGGCGCAAGTGGGGATCTTAGCTTAAGTGCCCTCCTCGACGCACTTGAGGCACGTTTTGGAGACAGCCACCTCGAGCACGTGTACAGAGCGCAATTAAAAGAGCGTACTCAGCGTGCTAATGAGAGCCTACAGCAATGGTCCGTGGAAATCGAGAAACTTGTGCGTCGAGCTTTCCGGTCGACTCCGTCAATGATTGAAGGCACGCTTCTCCAAGCGTTCATTGACGGTATTCGGGACCCCGAAGTACGAGCTGCTGTTCATCTGGGCCATCACAAGAACATGAAAGAAGCTCTGGCCCATGCATTGGAAGTGGAAGCTGTGCGTGGTAACTCCCGTACCTTATGTCTGCGGGAAATGACGACTACGGAGCAGGTACCTCCACGCCGTCGGAACTTCATGTGCTATGGATGCGGAGAGCGTGGGCACATGCGGAGCAACTGCCCGAAGAAGGTGAACCGCCAGGACGCGGCGGTCTCAACTTCTGACCAGCAGGGAAACTAATTCCAGCCAGGGCTGCGGGGTGGGCGCTGGCCGATAGTGGAATAACCCCAACAATCTACATCAAGCAAACTAACGATGGAAATACTCTGGTGATAGACGGTCAAGTAAATGGGAAAAACAGTCAGCTAACATTAGATACTGGAGCTTCAAGGACGGTGATAAATGTTCGGCTGCTCGGGCAAAACATCAGGAAACACGTTAAACCAATTGTTGGCCTACGAATGAAATCAGCTACCGGCCAGTGGATACCGATAAGTGGAAAACTGCACGTAACAATCAAAATTGGGGAACGTGTTTATCGACATGAGGTTATTGTGGCCAAAATTCTGGATGACTGCATCCTGGGACTTGACTTCCTGCAAGGACACCAGTGTAACATCGACTTAAAATCTGGAGTATTACTATGTGGAACTGAGGAAATTCCGATGAAGGGTGGAACCCTGGGAAAAGTTTGCTGTTTAAAAAGAACTGTTCTTGAACCAAAATCACAGACTCTCGTACCAATCGCATTACCTAGGAGGAGTGGAGGAAGTTTACCTCGAAGGTGCGCTGTGATTGATAAATCGGAACACGTAAACTCATGGCTACCGGCAAGGACTGTCGTGGGGTCATCTGATGTCAACCGCATTCCGGTATTCAACTTCAGTGATTCAAAAATTACGATTGAAGAAGGAGAGCCTGTGGGCGTTTTGGAAGAAGTGGCCTGGATAAGAAAATGCTCGGAGAATCTTGTGAAGAAGGACAGTACGGGAATAGACTTTGTAACGAAAATCTTAGACGAAAACAAAAGTCTGACAAAAGTGGAGACTATGAAAGCTAGAAATTTACTCCTTCGATTCTCTGATGTGTTTTCAAGAAGCGATGGTGATATTGGCCGAACTGGTTTGGTGAAGCATAAAATAAATACAGGTGATACAATGCCAATTCGTCAAAGGCCCAGACGTATACCATTCGCTCGTGAGAAAGAGGTTGAACAAATGATTGACGATATGAGGAAAAATGACGTGATAGAGCCCTCTTCTAGCCCTTGGTGTTCACCTGTCGTGCTTGTCAAGAAGAAAGATGGTTCAACGAGGTTTTGCGTAGACTATCGACGATTGAATGATGTAACCAAGAAGGATAGCTACCCGTTACCAAGAATCGATGACACACTTGACACACTGAGTGGCATGAAATGGTTTTCAACGCTCGATCTGAAAAGCGGCTATTGGCAGGTGGATTTGGATCCCAAGGACAAGGAAAAGACCGCATTCTCAACTGGGAAGGGACTCTGGCAATTTAAGGTGATGCCATTTGGATTATGCAATGCACCGGCAACCTTTGAGCGTTTGATGGAACAGGTGCTGGCGGGACTGCTGGGCGAAACCTGCCTAGTTTACCTCGATGACATCATCATCGTTGGACGGGATTTTGACGATCATCTAAGAAAATTGGAAAGGGTACTCGAAAAGCTGCGTGGAGCAAATTTAAAGTTGAGTCCAAAGAAATGCTCTTTCTTTAAGCGCGAAGTGAATTATCTAGGACATGTTATTTCTGAGAGAGGAATCGAGACTGATCCAGCCAAGACTGCCGCTGTTAAGGAATGGCCAACACCTAAAAACAAAACGCAAGTTCGGGCATTTCTTGGATTATGCTCGTATTATCGGCGGTTTGTGAAAGGATTCTCGGACATTGCCAAGCCATTGCATCGATTGACAGAGGAGAAACGTGCCTTTATATGGGACGAGGATTGTGAGCAAGCCTTTCGCGAACTAAAAGAACGGCTTTGTAAAACGCCAATTCTCGGATACCCCAGCGCGAAAGGAATATTCGTAGTTGACACGGACGCCAGTAATATCGGAATAGGAGGTGTCCTTTCACAACGTGATGGTGAGCAGGAGAAGGTTATTGCTTACTTCAGCAAGTCACTATCCAAGCCGGAGAGGAATTATTGCGTGACCAGGAGGGAATTACTGGCCGTAGTCAAAACTCTGCACCATTTCAAGAAGTATTTACTGGGACGGAAATTTTTAATCAGAACTGATCACGCTGCTTTGAAATGGCTGCTTCAGTTTAAGGATCCTGAAGGCCAAGTAGCCAGATGGTTGGAACAACTTCAGGAATTTGACTTTGAAATCGAACATCGCGGCGGAAGAATTCATGGCAACGCAGATGCATTATCGAGACGCCCATGCGTGGAAGATTGCAAGCATTGTGCCAAGAAGGAAATTGCTTTTCTTAAGGTGATAAGGACTGATACTGTTGACGAGGCATGGGGAGATGATGCGATGAAATTAGAACAGGAAAAAGATGCGGATATCAAACCAATACTGGAGTGGCTACGAAGTGGTAACAAGCCAAGTTGGAGTGACGTCGCCCAATATAGCGCGGTAACGAAAGGTTTATGGGCACAGTGGAAAAGCCTTACGCTGCATAACGGACTTCTGTGCAGGAAATGGGAATCAACAAACGGCAAGGACGAGCATTTGCAATTGGTGGTGCCTCGTTCAAAAATAAGGGATGTATTAAAAGCGTTCCATGATGGATCTTCTGGAGGACATTTGGGAATTAGGAGGACTTTGGTGAAGATCAAGGAGAGGTTTTATTGGTTGCATTGCAAATATGACGTCGAAGATTGGTGCCGGAAATGCACTAGTTGTGCAGCTGTCAAGGGTCCACAAACAAGAAGCAGAGGGGCGATGAAAATCTACAATGTTGGTATGCCTTGGGAGAGAATAGCCTTAGACATCGCTGGACCATTTCCAATCACTGATTCGGGCAATCGCTACGTTTTAGTGGTTATGGATTATTTTACAAAATGGCCGGAGGTCTTTGCCATACCGAACCAAGAGGCAGTAACTGTAGCCACGAAGTTGGTAAACGAGGTATTCACCCGATTCGGAGTGCCCTTGGAGATGCACAGTGATCAAGGACGGAACTTTGAGTCCCAAGTTTTTCAGGAAACTTGTAAACTTTTGGGAATCCATAAGACTCGAACGACTCCTTATCATCCACAGTCAGATGGAATGGTCGAACGTTTCAACCAAACATTGGAACGACACTTAGCAAAGGTGGTTGACAGCCATCAGAGAGATTGGGACACTTACATACCTCTCTTCTTGCTTGCCTATCGGACTGCTGTACATGAAAGTACCGCAAAGACGCCTGCATTTGCAAATTTTGGAAGGGAATTGAGATTACCGGCAGATCTTGTATCGGGCTGTCCACCTGGCGACTCTCGCACCGAATTTAGCGATTACATAAGCGAGTTAAGGGCAAAAATGTTGGACATTTATGAGCAGATCAGGGAGGCCGGTCTTCAAGCTAGTGATCGCGCAAAGACGCGCTATGATCGACGAGCCAATTCTGTTGGGTTTGAAGAAGGGTCATTGGTCTGGCTTCATAATCCAGTCAGAAGGAAGGGAAAATCTCCGAAGCTGCAACCGAGTTGGGAAGGTCCTTATGAGATAGTCACGAAGATCAATGACATTACTTACAGAATTCGGAAGACTTCAAGGAGCCCTTTGAAAGTTGTCCATATAGACAGGTTGGCGAGGTATTACGGCAGCAACGATGCTCGGGACGAGCGAATCTAAGAGGGGGGCAGTGTGACGGAAAACTCTTTGACATCATGACGTCAAGGGATGGTTGTCAAACGTTTCCTAGAGATTGTAAATTTCGTCGTGAATTGTCAACACGAGTTGGTGTAATCGGTAAGGCGTGTGGATTACACCACAGAGACCCCGAGTTCGAGTCCCGCCGTAAACATGAAGTTTTTTAGTTGATGGAAGTTTTGTCGAACTTTCTGGAATTATTTGAGTGAAAGAAATGAAAAATTAAGGAGCGAGAAGGAGAATAAATAAAAATGAATAACGAAATTATTGGAAGGTTCTGGAGGCATGACGATCAAAAAGAATAACGAAATTGAATGTTCTAGAACCTGACCAGGGGTATATAAGCGGAACTGCGGCTCACCGCTGGCAGTTGAGTTCTAAGTCTAAAGCGATTCGGAAGAAAAGGAAGAAGTGGAAAAGAAGAAAAGTGAGTGAAATAGTGAAGTGCAGTGAAATAGTGAAGTGCAGTCAGTTAAGTGAGTTAAATCAGCGTGAACGGCAAAGTTGTGTCAGTCGGCCGGACTCTGCTGCAGAAGAACGCCGATAACTTAACTCCGTGGATGCTGTAACTTAAGTGCAATAGAAAGTCTGAAAACCGGTATTAGTGTTTCATTTCATCCAATCCCGTAACCCAAGCCCGCATATTCAGGAACGTGACGTCAGGCACGTAACAATAAATACATATTTCATAAAGAAGCGTCTTAGTAACTTTTATTTGTATCATAACGAAATTCTTCTCCGTATTCGTAAAGTTTTAAACCTTCTAAAACAATTTTGGGTAATGTTTGTTTTTCTGGGAAAATTGACTTTAATATTATGGTTCCACCAATGTTAGGTTTGGCCGACTTTGAGAAGGGACATCGAAAATTCGAGACGGTGTTTGTCGATAAAAGTTTTAAAAGACGCATTTTAAACACAAGAAAATGTAATGTGCTAAAAGCTAACATTTTCTTTTTAATGCTCACATTTATACTAATAATATAAAGCTGAAGACGAAGCGTTGATCTCCGACACTTGTTACTTACTGGTTTTATTTGAATAATTCTTTTTGTATGCGACAGTCCATCCATCAAGGGACGCTGTAAATCACTCTATGGTCAATAATTAATAAACAATATATTATGCTCAAAATGTCGTGGTGTACTTTCTATGATTATTTAGACACCACTGACATACGGTGAAGGTAAACATCGTGAGGAAACCTGGACTTATAATTTCTAATTATAAGTTTGAAATCACCAACCCGCATTGAGCAAGCGTGGTGATTAATGCTCTAACCTTCTCCGTGTGAGAAGAGGCCTTTGCTCAGCAGTGGGCACTTATAGGCTGATGATGATGATGATGATGATATTATGCTCACAAAGTAATACTAACTGATAACGAAACCGACACTGAATATAATCTATCCCATAAACTCTCCAGTTAAACACAAAAAATACATTAATCTTAAATTAATACCTATTTCTTACTGACCACTTGGTGAGACTTCAAAAGGCAAATATAATCCTAGACCCTGATATACAGCAGGGTTATGATGTATTACCAAATGTATACAAAAAGCTGATAGTTCCATAGATTTCTAAGAAAATTATATGATGATTGATGACGCGGAAACTCATACGGTCGAGTTACTCACTGTTATAAGAAAAATATTTCTCTTTTGACCATTTTGCTAGGGAAAGATGAGGAATTATGTGTAAAGCAATTTCTTTATTTGATATTACTTGGATCAAATGGATTTCTTGAATGGCATGTATTATGATGGTATTGATTTGGCTTCACAAAAGTTGGTAGGGCGGATAGAAGAAATGTTCGGGTACTTATTGTAACTAGCTGACTGATATTGTGTCGACCTGGTTTTTCTAAGGCTCTTTTTAGGAGTATTCGTATGATATTACCAATACTACCATTAAAATATTTTTTCGTCAATTTTGTATCAGCAAAAACAAATCTGCATTTTTTTCAAGACTATCGTTAAAATCAACAAATGTAATAGTAATATGCTTGGGACAATCTTTTAATAATGATTCCACACGAGAGACTCCTGTTGCAAGTTTAACCAATTAAATAAATAAGCGGGGCAGAATGTCGTTTGCTCTTCAACTGCTTCAACATATGATTATTTTGATAAAATATGAGATTAAAAAATAACTTTTAATCTCATTTCAGGATCCATCAGCACCGAAAGACCACATCACGAACATGAAGTGACCAGAAAATCAAAATGGGAAGCGGGGTCAGTACAGCCACCAGCAGAAAATGGACAGGCAAGAAAAGGGAACCACCTCTTCCACCCACAAATGCTGAATCCTCGAGGGTGCTGTTCCTCCTATATCTGATACATAGGACTTGGAATGTCGTGGTAGAACATGTCGATTCTAAAAGTGCCAGGTAATGTTATTTTTGAATAGATCTAATTATAGCATCATGTTTTTTCTCTGAAAGCTAAATGTCTGCTTAAGTATCTGTTATTTCAATAGTCGTATTTTCCAAAAGGCTCTTTCCGTGTTTTTTATACACTTCCCGATTAGATGTGAGTGTAAGGTAAAAGATATTAAAACGATTACCAGTTCCGAAAACAATTACAGTAATCACGCCCAAGTCTGCAATTGAAACCACATACTTAAACTTAAAATCAATAGCTCAATCTACCAAAATAATCATATATTTTACCATGAAACTAAAGTTTCTAAAAACTTAAACTTGTTCCCTAATGTTTCCAGATGGCGAGGTTCCCACACTGTGCCCAGTTCAGGCGAAGGTCTTGCCCAGAGGTTTGACTCCATCAGCTTGGCGGAGTCTGACCTTGGATCTTGCTACTCCACCTGCAGCTGCAGCTACTGCAGGCTTAGGGAGAGCGCCCATGACTGTGTCAGGTGAGACATCTTATTTAAAATTTGTTGCTGCACATCAAAGATTGTACATAACACACAATATTTTCGCGTGGCTATCAAACCCGCGATAACACCTAGGTTCAAGGCTCTTTACCTTGATTTGCCTTTTCCAAAAATGAGATGTATAGCTGTAACGTTAATTTATTAGGAGGATATTTAGTATTATCGGATACGGTCAGCCCAGTTGGCGACTTTTTGCTATGACCAAAGATTAAAAAATTAAAATAATAAACACTACTTGGTTAGGCGTCATAGCACACTTATTCCTTATTTCTCTATGCACAACTCTGCTAACCAATTACTATCAATTATCTGCTGTCTTTAATCTAATCATTAATATACTTATATATATATTTTTTTTTTTTTTCATTTCAGGTTAGTAAAAGAAACGTCGTTCACGATTGGTGCAGTTAATGGCGTTAAACCTGATAACAATACATAGTAAGCAATTATGTTGTACTTTTTGGGTATACCTTACACCCATAAAACAATAATCGACAAGGGAACATAAAAATGCAAAAAATCTATGAACAAATAAAAAAAGTTAAAGCACCCAACTTAAAAAAAATATAAGACCAAATAAAACTAAACTTCTATTAAATCTAAAGCTTCACTTAAGTCTATGAAAACTTTCATTTAAAAATATAAAGACTACCAACAGAAAAATATCTTCAAAACAAAAGAAAAGCTCTCCAGAAACCACATCCAGCGTTTGAAATGCTCTTACAAAAACTAAATTCTTTTCCTCTACTGAGCTTTATGTATTTGGTTGAGTTGGACCTCACTATTAGGTAGAGCCATTACGTAATGAACACTAGTATTCTAGTATTCTGAAATGCTAGAAATAACATTTTCATCTTAGTGATGAAAAATATTGAAAATGCGATCAGGAAAAGTTTTTAGGTTAGTTATAAACTTCTTCCTGACACAGTATAAGCTTTATGCAAAGTATCAAGGTAAATTGAATTCGTATCAAATATAGCCATGTACAATCTCTAGCCCTAAAAACTTTATAATATAACTGTGGAAAACTACACCTCAAACACAAATCTAGCAAACAACAAAGGCAAAAACAGTTCTAACTTGCTACCACTATTAGCACTCTTCATTTCTAAAATCCTTCCAAACATTCCAGTTATCATTAGAACCCCAACTCCACCTTTAATGGATTTCCCGCCTCCATCAACAGCTGCCACTGGGACCCAACCCCGTTTTCAACACACAGAACAATTAAATTCCTCTGTTAAAACAGAATGGCTGCTATCTGAGCACACTCGTGTATGTGGCTCGATTGCTTTCCTAGCTTTAATTCTTTAGTTTCGTAGCTACTAACATAGGTACGAACAGTTAACCTTGTTTGGTTTGTTAACTACTTCGTTTGTTTTCATCTGATATTTAAGAGCAGTTGTGGATTTTTTTGAAACGTTTCCTCACAAACTATTTGTGGATCACACAGAGTTATTCCGTATGGGAATCCGCGATATGTTGTGTGGCAGCCAGTTGCCCAGCCACCGCACTAACCGTGCAGTCAACTGTAATGAGTTCTTGAAATAAAAGGGTTTTAAATTTTATCAAGCAAAAGCAATTCAAAATTTAATCTGTAAAGAGATGACTTGTCGATAAAAAAATATATCATGAGATTTTTCATATCTATGGGAGTTGTATGTTGAGCAATTAAGTTTAAGTAACTTAGCTTAAGCAATTTATAACTTAACAATATTTTGTTAGCCTCCGTTTTAAAATTTGATCGGTCATCTTCGTCCTCAGAAATGATGATGTTCTAAGCGAACACTTTTTGAACATAAAGTAACATTTTCTTTTTCTCGTACTGCCATAGATAAAGGTCAAATATACCTTTAGGCGTTCCCAAACAACTCAAAACAATATAAAAGAAGGCTCCAAAAGAACTCGCTTTTATATTAGCTGCGAATATTTTATCAAAAAGCGAAATGTTACGTGACCTTGAAAAACACTCAACATTTTTCTTATTCGTATTAATACATTTATTATGCATATAACGTTAACTTTTAACCGCAACTTTATTTGGACATCCCAAAGGACTTTAGAGGAATCTTTGAATTCTAAAAAATGAAGAATTTTGAAAAAATTAAATCTCACATTTGTTTAGTTATGCAGATACCCTAGAAAACTGAAAACGACTGCGACTGTTTATTTTCGCGTTGCGCTCTTTGCTCTTAGCTAGTTATGTAATGCTATTTTTGCATTTGCACAATTAGCATTGAGTAGGCACTGAGTTTGGTTAAATTTGTCAAAAAATAGCCAATCGGGCAGACCCCTAGCCACCGCTCAATCCGTCAAGCTATGCTAATTTTGTTTCTTGCCAAATATCAACAGTTTGTATGAAAAAGAAAACTATATGTTAAACACACATTTTTTCCATAAATTTACACCATTTAAATCTTTTCTGGACTCCAACGAATATTTTAAGATCAAATTTAAGCAAGTTGGTTCAGCTGCAGCTGCAGGCAGGCTGCAAGCTGCAGGAGTTTTAGCGAGACTAGCTAACAGCAATTCATTTTTATTGAAAAGATTAAAACTTACGTACAAGAATTATTCAAAATTAATATTAAAAAGATAGCCGAGAAAAGCTCTACTAATTTCAAGTCACAACGGAACACCAGAGGAGTCACAGGCCATCGGCCTTTTAAGAAGCAGGACGCGCGTTTCATGAAGGTTTATTTTTTAAAAAGTAAGTGTCACGACAGCAACAGATTAAAAAAAAGTTTTAGTAACTACCATGGTCTCCATAACCCACAAGGTGATTCTGAATTGGACTTACACATTGACGGACGAATAATATCTTACCTACTATATCGATTATACACATACTTAAATTTTAATAAAATTCTCACGACTTTAATAATAATTATTTTATTACTTTTCTTTCGTATGAAAGAGAATTTTTAAAATAACGCGAGTCTTTTCTCGTGTTCTTGTTTCCTAATTTTCTTAGGAAATCATTTTCTTCGTAAGAATTCCTTTGTAAATGTTTTGTACGGTATTATGGTATATGTATTCGGCTTTGAAGTCCTAAGATGTTTTCTTTTAAGATTTGAGGCTGTTTGCTCTCGTCTGGGAATGGCAGGAGAGTGGGCGTTTAGGTTTTTAATCTAAGTAATAAAATTATTATTTTCCGTTCTTTTGGATTTCTGAAGTAGGTAGGTATGTGTGGGTTGGCCATTAATGTTGGGTTAGGCTTATAATTATTTAAATTGTTCTTTTTTTATGCATGATCGTAAGGTTTTTATACAAAATGACTGCTCGAAGCAGTGTTTCGACAAATAGACGCTGAGCAACGTGTCGTAGGTTTGATTAAAACACGAAACAACGCTTTGTGTGATCCGAAAATTATTTCGTGCCTGGATGGCTTGTGTATCTGAACTTGTATGTCAGTAAAAGCACCCACGACACAGGAGAAAATAAATCCTAGTAGTGGGTGTTACGGATATAGAACTCAATCATTAACCATCCATGAGTAAAACTTAAAGTAAATCTTTTGTAATAATAGTTAATGAAAATGTAACAAACCATATTTATACTTTAAAGACGGAAATGTATACCATTACTATGTAGCATTTATTTTAATGAGATAGCTTAGCCATTAAAATCCGTTAGAAAATTAAAGAGGATCGAAAAAAAGATTATGCCACGTCGGAGGAGTCACGATATCAGGTCACATATAAAATATTCAATAACAATTTATATCAAATTTTAATAATTCAGCATGGTTCCATCTTATGAGTAAAACTGTACTTTACTTAATTCTAACTTGAGGCTATAAAATACAATTAATTGAAAACCACGCCATCTAGCTTCAACGACCACAACTAATAGCGCGTTGCATTGGTACGAAGGCTTCTTACTGAATAAGACACACTTCGTTACTTTCACTTTGCACAGCTTGAACATGCTGAGTCATAGCTAGTTATAAGATCTCAATAGAGATGGCGCTAGTAGGGTATTTGCTTATACTTTCAAAGCTTGTGCTTTCAAATATTATTTATTATGTATAATATGCAACTTAAAAAAGAACAAATATATTTTTTTTATTTAGTTTTGTTTTTTTCTTGATTTTCGCTAGTTGCAGGTTTTGTAATTCTATTAGATACAAGCACTATCCTGGTTGATTAAACAGTTGCCAAAGATTGATAGGAAAAGGAAGAACCCTCCGACCAGGTGGGGTGAAATTGGCAGGAGGCCTACTGTTCAAAATTTTTATTTACGTAAGGATTTCCTACCCGTATTAATGTAACTACGCGCATTACGTTGCGATTTTCTATCCATAATAATTTGCACTCACATTTCACTTGTTCCATGAACGATTTGTGACGTGAAAAGTTGATTTTAACCGTAGATATTTACTTGCGTCGCCACAAGACAATAAAGTTCTTTCTTTCTAGAAAGTAGGAACTATAGCCATACTTAGTACCTCGATACCAAAACATCATTCTGTGGAATAAAGCTATATCCCAAAACATCGATTGTGGTAAACTTTCCCTAGAAATTCTTCAGTGAAGACTATCTGAGGAAACAATGTTGCTTTTATAGTGGAAAATCTGAATGGAACCCTCTAAGTTGTGGCTACATTTGTTTGGTAAACAGTTCGCTTTTACAATACACAATCAAATACTCTGTTGAAGGTCAGTGTCATTTTGTATTGAGTACAAAACATGCTGTGGTGCTGGATGCAATTACTCCGAATACCTTTGACTGCAAAACGCACCAATGTGTAGGTACATCTTGAATCGGTTCAAAATGAAAACCCGTTTATCTTACTAATAATATAAATGCGAAAGTTACGATGTTTGGATGATTGTTACTTAATCACGCCAAAACGGCTGGACGGACGAAATTTGGCACAAGCATAGGATACACTTCGGAACAGGACATTTAGGCTACATTTTATCAACATACCACGCGGGCAAAGCCGTGCATAGAAGCTGGAAGACCATATGTCAACATCGCATTCTATCTTATTCCGTATAGTTTCCATTCCATAGTGCGTAGAGGCAATGAAAGTCTGGAAAACCTGATTGTCGGAACACCAAAGGCAGATGACCACATGGTCGTTCACCAATCAGATGAACCGATCAAGTAAAATATTCTACTATCCTGGACATTCTGACTGAAATATTCTGGACTTAAAACTTCTAGTTAGAAATTGTAAGTCCAGGTTTTGTTAAGTGTTTCCCTTCACCATAATAGTATGTGGTGTCTAAATAATTTTAGAAATTACGTGGAAAAGTCACATTGATTTTTGTCAGGATTCGAATGCGCATCTTTGCTATTGAGAAATAGACACCTACAACTCCGTACCACCACAACATTTTATTTTGCTACCATAATGCATTTAGTTCAAATAACCAATGAACTGGAAAGCGATAACAAGCTTAAAATAAAAGGACAAAATTAATTAATAATAGGTCTTTACCTATGAAATTGCCGTTCTGCAGTACTGGCCATTTCAAATCAAAATAGTTTTTGTTAGGCTTAGGCTAATTAATTTTGTTTTAAAAACATGGGATTCTTTTTCCAAATGTAGTAATTTGTTTATTGATTAGTGTTACATTTTCATCGCATTTCAAATCAAAAAATTTGTTTAAATTTTTTCATGCAAAACGGCAATTTCATAGGTAAAGACATACCTATGAAATTGCCGTATAAACGTTTTCTATAAAAGTAAAAGAAAAAAGAACAGATGAGGACGATGAGAGAAAAAGAACCACAGGGAAAAAATAAGATCATTCTTAGAAACCATAATCTTTAAGCTTAACTTTTACCTGGATATAAAATTAGCACAATCATGGAGGAGCACAGGAAAAGGAAGTATTAAAACCAAGAACATAAAAAGCATGTCCAATGAGGATGCTAAATAGCTTTTAATCACAACCTAGTAGCAATCTGTTGGTATAAATAGGATATTACATAAAAAGAACCTAATATATGTTATAGCTAAACGATACTATGATAGGACGACATAGGGCTTAATATCCTGTGTCGTAAAATTATTTTTATTTGCATCCGTCGCATATTTTTTTACTCTTTACACTGCCTGTGTTGACCAACCGATTATTATGACGTATTTTTTTTAAAGTAACGTTGCTCCACACTGCAGTTTTCTCCTGTATCGTGGATAGACAAACACACAATTTCACATACACATCACACCCAGACCCGGAACAACAATTTGATAAAAAATCCTGAATCAAATCCAAAACAATTTATGAATTGAACTACGAAGTTTGGTTTTCATATCAAATCTATACTAACAATAAAGCTGAATAGTTTGTTTGTTTGTTTGAACGCACTAATCTCCAGAACTGTTGGTTCGAATTGAACAATTATTTTTGTTTTGTATAGTCGATTGGTTGAGAAAGGCGGTAAGGTAAAAAATCATCACGGTATGTCCAATAGAAACCTTAACCTTTTTGCTCTTTTGCCGTACTATCGCATTAATCGACTGATTTGAAACACCCTTATGGTGCACTGTAAGCTATGTATGTTTACAAAGCTGCATAATGTTTAATTATCAGTTTGAAACCACCAATCCACTTTGAGCAATTGTGGTGATTAATGTTCAAACCTTCTCCTTGTGAGAAAGGACCTTTGCTTAGCAGTGGGCTCTTAGCGGCTGATGATACGATATGGACATCATCCTATTTCTTAGAGGATTAATTAATATCTATCAATGTCTCGGATCCAATTTAGATCTCTGCATCTACCGAAGAAGTCATTAATCAGTTAATATTGACTTCATTGATATTTATCAGTAGTTTGACATTATTAACTATTACTCCATCACTCACACCTAGTAAAATGCTCATAATGAATACTATAAAACTAGAATTTTATACTAATTGAAAACTTCCTCATTTTTACTAAGTCGGTGATAAAACGCATGAAATTGCAGTAAATCGTTTAGAATCCACAATTCCAGTAGCCGTTAGCGATGGTACTGATAAACACAACGGTATACCGTGATTGGTTGGAAACCGAAGTTGTTCGGCGTCTATTGGTTTTATAATGATTGGTTGGGACTAAGGTGTTAGTGCTAGCGAAGCGGGTAGATATTTAAGAAATAAGGAATTTTGATGGAGTTGATCGAGTTTCTTGCTCGTTCTTCTCCATTCAAATGTACAATTTGGAACGAGCACCTAACTTCACTGACGAACAGACTGATTGACTACTATTATATTTTGACGTTTCAAAAGTGCCTATTAATGGTTTAGTTGGAATAAATGATTTTGACCTTGATTTTAGACTTCGAAGGAACAAGATAATATGTCAGAGTTTTCTTTGAAAGTCAGTATTTATATTGGCTTCATATAGTTTTTTAAAGGTATAAAAAATGAGCTAATTGCCCTATGGCAGAGTCATTGAATTATAACTTAAGCTGTGTAGTAAGTGTTTTGAAAACTTTTGCTGAGGGCTTTGTTAAGTCATGATTTAATGATTATAAGCTCGAGGGTAAACCCTTATGATAAACATTAGGTTAGCGACGGACGATTTGTTCCACTCGAGGATATTTTGTCTTCGATACGGTCTGTTATAGTTGACACACAAACTTTATCCAACGACATCTACTAACCCGGTTTCTGAAAGGCTTGTCTACGCTGAAATGAACTAATCTCCTGTTAAATCTCTTGTCAAGTCATCTGATTGGTTGTTGATAATTCAGTCAACCAATCAGATGACTTGACAAGAGATTAAATTGATTTTAAATTGATCGGCCTTTCGGAAACCGGGTGTAAGTCTACTTTTAATACTCTTTTCTATGTTAAACCTTATTGACATACCAGTTTTAAAGGAAATATTTACAACTTATATTGAGATTACGTTAAAAGTAAAGGATGTAGTTAGTTACTGCAGTAAAATCTATCATACATTAATGTTGTGACATTTTAAACAGATTTTATAGTTAAAGGATATGAGCAATTAATATAGCCTTGACATTTTATTTAAATTCATATTATTTGGTTTAAGTTAAGCATATCAGTATAATTTAAAAATATGAGTAATAAACAAAATGTTTGTATGTTTGCTTAAACACGGTAACCCCTGAAACTACTGGTTCGAACAAAATAATTCTTTTTTGTTTTGGATAGTCCACTTATTGAGACAGGCTATATGTACTAAGCATCACCTTAGTAGAGTAGTTAGCAAATCCAGTTATTATTAATACAATATAATATTTGGATATTAATATGTCCTTTTTATTACACAAATCCATGATGTGCTTTCTAAAGTATAGAAGACTAACAGTTTTGAAGTAGTTAGCTTTAAGGTTATTGTTGTTTTTCTACAAGCTTTCTAGCCATAGGTGGGAATGCAAAAGACTTAAAAAAATGAGATAATAATAACTATCTACTAAAGAACAATCCGCTTTTGCTTCTGTGCAGTTAGACCTCAGTTCTTAACCACAGCTCTGTGTGAAGCCCCCCAGGGCGTCAAAGATTTCAAGTTTATTACACGTCGAGTTGTACTTCCAAACATAAACACACAAGAAAAATGGATAAATTAATTGCATTTACACAGATACATCACATTTACACACTAGACTCTTTGGGTTAATGACCTTACAGCAAATCAAATCAAATTAAATCGTTTATTTGTGATCCACAGGTCTTAAGCATTATATCTTTTATATCATTTGGAATCTTCTAAATATATAAAACTCAAGGGTGACTGATATAGTGATCTATGAACGCACAGTCCAAACCACTGGACGGATCGGACTGAAATTTGGCATGCAGGTAGATGTTATGACGTAACGAAAGGATTTTGATAAATTCCATCTCTAAGGGGATAAAATAGGGGATGAAAGTTTGTATAAATCTTCTTAGATTTTCGACTGATTGAGTTGAGATTACAGATTGATGAAGATGAGGCCTTAATTTTTAACACACGCTAAACGAAAGGAAAGCCGCAAAAACAATACCTAATTAATAATAATATTTCTTAACGCGAGCGAAGCCGCGGGCAATAGCTAGCAATATTCTAAATTTTAGTGGCAATGTTAAACACACTTTTTACATGCAGAGTGAGTAGTTTTAAATCTTCTGCTAGCATTACTATACAATCTACTTCTATTTCGAGATCCAGGTTTCTTCGTGATGTTTTTCTTTTATCCTGCATGTGGTATCTAAATAATCAAAGAAAGTACATACCCGAAAAAAGTCATACTGGTACTTGCTAGGCTTCGAACTCGCACAAACGACATGAGAAGCGTTAACTTTAATCTCTGGGCGACCACGTAGGTTTATCAATAAGGTTTATAAGGTCTTTAAAATTAAGTTTCAGTTCTGTTTTGTACTATTTTTTCTTTTTATCTTTCCACTACATCGTGAGTTTACGTGGACGCTACTTATTACACAACCCCCTTACACATTTTTTATAGTGCCAATTAACTAGTTTTTATTTTATAAGACAGTCTCTCCTATTACGTCTTTACATACCATCCTTCTGTTTAATTGTGTCTTATTTGACTATAGTGCCTAAATTTATCTGATAACAATGGGACTAATGATCACAAAGACCAACTTTTCATGAAACGAGCAGTTAGATCATCTGATAATAAGAAATTAACAATAAAATTAGTACATCTTATAATTACATCATCCTATTTGAAACCTGGACTTATAACTTCTAATTATAAGTTCGAAATTACCAATCGATCTTTTTTTTTATGTAGTCGGCAAACGAGCAGACTGATTACCTGATGGTAAGCAATCAGCGCCGCCCATGGACACCCGTAACGGACGAGTTACGAGTGCGTTGCCGACCTTTTAGGGATTAGGCATTTGGAGATTTAGGAACTGGGGAGGGATTGGGGAGGGGAAGGATTGGGTCTCCGGTAACCTCACTTACACGGCGAAACACAACAATGTGGTTGTTTCACGCCGGTTTTCTGTGAGGCCGTGGTATCACTCTGGTCGAGCCGACCCATTCGTGCCGAAGCATGGCTCTCCCACACTTAAATCTTTTATCTTCTTCTTCGATCTTGAGCAAGCGTGGTGATTAATGCTCAAACTTTCTTGATGTGATGTGATTTGACAAATAACAGTACTTAAAAAGATCTGTGCATACGTTCAAGAAAATCCTGGAAAGGTGAACAACGGTTTCAGAAACCAAGATAGAAATAGATTATGACAAAAATGTCTTTCAACTCTTGCATCTTTACTTCCAAAGACAGCTACTACTTAGAAATCATCCATCAGATACCTACAAGCCAACTTAATCTAAACTGTCAAAATAAATGTAATTCTATAGAAAACCAACCAAAGAATTACTGAGAACTGGTTCGCTACCCTACATAATGGTATTTGACCGTAACCAAGGGGTCATGTGCGGGCGTGACAGAATCTTCGTTTTTTAGTAGATTACAGTCTCATTTGTCTTTTATACTGTGGCTTCTGGACACGTACGAGTGTGTCTTTTATACTGTGGGTACTGAAATAGTTTTATCGGATAAAGTGCTCTTCAATGTTTTAATTTCAAGATTCTTCAAAGTGTGAGGAGGCTATACTTTGGCACGAATGTGTCGGCTCGACCAGAGTGATACCACGGCCTCACAGAAAACTAGCAGGAAACAACTATAGCCTCGTTGTGAGTTAGGTTATCGGAGGCCCAATCCCTTCCCCTCTCCCTATCCCTTAACAATCCTTAAATATCCAAAACCCTTGTCCCCTATAATATCGACAACGCGCTCATAACTTCTTTGGTGTTGATTTGATGACTCGTTTGCCGACTTATTCCATAGAAAAAACGGCGTTTGGCATCTGCTGTTCCTTAGAAAATTTGGCTAACTGATGACAGTACATCCTGATTAAATTTGTTTTCTCTCGTTGTATATCAATAACACTCACACGACCTTGTCTTCTTATCTTATATATAAAAATGGATCGCAAAATTTGTTGTAAGCGCATAACTCAAGAACGCCTGGACCAATTTTGCTAATTCTTTTTTTGTTGTGTTTGTTATTGTCAGGAGATGGTTCTTATCAAAGAAAATATTAGAAAAGTAGAGGGGAGGATTAGGAAAAAGTTACCCTTTAATAGCGAGATAGTTGGACCCGTGCGAAGCAGGGGCGGTCCGCTAGTAGTCTATAAAGACTTCTCTTCTACTTAACATAACTGTCAAAAGTAGGTTTTAAGACATTGCTTAACCTACACGTGCCAGTTGTAAATGTAATGTTATCTGTGATTATTTCTATGAATTTTGTTAAAATAATGTCAAGAGCTGTCCGTCCGTTTGTAACGGTTCTAACATGTTCAGAACTGTATGATGACCCGTCTTCTTAGTTAAAGATAGCAATCATTATCATAATCAACTGTGCTGTTAGAAGTAGTAGCTTTTGAATTTTATAATATGCATTTGCATCGTCCTACATTTAGGGATACCGGAGTTGCGTCGTCGTGTCAAGCAAAATAATGTATCCTGGCCCCAGTTTGGAACGGGAGAAGTAACGGGCTGGTTTTTAGACAATAAGAGTCTTAGACACCCTCTCTGCCCACCTACGGCAGCCCAAAAGTAAGGAAATGATATCGTCTCTCAAAAAAAGTATTGTTAACTAAACTAAGCTCAGCGAAATTTAAATCTGCTATTAGACAAAATTGCCTTCATCAGCAACAGTTTTGTTAATGTTATGTTTTTATAACCTGTTTACTAACATGTGCATTAGTGACAGCGACTGAACGCAGTTGCTAAAAGTAACTAACTATAGTTCATACGGGTAATTTCTCGAATGGCCGCTTAAAGTTAATTTTGTTAAAATAAATCGCGTTTACTTTTATTAAAAACAGTAAAGTTTCTCCTTTATGTCTTTCTCCGTGGAGTCCTTTACTTACATCAGCAACCCTGACTTGATTGGCATTCGCTCTCATGGGCCTGATTTGTGGCAGTCTTATGGACGTTTAAAGCACGCGCAGAACAAGGTTTTGTTTTAATCGGTCGGCAAGCTACCATCGCTCGTCAGCCAGGCTCACGCTTACAGTGGCCGTATATCGTCACTGGAAGGACGCTCGGCAGATTTTGTAAATGCTTTCACATAAGCTTATTCTTCTTCGTTGTCTAAAGTTTTGAAAAAAAAAACGTTTAAATCATACCTCAAATATAGAAGAATTAACTCCAGCTAATTTATCATTACAATTGAACTCCCCTTTTCTACCAAGGTTGATGACCAACGGCCAAGAAAGGTCGCCATCGTAAAATCCTCCCAAAAATTAGTTAGGGTCAAAAATGCAGCGGTGCGTGACGTCATCCGGTGTCAAGGTTCACAGGTTCTATTAGTTAATGAACCAGAATTAAAATTAGTGATTAATTTCCTTTTACGGAAGAGGAAACACGCTTGTTTTATTTAGACGGTAAATTTTCTCGACAGTCTTTAAACCACAACATATTTTCAAGTAGCAAAATTAAATAAAAACTGTAAGTATTGAACAACCCAGTGTCAGTCAGTAGTCTAATATTTTTGAATAATAGAAATTATAAATAGTTTACTAGATTTGGTGACAGAACATTTTCAAACAATCACGAATTTCGACTTTGAACTTCTAAAATGACCATCAAGCACAAAGGTTTACAACTTCTCTGAACAACAAATGAACACTTCGTACTTGAGCAACAACACTATCGGAATAGATTTTAAAACCTCCCAAATCACAAAACATCTGTTTCTCACACATTCTGTGATAAAATTCACATTATGTTTCATTTTAATCAGATGGAGCATCCATCTAAAATTCATCTACACCATCAGATAGTTCAGGTAAATTATGTTCTTAATTATCAACAAATAGAGGTGGAATTCATTCGCACATTTCTGGTGACCAGCAGCGCGTGTAATCAATGAGAACTGTTTCCAGACGTACGGAGTTATTCTTTGTCTCTAGAAAGTAGAATATATTTTCATTAAAAACGTTAATAAACCTATTTTAGCCATGAGCTTAGAGTAGCTTTAGTATTTTTACTTGTTCATTCAATAAATTTTAGGTTCCCTTTCTCTTCATAGAGATTTTTCTGCAGTACCTTTAAATTGGTCTCTTCCAAATATTGGTGTTTTAAAGATGTTTTATCTTTCTCTGTCCTTTTTTCTGATATTTTATACATCAATATACCTAACTCATTTTTTTCTTGATCATAACAATACATCACATCTCGATACCCAAATAGCAAAGAATTTGTATTTACTAAATTAATATGTGCATCATCTTCTTTATTAATGTGTGCTAGTGTTTACAGTACATTTAGTAAATACAGCTCACTAATGGAATTGCTTGTTATGAATAATATTGTTTCATTATCAATGCAAAAATTTGTGATTTCGTCATCGTGTGTAACTGTAACATCTACTTTTTGTCAATAAAAATTACCTGGTTGGATAGGAGCAGCGTCATATGCTTAACTTTTATTTTTCATCTCTTTATATTTATAGCTTTAAGTAAAGCTTAGGAATGAGACTTGTTTCGCATTCCCTCGTTTTCTCCTTCGTTCCAAGACCATCGTCATTTATTGTGGTTTTATTACATAAAAGTTAATCCTTTTACAACTATCTAATCTGTAGGTAAATTAGTTTCTGTTATTTCATTCTTGTTTTAGCTTTTGTACTTATTGGCCCTGGTGATAGAGGAAGTAGGCCAATTATGTTTCTAGTATTTGTTATTAGCAGAATTATTGTTAAGTATCTCCAGTAACAAATTGTTATCTTCTTAAGTGTACGGAACATTTAAAACTCATTGCCTTTTTTAGAACTAGTTTACTATTGAATTGGTTCAGTCATTACATTTTTAGGAAACATATTGATTTAAATCTAATAATAAATCTTTCCAAGCAAATGTTTGAAAACAAAAATATGAGCTGGAATAAATTCATGGAAGTACGAAACACGGGCAACTTTTTTGAAATTTTAACCTGATATTTCTCATCAAGGCAGATTCTTTTATTTAGTAATAAACAAGAAGCTTTCTTACTTACATCTACGTCTAACGTAGATAAATATGTTGCATCAAGCATGTTTAAGTAGTTAACAAGACATTCCATGACTCAAAGAGAATCTTACACGACTTACAAAAATAAAATTACCTACTAATTTAACTCGCAAAGCTGTTTCTAAGCACCCAAGTGTTTATAAACAAAATCATTATAAGGCATGCACGGTGCTATTATATTTCCTGACATAACACTCCAACATAATAGCCAGTACTCCAGCGACAGAGCAGCGACATAACCCGAATAGCTTCGAACTTGACATCTAACCAGTCGCGAAGTTGTTACCTGCGTGAGCGCACGTTTCTCGCAACCACGGTCGGTAAAAGATGTGTGCGTGTTTGTGCAGTGTTTAGTGTAAAAAAAAGTGTATTGGGATATTTCTCTTTTCTGCCATTGGTGATTTTATTACGGTGAGTTTCGATTTTTATTGTGTTTTTAAAGATTTTTTTGGACCAACGCGTGCAGTTTTGAGCTGTTAACCGGTCGTTTGAAAGCAATGACATCTTAGGTTAAAAGAAAAGTGTGCTTGAAACGTTAAGCACTTACTTCGGTTTAAGGAAAAGGAATTGCTTCATTAGTCTTTCCTAGGAACTTCATCCTTCATCTTACCTTCTTAATTTATTTCTTTAACTTGTTTTTTATTTCTTGATTCTTTATGTAACATTATTTCTACTTCAGAATTATTAGTGCAGCATGTGCGTGCGGCACTTTTTGTAGACCATCTATATTAAAACTATTTTCTCAGCTCTAGTTACGTTTGAGGAGAAAATCGTGATTTACGATTTGGAATTTCTTTCTTTTTTTAATTCAATTTTAGGCTTTGAATCAATTAGTTTTGTTCGTCATAGTTTTGATGGTGAAATTTTAAGTAGTTCATGGTAGTTTGAAATTGAATTAACTTTAATTTTTGTGTGAACTTTACGCCATAATTTAAAATGTCTGATGTTTATCGATAAAGTTACACACAGATTATTAAAAATGTTGAAACAATCAATTTTTTGCCAACACCATTCTACCATTTAACATGAAATTAATTAGACATATAGCTTACACGTTTTCCTCGAACATTGATTTATTGCTAAGCATTTAATTGTATTTCAATCTTCATCTCATTCTTCTCCATAATAAGTAACTGTACAATGGCTTAAGCTAGACAGTTTGCTTCTAGTATTAATTGAATTTTCTTCATCCATTTGTTTTGCTGATTTCTCAATATCTTCGTCTATTGCTTTTTAATGTTTAAAACTACATACTTACTACAAAGCCATGTTTAAGCATTAAAGCTACATATATTATCAAAATGCTTCAGTATGTTAACGGAATCAATCATTTAGTGTTTAGAATTTTAGGAATAAAAAACTATAATACTCAATAAGAACTGTACTAACATTTTTAAGCATTCTTAACTATCAGACGCTTTAGTCAAAACTATCATCTTATCAACCAAAGATGTAGAGGGAGATGCATAATAAATAACGATGTAGGTATTTAAAATAATGTATTGTCTAAACCTAATTCTATAACCGCCCTTGATTTATTTAGAATAGTTAAATTACGTTTTTATTAGTCAATTTAATAGGTTTAAGTAGATTACCAGGTACGATGGGACTGACATGTACATACCGGGTAAGTTCGGGTTACTTTGACCCTGCGGGGTAACTTTGATCCAAACCCTTTAACCAATAATAACTGAGAACCAAACATATATTCGTTTTTCATTGGTTCGAAAATTTGGATCAAAGTTACCTCCCAGGGTCAAAGTAACGCGAACTTATGGTACTTGGTATAAAAGGCTCAAAAAAAGAGAAAAAAAATAACGAATTAACTATTACTAACAAAGTTTTTTGTATGTCATACATCTCCTGGAATTAAACCAGAAACTTTACAATTGGCTAAAGAACTCATCAATAAACCTATTAACGATTACTTAATCGAAATTAAAAGTACTGCCCTCGTTTTTGAGGGAGGTCGTTGACTTGTCTTGATTAATGATAACGGGACCGATTGCCCAACTGTGGGATGTTGTGATAGCTCCGTAATAAGATGAGATTTTTTCATAAACATTATTTTTAATTATTGTGGATTTGGTGGCGTTTCTTTGTTTCATAAATTGTAATGTGTTTTGAAGATAGTTCGAGTGTACTTTTTCTTAAAACGTCGGCTACGCGCCTGTGACTCCTTAGATATTGATCAAAAGATCCGTCTACTCGGTGGCTCGATGGTGGAAAAAAAGCTTATGTACACTTATTGGGAGAGCCACGCTGCAGCACGAAAT
Organism: Spodoptera exigua; assembly: GCA_902829305.4. NCBI lineage: Eukaryota > Metazoa > Arthropoda > Insecta > Lepidoptera > Noctuidae > Spodoptera > Spodoptera exigua. The sequence continues at coordinate 14,372,984 of LR824607.2, read as the reverse complement.
AGCTGGTTCAACAAAAGTTATACTATAAGTTATAACGCACTTGTGTTATTTTTAACCTGTGACTGAGAATAACGTTGGCTACTAATTATTTATTTCCTAATTCCTAATAAACTAACATCGGTTATAATTAATAATATGCATTTATAAACGTCCGTTAAAGGCACAGCTCTTACATTTCTAAGTTAACAAAATATTAAAAGACCAATGGACTATCAAAGATTTGGCCAAAACTGTAATTTTTGCTAAATTAAAAAAGTTCATGTTCAAAACGATTAAGAACGAAATAACTGATATTTTTATTGAGAAGTTTTATTTTATGAAGATATTACTAACATGCGAACTTCGTTATATTTTGCAACTTTATAAAAAAAACTATATTGTATTGTTTCCTACTCATGTACCGTATTTCCTTACTAATCAGAATAGAAATTGTGTTAGCTTAATTTTTTACTTTTTTAATGTATTATTGAGCATCTAGGTTGACTGACGAACAGACTGACAGACTACTATTCTATTCTGACGTTTCAAAATTCAAAGTCAAAAGTCAAAATCATTTATTCCAACTAAACCATAAATAGGTGCTTTTGAAACGTCAAAATAGAATAGTAGTCTGTCAGTCTGTAACTTGGTATGTTTGCAGTCCCGTCACAATAAGATATCCCGTCATAATAATAAGCATATTACTTAGGGGAAATGTTATGGGAAAATGTTAGGGGAAAATCATCAAATGACTTCTCCCGCCCAGGGTCAGGCGGGAGGTAGTGTCAGACTGTTACTGACTAAAAACCCCCCTGTTCCTTCTCCTGCTCTGGGCCGAAGTCGCGGTGCCTCATTGCGCTTACCCCGCAACCCCGGCTGAACATCAGCCCTATGGGGCCCCGTTTGTGGCGGTCTATTGGCTCTTTGAGGCAAAATTAATCACGTTTAGATTTCAAATAGATAACCATTCAGTTGACACCGCGTGCATATTATATGCAAATTTTATTCTCTTGTTGTTCCCTCAGCTCTTAGCTAGGATATTGTCACTTCATGGTGATAAATCTTAGCGCCTATGGCAGTTTTTCACATCATTAATTAATAGACTACGGAATACGAGAACGCATGGTACTGTTGCAATAAAAAAACTTATTCACTTAATCTAACTTTTTGACGGCACGTTTGGCGCGGTGGCTGCTGTGCAACGTGTCGCGTATATGATTACCGCACGGAAAAACACTTAATGTAATCCACAAATTGTTGTTGCGGGTTTGGGTGGCTTGTGTATTTGAATTTGTATGTTTGTAAACGCACCCACGACATAGGAGAAAATCCTAGTGTGAGGCAACGGTTTACAAAAAAACTGATCTCTAATTACCTATTATTATGAATTTTTCGTTTTACAATATAATTAACAGAAGCAGAAGCGCACTATAAATTTAAATTGACCAAAGAAAACATTCTTAGAAATGTAAATAATTATAAAATGCCAAATTTTATTATGTAATTTGTTTACTTGAATTTTAATATCGGTGTTGGAATTTATGTTAATTTTTGTTATGTCACTTTAATTTAAATCAAGCATAATATGTCTTCGTTTTCTTTTTATTTTACTTTCCTTCGCATTCTTTCATTTTTATTTATTTTTTAGCAAATACTTAATGAAGCACCTTATTTTCAATATCTGCTGATATAGTGATTGTGTATTTATATGGTGTACATATAAATATGTCAATACAGTAAAAATTGCATATAAACATATATCACACAAAGATCCGAAAGAAAAAATTTGTGGAACTCCTAAATAAACTAATACATGCAGTAATGTTAATCTTGACAGGTTGTGACTGTAGCTGAATATCCTTTGTGCCAACCGTACAATCTTAAAAGGCTTTTACTCTACATAAACAGGTCTGATACATAGAAGTATAAAAGAGACCTAAAAAAGTGAATGATGTTCAGGGACACATTTGCCAAACCATTTTGAAATAAGAACCATAATATTATTATACGAAAATCAATATATTCATTGAATTCAATAAATACCATTTTACGATTAATGGTTACTCCACAAAATAAATTCAAATTGCATACGAAATGCGTTTGATTCGGTAAATTTTAATAACAGTTTTATTTTTAGGGCAATCACGTATGGTTGCCTTAGTCTATCAATGGAACCTTGGACTTAAAGCAAGAGTGTTGTAAACTATAGAAATTAATCGGTACTAACGCTTTTTCTTGTATTAAGTTTATTGGTAAAGCAAGCAACTTCTATGTTATGTAGTTTGGTAATCAACTGTACTATTTGGCCATATTACAATATCTTACGTCCCTTCAGAAGGTCCATAGAAGTTGCAGGTCGAGCGTTATCTATACTAATATTATAAAGAGGTATTTGTAAGTTTGTATGTAGGGGGTAATCTTCGGAACCGATGGGTGGATTTCCAAAATTCTTCTACAATGTTCCTGAGTGCTATAGGCTAAAACATCACGCTCTGATCAAATAGAGCCGAGCAGCGGGAGAAACCGCGCGAGAGTAGCTAGTGACACATATTTTCGCGGCCTCCGTCTGAAACAACTGAAGGAATAGAGTGATTTAAAGACAGTAAGAGTCAAACTGTCTCTCTCGCTCCACGCAGAGCTTCCCGACCTTTTGCAAAAATCAAGGTTGTATCGATTACTCAACCTGAAAAAAAGAGGTCTAGAGATCTGATCAGGTGCTTTTTTTAATGGTATAAGTTGGCAAACGAGCAGACGGATTACCTGATGGTAAGCAATCGGCGCCGCCCATGGACACCTGCACACCAAAGGAGTTACGAGTGCGTTGCCGGCCTTTTGGGGATCGGGAAGGGATAGGGGAGGGGAAGGGGTTTGGGCCTCCGGTAACCTCACTCACACGGCGGAACACAACGCTGTGGGTTGTTTCACGCCGGTATTATGTGAGGCCGTGGTATCACTCCGGTCGAGCCGACCCATTCGTGCCGAAGCTTGGCTCTCCCACGCTTACACTTGAGTTCTGTTAATGAGCTATTGCTAAACAGGAATGAGGGTTTCGCTTACGGAACGTACCATCATTGTAAGAACTTCCTAAAAATCTGTCAGACTCCATGTTTATACCATACTTATTCATAGATTACTAAGCAATTTGACGGCACGGTTAGTGCGGTGCCTGGGCAACTGGCTGCCGTGCGTACTTTGTGTAATCCACAAATTGTTATTTCGGGTGTGATTGTGATGTGTATGTGACATTGTATGTTTGTAAACGCACCCACAACACAGGAGAAAATTCTAAAGTCAGGCAACGTTTTTATTAAAAAAAAAGTGAAAAATTAGACATTTCTGTATCAGTTCTATACTCAACCGAGATCTTTCACTGTCTCGGAGATGAAGCTGGAACAGGGTGCTTTTAGTCTGCAGGAGGCTTAATTATACTCCGTTCCACCCCATCCAAAGACGTAGGAATAACTCAATATTATCAATAATGTGTAATGCGAAGTGTAAAAAGAAAAACATGTACTATTTTTGCATATTGTAATCCCCGATTCTAGTAAAGATACTTTTCAAGATCAATTTTCGTATCAAATCCAAGTCAGTCAGAAATAAAACCAAGTCTGTACCGTAAAAGAGAAAGACCTAACACTGTCTCCAATCACAAAAACCGCCGACCATGAATAAATACATTACTAATCACTCCTAAGTTGCGTAACCAGATTCCGCTTAAATTCATGCAAATGTTCAAACGACTTCCGTTCTTAAAAACTTATATTTTAAAGTCGTTTTTGATTTATTTATGATCTTGTTATTAATATTTGTGATGATAGGTATCTTTATTTATGTGTAAATCGCCCATTTCCTGCGATGTCGATATCTTGGACATTCCAGTATACCATATATCTCTGTGAAATTACGCTTTGATTTATAAATCAATTTGATCAAATCAATATTTTTTTGTTTTTTTTTTTTTAAATAAAACATTGCTTTGTAAATTTTCACCTGTGTCGTAGGTGCGTTTACAAACATACAATTTCACATACACATCACACAGAGTTGTTCCGTGCGGGAATTGAACCCGCAACACGTTACGCTGCAACCAGTTGCTTAGTCACCCCGCCAACCATGCAGTGTCGGCAGCAATTTGGATGTGGTTGAGTTACTTACAAACATACATTGTCATTCCGTTATTATTTAGAACAATTGACGGACAATACGTACCTAATATATAGTTCATATAATATAATATTCCCTATATGCTACTTACTTATTATTGTTAATTATCTTATTGACAAATTAAGTATAACACAAGCCTTTGCCCGCGACTTTGTTCGCGTGGAAAGTGCCTTAATGCAGATTTTTTGGTTAAAAAACTATCCCATGTCCTTTCTCGAGTTCCTAACTATGTCTGTACCAAATTTCACAGAAATCGGTTCAGTAGTTTAGGCGTGAAGAAAAGACAGGCAGACAGACTGAGTTACTTTCGCATTTATAATATTAGGTTGGATTATATAATATTCCTTATATGGTACCTAGTTAAAAATAGTCTTATTGACAATTTATTTATAGCATTGTTCTGTTCACATTATACATACTTCTATTTGTGTGATTCACAAATAATTAAACTACATTTGGATGTGATTTGTTTGTGAATTTAATATGATGTTTATTTATTGTTTTATTTGAAAAATTAGTATGTTGTTTACTTTAGATGTCTGTTGATAAAACAAGACTTCATTTTTAAATAATAGTAAACAATACTTACTATTGCTAATTATACTTTGATCATTTTTCATAACAATTATTGTTATTGTTTTACTATTTTGTTTGTTTACATTATTATATTGTTCATCTTTGTTTGTGGTATACATACATTTAAAGCTAGCGGTTAAAGAATTTTATTGTTTATTTGTTTGAATGCGCTATGGAAGTGCTTGTCCGTTTTTGATAATTAGTTACTTAGGTTAGATGATTATAATTAATCGGACGTACTATAATTATAAGTTTAACTTATAATTATAGTAATTATAGTAATTATAAGTTAAACTTATAATTATAGTACGTCCGATTTTGATATCAAGATTTAAGCGTGGGAGAGGCATGCTTCAGTACTAATAGGTGATGCCACAGCTTCACAGAAAACCGGCGTGAAACAACCACAGTGTTTTGTTTCGCCGTGTGAGTGAAGTTACCAGGCAGAGGCCCAATCCGGGGAAGTTTCAACAAGTATTTTCCAATGTCCTGAAAGAGATTAAACCCAAACACTTACATCTACACATCCCACCTAAACTAGATACAAACATTTCTGAAGCATACAAAGAATCGTTCCGTGCGGTATCCGAACCAGCGCTAACGTTGCACGAAAGTCAGTCACCCAACTATCGCGTCCACTTTGCAGTCATATTTCTTACCCATGTGCAAAACAAATCGCATAATCATTTTCAATCACAAACCTAGCTATAGAATTAGCAATACGAAACAGTTATAACATGATTGGGAATAGCGACACGTTCGATGCTCGGCCAGTACATATTAAAATGCCCTCAGCGCTTTATGGTGGGCGCAAATTCCAAGTTATGAAATGCTACGTGGCTTTACACATAGAGTTCTAAATACTATATCAATATTGCCAGTAAGTATGAAATGACGTCAGAATACTCGGATTCTTCATCAGAAACGAAGATAATTAATGGCTTTATTTTAAAGAACGAATTCTCAAATTTAGTTTGATGTTTCAAGGTTTTTTTATGTAATAGGTCGGCAAACGAGCAGACGGATTACTTGATGGTGTGCAATCAGCGCCGCCCATGGCAACGAAGGAGTTACGAGTGCGTTGCCGACCTTTTAGGGATAAGGGTTTTGGAGATTTAGGGATTGGGAGGGATCGGGGAGGGGAAGGATTGGGCCTCCGGTAACGATCCTTCTTAATTTAAAAGCGATCACGGTTCAATAATCCATTTTCTACAATTTAAAATTTACAAATAGTTTCGACAAGCAAGAGACAAGATTGACATAACTTTAATTAACGGCAGATTGCACGATGTTTCGTCAGCTAAACCACCGTTAAATACGGCGTTTAGCGTTTCGGTTACATCATTTTTACGACTGATCGGTTGTAAATAAATAAAATAGGTCTATTGATGCCTGTCCTTGAATTAAGTTGATCGCAGATCAGCATTTAATTCAGTGCCATCCATCCGTATCAATGTGATATGGATAGCGTTTTTATAATTAGGCTTTTTTAACGTTTGAAAATATTTTTTTTACCACTTTATATCACGGTATCGGTAGGAACCAACTAAGGAGCCCAATGACGTACTTCGGCTCGGAGAGCAGCAAAATGGGCTTAAAGAAGAGTTTTAAAATAAACCTAAACGATTAAAACTGTGTTGTCATGGTGGCTCGGAGGTTAAGGTGCCCGCTTCTCATGCATGAGAGTGCAAACCAGGGGTTCAAAACCTGGCTACCAATGTAACTTTTTCCGAGTTATATGTGAAGTACATATTTGATTTATTTAGACACCGCTGACATAATAATATAGTGAAGGTAAACATCGTGAGGAAACTTGTACTTATAATTTCAAATTAAAAATTTGAAATCGCAAATCCACTTTGAGCAAGCGTGGTGATTAATGCTCAAACCGTTTGAGAAGAGGCCTTTGCTCAGCAGTGGGAACTTGTAGGCTGATAATGATGATGATGATGATGATGATTAAAACTGTTATGTTATTGTTAGCAAACCTTATAATATAGAGGAGGGTGTTGAACCAGTAGACTGACTGGACTATTGCTGTGGATACTCGTATTTATTCTAGATGTAATAAGGATGATATTTGCATGTGATTATCGATTTCGTACGTTAACTATGAGTATGATGGATTAGTCTACTCATTGCTCGTAATACGAGTTGTCAGTGCGGTGAAAGTATCTTCTCCCGTTGTGTGAAAATTACAGTTATGCAGTAACTTATGCTTAAGTCGATTACTTACTGTAATGGTCTGGAATCGGATTATCTTTGATTTGTTTTTTGTTGAATGTTAAGTATTTTTTTATTGCTGAATTTAGTGCTTAGTCATAAATTGCAATTCTGTCATATTTATTTTTTAAGATTTAATATGTTGTTTTATATTAGATATCCTTAACATTGTAGATGGTAAATGTTTTAAAGTAAATAAGTTTATAACTAAAAAAGATTCTACTAATTTTGTAAACACAAATGTTCGTTTTTTTTTATTTGTTACTCTTTAAAAAAGAGAAATTAATGAACGACTCTGTATGAATATTTTATAGATATAGATTAGGTATACTCTGGAATTTAATACATATAAGCAGGCAATTTTTTTGTACCAATGCAGCTTTTTAAAAGAAGTTAAAAGAGAATTTCATGTCATAAATTTGGAATCCTCCTTCAACACCGACAATTTCAATCATTCCAGACATTTTTATTCAAAAACTTTATTTAGTACCATAAGAATAATTTAACACGGCTACAATTTCTCATAACTTCTAGTCATAATTTAAACTTTAGTTAATTGTTAATAAGTCTACAACCATACCAGTACAATGTAAGTGTGCTGTGGGAAACTGAGCTTGCAGGAAAACAATAACCATTTGTAACGAAATAATAGTATTCTCTCTTTCAGTCTAATTTCTAAGGGGGAGCAGAGTGCAACCTAGTTTAGATTATTTTTTTTAATCTTATTTAATTATACGTTGCCTTGAGATTCTGTGAATGTGATAGGTATAAGTCATGATTAAGTAAAAGTATTATAAGTGTGATTAAAGTGATCAAATTTAAAATCGTCTCTAGTTACTAAGTAATAACTTCAATATCGGTCATAGGTTTTCAGATTAAAAAAAATATATTATTGTAAATTTTGTATTAGCCATGCTTTGGCTCGATCGAGGTAATTAATACCACAGCCTTAAGAAAAATGGCATGTAACAACCACAGAAATGTGGTCCTTCCCCTCCCTAAATCTCTCCCCAATACCTAAATCTCCAAAACCCTAACCCTCAAAAAGTCTGCGACGCATTCGTGACTCCTCCGTTGTTGCAGGTGTCTATAGGTGGCGCTGATTGCCTACCATCAGGTATTCCGTCTGATCATTTGCAGAAACACAATTTAATATACTTTAACCCAAAAAAAAACAATAAACCCTAAAACCTTTGGTCTGGTCTATTTTCCACAGTACGTTAATCTTTGGATCAGTAAAAGAGACACTTGAACTGATAACCTTGACAAATAGATCGGTCACATCTTACTGATGTTCCGCTGAGGTTAATGGTCGTAACGCAGGCAGCTTCCACGCTTGTTATTTTAGAGAAACTCTCTTCAATATTCAAGACTTTATTGCAACTTTGATGGAGGCTATATAGTGAAAACCATACTTTAAGCTAACTTAAAAAAAATCTCAACTTTCAATGCTTTCTTCCAACATGTCGCGGGTTTTAGTCATACACGGAACAACTCTTTGTATGATTTACAAATTTCGGGAATGTCGGGGTTGTCATCAAAGTCAAAAATATACATTAGAACTATTCAGGTACTTTTGATCATCAAGAAACGCAAAAGATAAAAAGTGTCAGTCTGTCAGTCAGTCTTCTTAGTAGAGCTATTGGCTCGTTCAAAAGCGTAGATTCCGATGGAGAGGAACGAGCAAGAAACTCCATGGATACTGTTTTTCAATTAGCCTGTGTATTGGAATTTGGTAACCTCATGCACAAAACAAAACAAGATGCAAGCGTACTATCACAGTGATTTTTTGTAGAGCCGTGGTAAAATATTGGTCAAGTCATACTATAAGAACCAAATCATACCTTTCCTACAATATAAAATATTGTGCTATACGACTTGTTGAATATTTTACTTTGCCGATAAAAAATTGGTATAACAAGCAGTGACTAGACGACGTTGATACCGCTCATATCCGTCCAAGCAAAAAGAAGCGTAAAGATAAACCTACTCCTAACATCGAAGGAAGCAAATGGAATGCAGTCGTAAAAAGAAATAAAAGTTTAACTGTAGTTAAACGTTTGGTGGCACCTGCCTAACAAGAACACGGTGACTGTCTGTATATAAGTCTTAATGGTAAATTAATAATTAATTGCTAAAATATTCTACTTCTATGACTTCAAAAACCTGTGATAGATAGATGTAGTCCTCTAGTCCAACTCTATCTGGTCATATCACATTGCCATCTCCTTGGATGATAAAATTCTCCGTCTGCATTCACCCGAGTTGGGTGAACTCTTCCAAAATGTGACCACCTTAATCGAAATGTATCTTTGAACATGTAATAAAAAAAAACATTCTAATCCTTTACAACGGTAATAACAATAATATTATGAATGATTCATTTAATTCATTCAATAATCAGGCCTCGTGCTTTTGTGTGTAGTAAGCACCTGAAAGACGTGGTCAGAATATTCTTGTTTGTAATCATTCGAAGAAAAGTTGTGTTTATAGTAATAGACGTTATAATATTAATGCAGTCGTGGTGCATGCCTTTGTTATAGCCGGCTATCGCTCGATTTAGTCAGATCATGATTCGGCTCGACACTTGTAGAATGGATAACGCTGTATGATTAGGTCAGCCATATCGCATTAGACAAAAACTTATTTCAAAGTACCGTTTACCAGTGACTGGAAGAAAGGCAACACAAAGCTAAAAACAAAGGTTCAAGAACGCTGATATATTTATGGGGATCTAAGTGTAGTTGGACTAATGAAAATGGGGATATGCACTTACGAAGTACCTTAATCATTTTCAAAGACATTACCAAGTACAAAACGCCTATACAGGTTATTTCTTAAAAATATGTAGCTGTAGCCGAAAATTTTCTTCTGTGATGCGGGTGTGTTTACAAACATACAATTTTACGTGCGCATGAGACCTTACATCACACAAAATATTGATCCTTGCATATAAAATACATATTATAGAGTCAGACGTTATACATATGTATATAAAATACATATTAGAGAGTCTTTAGTATTTATCTTCTATCTACAGGTATCTTTCTTTAAACAGATTCGCACGGATTTTTGCTAGTCATCCGCAGTAAAAAGAAATTTAGCGAAATATTTGAACAACGCTAAAACTTTCTTCAATTTTTGGGGGCAAAAGTTAAACGAGTAGATTTTTTTTATGTTATATTAAGAGTGAAATATTGTGTTTTAAATAAGCATTTAATGAAATAAATAAAACATTATTTTAAATAAATATTTAATACTTTAGAATGAGGAAAATGCAACAATGTTATTTTATTTTGGCAGTCAACAACTGTGCAATTTTCTTGGAACTTTCTGCCTCGCACAGCAAAATTTTGGAATGATCTTTTGACGCCAGTATTGCCGTACTTTTACGGCCTTCAAACCTTCAAGAAGAGAAACCTCTAGCGTACTCCTTTTAAAAGGTTGGCAACGTGCATGTGACTCTTCTAGTTCTGCATGTGTCTATGGGAGGCCCATCTGCTAGTTTGCCTCCTATTCCATAAAAAAATGATTTATTGAATAGTCATTTATTATCATTCAATTTACGGTACGTTTTTCTTCTCGAAGGAATTGTTGTGCAACTGATTGTAGGATTTATAGACAATACATATTATTTAAAAAACGTTGTTGTAGTAGATTTATAATTAGTTGACATTTTTGTTTCACATTTATTTGAAATCTATAGCCATTCAGATTTATTTATTATTTATAGATTCACTTGTGAGTTAACTTTATTTGTACGATATTATTTTATACTTTCTTTTCTATAACGATATGGTAGATAGGTAAAGATTATGCCATACTGGGGTCCCTTGCAGATGACCTGCCTTCTTTATAACAAAACATCAGAAAGAAAGTACTGCTTTTATATGCAGCTACTTCTAAGCAGTTTTATAAACAACGCGTTCAGGAAAGCGCACAGTACATCGTTTCTATATTTTTTAACCCTCTCGCTGCCCGGCGCAAAATATGTAGGCTAGACCAGCGGTCCACGGTAGCCAATGGGTACCGTTTTAACAACTGCGCCTGGCTGTTCAGTCGAGGTAAATAAACCCAGGCAGCGGCACAGTAGCTCCGAGTGCCGACGTCAATTAGGTGCATTGTAGGAGTTTTTATTAAAAAAAACGAATGTAAAAAGGCTTAGAGGTAAAATTGTTGTCGATATGGTTCATGGCGTTTTTCTTTTGAGTTCGTTTATAATGTTTTTGTGACGTGCTTTGGTTGGGGAGTTAAAGAGTCTTATGTGTAACATTTTTAATACAGTTATTCAATAGAATTATAATAGAGTTATTAAACCAATTTAAAATAAGCGTCAAAAAAACATACATATTTACATATTTTTTGGCACGAATCACATAAGATGAAATGAAAGTAAGCGCTGTAAAACAGAATTATAAGCCATAAGATAATAGAAATTAGGTATTTAAAAAGTGATAATCAAATATCGAATAAAATCTAAACATAAAAGCCACGTTAATGCCAGTGAGTTAATAATAATTTGTGGTGCTGTTAATCACCAAAGAGAAACGTAAAATTTCTTTAAATTCCATTTGCAGTCCTTGATATACGGTCAATTCAAATATCAGCGTGATTTGTTGAATTTGATATGCATCTCTTCCAAGCGACAAATTTAGTAGTAGACAGTATTAAGTGCTTGCTAGGTCCAGGAACAGGGCATAACAACACGATAATAATAATGAATTCGTTGCACAAATAATTTCAACTGACCTTATAGATATTTCTAAGTGTAGTAGTTTGTAGATATAACGATGCCTCGAAAATATAAAATTAAGGAATAAGAAATGATTAAATGCAAAAGAAACACCAGAAGAGAATTAAGTATAACATCAAATAAACCAGGAGGCAACATACAACATCTATCCCAAACTGGTATAATAATATTATATCTAGAAAGTCGGATCGAAAAAACCGACATATTTTTCTAACTTCAAAAGGCAAAAGGCAACGTCAGCAATTAGCCACGGGACGGACATGCGTACTTCGCGTATGTACTTAAATAGCCGATAAAATGTACCGAGTTACATCACAGGTTTTTCTCGGAGCCAAGTGACTTAGTGTCTATTTCCTTTAAGAAGTAAATCGTAGCTAAACGGATGGACCATTAAATGGTAGTCCTATTTCTAAACTCGATGTTAGTTTTTATTTTTAATCTAAGTTCTTATCTGAGTAATTGATATGTGTACATTTATGGGATGCTAGCTTCCGCCCGCCGCCTCGCCCGCGTTTGTTTTTTAATAATATTATTATACCTATATGTTAATACCTATCTACATACCCAATTTCAGCCAAATCTATCCACTCGTTTTTGCGTGAAAGAATACCTTACAAACATATGTACATCCATACATTCTCAAAAACTTTCAGTTTTGAGTTAGACATTTCTAGATACAGGCATTTACTTTTTATGACAACTATAATAGGGGTAACTTATTCGTATAACAACTTATTATTTTAATCCTTCTTTGTTCGTTAAATTTTCTTATCTCTGATTTTAATGATATCATTCTCTCTCTCTTGGAAAATTTTACTTTCTTTTATATTGTTTATTAATCTTCACAAGAGTAGGTCACGTTCCATATCTGTTATGTAAGTAGTACATCTACTTCTTGCATTGTCAGACTTGTAGTAAAAACAATGTTAAAATTAAAAAAACAGGGCAAATTTTCAATTGAAGCGTTGGTTAGCAATTAGGTACCCTGGCCTCAGTCTAGAGCAAGAGAAGGAATTGAGTGGTTTTTAATCAGTAAGAGTTTGACACTTCCTCTCATTCACCCATGGCAAGAGAAATACATTGACAATATTCTCCCCTAAGAAACATCGTGTTGAAACTAGACTCACAAGGCGCCACCATGAAATTTATTCGCATGAAGAGCACGTCGTATAGTGATAAGGCATCCTTATTGACAGGTAGTTAGTCATCTCATCACATAACTGGTTGGACTCAATCTGCTCTGAAGTGAGCACAGATAGGCTTATTAAGTGGACAAGTTCTTGCAGAGTACCATCAATAAGATATAGTATGTTTTTTTTTTTGAATCTTTGCCTATGTTAGAATTTTACCCTGGCGTTTACAACAAGTACAGTCAGGGGTCGAAAATACAATTGCACTCTACCAATTTTAAATAACCAAAATATCTTTGTCGAATAAAGTCAATGGTTGAGAACTGCTTTAATTTATAGCATAGAATCTAAATTATTAAATAAACTGGCTGTGAACCATTGAACTTTCACTACAAAGAAATTTTAGTCATTTTAAAATTGGTAGAGTGTAATTGTATTTTTGACCCCTGACTGTACGCATAAAACTATTTCAAATACACGTCGCGACCGGACTCAAACCGGAACAATAATGTCAAAATCAACGCAATGGCGGGGCAACTGTTAATGTTTCGCGGTTTCGATTTCCGCATGCATCATAATTTTGTAGGCTCTACAAATCGCTGTTCCTTGTGTATGTGATTTTTTATGTATACTTAGAAGAAAATCCAAATGTTGAACAAACTAATTTTTTTTATAAAATGTTTTTTTTTTATGTTATTGGTCGGCAAACGAGCGGACGGATTACCTGATGGTAAGCAATCAGCGCCGCCCATGGACACCCGCAACGGAGGAGTTACGAGTGCGTCGCCGACCTTTTAGGGATTAGGGATTTGGAGATTTAGGGATTGAGGAGGGATTGGGGCGGGGAAGGATTGAGCCTTCCAAAATACTTTTAAAGCTGCTTGCTTATTATCATCTCACTAATATAATAATATTTGAAAAACCTTATCAAGACTAAAATAATAATGAGCCCATACCCACCTATCACATTTACAACCACGTAAACGATACTGATCTTCATAGAATTTAATTAACGTACTATCACACGAACGATGCGCAAGCGCACCTCGCTAGAAAAATGAAAGAAATAGTTCGCGGAAATAATGGCCGAGGAAATTGATGGAAATCATAGAAATTGACGTTCGATTCTCAGCATTGTTTTGTGTCGTTTTGCGAGGGGGAGGTAGGCAGAGTTACAGGTTTAAAGTTGTAATAGATTTAATCATTGGTAAACTAGCTTCTGCCCGCGGCTTAGACCGCGTGGTATGCTCACAAAAAGTAGTCAATGTCCAATTCCGGAGTGTATCCTATGCCTGTGCCAAATTCGTCCAGTCATCCAGATCCGTCCAGTCGTTTTGGCGTGATTGAGTAACAAACATCCAAACATCGTAACTTTCGTATTTATAATATTAATTAGATATTTATTTTAAAAGGCTAAAATGCTTTTGGTTATTGTTATGATATAATTATATATTGTGAGGGGTGAAATTAATTTATTAATTGTCTTTTTTCGCCTAAGGTGATGCGAGAAGGAGTGTCAGTCTCTTACTGACTAAAAACCATGCTGTTCCTTCTCCTGATGTAGGCCGTGGTACATACTTGCACTTGCCCTGCAGGCCTCAAAAAGTCTAAAGAAAAGAAGTATTTGAACCAAGACATTTTATAGGAGAATCCTCAAAGTTTTCTTAAACAAACGATCCCCAAAGAGCAATACCTTAAGCACAGAGGCGTAACTTTATTGATATCTGCCTAACCGCATAGGCCATAAACTAAATTAATTAAATTGAATTTAACAGCCTTTAAACCTTCAATATGATACCGTTACTCTACCAAAACTACACGACTTGCTCTTTTTACAACATTTCAATTAAATTAATGTAGAGCGGTAAATTGTAGAGTCTGTTCCAGATCAATGTCGTTAAAGGTTCTACTAAACTTAATTATTACAAGCTTAGAACTGATGGGGTATGACTGAAATATATCGACTTGACTCTATGTAGAGCGGTGTAGAGACAGCCGTCTATGGTAATTAATGTACGGATGTTGCCAACGGTAAAATTGTTGCGAGAGAATTTTACTCTCTTTGGAAAGGTGGGTTTAATGTGTCTGGAATTTTAACTAACAGTGCTTCGTTAATTGTGTATGGTATTAAAGTGGCTTAATGGTTAGTAAGGGAAAGTAATTGAGTGATGATTATTATTATTAACATCATGTTTATTGAGATTAAGGATAGATGAAGTTACTACCACAGTTGGGGCCTACTAAAGCTAGTTATGTGCCAGCGTCAATCGAAATCATAAACACGCCACGACCTATAAGACAAAAATTAATAGGGCGGTTTTAGTCTGTAAGAACCTTAAACTCCTTCTCGCCCCAATCTGGACAAGAGAACTCATGTAAAACAAACACAGCCACACCTAAAAAACACAAATATAAAGTTACCTCTTTTGTTTTATTTTTTTATTATCAAACTTTTATTAACTAAGTACAAAATTTGGTCGCTTCCATAAATTCAATCTGGAAGTTACTCTGTATAAATTTTCAAATCGAATTATGTACATCAATGCTGTCTTTCAAACACAAGACTTAAAAATTAAAGGCTATACTTATGGTAAAAAGGTCGTAAAATAACGGAACTCTTTACACCTTATTTTGAGGGGTGAAAATCATCAAATAGCCCCTCTCACCCAGGTTAAGGCCAGAGGGAGTGTCGTACTCTTATTGACTAAAAACACCCGTTCCTTATCCTGCTCCAGGCCGAGGCTGCGGAGTTATTGCGCCCTGTTGGAGCCTATTTTTGAACCAAAATATGATATTACAAGCTACAAAGTAAAAGAAACGTTAAGTAAATTTACGATAGTATAAACCACGATAAAATGCGTAATTAATCGCAACTGTACATAAAGGATGACTCCATTAAATTGTGCCATCAAACTGTGAACGCCATTAACGATAGTCGTAAAACCATACCATCGCACGTCTAATATTTTATAACTAATTAATCGTTTTCACTTCTAGTGTATTAAATATATATAATGAAAACTACTGGCATCGTAGATTACGCCTGATATTGCTTCGTTCGCTATAAAATAATTTACAAATAATATAAACGCGATAAAAGGTATGGATGGATGGGAAAACTATTGAATGAACGAAAATTGGCACAGTGATAGATTATGGTCTGGAATAACATAGAGGCTACTTTTCATCCGAGTTTTTTTTTATATGATAGAACGGTAAACGAGCATAGGGATTAGCTGATGGTAACTAATCAGTGCCGCTCATTGACACCCGCAACACCAAAAGAGTTATGAGTGCGTTGCCGGCCTTTTAGGGGTTTCGAATATTTAAGGATTGGGAAGGGATTGGGCCTACGGTAACCTCACTCACATGGCGAAATACAATGGTGTAGTTGTTTCACGCCGGTTTCATGGCCGATCCATTCATGCCGAAGCTTGGCTCTCCAACACTTAGGTACTAGTATGCGGGTGAAATACAGGTGGCTTGCAACGAGACTATTTCAGAAGTCATCGGGAGGTTTATGATTGGCAGTGAATATCTAGTGATCGTTATGGTGATGATAAAAATAGACCTAATGCTCTTACGTTTATGGTCGTTCTATTCCCGTGTGAAAATTGTATAAAATATTATATTTTAATAATAAAATAATTATTAAATTCTATTTTACAATATAAATTGTATTTCAAATATAGAATAATAGTGATAAATTACTGAAGACTGTTTAATTGAAATACTTAAAAAAAACAATAACACATCTAGACTTAAACAATATAGTTAGAATAACTAACTTTATTAATTAAAATAAAAAGACTATGGTTTAGTTGTAACAATTGTATTTATTATGAATATACAACTTCTGCAACAATTACGGGCACATTGTTAAGATTAGAAAATTTATAGACCACATCCTGTGTATATTTTATATTTTTTCACATTAATTACAATTTCAAATGTTTTATTTATCCTACAAATAAATGTATGCCCAAGTTAGGTCGCCAGATGCAATTATTACCATAAATACAAGCAGATGCGTCCCTCTAAAGGGCTCGGTTTAGCATATAAATTGGCAACATTTGCGTCGCCATATTTGTCGGCCATTTTGTATTATATTCAAATTAAGAACGCACAGTTTGTTCGTTTTAGAACTATCATATTTGAATATTATTTGAATGGTGGCTTTGTTTCGTATCGAGCATTTTGTATATTTACTAGCACTAAACTCCAAAACGCCGATTCCACAAACAGTTGACTATTTTTATGACTTACAATAACTTGCACTCGGTAATCCATTATTATTATAAATTAATATTATAAATGCGAAAGTAACTCTCTCTGTTTGTCTGACTCTTCTTCACGCCTAAACTACTGAGCCGATTTCTGTAAAATTTGGTCCGGACATAGTTTGGAACTTGAGAAAGGACAAAGGATAGTTTTTATACCAAAAATCTTCAGGAAGTCACTATTCCACGCGAACGAAGTCGCGGGCAACAGCTAGTACACAATAACTTTGGACCAAGATTTTTTTTATTTACATTTAAAGAATTGGGCATCCAGTAACCTTATTCACATTATTACAAAGATTAAATATACATTAAATTTAGTTCAGTAGGATAACTTTCCGTTAAAATTGACATTCCAAAGAAGATTTACAGGTACGTTTTGAAATAGTTTGATCTACGATAAGTTAATGATAAATGTGTTATTTCAGTATCAACTTGCTCAGATGAACTGGGCGGAAATGGTTGATATTACTATTTAATTATTTAGTTGATTTATTGCTAACAGAACAGTTGCTTTCTCCGCCTTCGTATTTACGCATGATGCTGAAAGTGCCTACTATAGATTTATTTAAAAATATATATTTTGCAAAGATATTTAGTATTGGTGACGTCAATGCGACGTGCACGCTCTTCCTGAATAAGGGCCCCGTTGTGACTTGAAACTCGTAGAGACTTTCTCGTTTGTGAGTAAGTCGCTGTTTTAAATAAGTATAGCGTGTCATCACGCTTGCTCAAGGCGGCTGGCGAAACTTATATTTAGCAATTATTAGTCCAGATTTCCTCAAAATGTTTTCCTTCACCGTACGTCAGTGGAATCTAGATAATCATAGAAAGTACCTAAAAAAACTTTGAAACATCACATTGGCACTTGCCGTTTTTCGAATCCATTCCTCATGCATGAGAAGTGGGCGCCTTAATCCCTAGGCAACCACGACTGCGATAATTAGTATACAAATATTTAAATGTGTGAGGAAATCAAATATGGTGGATTTTATAAGCAGTTTTTAACTTCACATGAATGAAACAGCCTGCGGACAAAAGCTAAGTTTTCTATAAAATACACGATCATAGATAGATAGATATATGATTTCGCATAAAACCAAAATAAACCAGTATAAACTGACAGCTTAATGTGTGGATCGCTTACAGAAATCGAGACCAAAATAAACTGGTTCATCATACTGAGAAACATTTTCCGTTACATATATGGTGCAACATTATAACTATATATCACGAATATACAATTAAATAACATGACTCAACCCACGTGACTTTCTATTGTTACATACTTAATAATTCACTCCAAAAAATAAATTCGCAATCCAGTGTCTTATGACGCAGAGAAAAGAGTTCATAATCGTGCAGTAACGAGTTTTGAAGATGAAAAAGTAATATGGTTTTGAAAGTATGTTGCAATTTTAATAACGGCAAATTAATCTTTAACTGTTATGGTGGTTAGGTCGGTTTTAAATTGGTTTAGATCGAACGGTATTGTTTGGTATTGGGATGCGTCTGAAGTAACTTTTTTCTAAAACTGCTTCTTTTATTTCAAAGAGATGGAGTAAAGCTGTTTTAATCAAAATATTTTTTTTTCGGATAAAGAATTGGGAATTAATAATAGGATTAACAAAACAAAACAAACAAAGTGTGAGATAGCCATGCTTAGGCACGAATGGGTCGGCTCGACCGGAGTGATACCACGGCCTCACAGAAAACCGGCGTGAAACAACCACAGCGTTGTGTTTCGCCGTGTGAGTGAGGTTACCGGAGGCCCAATCCTTCCCCTCCCCCAATCCCTCCTCAATCCCTAAATCTCCAAATCCCTAATCCCTAAAAGGTCGGCAACGCACTCGTAACTCCTCCGTTGCGGGTGTCCATAGGCGGCGCTGATTGCTTACCATCAGGTAATCCTTCTGCTCGTTACCCGACCTATCATATAAAAAAAAACCACGCTACTATGATAACGTATCACAAAAATATATATAATTTAATAACTAATTAATGATTGTAATAATCTCATAAACATCTGATTTCTTTTTCGCGCCCATTCTAATCACTACATAATAATTCACAACGCGGGCGATTAATTTAATCAAAATAGCGATAAATCAGCCTACACGAAAACATCTTCGTTTATTATTACATAAAGTTTGTATATAATCATTATGTATTTTCATTTCATATCGTCTCATCATCAAGTTGTAAAACTAATTTATTTGGAACTTTCACAGAATGAATCGTATGCATACATTATTTTGATTATATCATTTTATATATGTGTAACGGAATTTTCTTACGCATATTTATTTATACGTCGTGGTGATCGGAGATTAAGGCGACATCTCATGCCTCTTCAGTCGGCTTAGCGGGGTAAGCGCAATATTTAAGACGCTGCGGCGTCGGCCCAGAACAGGAGAAGGAACGGGGGGTTTTTAGTCAATTAGAGTGACACTCCCTCTCGCCCGACCCTGAGCGGGAGAAGTTATTTGATGGCTTTCCAATCATAAAACAAAAAAAAAACATCTCATGCCTCAAGCATGTAACATTACAATGATAACTTTTTCCGAATCATAGGTACTTTCTGAGTTTATATAGACACCTTGAGGATATCTGGACCCATGAATCTTATTTACCTAAGTTTGATATCACCAATCCGCTTTAAGCGTATTAATGCCTTACAAACTATCTCTGTTCTCCGAGTAGCCTTTGCTTAGCAGTAAGCACTTATAAGCTGATGATGAAGTATCGAAATTGGTAAAAAGTGAAACACTTTTTATGGGTGAGGACGACAATAAACGAGCATACGTTTTCTAGCATTATGTAGATGAGAGGAGTACTGGGCCTCCTGTCATGCCTTCATCTTCATCCTCAGTTACAGTATCGATATTGATTTACATATGTGCTATGGTTACAGACTTAAAATTTTCTCATCATTCCATTTTTTGTCACTATTTAAACCAAATTATGATTCTGCGTTATATCTTAGATAACTTTACAAATAAAAGTCAAGTAAACGTGTCCTAGAGGTACGCCAATAACACGTTTATTGCAGGTCAATCAGATATTAATAACAATAGACCAGACTGTGAATGACGGAACTTGAAAAATAGACTATCGAAAAATCAAAATCATCCCCAGTCACAAGCGGCGCCTAGATTTCTCAGAAAACTATTTCCCATTGACCTTATTATAATCAGAATGAGTTTATAAACTTTCTTCTTGAATACCATAAACAATCCCCATTCTGTGATATTGAAAACTGGATCTATAATATCGAGCTAACCGCAACAGTTTTGATACGCCGTCCAATAATGGAACGCATTTGCGATGCGCTTGTGTTTCTTTTTGAAGCATTTTGTGGTTGGGTAATCATGGATCTATGTGAAGCCTTTGGTGTCAGAGCAACAGGGATTGGGATTGATTTTGTAAAATTGTTTTTCGTTTAGAAAGTTTGTTGTTAATAGAATTTATATCGAGAAGCGATTGATGTGTATTTGATTTTAAATCCGGTAATAGATTAACCATGGAGTTCCTTGCTCGTTCTTCTCCAAAAAAAATACACTTTGGATCGGCTAAGTAGCTTCACTATGTGAAGTACGTACGGTGTCTCATTTTGGTTGACGTTGACTTTGTAATTTTACAATTCATGTTTTGTGAAATGTGATCGTTGTTTTTAAAAGCGGACAAATTCGCTAGATGGTATCTAGCCTGTTTATGTCTAAAAATTGATGATTAAAAACATTATGTTCTTACAATCTCGGAAACTCTTTATAGCCACGCTTATAATAAGTAAAACCTCAGAAATAGAAAACTGACATCGTTGTAGAAATCGAAACTCTACCTATTCATTGAACTTGGTTTACAATTTTTAATTTTAAGGTCGTCCATTGAATGAGGAATGAGTCGTCAATATTTCTGCTCACATCCGATGACTGGTCATTTCTGGTGAAAGTATTTATTGTTATGCATATTCGTTAGTTTTGTTAGTGATTGTAACTAGATGGCAGGGTAATGAGCTTGTAACAATTTTGGACTACTTTTGTTGGCCTTTTTGGAGATTTTGTAGGAAGCAGTATTATAGCAAGTACTACTTCTAAACATGATTATCCAGTGTGATATATTCTTACCCGGAGCGGAAAATATAAATAATTTTTCTCGTTTTCTTTTTGTTTGAGTTCTGTATCACAGTGTATTGAAACTGGTTTTAAATTATCTCTTTTGAAAGCATATATTATACGTGATGGTATTTTAACTTATTTTATATGAAATTGCACTCGGATTTAGAATGGTCATCGTACAAATTTGAATTCTGTATAGAGAAATGAAACTCATGGGTGATCGACCGATCGAGGAACAGACAATTATGTATTTTACACTGTTATAATATTTATGACAATATTGCCGTCAGTACCATATATGTACATTGAGCATAGATTTGGGTACAAGTCCTATAATTGTTTGCGATCTCGTCACGAAATAGAAGGGACAGAGTGTTCAGTAATGGACACACACTAGTTTTAAGTATTGTTTTTTTAATAGTCTAATAAAGTTTTTTTTTTATTTACAGGTAAGTTCCGACAGTTACTTCCATTTGGTATGTTGTTCACTTTATTTATTTTTATTATTATATTATTGTATACGTATTTACATTTATACATAAATGTGGTATGTACGATGTGTTATACATAATTTTAGAAGCCATATTATTATTCATTGCTGTTACATCAGATTCATACTTTCTTTCATTCACATCACTCAATTAATATTTAAATTTATGTAAATAGAGTACATTTTACAACATTTAGAATCTTGTAGTCGCGAATGCATCAGATACAGATGAGATCTGGTCCTTCTCTCTCATTCTATCTTTCTCGCTCTCTTCTGGTCCTTATTTGGAAGTATTTTCATGGTTTCGATTCGGATTAGGATTGGACCGTGGCCTTCTGTGGAAGGGGGAGAAAAAGGCATAAATCCGCCTTATGTATGTACCGCTAATTTCCCGCCAGGTCGCGAGGTAAGCGCAATGTGGCACCGCGGCCGAACGGCGGGGTTTTTAGTCAGTAAGAGTCTGACACTCCCTCTGGCCTAACCCTGGGTGGGCGAAGACAATAGCTGATTTCCCCCCGAAAAAAAATACCAATAATTACAACTGTGTGTACTTCACCAATCAAATTTAAATAAATAAATAAATTATATATCCTGTATTTTTGTTATGTCATGTTACTTATTAACTTTCACGCGATTTTTATCTTTATTATAATATTATTATGTATCTATGCAAATATTATAATGACAGATTATTAAATGTTTGATTTATTTGATAGTAGTCGGGAGAAAATAAATGCATAAATAATTAGCGACTTAGTTAATTTTATTTCTAATACATAGGTACCTATGTTATGTATAAATTATCATAAATTAGAATGTAGACTGACAACTTAATTATGTTGATGTTACATAAAAATGAACATATTCTGAAACTTTTAACTGTACAGAGAAATGTAGATACCTAATGCATTCGATTTTGTAAAATGTTTGAAATTAGTTGTTGTCTATACAATGACGATGATCAGTCTAGGAAATCTACTATATTTTTATTAACTTTTTTCTTTCAGTTGCCATATGTCAGTAAGTAATTTGTCTATCGTTATATTCCGTGGTGACGTTCTTTTATGACTTCTCCCACCCAGGGTAACGCGAAAGAGAGTGTCAGACTCTCACTGAATAAAAACGCCCCTGTTCCTTTTCCTGCTTTAGGCCGAGGCCGCGATGCCACATTGGGCTTACCCCGCAGCTCCGGCTGATCCATGATGACATTAAACGTTCCATTTTGATTTTCTTAACCTTGACCCATTGCAGAATATCGTCGGATTCTTTTAACTTCTCTTTCATTCACTTTACACCAACTAAATACTCCATGCAAGCTACAGTACACAATAATCAAGAATGTGCACACAAGTAAATTGTAAGTAGATACTTCTGTAGGCATAGATCTCGATGCGCCTGAGTGGATATTTATCACGCCTCGCTCGAGCAACCTCGTAATGTATGACAAAACTGTTCACACGAGACTCTGTAGTGTCTCAAGTTGTACTACAATACCTGTAGATGTTGCTGTAGTTTATACTTGAAGAGAAGAACTCCCTTACTCTGAGACGTTTAATTAATTTAATCATTACAAAAAGTATAACTTAGTAACGATATTGTTCCGAAATAACTAAATACTTTTAGAAGAACTGTGCAATTGTCAGAATTATTTTTATGTCATATGGAACAAACTTACAGGTTACAGGTTACCTGGTGTAAGCGACCGGCGCCGCCCATGTACACCCGCAACACCAGAGAATGTGTTGCTGGCCTTTTGGGATATTGGGGATTGGGGATTTAGGCATTGGGGTTGGAGGCACAACATTTGTAGGTATATCACTCTTTACACATCGTACTTATCCCCAAATAACAAAAAAATAAGCATAATATTTTTTTTCCTGACATTAGAAGGCCTTTCTTCGGGTCCAACTTTGTGCAAATGTGGTTTTTAACTCAACTTTAATGATTCTAATACTCGTGGCCACGAACTTGGCAGAGCCTACCCCAAACAGGGATATGTCGAGGTGCAATGAATCTGGAATTACTACTCTTTCTCATAGGCAAAAGTCACTGTGGTTTTAGCCGGTTAGATTTCGACATAGCTTCTCATCGTCCCCACGGCGAGGTGAAGTACATTAGGGTTTCTAACGCGTTATAAAAAGAAACTGTCATAGACGGTACCCTGACAACTCTCCAAGAAATACATAGTCTGGCTTGAACTTTTATATGTATTGCATATATCATTTAATAAAATGCAAATACTTTTACAAGTGAAAGGGGAATGTTACAAACATAAAATGCAAATAAACATTGACATTATCTTCCTGCATTCTTAAACGAAAAGAAAATCGTAAATATGATGCAATTTAAATAATCGTGTGTGTCTGTCCGTGTGCATCTCCATAGCATTAGCATTCACATGTATGTAGGCACTAGTCTAATATACAAGCAATGCGTTCTGTAGTCTCGTTCGAACATTATAGAAAATTACTGTGACGCGTTTGATGGAATTTATAGCAGCGGATAGATCTGTTTCTTTAGATCTGTTTGCTTTAGTTTAAAGAAGAGTTATTTGTACTGTGTTATAGGGTTGGATTATTTTTTTAGTAGAATATACTGGGCATCCTGCTGGTTTTGCGTAATTTTGAGTAATTATTATTTTGATTTCATTGCATCCTGAAATGCTCACTTGATTTTATAGTTGCCTTCGAGAACTGTCTAATTTTTTATTTAAACATCTTTGAATATCCAATCGTTGTTTATTAAGTTTCTGAATTTTGCTGTATTTAGTAACATACATATGTATATTGAAATAGATAGAAGATCATATTTGTAAAGGAATCACAATGCTATGGTTGTTTCACGCCGGTTTTCTGTGAGGCCGTGATACCACTCCGATCGGACAGACCGAATTGAGACAAACTCATAACAATCTAAAAAATTTAATTTATATTAATTCTTGTCTGTCTCTCATTAAAAATAAGCAGAATATTGATATTACCTTTCTTAATCCCAACAAATGAGACGGCTCTAGTTTAAAATGAACATAGTTGGACTCTGTGTAAATTTTAATATGTTAATCTGAACCGGTTAATAATACCATGATGGATTGTCTACTAGAAATCGTGATCGTGATGAAATAACAGAATGATTTTTTAAATCAGGGTTGCCAAAAGATATTTTTTTGTGTAGATTTTCGATAAATAAATACAAAACTTGTAGTAAGTTCCTATTACAGAATGTTATCTATTTGCAAGAAACAATGAGCTTCAAATATAAAATGTGATATATGATGCATGTTTAACCATTTCTCAAATAAAAAATAGTGCCCTATCATTTCAGACCCTGTTTTTAGTCTTTTTACGCAGGTGAAAAAAATGGGCCAGCCCATTTTTTCTGCCAAAGCATGGCTCTCCCATATTTACCCTATCCTAGAGCCTCTGAAGGAAAAATCATAACTCGTAAAAATTAAAAAACGGACTAACAAAGAAAAAAATACACTATGATCAAAATTATCCTGTGAACCCTATAAGTGATGACGTCACAAAATAATAACAGGGTTCTTCACTTCAAATCCGGGTCAGCGAAAAAAATCTAATTTGTATGTCTGTCTGTTCTAGACGTTTGTAAGAACAAAACTATATAGATAATTTGTATTAAGTTTTTGCTGAACAACAATTGGAGCTCGACTTATGGAGAGCAAAAAGTTTAGATAATTTAAAGTATCAATATTAGCTAGTTAATTTTGATGACTGATACGACTAGTTAATTGGATTATTGGTTCGTGTGTAAAAATCCTATGCGTTATTATGACTTGCTTTTTTTACATTCATTTATTCAAGAATTAATTAATATAAGAATTCATCTTCAGATATTCAGCTTATTCAGCTTGTGGTAATTTATTTATTATATTTTTTGTTTGTTATTTTAGAACGCGAAATTAGTCTTTTATAAAGATTGTCTTAGGTATAAATATCGTTATATTTATACCTAAGACAATCTTTATAAAATTAAGAGTAGGAGGGCCATACTTTGAAACGAATAAGCCGGCTCGCCCGGAGCGATACCACGGCTGTAGAATACCGCCGCGCCGTAGAGCAAAATTTACGTTGTGTTTTGCCTTATGGGTGAGGTTAGCGGAGGCCCAAACCTTCCCCCTTCCAACCACAAATACGCTATTCTTAAATCCCTAATAAGCGCGGCAACGCACATGTAGTAACTCCTTTGGAATTACAAGTGTCTATGGGCGGCTATTGCTTATCATCATGTTATCCATCTGCTCTTTTGCCGACCTATTACATTAAAAAACCAATAGTAGTCAACCATATTATCTATTACTATATTTTTGACAACCCTGACAGATTAATAGACTTAACAAATTATGAGTATCATGTATAAGACTAGTTTCTTTCAATTTAATTAAATATTTTCATGAATAGTTATTTGAAAAATATTTTTGATATGCCATTAAAATTTGTTTAATTTGTTTTATTAGGCTATCAAACCAAAAGACTGTTTTATAATGATCTTGATTTTATGGCTGGTAATTTGTCTCTAAGTTTCGTCATTATTTTATAAATGTTATGTAGCTATTTTTTAGTGGTAAGTCAGTTGTTATAAGCGCGTTGTTTTGACAAAACCAGCCTTAATAAATAAATATAAGTACCTATATAAAATAAATATTGACTACACAGTTCACACCGTGATGATGTGAATGAACAACTATTTGTGTGATCTACTATATAGGTGATAGTGCCGAGTCTGGTTTTGATATGTATGTGAAATTGTTTGTTTGTAAACGACCCTGGATACTGGAGAAAATGTTAATGTGACTATTTTCCCGGTTAGTCGTGTTTACACAATCTTTCATTTAACTTCCAATGTATGTATATTTGTGTGGTGGAATTTAAAAATAAAATTTTGAAGCTGATAACTTGAACCGATTTAACTGAATTGATATACTTATATGTGAAGGGAGCTAAGGTATGACTTAGACTTTACTCTAAATTAATAACAATGTCTATAAAGTGTTAAAACGATTCAACGTCGCCGCTATGCGCACTGCTCGTTAAGTTAAGAGTCCCGTTCTGACTTGAAACTAGTTGAGCATTTCTCAATTAATTCACGTGAGTAAGTATTTATTTTCAATAAATAAAATAGTATGTCTCATGATAAATAATCATAAAAAATGATATAGACTTGTTTAAAAAAAATTCTGTGTTTTTTATCTAAATATTATAAAGCGGTAAAGTTTGTAAGTTCGTAAGTTTGTATGTAGAGGGTAATCCTTTGAACGGCTGGTCGGATTTCTAGAATTCATTCACTGATAGATAGGTACAATGTACCTGAGTGCTATAGGCTATAAAACCTTACGCTACGATAATAAATGGAGCTGAGCAGCAGGTGAAACAGCGCGAGATAAGCTATAACCGTTATTTTTAAATATATTATAATCTATTAAACAACGTTCCCATGTGACTATTACAATACATTATAACAAATACATGACTGCATGATCTAATCCATTGTTATGTCTATCAATAATTAATTAATGCCACGATATATCCAACGGACAGACGTACAACAAAAACGTTTTGCATTGATTTACATTATAATATTAGGTATTAGAAGAAATAATTAATTTCTAAAAGGTAGGCTATTTATTATTTAATTTATTACGTTCATAGATTATACTTCCTTATAATGGCTTCAAAGACACATTTATGTATAAGACAAATCGATTTTCTTTTGTTGTGATAAGTCCGTAAAAGCTTTGGAATTATTTGATGGTAAGCGATTGGCGCGGCCATGATACCCGCAACGCCAGAGGAGTTACGAGTACGTTGCCGGCCTTTTGGGGATTAGGGTTTCTAAATTTAGGGATTGCGGGTGCGACAGGAAAAGGATTGGAATGTATGGTTATTATGCCTACTAAAACAAAAATATGAAATCAAAGAAAGATTATTTCCCACTAAAAGCCAACCAGTTGCATCTCCTGTAAAGACTAAATAAAATTAAGGGTTAAACGAAATGTTGACATAGATTTTATTGAAATAAATGTCAAGGAAAAAAATATGTTTCAAAAGACAGAGCGAAACGGATACCTCAGGCTTCGAAAGAACAAGAGACATAAAGCGCAAGTCTGCGGACCGGACCCGAGCATACAACGCGTAGCGTACCGCGCGCGCCTCAAAGACCCAATAGACCACCACAGACGGGGCTTTATAGGGCTGAAGCGCAATGTGGCACCGCGAAAAAAAAACCTGCATCACGCCCGACTTTGGGCGGGAGAAGTCATTTGATGATATCCCCCCCCCCCCCTCACGAAAAAAGGCTTCGAAAGAAGGCAGCCAGGACAACGCTTAGATAGTGATAATGACAATGATTGTATCCACTCTCGTAAATTAAAAGCCCTAGGATGATGTCATCGTTATTAAAAATATAAAACAATAAAGAACTATCGAACTTTCTAAATCACAAACAGCTTACCCTCCAATGACACTGCATTTTCAGCGACAACACACAATTTTCACTCATTCCGCATTCTTGAACACACGCGAAGCACACTAATTGGATTGTGGAACTTATTAGAAATCGCTTACTAACTTTATTAAATCACATGACACACATTACCGCATACTTTAACACGACACTTCCATCGTTCGTAACAAACTACGCAATGTATATTGTGCGAAGAAAAAGTGTCGGTTAGATTCCGCAGTATCTATTGGATGAGCAAAACAGTGTGATATTTGACGCTGACTTTCGTTCCACTTTTGATATTGAAGATTTGTGATAAATAATGTTTTTATAAAGCGATTGAAATGAAAATATTTAATTTTCTCGTGAGATTTTCTGTTTTCGAAACATCAAAATGAGGTTAGTGTCATTGAGAAGTAGAAAAAAAAAATTACACTTGTCATTTCTGATCTGGATTTTGATAAAAACATATCCCCTCATGAAGGATTGTATCTATTATTTGTATAATTCCAATTTATGTGCCAGTATCAGAATTTTCGCAAACCAAAATTTATTTGATTTTCTAATTCCATAATCAAATTTGAAATTTCGAATTAATATTCGTGCTCCCGAGAAATATGAAGCAAAGTTCACTAGCTGAAAAAATACAAATATAAAAGGAAAATAACATGATAAAAAGTACAGTCACGAATAAAAATGTTTTTGCTTAATACAAATCGAATTAAAATTAATGTATCATACAAACAAGTACTAGTGTCGTGAGATCAGACATACCGCCTGCGCGTGCGCACCTGTCAAGTTCACCCATACATACAAACACACATTATTGAAGTGTCGTTCACAAGGCAGTTTTTTTCTTTATATTCATATATCTATGAAGTTTTTATAAATACATTAGGTACTAACCTATCCTATTATAAGTTTAATTAAAAGTAAGGAGTGCGTTGACCCCTGTTCTTCAGTAACTTAAAACCAGCCATGGTATTACGAAGTTAGCTAACGTTTGTTATAGGTTCGTATTTTATACAGATTTTTTCCAGAATGTTATGTATTATCATCACCAGTTTATAAGTGCCTACTGCTGAGCAAAGGTCACTTTTCACTCGGAAAAGGAATATGGATAAATTACCGCGCTTGCCAAAAGTGGTACATTATGGCGATTTCAAAATTTGTAATTAGAATCTATAAGTCCAGGTTTCCTTAAGATCTTTTACAACATGCCAGTCGCATAAATGAAAACGTCACATTAATTTTATAATTTATTGTATAGTCTAGCTTTTGCCCGCGACTCCGTTCGCGTGGAATAGTAACTTCCTGCAGATTTTTGGTATAAAAACTATCCCATGTTCTTTCTCGAGTTCGAACTTATGTCCGTACCAAATTTCACACAAGTCGGTTCAGTAGTTTAGGCGTTAAGAAAAGACAGACAGACTGACAGACAGAGTTACTTTAAATATAATATTAGTTTGGATTGATGTTGTTTATTTTGACCCTTTAAATAAAAGACATGAGCTGCGAGAATGAACTCTACACATTAATTCAAATTTACACAATAGTGTTATTAAAACTAGTTATCTAGACACTAATTAAGTTTCACACACACACATCAACAGCCTATAAGTGCCCACTGCTGAGCTAAGGCCTCTTCTCACACGGAGAAGGTTTGAGCACTAATCACCACGCTTGCTCAAGGCGGATTGGCGATTTCAAACTTATAATTAGTAACTATAAGTCCAGGTTTGCTCACGATGTGTTCCTTTATCGTATGTCAGTGGTGTCTAAACAATCATAGAAAGTTCATATAACTCGGAAAAAGTCACATTGGTACTTGTCAGGTTTCGAACCCGCACCCTCATGCATGAAGCGAGTGCCTTAACCTCCAGGCCACCACGACAGCTCATTAAGTTTAATTTTTATTAATTTTCTCGTCACATTCACATCGCCATTTGTTTTTTTCTTTTTCTTCTTATTACACAAAGAGGTGCCGGTGTTATACGCGTAGCAATGTCACCCCGCAACGTGAGCGCACGCAGGCGGCTGCTTTGAGCTGTGACATCCTGCAACACTGACATATTACTTCTAGAAAACAATTATGTTCATTTTTATATTTCTTAAAATATCATAGTGCGTTTTAATTGGATGGAACTTAATGTTTTTAGACTTGTTTTCGCTAGCGGCCTCGCTTAGAGTGCCTATCAAGGTAAAAAATTACCTAAGTATAGTATGTTATTTTAGCTAGATCATAATGTATTTGTATCACTGAGATCTCTTCTGTAGTTTTTAAGTGAAAGAGTAAGAAACATTTGTACATCCATTTCATCATCATCATCATCAACCTGTTGTCGTCTACTGTTGAACATAGGCCTCCCACAATTGCACACCACTGAGCTCGATGTTCAGCTCTTCTCATTCAACCACTGCCAGCCACCTTGCGGATGTCGTCAGTCCACCTAGCTGGAGGGCGCCTTACACTACTATCCATTTACTTATTTATAATTAATAGAATGAGATTAGATCAATCCAAACTAATATTATAAATGCGAAAGTAACTCTCTCTGTCTGTCTTTTCTTCACGCCTAAACTACTGAACCGATTTTTATGAAATTTGGTACAGACATAGTTTGGAGCTTGAGAAAGGACGAAGAATAGTTTTATACAAAAAATCTGCACGAAGACACTATTACACGTGAACTGAGAAGCGGGCAATAAACATTTTTTTGTATGTATTTTTTTCAATGAGATTATAAAACTACAAACCTTCTTGATAATTGCAAAAAGAGTAAAAAAAAAGAAACTTGCTGTTAATTTGTTTGATATACCTAATTAAATAGAACATTTTTCAATCAAGAATAAAACAGTTTTTGTTAAATCTAATTCAAATCTACTAAAAAACAAAAAGTACCAAAGACCGTTCTTATACACTTTTTGAACTCATAAGAAGCTAACACCAAGTCAACAGAAGCATTCAAGTTAAAACCAAGATAACTTTACACCCAATTACCCCTTTAACTCTTTCAAAATATTCCATTTAACCATTTTTCGAACAGCATTTCATAATTTTGTCAACCAAATTCTAATTTGCGATCTCACTCGATTTTATAACAAGTGACGTAAGGGCGAAATTCAATTAACGAAGTGATTGTTTAACGTTCGTGTTTGTAACGGTCATCTACCTCTTCTAAAGTTATGGTCGCCTGGTAACGGGTAGATGTTTGCTTTAGAAAAAAAAGTCACGTTCGGTACTGTTAGGGGCATTGTTGTTCTTTTTTCTATTCTATTAAGTCAATGATTCACTCTTTTATTTTATGTCAGCCTGGTAGCTGATAATTTTTGTAATCCTTTTGTTGAACAATATTAATTGGATTAATAAATAATATGTCGATCAGCATCCGGTACTTGTTGAAAAAAATAAATATTTCGAGTTTTTTTTATTTAATCGTAGAATATTATTGAGTAACACCCCATCCTGTTTTTTATTGCCAAATCATATATCCATTTTAAGAAATGAAACGGCATCTTCTACTTACCTTTCTCTCCCAGGGTGGGGCGGGAGGGGGTGACAGACTCTTACTGACTAACCCCACTCCATCTCCTGCTCTGTTCTGCGGTAAATAAAATGGGATGGGATGCGTGGGGAAAAAAGAATATTACAAAGTCTAAGAAGTTTCTTTTTATTTATTGTTTTTGTTTTATTCCATGAAAAACATTAAGGTATCAGCGTCCCCAAATAAAAATACAATTCATATTTAGGTAAGTATATATGTATATCAAAGGCAACCATTAATTTCGAGTATCATAAATCTACTAATCAAAATTCACTATCTTAGTCGGCGAATCTGATCTTTAACTATAAACTAATTACTTCAACTACGAAACTACTATCGCAGTTACTGGTCTACCAAATACGGTACCAGTAAATGGCATGTCTGATCCCCGTCAATATTCGCATAACTCGTCAGATTACGGTAATCGTGGCGTCATTAGTAATCCGGTATGTACTTTATACATAACTAGGTTACATTATGATTTGGTCTACTTAAGAACTTAAATAGATGATGACCATAGCGAACTAGAAGCAGGCCGTGTTACCGTTTTTTAACATCAATCTTGTATAAGTTGTACATCTATACTAATATTATAAAGAGGTAAAATTTGTAAGTTTGGAACCGCTGGTCGTATTGCCAAAATTCTTTCACTGATAGATAGCTACAATATTCTTGAGTGCTATAGACTATAAAACATCACGCTATGATCAAATGGAGCTGTGCAGCGGGTGAAACTGCGTGGGAGTAACTAGTTAATTATATTTATTTATATTTTATAGTTGCTCTAAAGAACTTTGGTAGTACCTACAGAGACCAAGAAACTAAGTGTGAGAGTGCTTTGGCACGAATGTGCGAGGCGACCCGCCTCGACCAGAGTGATACAACGGCCGCTCAGAAAACTAAGAAATAACCACAGCGTTGTGTTTCGCCATGTGCGTGAGGTTACCGGAGGCTCAATCTTTCCCCTACCCTAATCTCAAAATCTCCAAATCCCTAATCCCAAAAAGGTCGACAACGCACTCGTAACTCCTCGGTTTTTGCTTACCATCAGATAATGAGTACGCTCGTTTGCCAAGCTATTACATTTTAAAAAACTGCGTTTAACGCAGTGCCTGAGTGTGGTTTATATGGAAAATACTTTTCTCATATCCACAAAATGTCGTTACGGGTCAAGGTGATGATATCTTTGAGCATTTATACGTTTGCAAACACACCTAAAGCAGGAATATAAAATCAAGCAAAAATGAACCTTATTACAAAACAAAAATACTCTGTCTAACCCTTCAAGGTGAGTCGTAATGTTATGTAAATGTTATAACAAAATGTACGAAGATCTAGGTAACAGCGTGGGTTTATGTTCAGTTCCATTGGTTTCATTCTCATACAGTCAGAGAGAAAAGTCGTCACTTTAATTAAGCAGCCAATTATATCACAGCTGTTTTCTACTACCATTCTAAGCATGCTATTTATAGATATATATACACGAGAATAATGCTATACATATTTTTAGAGGACTGGAAATGATCAGTCAAACACCCTGATGGTAAGCAAAACAGCACCAAATGAGTTATAAGAACGTTGCCTTCCATTTGAGAAGTATTATACACTGTCCATGTCCTTAAATCCCTGATAACCCATCAGGGATGTGGATATTGGATGGGAGCGGAGGACTGCGTCTCCGGTAACCTCATTGAGACAAATACTCATAACGCGAGCATTTTTATACGCCGATTTTCTTTGAGACCGTGGTATAGGAAAATTATTCATTACTAGCAGACCCAGCCACGTGTTGCTATGGCTAAGGTTCTTGTCATAATTACATATGGACAAATAATTTGCAATAAAATAATATTGTGACTATAAATTGAGATGTAAGCTATCCTATCTTTCAAGTTGGATCAAAATGCACACGGATTGCAAATTAAATTTTAAATCGGTTTAGTAGTTTAGGAGTCCATCGCGGACAAACACGTGACACGAAATGTTTATTTTGAAAAAAAAAACATATTATTATTTCTGGCATAAAACATCAAAGTAAGCTATGACATTTTTATTTAAAAAGTAAATTAGTTTGGAATTACATCTCAAATAATATGTAATACTCATCTCCTCTGATCCCTGATTTGAATGCCTATCATTACCATACTTTTTTTTAACCTTATACATATCTCGGTTCTATCAATATAATTTAGATGGTCTAGAAAACTAGTCTATTTTCTCAAGCGTACAGAAAGTGGGCTAGAAATCTTAAAGAACATTGTATGGTACTTAACTGCCTACCTACCTATGTTTACTATAGGAAAGCTTGTCAAATTAATGGGTTTCCCATGTCATCTGAGCAAAATAGTGTCCACTCTCATGTTGCGTATTTAAGAGTCATTTTGTAAGACTTCTTTGTCTAGATGATCAATTTTTGTTTTTAGAGTACTACGTATACGCAAAAGGTTAAAGAGGTTGAGTATTATTAAGACAACGCTAGCCGTCATTCTGTCTGACTGCAGTCAGGCTTTTTTTTTTTGAGGATAAAAAATGTCGAATGGCGTCTTTCGCCCAGGTTAAAGCGACGAAGAGTGCTTGATACTTACTGGGCTGTATTTCATGAACCGTTATAGCCAGACAGTTGAAAGTTATACATAGGTACGATTTAGGTACTAAAACCAAAATAAAATTAAAGGGGAGCTCTCTTACAACAAATGTAATTTTGTAATGAAACCTTTCTGTCAGACTTCAACTCAAGTTCAAAATTTAAACTATTCCTGACAGTTTCACTTATGAACTATGGGCCTCTTTTTCACTAAAGAGGTTTGGCAAAATTTCTACGCTTGCCAGATCTTCAAATCCAAATCTCCAAGAAGGATCTTTTTGAAGATCGCAGTTTTAAAGGCTGAAGACTGCGATCTGAACTGGTTTTGTTAATTACGAGGTTATTATTTCTTAGTTGGCTTTTAACTTACCCACAAGAGTCGGGGTTGGGGATCTCTATACATTTTCATCTGCTGTCTTCATGTCGTTTTTAAACTTGCCCAAAATACTACAGAGAAAACACTTCTGTTTATCACAGTTCCTAAAACAGTTACTCTGTTACCGTGTGGGAACATTTGACAAAGACCTATTGTTTGCTTCGCGCTAAAGTACTGATGTTCTATACTGACTGACATTCGCGCGGTCTCTGTCTTTGTTTTAGTAGAGATCTAATGTCCTTATTAATTTTAAGGTGACATAAAAACAAAGTTTTCTCTCACAACTTATACTTATGAAAATCCTACTTATACATATTATTAACGCGAAAGTTGATACGATTGGGAGCATTGATTTTTATGATTCTTTAGCATAAAATCTATTTAACGTATCTGACTAAAAATTGGCACAGAGATAAACTATTCTAAAATAGAATGTGGGCTACTTTTTACCCTGTTACTGTGGGCAAAGCCGCTGTGGACAAAGCCTAGGCTTCACAGACTTAGCTTCTGACAATAGCTTCTTGATAATTATCTTATATATAAAAATGGATCGCAAAATTCGTTAGTAAGCGCATAGCTCAACAACACCTGGACCAATTTTGTTTATTATTTTTTTGTTGTGTTTGTTATTGTCAGGAGAAGGTTCTTATCAAAGAAAATATTAGAAAAGTAGAGGGGAAGATTAGGAAAAAGTGACCCTTTGTTAGCGAGATAGTTGAACCCGTTGCGAAGCGGGCGCGGGCCGCTAGTTTGACATAAATCCTATAAAAGAATAAAATCCAAAGTATTCTAAATCAAATTCAAAAAAGGTTGTATAGCAAGCAATTTTTAAATAATTCTATTTTATAAAAATAAGTAGGTAAGTTTAAATATCGAAATAAGAAGACATAAATTTAAAATTCCTAATTCAAACAACAAACAATTTACAACTTCCTGTTCCATAGATAAACAGTTAAAAAAAGCCGGTTCCCATTAATCGTAATCTTCTTCAATTTTGATCTGGTTTCATACGAACGTGTAAGTTCAATGTGGTTACAACGGTGTTTGAGCTCCAGTTATATGTATTTGTACGTGGGAACAGATTTTATATTTACTACCTTTACTAGTTGTAAAATATTCGTCCGCTACTCATACCTGAGTGATTGAAACCTGGCTAGTACCAGTGTGACGAGTAATACGTATGTGTGGACTGCACGGTTGGTGCGTCGCGGGTTCGATTCCCGCACGGAACAACACTGTGTGATCCACAAATTGTTGTTTCGGGTCTGGGTGTCATGTGTTGTGCATTGTATGTTTGTAAACGCACCCACAACACAGGAGAAAACGCAAAAATGGGGCAAAGTTTTTCCTAAAAATAAAATATGTACTTTTTGTATTTATGTTGGACATTGACAAAGTAAACCTGGACTTATCATTTCTAATGCAAATTTGAAATCGCCAATCTGCGTTGATCAAGCTTGGTGACTTCATCGTGTTAGCTCACTAATGGGCACTTATAGGCTGGTGTTAATGTTAAAAATAACAGAAAAATGTATTTTTTGAAGAAAACATGTAATCATTACTCTGCGTTGATCAAGCTTGGTGACTTAATTATGCTAGCTCACCAGTGGGCACTCATAGGCAATAATAAAAATAACAGAAAAATGTATTTATTTGTGGGAGAATCGTCAAATGACATCTTCTACCCTGTGAGTGTCAGACTTATAGTGACTAAAAACCATCACTTTCCGAGGCACATTTAATTTTTTTTAATGTGGGTAACAATTATGAGCCCTTAATATGGCTTGAAAGTAGACGAAGTATCTCGACAAACAAAACCCAATGTGAGTAAGTTACATTTTGTAGGAAAAATCAAAAGCAGCTTTGATAACATTAAAAGAATAACATTTAGGTTACAGAATATTGTAAGTATAGATCTTTGGAAATTCGTCGCCATAATTCATGAACCTATGGAAGAATTGCCCTACACTAGGATTTTCTCGTGCGTGCGGGTGCGTTTAAAAACATACAATTCCACATGCACATCACACCCAGACCCGGAACAACAATCTGTGTATCACACAAAGATTGTTCCGTGCGGGAATCGAACCCGCGACACGTTGCGTGGCAGCCAGTTGCCCAGCCACTGCGCTAATCATGCAGTACAAATTATTGCGCTTCCACTGGTACATATTTTATCACCTGATGGTGAGCCATGCAAGCATGGACACTCGACACACCTATTGCGTTGCCCTTCTTTTCGGGATAAGGGATTTGAGAATTGGGGATATTGGGAATGAGGGAGTAGCATTTAGGCCTCCAGTAACCTCATTCACGATCACATTCTCATGGTCGTCCATGGGCGGCGCTGATTGCTTACCATCAGGTAAACCGTCTGCTCGTTTGAAGACCTATTAAGTAAATAAAAAAAAATTTAAAGTTCTGAAAACTCCATTCGAGCCGGCCTATTCCATTTTATACTAGTATAACACAAAACCATTTTACCTCTAAATAAAAAACTTAGTTAAAATTCTGAACGTCAGCCATTTAAGTAAGTACGTGATCTTTAACTAGTGACAGTGTGATCCATATTTTAACCGCTTATATTGTCTGTGTGGTAGTTTCTTTGTGTTCCAATAGATTTATTAATGTTTTGTTGTTATGACGTTGATACGTGTACAGCATAATTAATAATAATAACGGTAGTTTGGTGAACTGTTATAGTAGGATATTTAACTTACCTGCCATAAACAAGAACGAGGTTCTTAATACGATAACATAGAGTATTGTTTAGAAATAAGTACATCTTTGAAGTGATCCGTAAGTTTGTTCTTGCACAGATCCAAAAGTTTCAAAATATCTAATTATCGCCACATCTTGACCACAGTATAAATTTTATTTATACTGTGGTCAAGTATAAACCACAGTATAAATTTTATTTATACTGTGGTTTGTATAAATTTTATTTACACTGTGGTTTGACTGTTGACTGCATGGTTGGTGCGGTGGCCGGGCTGGCTGCCGTGCAACGTGTCGCGGGTCCGATTCCCGCACGGAACAACAGTTTGTGTGACCCACGAATTGTTGTTCCGGGTCTGGCTGTCATGTGTATGTGAAATTGTATGATTGTAACTGCACCCACGACACAGTAGAAAATCCTCGTGTGGGGCAACGTTAAGAAAAAACAGTCGGACTTTACGTACGACTTCGCCGTTTGCTAAAAGCGATTTCCAAAGTCATAATTAAAAGTATAAGTTCAGGTTTCCTTACGATGTATGATGGGGTTGCGGGTGCAAACTACTGTGAACCTGGTCCGGAGTGGAAGAAGGAATGGGGTAGTTTTTAGTCAATAAGAATCCGACACTCCGTCTGGCCCCACCAACCAGGGAGAAGAATTCATCTAATGACATTTTCCCTCTCAAAAAAATGGTTTCCTATATCTATTCTTGTTCACCCTCTTGAGCTCGTAATCTGGAACACAGAGGTCTCCAGGCCACTTAAGCATTTTTGTACACAGACTGATTGGTACATAGCTCGTCTAAAATTAAGGATTACCAGTATTCTCTATTTCTGCTAACCTTTAAACAAAACGATAAAGCTTCAAGCTATTTTAAATCTGTCAATCAATCAATCAACAACACGTATTGCCCTATCAATCAGCTATTATAAATCACTACTCATTATCATATCGATAATATCTAATCGATTGTCAATGTCAATCAAAATGTAACGTATCGTGTAAGGTTACATCATGGCTATTATCAATCGAGGAGTTGACAGAAATAAGGGCGAACGACTGGCTTTGAGCAGTAGAAGTGGTGGGTGGTTTTCACTCGGGCGACCCAGATCGGGAGGAGTCATAGGATGTTTTAGCATGTTAGGGTTTTATTGAATCCGTTGGTTTTATGAGGATTTTATGTTCACCTATGGTTTTAATTGTTATTTCATGAGAATTGACTTTATTGACGAAGCTCTGATAAACTGAAATTCCATTTTCGAAATTTTCCAAAAAATTCCGAATTACGAACGTGGATTCCAAATTAGCTTTTAGGTCAAAACAATGGAAAATTACCAATCTGTGATTTTGATTTTACGTACTTATTAGTTTAAAGCATCGTTTGAAAATGTCCGACATTAAATTGGAATTTTTAGACCTTGATTAAATACGTGTGATTAAGATTAGCTACTCAGTTTCATTAAAATCGATACAGTAGTTTCCAGGTTTTTTATTTAGAAATTTTAATGAAATATACAACTTATATATGTATTGGAATACTATGTGTTGTTATATCAAACTCAGTGGTCGACCGCGAGACCTCTTACTCAATGTGATTCTGCAAGTAATCGACCAAGTAAAATTGTCAATATCAATCAAAAACTTTAAAGAATCGATTCTCGCAACTACTGCGATACCGATCAATTTCGGCATCGATTTCTCAACTCGATTCTCCGGATGCATTGTTGCAATGAATTGGTAAAGATTGTCATTGTGGCATCCCTGGAAGTCGCCATTGTGTTGTTACGGAGAAGCGACACTTCCTACTTTAATTCGCTATTGTTCTTCGTAATTGGGGGTAGGGTTACCAAACCCTGGATTTATTGTGAGTAGGTGGTAACTTGAGTAGGTGTTTGCTAAATGATTTATAGAAATTCTTTAGCCAGTGCTTTTAATATTATGTAGGTACTTAAGAATTGTGTTATTCTTATTTCAACTGGTGCGAATATTTGTTGTAACAGTAACTTCTGTGTGAAACAAGCGAAACGAAATTGCATCTAATAATATTAAATTTTTATTTAAAAATTCACTCAGTTTTTAATTTCAAGTGTATTAAAAACAGCCGGGGTTGCGGAGTAAGCGCAATGAGGCACCGCGACCTCGGCTCAGAGCAGGAGAAGGAAAAGGGGGGTTTTTAGTCAGTAAAAGTCTGACAAACCCTTACCTGTTCAAATTCCCTTCCATCTCCCT
This sequence comes from Spodoptera exigua, assembly GCA_902829305.4. Classification (NCBI taxonomy): domain Eukaryota; kingdom Metazoa; phylum Arthropoda; class Insecta; order Lepidoptera; family Noctuidae; genus Spodoptera; species Spodoptera exigua. The sequence continues at coordinate 14,333,362 of LR824607.2, read as the reverse complement.
CCCTCCTTTATATCTCCAATCATCAAATCCCTAACCCTTTGTCGTTGCATGTGTCTACGGGCTTACCTATAACTTACCGTCAGATGAAACGTCGGCTCGTTTGCCACCCTATCTCATTAAAAGAATACGATTTCAATCTTAAAAAAAAAAAACTATTCATTTATTCGCCACAATTACCACTACAGAACTCAAAAGATCCTTCAACTAGATAGGTTCAATTCCACGTCGTTTTTTCAAACGTTGCCCTTTACTAATAACTGCTTACACCAACATGTGCACATAGCGTGAAGCATTCCCTGAGAACGGACTAGGGATGCACGTAATTATAACATTATATCGATGTTCTTTTTTCTCTTGTTTGACGAGCTAATAGCGAAATGGTCTAATTTGGTGCGAGGTGAGAAAATTAAGTGTGTTTGCGTTAATGATGGAGTTTATTGCTTGAAATCATCGTGAGTTGCGTTAATAAAGGTGTTTTGTTTTTTATTGAAATATTATCGATATCGATAGTTTTGATTCTAAATTTGTGATTTGTAAAAATTACACTTGAATAATTTCTCAAATTTAAGTTTTCTTAAACGTTAAAAAAAGAATAATTTAAAAAGGTCTAATCTATTGTTTGATACGCATATATTATGCGTGTAATTAAACACATTAACGCATACGTAATTTCTCATATTTTTAGTTCATTCACCACTATGTAATTACGATTTAATAGATAACGGTATCTATTTTAAACTTTCACACGAAAAGCCGTTATGGTAGCGTCTTCATATTCTGATACGTTTTCTCATAAAACTTTATCTGATAATAATGAGCTGATGCACCACAAGCTATACTAAACTAAAAAAATCTTTCAATCAGTATAAACTCTTACTGCTATGTTATAAAGTAGAAAATCCATTGATAATAATTCACGTATTGGTGAACTTTTATATGCATGCGTTGTAATGACGTAAATAATTTATAATGAAGATAATTCCTAATTAAATTCTTAAGTGGGAGATAACGTTTAACACATTATTTTGTTCGTTAATTAACCAATAAACATGACTTGTATTAATGTTTTAGTTCAAATAAGAATAGTTAATAACGTTAATAAGTGTATATTCAGAACTCTTTGAATTGTACCGAAACGGACTTCGTTTTTTTCCAATTATTTCTGTTTTACGTAGGTACCTACCTAAGTTTTATCTTTTATTTTAATAAACAGTAATATTCCGATCAAGATATTTGAAACGAAATGTTTTGTCGATCAAAAAAAAAAAATACTACTTTACCGTAATTTCCAACTAGTTAAATTCAATAAATTTCAAAAACGATAATTTTCGATAAAATTTGTATGAAACTCCAAATCATGACGTCATAGTATTTGTGCGTCAAAAAGATTACTTATTTCTTAAAAATTGGCTAAAAAAAATCAAAAATTTTGTGTATAGACAGATCGATGAATAAAAGTATCGTTATTTTACAATATTTTATTGTATTGAAATATCGAATTAAGTAATTTATTTTTAACCTCGGAAACTAGGTGTCACTTTAAAGTCAAATACACATCAAGGTCAAATAGTATTGAAGAACCTCAAAATTAATTGAAACATTTTAATAACTACCTTCAATTTTCTCTTTTCTTTTACAACGCCAAACAGTCCAAATCGTTGGGTCACTTCACACCAAATTAACAAATTCACCATGAAAATAACCGTAAAAATTTTACTTACTTCTTAAAACCACCCATCGGTTCAATCAATAACAATTTACAACGACACTTTCGCTATGAAGTTATCGATTAAAATTTGTATTTATCGATAGAAAAGAAAGCGTTGGTACGTCACTAGTTATTAATATGCATGGCGAGTTGCAGTTAATGTGGTGTTCCTTATATTTATTCTATGTACAGGTTGTATTAATTTTCAAATGGTCTGCAAAGATGTTTTCTTTGAAGAGCTATGCGTATAATTATTTATTAGCTACATGCTTGCGCTGTCTTAGTTAAATTTAATGATGGTGTTAATGTGTATGTAATTTATGTCCCTGCTACAGTATTTTCTATCGCGTGCTTTTGTAAAGTGATTTATTTTTTTATTCAAATCTAAGTTTTAATTCATGATATTTAAACTTTTTTGCTAAGCTAATCTGATTTTGCTAATCAGAGTCGGGTCAAGTGCTCAGATAAAAAAAAATGTGTTGATACTTATTTATAAACCTTGATCCCTCTAGCCCTTTCCACCTTCGTACCATCAAACAATCGGCAAAACCCGGTTCGCCTTCAGTTTTATAAAGTGAACTGCTAAGGAGTGGAATTCTTTGCTGGAGTTTGTGTTACCCAAAGGGTATATATGTATAACCTGGGTTTCTTTAAGGCCCGGGTGAGTAGGTCGCTTATGGGTACAACCAGGCGTGCCAATACCCAAAAGCCTGCCCATTTCAAAACAAAAAAAAATATTTTGCAAAATAAATCAGTTTCTAAGAATAGTTTTTTTTGTGTCTTGACAGAGCGAATGTCACTTAATATTTGGTCGGTAAGGTAAAAATTAGAGGCACACAAACATCAGCAAAATCACCGAAAAATTTCACTTTAAAACCGATCTATGGAAATCATAGTACAAACAGATAATGACTCAACACTACGTAATGAAAAATGTACAGAATCATCAGTCAAAGAGCTTATAAGATACCTTAAAACACTTTCTAATAGTTACGATGTAATTATGAGTTTCAAAGTGTGAAGTACGAACTACTAGACGGTTTCTAAGATAATTATTAGAAGTAAAAGTTGGATGGTTCAAGTACTATGCAGTTATCTGGTTCAGTCAGTTGGAACAATCTTAGTTAACGTATGAACAAGTCATGGTACAGTACTGACTTAAGTATGACATCTTGGTTTCTAACTTTAATTGAGCTATGGGAAAGCATTTGGTCGATCAACGGTGAAGGACAAGCTGAACAAGGCTAGGTAAGGAATTATTAGTTTTCGTAATAGGTATGGCTCGATTTTGAATATTTTGAAATGCACTTTCTAAATTCTGTTATTATCAAACAATAATTTAGGACAGGGAAAATTTTGAAATGCACTTTCTAAATTCTGTTATTATCCAAATGATACGAAATCAATAGTATTTTGATCGGACCGAGGCTTTCATCCTTGGTACTAAATCATCTTTTTATGGAGGTAGGTTGATGGATTGTCTGATAGTAAGCAAATAGCCCATTAACAATATAAACGAAATATATTTTATGCCGGTCTTCGTTGATTACTCATCAAATAATTCGACGATACAAATAACAACAGTAATGAAAAAAGTGTAATAATTGTTGGCTAACCTATTTAAATAAGTAAATAAATAAGAAAACTTGTACATCAACCTTTTATTTGAAGTTTATTTTCTTGTTGTTACAGTTATCACCACACAATTTCTATATCTATCTATTAGTCAAAAATATGCGAGAACTGAACCATAGCTACAGTGTATGTGGCCAAATGGTTGACAACGCTCAGTATCAGGGTTCCGTCTACTGTGAATAGACGCCACACTGTATACTTGAAGGGCTGGTGTCGGAAGAACAACATGGCGTCTTCTATAGTCTCTAGTGTGGACTGATCTGAAATTGTGCGAAAAAATATTATGACTTGTATTTATTTTATTAAGCTTTATGCACATTAATGTTTGTATATAGACTTGATGCTTGACCGGAGGCCCAATCCTTCCCCTAATCCCTAAAAAGTAGGCAACACACTCGTAACTCCTCCGTTGCGAGTGTCCATGGGCGGCGCTGATTGCTTACTTTCAGGTAATCCGGGTGCTCGTATGTCGACCTATTACATAAAAAAAATGCTATTAGCATTATCTACCAATCTAACTTTTGAGTGATGCAGACCTTTGTGTTGATGAATGTCTCAGTACAGATCCCAAAGCATATTTTGAGAAGACCGCCAGACTACATCTTTTATAAATATACATTTCTAACTCACCTTTACAAAAAAGCATTTGTTTTGCTACATGTAGCTTCATTTGATCTATCTCCTTGTTTACCATCTCGGCAAAGGCGGCTGGTGCCAGGGACACCGTCAGTTTCACCAAACATTCCATAAAAGCTGCCTTCTGGCTCTGTAAATGACATATCATCTTCGTCATTATTGTTTGCATAATTTACCACGGGACATTTGCCTCTCCAGTGGTAAACCTTAAAACCTTTAACTATAATGGTTGATTCATCAACAGTAAGTCTGGGATTTTTTTTTTTTTGGCAATTGCATCTTCAGATTCCCAAAAAACCAGCAATGTACTTGTAAGTCCTCTTTACTGTTGCGGTTGCAGAGATTGCTAACAATAATGTGATCCCGTGATCCCTCTGCTCATTCTTGCCATTCTGTGTTAATAAAATTATAATATGTATACGTACACTCACCCCTCCAAAATTTGTAAAAATGAGGTGAAGAATGTCTAATACCATCGGGAATACCGTCAGCTCAGTTAGAAAAGTCTGAAAAATAAACATTTCGATATAATACCAATATTTATGATATGGTAGCAAATATCAGCACAGAAACACAGATTTCAAGAATGGAAGAAAGATGAAAGAGGGAGCCACGCTTCAGCACGGCCTCACAGAAAACCGGTGTGAAACAATCATGGCGATGTGTTTCGCCGTGTGAGTTAGGTTTACCGGATGCACAATCGTTTTCCCCATCCCACCCTAATTCTTAAATATCCGAAGCTCTTGTCCCCAAAAGGCAGGCAACGCAGTCGTATCTTCTTTGGTGTTGCGGGTGGCCATGGGCGGCGCCGACCGATTGTTTACCATCAGGTACTCCGTCTGCCCATTTGGCGACCTATTTCATAAAAAAATACCTTACCAATATTTTCAACGCATGGTTATCCCGTTGAATGATGTTCAATAATCTCTTGTAAATCATCATACAATTCCTGATTCTTTGTTTCAAGAGCTCTCCGTCTTCCATTCTTGACATACTCATTTCTTTTTCAAAGTGCTTGCAAATCAGTTGCATGCGATGCCACATCGATTCAAATATCATTATCCTCGAAAAATGTGACACAAATAAAGCTAGGTCAAATACAAGAATATACAATAAGCAACCAGGATTAAAGCCCCCACAGAAAGTTAAATGCGTAAATGTTCTAGCACAAAATCCTATTACAAGGAAGATTCTAGAAAACGGTATCTCATCTTCAACTCTTTCACCTGGTATTAAGACATCAATTTGCCTAATTTCACTTAGGATCGACGTGAAATTTCCAGAGTTGAAGCAAATTCCAACCAAAACATTGGCGATGTAGAGTACAATTTGGCTGAGCAAGCGAACTTTTGTTTTATGAGTCCACTCTAAGACAATGAATAAATGAGAATTTACTAGAATGGTTGCTATAATAAGGCAGTATATCTTCAAAAAGAATGCTATATATTTGTTGGAACTGATCTTATGGTAGACTCCACTGATAATAAGGAATATTAACATAGTCTGAACCGTGACTGTTGATTTCCAAGGATTCATCGTTCCTGACTTTATTTATTTTATTTTACTGATAATACGTACACAATGTTGGTAATATACATAGGTTTGAAACGTACATACAGAAAACATGTAACATGGTATTGACGCGGCATTTAATACAGGCTATATTTGTAATGTCATCTAAATAATTAAAGTTTTACTTAGTTAATAATTACAGTACAGTCGACAAACAATGTTCTGTAGATTTTTTTTAACAGTCGTACTCACTATTATTCATGGGTTATTCAGTCCTTATCAATAGCTTTCATTATCGAAAATAGAATCGTTACTAAGGAATGATTTAAGAGATCATTAATTGTCTCTGAATAGGAGAGTAAAATAATTATTTTTGCTATATACCAACGTTTAAATTGAAATGTATAATAAAAATGAAATACATTTGTATATTAAGCCAGAAGAATTTTAATAATGATAAAACAAGCAGGGGAAACTATTTTTATATTTTTTTAATGACTTTAGAATAAAATATTTCCATTTTAAAGAAATACAATTTATTAGTAAAATTAATTCCATCATCGTTTAAGTATGACAAAAATTAAGATAAATGAATAAAAATACGTACATGCGTTGTACAGAAAAACAAATAACTTGCATTCCTCTGCGTGGGCTTCATAAAACTTGATGTGAATAATTTGTTACCATCCCATGATGCGTCCCTTGATAGCCATTTATAGTGAGGCTCCGATATCGATAAAGTAATGATATTCAATTTTCGATAAACATATTTTGGTAACAATAATTAAGTTTTGAAGTATTTTGTTTTTAAGTAATTTTTATTACCTACTACTAAGAGTATTTTTGAGGAGGAATTAGACAAGAAAAAATGAGACTTTCAGACTACCAGGTAATGACTAAAAACCACCTCATTTTTCCATTGCACTCTGCCTCATTACTAGTAAGTGTGGGAGAGTCATACGTCGGCACGATAAGCTGGTTCAACCGAAAGTGATGTGAGTCCATGGCTTCACAGATTATCAGCGTAAAACAACAATCAGTTGTATTTCCCCGTATAAGTAATACATATATCTCTTTACCGGAGGCCCAATCTATAAGAAGAAACAGCGTTTTCAATAATTTCCTCTTAAACAAATGACTTTCTCCAGACTTTGGTGAAGCGAGATGGACCAAACCGAAGCCGCGATACATTACGACCCTCGACCCGTACACGTACCTATAGGTATGCTTACTATAAAAACTTTGTAAACTTTTGTTTATCGATATTAATTGATCCCATCACTATGGAGTAGGAGAGTCATCGTAAACACAATAACGAAACTTATTAACATTCACACGCGCTATTTAACATGCCACCGACGAAATTCAGGAGAAACTGCATTTTACTTCACAACGCAGCAGTCACTGGCAGTATTAAGCATACATACGTATATCACTTTATATGAAAGATTTTTTTATGAACTTCTACAAATTAATTAATTACGTATAGGTACCATGATTTATTTGGATCTGCATAATATATAGCTGAAGAATTTGTGATAATCTACAAAACTACTGGTTCGTAAGAGAATTTATCGATGAAGGGTATACGTTAAAAAATTTCACGCTACGACCAATAGGAATAGAGCAGCTGGTGAAATAGTGCAGGCGTTGCTAGTTAAAATAAATGCTGATGTTCTTGAATTGGTTAAGATACGAAAATTTTAATTCATATACCTACTGCAGTACACAATTCCGCAGTAAAGAATCGCCTTCAACTCTGTGTGGAATACATGTGGAATACCTTTTTTTGTGGATTTTTATGTGGAATACCTCAATTTTCTCATTTATGACGATGCAGTTTGACGTAGAACATGTATTGTGACGTCACAATACACAGTCTCATACAAAATTCAAATCAAATAAGGAACCGTCAAATTGTACGTCTAAACGTATTTTTTAAATTTTATTTTTACGGTTTATTGATTTTGTTCAGACGATTCAACATTACTATTGAATTTGTTTTGTTGCCTAATTGCTTTATTTTAAAAGCCCATAAAGATGCTAATATTAAAACTGATCAGCCGTGGTTGTGGTCTCCATTATCAAATCTACTTACGCCTTCGTGACAAAAAATCTCGATCCCACACAATATTGCTATAGTACGATTCAAATAATCTTCTGCAGTCACGCTCCAATTTCCCGAGTCCCCGATCAAAATGGAAATAGAAAGTTTAAATAATGACAAATTGCACCAATTACCGATTTACTAGAATTGCTTTATTTTATAAATTACTGAACCGAATTGATGACTCGGTTGTTTATTGGCTTATGGTGTTTCTGTCCCTTCATTTTTGGACCTGTGTTCACCTTTATCATCGACAGCCTCTAATTTTCATTGCTCGGGTCTGCTGTCAGCGAGCAAGGATATCTCGCCGCCCGACCAGATTCAGGCTCGGATGTGCGGCGCGTAACGTAAAAACCCTATTGACTACAGTGAAGTAATAAATGTACTTAGTAATAAGCAACATTGTAACCATTAGGTAGTCGACAATAAACGCTTGTCTTGACCAGACGTATTTCCTTTCGCTCCACAACACCTTTCATATTTCAACAGAAATGGCGCCTAATGTAGCCAATGCTTAGCTGGAGTCACCTGTCAAGCACAATAAGGTAGTATGGTAGTTCAGCCTCAGCTCAGAGCAGGAGGAGAAACGGGGGGTTTTTAGTCAGTAAGAGTCTGCCCCTTCTCTCAGCATACCCTGGGCGGGAGAAAAGAAGAAGAGAAGACTTCGATTTTGTTCTTTAGTTTTAAAAGTCTTAAACGCCCTTATGATGTTACTAGTGTCGTTAAGATACTCGCGGGAATCCAGAAGCTCATTACTCCATTAAAAAATCATATTTGCATTATAGTTTTCACTCATGAAATAACCAACGACTTTTAAAGTAATTTAATTTTGTTAATGTTCCTAATGCTCTATTAAACAGTACGTAAAACGTTAACAATATAAGTTATATAGTCAATAAACAATATAATTTTTATTTACGTGATGTACAACTACAAGGTATTTTACCCAATGTATATTTTTTATCGCTGCATGAATATATTAGCATGCAAAATCAATATGGCGACGTTCTTTGAATGCAATTATGGATACATTGTTGTGCATGACTTTTCGAAATATAAAAAAAGTCTAATGCAAACATCGTTCATGTTTTTTTTGTGAAGTGAAAATCATCGAATGGCTTCTTCCGCCCAGGGTGGGGCGGGAGAGAGTGTCAGAGTCTTACTGACTAAAAATCCCCCTGTTCCTTTTCCTGCTCTAGGCCGAGGTCACGGTGCCTCATTGCGCTTACCCCACGACCCCGGCTGATCATCAGCCCTATAGGGCCCCGTCTGTGGTGGTCTATTGGCTCTTTGAGACGCGCGCTGAACGCTACGCGCCGTACGCTCGGGTCTGGTTCTCGTCGGGCGGTGAGCTACCCTTACTCGCCGACCGCAGACCCGCGCTTACGGTGGCTGGAGATCGTTTCTCGTCTCGTTCATATTTGGGTTAAAGAACTACCTCGTTAGCCAAGTAGAGCTTTGTTTTAGTCGAGAGTTCAAAGTTATAGACCTTAATGCTATTAAGCATAGGTCAGCTCGACCCAAGTGATACCACTGACTAAAAGAAAACTGGCGTGAAACTTCCATAGTGTTGTATTTTGCTATGTGAGTGAGGTTATAGGGGGGCAGAGTACAATGTGAAGATGTTTTGTAATAGCGTTGGTTTCGGCAAACGAGCAGACTTATTACCTGATGGTAAGCAATCAGCGCCGCCCATGGACGCAATCAACATCAAAGGAGTTGTTGTCAAGTGCGTTGCCGGCCGGTTTTTCTGTGAGGCTGTGGTATCACTCTGGTCGAGCTGAACCATTCGTGCCGAAGCTTGGATCTCCCACACTTACACTGCTCTAGTGGGTGTGCTCATTTTATTGGAGATTTGAGGATTGTGGATGTGAAAGAAGGATTGGGCTAGATTGAAATTTAAAATAAAATAAATATAGTTTTTAAACCAACGCCCTCAAATATTATACCTACATATTTCTCTCGCTTTTCGTAATGCTTAAACAGAAATTCGCAAACCATTCTTAACGGTAAAACATATGAAACATCATATAAAGCATTCTAGATCTGAAACTTAAACCCTTAAGTCTAGATACAGGCAGCTAACCTACAAACCAAACAATATTATGAACCGTCAAACTAACGGAAACATTAATCAGGCCCGACAAAGATCAGTTTATATATTATGAAGTGAACTCTATTCATGAGTTAAATTCCACCCATTATGCTGCCCAGTTACTTAACACGCATTAACTATCATACATTAATAAAATACTTACTGGAGATACCTCGTAAATTGTATTTTAGAACCAGTTCAGAAGTCCTTCTGTGATTTTATCATCTCAAGTACTTATTACTTTTGTAGATGATTCTAGGTGAAATTTAGGGTGTAAGTAAATATTTTTTTTATCTTTACCAGCTTAGGTGTTGTTGTGCAATATGAGCCCTTACCATAGCTCGAACGGCGGCGACCTCTCGCGCCCGGCCTTAGTCGAGGCCATGGTGCGGAGTGAGAGGAACTGGGACGCCGTCTCCTCCTTTTGTGAAGCAGTCATGCTCGCAAAGAGAGAGGCGGCCCGCGTGAGGGAGCAATCCTCCTCCTCACGCCCCAGCAGCCGCAACTGGCGACACTACGGGCGTCGGGGATCGAGGGACGATCTCCGGCCACCGTAAGAACGGGCCTGCGGTCGGCGAGTAAGGGCAGCTCGCCGCCCGACCAGAACCAGGCCCGAGCGTACGGCGCGTAGCGTTCCGCGCGCGCCTCAAAGAGCCAATAGACCACCACAGACGGGGCCCTAAAGGGCTGATGTTCAGCCGGGGTTGCGGGGTAAGCGCAATAAGGTACCGCGACCTCGGCACAGAGCAGGAGAAGGAACAGGGGGGTTTTTAGTCAGTAAGAGTCTGACACTCCCTCCTGCCCGGCCCTGGGCGGGAGAAGTCATTTGATGATTTTCCCCTCACAAAAAAAAAAACCATAGCTCGAAAGTAGACGAAGTATCTCGACAAACAAAACCCAATGTGAGTAAGTTATATTTTGTAAGAAAAATCAAAAACAGCTTTGATAACATTAAAAGAATAACATTTAGGTTACAGAATATTGTAAGTATAAGTAGATCTTTAGAAATTCGTCGCCATAATTCATGGACGTATGGAAGATTTTTTTTAAACGTTGCCCTACACTAGGATTTTTCCTGTGTCGTGGGTTTATTTACATACATACAATTTCACATGCACATCACACTCAGACCCGGAACAACAATCTGTGGATCACACGAAGGGTTGTTCGCCAGCCAGTTGCCCAGCCACCGCGCCAACCGTGCAGTCTTAACGCAGATTAACATGGCAGCAACATTATATCACTTAATAATAATAAAAAAGTACACGAAAAAAAACCATAAACACTTTTGATACAAAATTTATAAGTAAAGCGAACGAAAAAAACAAGAAGTTACTTACACACAATATTTATTAAATTTTTGTTAAACAAACAATTACAAGATACTTATCGTTACTTTAAAAATACACATATACTCTATGTTTATTTAGATATAAGAGGGCCAAGCTATGGTATCGGTGTGACACCTAAGGCTCACAGAAAACCGCCGTGAAAAGTCACTTGCGTATTTTTTTCAAGGTACTTTAGAGGAGGTCCATTACCTCCAATGCCGCATTCCTCAAATGTCTACTACTACCTCCCAAAAGACTGGCAAAGCACTATGAAACTCCTCTGATGTTAATCCGATAATCAGGTAATCCGATTAGGTATTAATCAAAGAAGTGCGCAAACGACACCATAGCCAGTACGTAAGTGGTTATAAGACTAATAATGGTCAATATCAGTTCGCCGTCTACTGTGAATATCCGCCATACTGTGTACCGGAACGGTTGAATTTCGAATATCATCATGGCGTCATCTATGGCTTTGTTTGTAGACTCATCTGAAGTGTATGAGAATAGTGATTTTAGTAAGATGATTGTTTTTGAATAGTAACTATCGTGAGTCATACTAAATTAATTGAACATAATTGACCATGTGTGTGAAAAATGACATCTATCTTTAATTGAAAATAACGACTTAATCACGTGAATTAATTGAGAAAAGCTCGACTAGTTTCAAGTCAAAACGGGACTCTTATTCATAAGCAGCGTGCACGTCGCGGCCACGCCGCCAGCTTACTTGTGTGACTTAGAGCTAGTTGAGCTTTTCCCAGTTATTCACGTGATAAAGTCGTTATTTTAATTAAAGATTAATATATTTTTTTTCAAATTTAATATTTTTCAAATGTATCATTGGTGTATCTTGCTACTTCTTTTCCATATGTGCCTGTGGCTTGGATCGACCTCCTCTCACGGACAGGTTGTCGGACAACTCAATCTTAGCATTTTACAAGTGTCTATTTATGGATAAATTGAAATAAATTATTAAACACACAATTTCACAAACACGCCGAAACCGGGACAACAATTTGTGGATCACAGAAGGAGGTGCGGGAATCGAAACCGCGACAGCTGCCATCGCCAAGCCACCGCGCCAACAGCACAGATACATTGAGAAAAAGATTTTTTTAATATTTACAAACCTACCTCGGCACGTGACTAGCTGGTTGATAAGAGCCAGTTTCATTTTATCTATTTCACTCTTGATCATCTCTGCCAAAAATGCTGGACATAGCACCAATATAAAATCCATTACAATTTCAATTGACACTACTTGGTTTTTCTGAAATGATTTTGAATATATTAATACATCACCAAACACAACTCATACAAAATGTAAAATCCGGGGTGTAAGTGCAATAATGTACCATGACGATGAAGGAACAGGGTCGATTTTAGTGACTGGCACTCTACCACACCGCGGTATTTTGTGAAATCTACATTACTTAATTGGCAAATTGATTTTTTTGTGAAATGTATTTTAATATTGAAATGCGTGTGAAAATTAAAAACATAATAACTATGTTTTACCATAACATTATATATATATTTTTTTAAATATAATGTTTCCCGGTGATTGATAATTTATTTTGTATGATATTTCTTTATAATTCTATCAAAATACCAATTAAATGATGATTGCATTTTGCACCAAAACGCTGTGGCACTACCGTCGACGAAAGACTTTCCGGCACTATTTTTCTACAGAAGATAGCACCGTCACCATGGCAACCATTAAACCGATTCCAATGCCAATATTATCAGAACGATAGACGAGTTTTCTTATGTTTTAAAACCAGCTTAGAAAAATTTCAAAGAATAATATGTCTTAACATAATTGTTTTTTTTATACAAAAATTTTAATGAGAAGAAAAAAAAGTTCTGACACAGACTGTCAGAATTTTTTACTGCGGTCAAATAGGTAATAAATATACGCAGTGTAATGGAATAAAATTATTAATGCAATACACACGATTACATTCTTGATAACCAAATGAAAGTAGATGCTGCTCAGCGTCTTGACAATCAGCTGAACACAGGATAGTAACATCTGAAACGATTTAAATAACTTAAAAAATATCAAATATCTACCAAATTGTTTTTAAACAATTGCCAAAATATGCAGTAGCGTAAAATAAAGTTAGTAGTTAAAATGTATTTAGGTAATTCATCTAAATTTACTAAAAATAACGACTTACTCACCTGAATTAACTGAAAAAGGTTCTACTAGACACAACGGGACTCTTATTCATGAGCGAATAAGGCTTATTCATGAGCGAATACGGCTTATTCATGAGCGATGTCGCGCAGTTAACTGGCTTGAAGCTAGTTAAGCTCTTATAAAGACTATCGTGTCACATGCATGACAGTTTTTATTAAAAAAAAAATTCAAAACTGATTCATCATTCATTTTTCTCTAGACTCTAGACTAAAATAAAAATATACTTTACCGTCATTTTCATTGGCGTATCAGTTTCACGTATGGCATTCAACAAATCCTTGTATGTTCTCAAACAGGAGCCGATATTTCTTGCTACAATTTCTTCTACTTCATCGAAACAGTGAGCACTGGATAGAGTCTTCTTAAGTTGCTTTCGAAGTATCATCATTCGGTACCGCAATATCTCGAACACCATTATTCGAACAGAGTTCGATATGTATACAAAAATTTCAACCACACATATTACAGAAGCTACAGATATCAATTTAAATTCGTTTTCTTTACTTGAATATAAATATAAAACATGTACATTTATTTTTACAATTATAGTAATAAATATTACAATCCTAAAATAGCATATATCATGTTTTACTTGTAAACCTAATACGGTATCAATTTTTCTTATCTTCTTAAGAAAAGGGTAGAAATTTTCGCCTTCATATAATAAATTTATTATGACATTAATTAAGTAATCAATTGCCAAGATTAAGAACCGACCAACTGCTAAGCTTATGAACTCGTGCATTGTTATTATAGCAATAATTAAGATAAATACACAAATAGAAACACAGTAAGCTCTTAATACGTTGCTGATCAATTTGTTCGAACTTATGTTGCTGTAGAAGCCTGCTAGACATCGGACAAGCATCATAGTTTGTGTAGACAATATTGTTTTTATGATATTCATTTTTCCAAAGATATGTATATTAACAAAATTGTGCCTTGTACGTACCAAAGATAGTACAATACTGACGTGGTATTGATAGTTCAGTTTAATTATATATCTATCTTTTTTAATTACAGTTGCATGCCTTTTTATATAATTATGTATACTGAAGCTATTACCGCTATTTTAAGTTCAAAGAGTACAAACACGGCGCGGGTTTCCATACGAAGTTTAAAGGCTAAAAACATGGAAACCACTGAACACATTTTGATGAAACTTGGTAGTCATCCGGGATCATTTTTTTTAACAATTCACGTGTGTGACACATAAACAAACAAAAATTGTAGTAGTCTGCAATAAGAAACACAAAACGAGAAGAAAGTACATAAAAGTCAAAGTCAGTCAAAGTCAAAATCAAAATCATTTATTCCAACTAAACCATAAATAGGTACTTTTGAAACGTCAAAATAGAGAAGTAGTCTGTCAGTCTGTTCGTCAGTAAAGCTAGGTGCTCATTCCAAATTGTGCAAGAAACTCCATAACGGGAAATATGCGTCACAACCACGTAGAATGGTCATCCCTCAAACGTTCGAAGATAGAGAGATAGGAATAGGCAATTTCAAGTGTATATACAGACAAAAAAAGGGAAGTGAAAGGAAGAACAGAAATAATGTAACTGTAGGTACCAAGTGCGTTTATTTTGACATTCATTAAAAAATAGGTAGGTAAGACTCAAACATTCAAAATACATTTTAAAATCTAAAGTAAATTAAAAAAAGAAAGCTAGCAAATCATTAAATATTCTGAGAAATTATTTTAATGTATAGACAACTTACTTAACACACTACATTAATAATTACTTTGACTATTTTTTAATAGTAACAAGCGTGAAATATATTAAATTTATTGAATAACAACTTACTAAAACGACCCATGATTACGATAAAACTAATAAAAATTAAGACCAAAAAACATTTACACAATAAAATGGCCGAACTGTACCATGGCTACAATATAAGTAGTCAAAAGACCAATCACACTCAGTATCAGAGTCCCGTCTACTGTGAAAAGACGCCACACTGTGTACTTGAACGGGTGTTGCTTGAAAAATGTTATGGCGTCATTAATCGTCTTTCTTTTAGAATTCGCTGAAAGGAATATAAAAATAAATTGGTTAGGATTGTTTATAGATTTAATCTGAGTAATATTATATATGTGAAAGTTTGTGAAAATGTATGTATGTATGCTTGTTATTCTTTCATGCGAAAACGGCTGGACCGATTTGATTTAAATTTAGTATTTAGATAGGTGATACCCTGGATTAACACATGAAGGCTGATTTTTATCGACATACCACTCGGACAGAAGCTAGTATGTGTGTATAATGTAGTGTGGTTCAAAGATAAAGGCGTCCGTTTCCAAGCAAGAGGATTAGAAACCTGATAATTACAATTGTGTTTTTTTCCTAGTTATATGTGCCTTCTAACATTATTTGGACACTATTGGGATACGAAGAAAGCATAATTGTCTCGTTATGAAACTTGGTCTTATTTTAAAACTAATTATGAGTTTGAAATCTCCAATTGGCTATTAGCAAGTGTGGTGATATATTTTCATTTTTTCTCGGTGTCTCAAGAGGGCTTTGCTCAGCAGTTGGCATTTTAAGAGTGAGGATGATTATTTTTAACCGACCTCTTACTGTATATGTATAGTCAGACAGACCGATGGACGAACATTGGACAAATAGGGTTCCCGTTTGAGTACAGAACCCTCAAAAGGTGTGTCATACAAATCTAATTATATCTCACCCTTACAAACTAGCAACCGTCGTACGATGCATAGCTTTATTTTCTCAATTTCACTATTAATCAGTTCACATAAAAACGCCGGTAACAATGTTGTACACAATTCCAAAAATACTTCAATCAGAAGGATATAATATTTCTGTAAAATAAAGAATCTATTTCATTTCACCATCACTTTATATTATAAAACAGAGTCGCTTTCTTAGTCCCTATATCGGTATGTATGCTAAACCTTTAAATCTACGGTTTTTTTTAATATAGATCTTATTTGCGTCTCTTTCATTTGTTAATCAATTTCAGCTCGTTGACTTAGGGTGCTTTTCATTTGAACCCTTTTCAAAGTATCGGCTATTTATTCGCTATGTATCCAACTAGGGTGCCTTCTTCTGACTTCTAGCATCCATCCTTTTAATATGACCAAACTACATTAATATTCCTTTTTCAATTTTTGTCATTACATTTTGCCCTGACCAAGTTTTTAATTATCTCTATCTCTTTTTATTAAAATAACTATAATTGTAATACTTACGGGATATGTTATACGAAAAGAAAAATATAAAAATATATTTATCATTGTATTGAAGACTAAATGTATTAAAGACAGAAGTATCTGAAACAACAAATTATCATTAATTAAATAATAGATATGGTGCTGGTCTTACTACCTTCATATAAGTCTTCAAATTCATCTAGTACATTGTGGATATGAAATAACAGCCCCTATTCTTAAGAGGGGAAAATTATCAAAATTAAATGATTCACCCGACCTAGGTGAGACGAGAGGGAGTGTCAGACTCTTAGTGACTATGAAACGTCCCGCTCCTTCTTCTGCTCCAGATTGCGTTATTGCACTTGCATCTGCAACTCCGTGGAGAACAGACAAGCCAAGTGCTGAGCGTTTATATTTTTTTCTAGTAAAATATGTCAATAAAATTACCATAGGCTTCATAGGTCCATCAGTAACTCGAACTGCGTTCAACAACTGTTTGTAAGTATTTATATAAGTTTGAAGTTTCTTCTTAAACATAACTTCGTCTTCCTCAAAACGTCTAGCGATTGACATGTCCAGCTCGAAATTTTTACGCAGCACCACCATTCGACGCAGCATCAATTCAAACATCATTACTCTTGTGAACATAGATGACATCAATAAAATATTTGAGCACACCCCGAATGCATCATACATGACAAATTTAAAAGAATAATTGGAATAAAAAAACGAAAACAGAAACTTGCTAAACATTTTTCCTATAACTGTGAATACGAATATAGTAGAACATATCTGTACTTTATCATTAAATTGTGTGGTACGTGGAAAATTTACATTCCTCAAATTCTTTAGAAAAATTAAAAAATGTTCGCTGTTTTTATTTAAATTGACCATTACGCCTAGAAAATAGACAAATATGTGAGAACTACAGTGTATCTTAGCTATGAGAGGTGAATCTAAAGCTATAATTAACTCGATTGAAAGAATAACGACAGATATGACGACGCAATACGCCTTCAATATTTCATTTACTAGTTTATTTGAACATATTTTGCAATAAAATCCTCCAAGAGTGCGAAACACCAAAAAGGACCGAATAGACATTAAATCCATGACAACAAAAAATTCTGACTTGACTTAACGTTCTGTATGTGACTGACTATGTTTTATTAAAGCCACGTCACTTCTGTCATAAGTATATTTGACCAATAATAATTTTACATAGATACACATCCAGCTGTAAATATCCATCCAGTTATCATGGTCTTGGTGTTTATGATCCTCCCGCAAGTTTGACAGTCAACTTATACTGGTATTCTCAAATTGATGTTATATGTACTTATGTTTCAGTTGATAATTTTATGATGGCATAATACCATTACTGAAAAATTTATGGGAAAGCCAATGATGGTGGTAAACATCAGAGATCATGACTCATGGACACCCACAACAAGGAAGGAATTAGAAATGTGTTGCAACCTTATAAGGCATAAGGGTTTCGAAGATTTACGGATCGAGGAGGGGAAGAAAGATTGGGATCTCGGTAACCTCACTCACACGGCGAAACACAATGTTTTAGTTTTTTCAAGTTAGTTTTTTGTAAGGCTGTGATATCACCCCGATCAAGCCTACCTATTCGAGCCGTAACATGGTTCTCCCACACTTAAAATAGGATTAAAATCCTTTATTAGATTATACAATAATGCAAATGAAAAACAAATTGTGGTCAACTTTAATAGCATTTAATCAAAAATATGAGCAAATTGGACCATCGCCAAAATATACGTTGTAAAAAGATTGACCACACTCAGTATCAGGTTCCCGTCTACTGTGAATAGACGCCACACTGTGTACTTGAACGGGTGTTGTTCCATAAATACCAATGCGTTCAGTATTTTGTCTCGGTTGGTCTCCCCTGAAAATGATATAAATATTTTGTTAATAATATAGTGATATACACAGTTAAGGTTGAGAGGTTTTCGTTGTGCAGCAATGACTTATCAATGTATATCAAGACTTTGACTATACGGTTGGTGCGGTGGCTAGGCAACTGGCTGCCGTGGAACGTGTCGCGGGTTCGATTCCCGAACGGAACAAACCTTTGTGTGATCCACAAATTGTTGTTCCGGGTCTGGGTGTCATGTGTATGTAAAATTGAATGTTTGTAACCGCACCCACGACACAGGAGAAAATCTTAATGTGGGGCAATGTTTTTTTTTTTTTAAAAAGAAAAAAGTATAGCTTCGAAAATGACCAAATTCAATTATTTATATAAAAAACATTTAGGTACCTTTACAAACGAGTAACTGCTTTATTACGAAAAGTCTTAAAACATCAATTTCATTGGTGATCATTTCAGCTAGGGCCGCAGGTGCTAGCAAAACAACGGTGTTCATAAGGGTTTCGGTCAAAATTAATTTATATGCCTGCAATTATATACATGATTAGAAAGTATGGCTGTCAAGGGGAAGAAGAAACCCTTCCGGTTTATCACCTCGCTCGTCATTAGTAACTGTTTTGTTAAATACATTGCTGCGAATCAACAGATTTGAAGAATTAAAAGTGGCGGTCTTTTCAGGTTTAGGCTGTCGGAATTGAGATGAACAAGGGACGCTCAAACGACGAAATACAGCGCTATGGTCGTTATGCTGGTTTTCTGTGAAGCTATGGTATCATTACGGTTGAGCCCACCCATTCGTGCCGAAGCTTGGTTCTCTGGGGCCGCAGGAATGAATAAATTCAATTAACGAATGGCACATTCAAATACAAGACAAACATTTATGACAAACGATCATGGTATTTTTATGCTTGAATCGGCCCATACGGGTCGAAACATGACTCTCCCAAACTTGAAATAATAATAATAACTTTATATTTGATGTCCTATCACATTTAGATTAAAACTGTTCAGCGGGCCTCTGCGAGTAAGCTCCGGCGCCTCGTACGCCTTCCAAAGGTCCAGGATCCTGTGATCCAGTGAAAGGAAGCGAATATTGTATTTTTGTAGTTTTTATGAGTAATGTTTATGTTGAACAAATAAATATTTACATAACTGAGTTATAGCGTATTATGCATTCTTGTGCGGTGTGTGATAAATACTTCACTCTCAAATCTATAGTTGCTTAGCTAACAACAAGCTATGCAGCGGATCACCACACACGACTAAAAACAAATAGGTGTTACATTTTCACCGTACCTGTGTTTGGCCTCTCATTAAAGAAAAAATATATCATTTTGGCACCAATAAACACACAAATCACCAAATACATGTACGACAATTAGGAGACAATATAATAATAATAAATAACACGGTCTATCATCACTGACAAGACTATTGTAGCCAATAAGCCTGACATAGTGGTGAAAGACCGACTAGAGCGTCGTACGATGATAGTCGATGATGCCATTTTTCATGACGAGAAGCTCGTGAAAGCAGAGAAACAATTGAAATATCTTGACTTGGCTCACGAGTATTTTGACATGTGGAGTGTGAACTCGGCTATCATTGTGCCGATAGTTGTGTCGGCAAATGGGTTAGTCCCCAAAAGCCTCGACAACCACCTTAAGAGGCTGACGACAGGCGGATGGATCAAGGGCCTCAAACAGATGGCAGTCTTCCTTGAAACGCCACGTATTGTGAGGAGATTTCTGTCTCTGGAGCTCTAACAACCGGTAGCTTGGACCTTGCTCTCGCTACCAGCTGGCTCCTATTTTTATATTTTTAAATAAATAACAAAAATAAAAATTGAAAAATGTTAGGTTAATTAATAAAACAAGTACTCAAACAACTAAAGAACAAAAAAACTGAAAGAAAATGGCAGCATGCCCTTGCTAGAAGGGTTGACATCCCTGGGTATATGTTGGGATCAGTGGAAACCCTACATCCTGGTTGCCAAATGGTGTTCTTGCAGTGAGTTACGGACTGAAGCAAGCAACGTAAAATATACATAAAGCTAATAATGAACATCATTGTATGATGCTTTTTAAAGGGAATAATGCAATAATATTTTTATTATAAAGGTGCGATAGTAATTATATTGTCAGATATAAATTTATAAATACTATATACTAGGTCGATGTGGTATCCATTGAATAGATTTCAAAAAATACATACTAGGGTCACTTCGACTTCGGGCCCATTTGAAAGACTGAAGAAAACAATATCCACAAGCCTTGGAATCGCGATGCTAAGAGACAAAAATATCTGAAAAATATATTCATACTATAAGTTTGGGAGAGCCCGAGAGATTATCTCCAGCCATCGTAAGCGCGGGTCTGCGGTGGTTGTTTCACTCCGGACGAGCCGACCCATTCGTGCCGAAGCATGGTTCTTCCTCACTTATCATCAGTACCCATTATTTGGAATTAGGACCAAGTTTGGATAAGTGCAGGGAGAAGAAAGAGTACTAATTTACAAAAATGACTAGATTATTGGAAAAATCATTCATTTAATACCTTTCTACTCTAAAATAGATAAAGGTAGGTAGGTAGGAGAAATGGTCAACCAATGCCTGCTATTCGACATAAAAGGTAATAAAAAGAATTAGAATTAGACTTACCCAAAATTTCGTGACGCCACTTTTCTCATTCAACACATCCAACAATTTCGTATAATCATTCAGACATTTCTTTATCTTCTCCATCATGATTTCCTCGCTATTTTCAAATCTTCGAGCTATAGATAAGTCACGTTCAAAATTTCGACGAAGGTCAGCCATTTGACGCCAAAGTATCTCAAACATTATGATTCTTGCTACATTCGTTAAATGTAATACCATATCAACAGTAACAAGGTACATAAACAAGAAATCGAGGTTCATAAGACAGATAAATAAGATAATGCTCACAATCTTTTCTACAATAATCAAAATTGTTATGAAGATAGAGATTGTAATTTGAGCATCTACATCGTCATTGTTGATAGAAGATATTTTATTTACAAATTCAAAAAAGTATTCGTCTTTGAAAATGAAATTGAAAAATATATTTGAATTGTAAAGTGTAATTTGAAATATAAGGTTTACTAAGTCAAATTTTACAATTGCATACGCTTTGTAAAATACGTAGTTTGTCATCATAGTTATAAGTACGCAATAAACTTTGGCTAATAGTTTTACTGCTTCATTTTTACTAATATCAAAATACATTCCCGCAACTAGTTGAATTGCCATTATATTTTTAATAGAAAATATAGACTTTACAAAATTCATCGTTTAAAAATGTGCCTCAATAAGGTCCAGACGTATAGACGGTCCACAATTCAATGTAACACTGACGTGGTTGTCACACGAACACTTACGTTGATGAATCTAGAAAACTTAATTACATTTTGTACTTTTTTTTAAAAAAAACATTGCGTCCTCATGGATTTTCTCGTCTATCGTGGGTGTTATCACATCATATCCAGACCCGGAACAATTTGTGGATCATATTAAAGTTGGCCCTTACCGGAATCGGACCCTCGAAACGTTGACAGAAGCATCAAACGTGCAGTCGATTGCAGTATACTAAATAACTCATGAATACTCAAATCACTCTAAATAACTGTTTTCATGTGGTGATTATGGAACAGATTACATTCACCACCAGATTTTCTCATATCATAGAGATTTTCGAGAAACTCTTCAATCTAGAAAAGGCCTTAACTCCAGCAACTACTCTATCACAGGCTCATGCCACCATCTTATTTTCCATAGGGTCAGTTAACTTATTATTTTCCTTTCATACTCTTTCAGGAACGATAAAAAACGACACAAAGGTTATAAATAAAAAGCGTGAAATAAAACAACACAAAGTTTTTATTCAATCCATCCCCTTAAGTAAAGTCACAATGAAACAACGATTCAATAAAATACTTAGTAAAGATTTATCCGTAAAAATGGCAGAACTGCACCAAGGCTATGATATAAGTCGTGAGAAGGTAGACCATCGTCAGCACCAAGCTCATGTTTAAAGTGAACATCCTTCCCACTGAGTATTTGAAAGGATACTGTTTGAAGATAGTCATTGCATCTGTGACTGCATCGCGTGAAGTTGAATCTGAAACATTCGATATACTCGTATTGTAAAGAAGCTGATTTTCCCATTAATACACGAACTTGGGCAAATCTTTTCTATTAGTAGTAGTTTCTGTTTCTTTCCTGTCAGACTTTTTAACAACAAAATGTCTTATAATGTTTTCCTAAAATGGAATTGCAATTCAAGGCCAATATAATCAACTAAAAGTTTGAATGCTTAGTAAATGCAATGAATTAATTCCTACTACATTTTTGAGAGGACTGAGGCTCTGGAGGCTCTGGGTGGGCTGAGAGAAGTCAACACTTTCTTATCTATTTGACTAATTTGATTATTCATTTTCCTTATTTATCTGTTCTAACTCATATTTGTCTTTTACAGGTAAGTGGCAGTAATCAAGACATCAGTCGGTATGTAGACCACATCATTACAACTGTTACATGAAGGAAATCTCATCGGACTCTTTATTGCAAATTTGCAACACTATTTTTGATATGAATCTTGACCTTGATATGAATCAAGCACTCTTTCTCTTTTTGTAAGGCGATAATCATCAAATGACTTCTCTCGGCCATGGTATGACGAGGCGTGTCAAACTCTTACTTACTAACCCCCCGCCCTCCCCCCATCCACGCCGTTCCTTCCCTCCTGCTTTATGTAGCCAAGACATACACCTTACTGCGCTAGCCCCGCAAAAGCAGAGCTTCTTAGAGTTAATAGTATTGATTTAATTTATTGAGGTAACTAAATCCAATCAAAGTTTTGTTGGTCTTTACTTGCCTTTGCAAACTAACAAAAGTTTGACAACAATCAGTTTCATCTTATCTACCTCTTTGTTTACCATTTCCGCCAAAAATGCTGGTGATAAGGACACAATGAAGTCAAGAATATTTTCGAAAATAATTACTTTATATCTCTGAAACATCGTTAAAATTAGGACCATATAAATAATGGAGGAATGTAAAACATGTTATTTCAAATCAATTCATTTTTATAATACTTACACGTATTCTACCATGTATGAAACTAGAGTAAGTGGCTTCCAATAGTTTAGGAATCATGGTGGACACGGTTACAAATATCTGAAAAGTAAACAATAATGATTACATCAATTTAGATAATAGCATTAAAATAAAAAACTTGATAATAAGGAGGCCCCTGGCGTTATAAAACATAATTTTCTTGATTTTATTGTTAAAGCCCAGGCTGATCATCTGGTGGTGAGTTATGAGTGCGTTGACTTAAAGACTTGAGGATTTTGGGGATTTGGAATGAATGGGCACAGGGTTTAGGAATCCGGTAACCTCAGTACCGGGAACACAAAGCGTGCATTTTTCTATTCCGTATCGGACGCCACTTTAGTTTCATGCGCAATTGTGTTTTGATCCCAAGAATGTCAAAGGATATTGAAAATGTGGCGATTGTGCTAGATCATCGCAATTGAAATGACAGGCTAAGTCTATGAAGAGTGAAAAGAAATTGTTACCAATAGTTTCATTGAGACATTACAAGTCAATGTATCCAACGTATTTTTATACATATTCATACACATGTACAGTTTATCTTTCAAGTTTACTTCATCGCCCTCAATTCTGCATCGTCGCAATTCATGTTTAAAATATTTCGAAATTAATGCCATCCGACGCCAAAACATTTCAAACATTATCATCTTAGTGAGATTAGACATAGTCACAACTAAATCTAAAACTAAAACCCCCTTTGAGCAGTTAGTCATGTTAAAACAAAACACCGCATGAGCTGAAGTCCTCAGAAAAGCGCCACCGTAGAACAATATTGCGGAAAGTGTTACTCTATCATCTAATTTCATATCTGCATTGATGTTTCTGATTTTATCTATAGTAGTTTCAAATTGTTTGTTGTAGAAGAAGCTGACTAAGAAGTTTAATGTGTAGATAAAAATATAAATAAGTAAATGAATGGGTCTGACATATTTTTTTTCAAATAAGAGTGATATGCTTATTGCGACGGTTATTGTTACAAAAACACACAATATATTCTAGTACAGATTGTTACAAATCTGTTTGGACTGATCTTGTTGAAGAAACCGGCGCTCATACAGATGGTCATGACAGTTTTTATAGAGAATAACGATCTTATAATATCCATATTAAATTCAATTTTGGTGCTCAGTTAGTCGGAATGAAGATTCGCAGAGTGGTTGGATGCCAAGGGCCAAAAATAGAACTCAGTGTAGTCCTTTTCAAGTGGCCTTTATCCAGTCGAAATAGGCAAATGATGATGCTCCTTTATTTAGCTTAAGAACAAAATGTTTAGGAAATGTTTTTACACACACAGCTGATGCTATTTTGTTTTTTGATTTTGAACGTTAATTTGTTTCTCACATAGTTCTTTTTGCGTCGACAATGAAAAAATATCTGAATATTAGATTTTTATTCTTTACATTACAGATTCTGACTGACTAGTGGCTATGGTAAATTAGTAGGTAGGTTATATTATGTTGTAATTAAAATATATTTTCATTACATGAAATACTGACGTGGCCGTGTGTACTGGCGTGGTATAAAATTCAAGGTTTGAGTTAAATACAGGCGCTATCTTTTACTATTTTAAAAATACATTTTTATTTTTATTTTCATTTAAACATAACAACGATTAAATGCTGCCATGATGTTACTGTACAAAATAAAAGTAATTATTAAGAAATATAAATAAAAGAAATAAAACTATTCTATAAGTACACAAACTTAACGTACTTACATAGTTTAATTTATGACAAAATTAGGTACTTGACAAATAAATGTAATAAGCAAAACATTAGAAAATACATTATTCCTTTTCTATGAATGCCTATGGCATTAAGACCGTATGTAACTGTATGTTGCATGAAGGTTAAATAAAAAATACATTAAAAAATATGTGTAAATTGCACAATAGCCACAGTATACGTGGCTAATAGACCGACTATGCTGATAATCAGGGTCCCGTCTACTGTGAATAGACGCCACACAGTATACTTGAACGGCTGGTATCGAAAAAACAACATGGCGTCTTCAATTGCATCTCTTGTGATCTTTCCTGGAAAAATAGGGGAGAAAATTGGATATCAAATATCGTATAATCGTTTTTATACCTTAACTAGCTTTTGCCCGCGACTCCATTTGCGTGGAATAGTGACTTCCTGCAGATTTTTGGTATAAAAACTCTATCCTATGTTCTTTCTCGAGTTCCAAACTGTGCCTGTACCAAATTTCACAGATATCAATTCAGTAGTTTAGGCGTAAAGAAAAGACAGAGAAATAGACAGACATATAGACAGACTACTACTTTCGCATTTATAATATAAGTTTGGATCTCATAAAAGACAATTAGACCCAAAAAATATTTAATCTGTAAATATTTTTTTTAACTCATTTGTTTTTTATTATTATTAATGAAAATAATGTAGCTTCATTATATAATAAAGATTTCAATTCTAGTACTATGTAGATAAAGCACATTGTTTTGTTGTCTTTATTGAAAATAATGACTTACTCACTGGAACTAACTGGGAATAAGAGCCCTAATTGCGGTTGAATTGAAACTAGTGAAGCTTTTGTTAGTCAGTTCACGTGATTAAGAGCTGATTTTTCAATAGACAGATAAATGTTATTAGACGAATAAAATTGTTGCTGTCACTGTCTTATACAAGCATTCTGACGCGACAGCATCATTATTATTAACTTATCTAACTAACTAACTTTTATCTAACTGTTGAAAAATCAACCCTAAGTTGTCATATCAAATAAAGTTTTTTCAACACACTTCCTCATAAAGTGGCATGGCATCCCAACGGCAATTAGGCACATAATAACACCTATTATCAAACTGTGACTTTTTCGTAACAATTATTCACTATGGAGTAACAGGGTTCTTTTTTTTAATATTTGGTTGAGTTACTCTCACACTTGCGCTAAAATGCTATTAGCGAAAAGCTAAAAAAAACATCATTTCATAGTCTATGGCCGATGAGCGCGTACAGGAACGCTGGTAATTTTTTGGCTCGACCGGAGTGATACCACGCACGGCCTCACAGAAAACCGGCGTGAAACACAGCGTTGTGTTTCGCCGTGTGAGTTAGGTTACCGGAGGCCCAATCCTTCCCCTCCCCCAATCCCTCCTCAATCCCTAATCCTTAATCCCTAAAAGGTCGGCAATACACTCGTAACTCCTCCATTGCGGGTGTTCATGGGCGGCGCTGATTGATTAGCATCAGGTAATCCGTCTGCTCGTTTGCCGACTTATTACATAAAAAAAAATACTCGCCAATTTAAATCAATATAATTATAATACCTTCGCAGAATAGCAATTGTTTTTCAACAATTAATCGCATTTCAGTTACTCGAATGTTGATCAGTTCACCGAATAGAGCTGGTGTGGTCGTCACTATAAATTCGATAACACCTTCCAATAACGCAGACTGGGTCATCTGTTAAAAATTAATATTGTACACACATTAGTAGGAAAAAAATAATCAAGAGTGTACGGAATAAATAAAAGTGTTGGCAAGCTATACGTCGCGACGAATGGGCCGTGTCGAGCGCAGTAATACCACGGCCTCATAAAAAACCGGCGTGAAACAAACATATTGTTGTGTTTCACCGTATGAGGTTTCCGGAGGCCCCATCAACCCCTACCCGATCCCTAAATCACAACCAACGCACTTGTAACTTCTCTGGTGTTGCGGGGGTCCATGGGATCAAGTAATCTGTCTGTCAATGAAAAAGGGAAACATGAAACGATTAAAAAATATACGTACAAAAAGCAATCTGTGTTTCAACGAAGCAGAAAGAACATCCACGAGCTTTGGAATTACAAATATTTTTGTCAAAAATATCTGAAACAATAAACATTTTATTTTGCAAAAATATAAGTCATCATCATCATCATCAATCAGCCTATAAGTGTCCACTGCTGAGCAAAGTCCTCTTCTATCAAGAAGTTTTGAGCATTAATCACCACGCTTGCTCAAGGCGGATTGGCAAATTATAAGTTCAGGTTTCCTCACGATGTTTTTCTTCACCGTTTGTCAGTGGTGTCTAAATAACTATAGAAAGTACATATAACTCGGAAATAGTCACATTGGTACTTGCCAGGTTTGGAACCTGCACCCTCATGCATGAGAACTATGCCTTAACCTGCTACCCTACCATGACGTTTGAAAAAAAAAACATTTTGACATCCATTTGGACGGCAAATATTCAACCTTACGTTGTTGAGACACCTGCGACCCGGACTAAGCGTTTTGCCTCGTCCTTTATACCGCGTACATCGAGGGATTGGAACAGTTTGCCGGCTGCAGTCTTTCCGTCCGAATACAATTTAGGTGTCTTCAAGGCTAGAGTGAATATAAACTAGTGCGCCTTACCATCAACGATTGCATCACTGCTTACCATCAGGTGGGATTGTAGTCAAGCACTAGTTTAAGGCAAGTAAAAAAAAAACGTAAAATAAACAAAAATAGAAGTGTGCAGGTATTATTAGTAGATACCAAATATGAAAATTATAACAGAAACTTTTCATTCTCATCTATGGACCCCTTATTAGACGGAGAAGACTCACAGATCTTGTACTTTACGAATTTTAATATTGTTTGTCTGTAACTATATTATAACTATTGTCAATTTTGAAGTCATTTGATATTTTTTGTTATTAATTATGGTCTGACTTGATATTGAAGGTACACGTACTCGACCCTTGATTCCCATAAAAAAATGACATCAGATTTATACCCTGTACAAAATTAAATTTGAAAACTTTTGATAACTTACCAGCGGTTTCATTATCACCATATCGTCCTGAACTACATTTACGAGTTTTTTGTATATTCTCATACAATTTCTTATCTTCTCAACCACAATATCTTCGTTCATCTCATTCCGAATAGCATTCATTTCACGTTCAAAATGTTTACAAATTACTCTCATTCGTTGCCATAGTGATTCGAATATCATAATTCTCGCAAAGTGCGTAGAATACATCGCCAAATCGAAAATTAAATAAATGTTAACGCAATGTGATTGAAACTGAGCACAAAAAGTCAGATGAGTGTAGAGACGAGTAGCGATACTTAAAAACATAAGAAATCTAGAGATTCGTATCTCGTCCTTGACTTTTAAATCTACGAGAAAAACGTCAACTTTTCTAATTTTTTCCATAACGGGCACGAAATTTTCTGAATTGAAGAAAAATGCTGTTAGGAAGTTGGCAATGTAAACTATCATTTGGTAGGACGAGCGTGCCTTTCTTCCAACTGTATTGTGCATCGTTATTGATATATTTTGCCATAATAAAACTGTACCGATCATTATACAGTATATTTTGACTATGATGTTCGTCAGTTTCTTAGAGCTTATTTCATAGTACAAACCTAAAGATAGACGAAACATCATTCCGATGTGAAACGACCGAATTATTTTAAACATTGCGTGTATTTTAGATGAATTTGTTCGTATAAAGTTATTGTTAAACATTTCGGTACCAAAGTATAACTGTAGCAAACTGTAGAAATGCAGAAACAGACTTTTTAGTAAAGAACAAGACAATATTGTTTCAATTGAAATACACGACAAATACTAACGTGTCTATTATTTTTATCTTTGTACAATTAATTTTAATAAAACCATACCACAAACCATAATAATGGTATATTTGAATGTTTCATTCTAATAATGAGAGACGTTATAATTAAAATGCGCTTGATAGTTTTGGCGTCCCAAACCCATCACGAAATATGAAATACCAATATAAATTGCCCGTTGATGGTTCAGAAAGATAATACAAATCGAGACCATGATAAATTTGTTTTGTTTAGCTTAAAGTCTAGTGTTACCATGGAAACAGATTAATGGGATGGCGATCATTCTTTTTTATTTTACACTAGATGGCAGTACAATCAAGCGCCCATAAGGCAATACTGACTCAAGCTCGCTACAAAATTATAAATTACTAGCTTATGCCCGCGACTCCGTTCGCGTGGAGTAGTTACTTCCAGCAGATTTTTGGTATAAACACTATTATATGTCCTGTCTCGAGTTTCAAACTATGTCTGTACCAAATTTCATATAAATCGGTTCAGTAGTTTAGCCGTGAAGAAATGACAGACGGACAGAGTTACTTTAGCAATTACAATGTTAGTTTAGATTTAATAAAAAAAAATGTCTTATATTAACAGATAGGAATTAAAAAGATAGGAAATACCCAATGACGTCACAATGAATTATATTTGTGATATACGTTTTCTTTTACTTTATTGATTTTAAAACACAAAAAAAACCATTTGAATATAGCTTGTGTAGCTAACATACCCAATTACATATAAAAAATATTATTATGTTTCACTACAACAATGTTACAAGTCCATATCTTAATAATTAACTTTAAAATTCAAACAGGGAATATTCAAATTCAAAAAAGGAATTTATTGGAATAAATGTGAAAATTGTACTGAGGCCAGCGTGAAAACTGTGAGAGCATTAACAATTCCCACTATGAGTGTCCCGTCTACTGTGAAAAGACGCCACACTGTGTACTTGAAGGGATGGTGTCGGAAGAACATCATGGCGTCTTCTATAGCCTCGCTTGTTGTTTCTTCTGAAATATATAAGTGATCTTTAGAATCATATATGTATATCAGTCGTGTGTACCTACTACACTAGACCTGATTTGTAATATTAAACATTCTTTGAAACGTAATTTAATTAGTAATATGGTAGGTACTTAAATGATCTGTTACGAAAATTTGACCAATTGTTACATATTTATCTTCGTTATGTATATTCTTTACCATTGAAAAACAGGAACGACCCCTTAAAAACTCTGTTTTGAGGCTATTACTTGCGTCATTTGGGCAATTTTTTTTTTTGAAATCGTTACCCATTGCCCTCACTAGAATTTCCTCCTGTGTCGTGGGTGCGGTTACAAATATACAATTTCACATACACATGACACCCAGACCCGGAACAACAATTTGTGGATCACACAAAGTTGTTCCGTGCGGGAATCGACCCCGCGACACGTTGCACGGCAGCCAGTTGCCCAGCCACCGCACCAACCAGGCAGTCAAACTAGTCAAAAATTAAATATGCCATCTACAGATTATTAGTTGACCTTACCCTCTCAAGTTATGTTAAATGATAGGCCAACTTCGCGTCTGATAGGCCAACTTAACCGCAGTGATACCACGGCACTATAGAAAACAAGCGTGAAACGAGGATTGAGTTGTCACTACCGCGAGAGTGAGGGTATGACATGCCTTCCGATCCCCGAATCCTCAAATTCCTAACTTCAAGCCCGGTTCAAATGCAATGAGGCACCGCGACCTCGGCACAGAGCAGGAGAAGGAACAGGGGGGTTTTTAGTCAGTAAGAGTCTGACACTCCCTCCTGCCCGGCCCTGGGCGGGAGAAGTCATTTGATGATTTTCCCCTCACAAAAAAGCCCGGTTCAAATGTATTGCATTTAATTTTGTAACTTTTCCATTCTGGAAACTATTTCTGTCTGCTTACCACCAGGCGAACCGTCTGCTTCTTGGCCATACTTTTCCATTAAAAATATGTTTGTAGGTACCTTTACAATGCAGTAGTTGAGTAGTAACGATTAACTTCAATCTATCCACGCTGGCCTTCACCAGCTCCGCTAGGAACGCCGGGGCAAAAGACAACGTCAGGTCCATCAAACCCTCCGTGATGCAAATCAAGTAAGCCTGCAACCATTCCAAAATCGACCTTAATTATATAAAAATACAATTTGCCTCTACCTCACAGAAAACTGACATGAAACAATCACTGCATTGTCTGTTTGTCGTGTGACTAAGGCTACCGGTTTCCCCCATCCCTCCTTAATCCCAAAATCTCCAAAATATTAATGCCCAAAAGGCCCAAAAGCGCCGATTGCTTACCATCAGGTAACCTGTCTGCCGAAAAACCCCAATATAATATTTAGTACGACCAGAGAATTGGTGTTTTCCTCTCCGTTCGATTTTACGAAGATTCCAACAATGAAGCAAAAAATGAAGTATATAAAAGAAAACTTTTGTTCGGTTAAAAAAGCCTTCGTAATCGAATTTGGCCATTATACGTTTAAAAAAAAACAAAATATTTGTTAACACAATAATACTTACGGTGTAGCGTCGAAATTTTGAGATAATAAAAATAACATCCAATATTTTGGGAATCACGGATAAACCAACTATGAAAATCTGAAACAATTCAACAGCTTAACAGATTAAAAAACTGTTCGATCGATTTAAAATTGACTGTTCAAAATGTAATGCTAAATAATTATGTTTTGTTTATTATTTATGTTATTATTTTTTTATTTCTGTCAAATAAAATTAGTTTTAAAAGCGGTGACATCACTATTATACGCATATCAAAAAATAAATCAGGGCGATTCTATTTTGTCTTCCCACAAAATAAATGATTATTTTATCTTCTTTGATAATTTTGCTACATTTTTTGTCTGTCTCACTCAAAAGTATAGGTACTTTACTTTTCGCCTTGGTCTTGGCCCTTGGCAGAAATTTCTACTTCAAAAACAGGCTTCTGAAAAATGCTTGTATTACAAGTCTTAGCTGAGTCCTAACGAGGTATCCGTCTTTCCTTTTCAAATATCTTAAAAGTATACTTACTAAGGGTTTCATAGTCGGCTTACTTCTTTGAGTTGTATTTAACATTTGCTTGTAAACTGTCATACAGTGCCTAAGTCGTTCTACCATAGCGTTTTCCCCATCAATTCTGGATAACTTCAATTCTTTTTCGAAATATTCACAGAGAAATTGCATTCGATGCCATAAAATTTCGAAAGTCATTATTCTTGTGAAATGTGACAAAATTATTGCCAAATCGGTAAATAGTATGGTGTGGGTACATACGGTTAGTACACAATAATTAAAATGAGTCGATAATCTGATACACAAAAAAACTACTAACAATGTCCTCGTAACTGGTATCTGGTCATATTTGTCGTTATAACCGATCAGAACATCTATTTCTTTTATTTCATTTAAGAAATTATCGAATTTTTCAGTTTCGAACAGCATGCCAACGAGAAAATTAGCTTCGTATATCACAAGTTGGAAAGCGACTCGTACTTTTGTACTTAAATTTGGATTCCATATTAGCTCTAGAGAAAAAATCAAAATGATTAAACTGATTAAAACGCAGTAAATTTTTAATAATCCGGTTATGATTTTATTCGAACTGACTTTATAGTATAAACCGCCAACAATACGAAAACACATAATATTTTGTATCGACAAAATCGATTTTATTGCGTCCATGTTTTAATAAACAAATGCTATACGTGTTGTCGCTCCGAAAATTCATTAGTAAATGAATAGAAGTCGGTTCTAAATTCAAATTTTAGATCAATTTAGTAACGGTACTTCTAATTATTCCTTTTTTAAATATCGAATTCTACTCGTATGTTAGACTCGTTACTAACTTTATTAAGTATTCAGTCACTCATTAAAATTTCGTATTTAATCATTAGTTATATGTGCGTGTTCTGTCATCTGCCTACTCTTTCGAATATTATTAATATTCTTAGGAGGATAGGCAATAGCTTCACGAAGACGGCAGACCGACAGACTGACACTTTTTATCTTTAAGTTTTGTTTGACGTTCAGTCATACGAAAGGGTCTTATTGAAATAAACGATTTCGAGTTACACTTTTACCATGAATATTTTAATATTTCTGTCTATCATGGAATAAAGACGATATGACACAATTTCTTAATACATACTAGATCTAGAACAAATAACGTTTGTGTTCAATGAGAGGTCTCATTAACGCCATGTGTGTGGATTACACTCTTGATATTAACACAGATCGACAGTTGATGATTTGAAACTGTTTAAAGCAAGTACATTAAATATTTATACAAATAACATGAAATGAAGAAAGATAGAGGCTTCAATTTCTAATTAGCTTTTTAATCATTCATTCATTCAGAGAAGTCATTTAAAGATTCGACCCCCTGGGTGAAATCTCTCTCGCCTAGGGTGAGGAGAGAGGGAGTGTCAGACTCTTACTGACTAAAAACCACCCCGTTCCTTCTCCTGCTCCAGACCGGGGCTGCGAGCAATAATGATGATAAAAACTCATTCTTTCCGAAGATCAGACGAG
Organism: Spodoptera exigua; assembly: GCA_902829305.4. Taxonomy (NCBI): domain Eukaryota; kingdom Metazoa; phylum Arthropoda; class Insecta; order Lepidoptera; family Noctuidae; genus Spodoptera; species Spodoptera exigua. Next base: position 14,299,782 of record LR824607.2, on the reverse strand, counting down.
GCCTTCGTTCAACAGAGAGCACTCCTAGATTGATGATGAAACTATAGCTTAGTGCAGTGCAGTAGCAGTAAGGCCTCAACTTTACGAAAACATGTTGTTAGAAACGCACTTTTCCCTTCATGTAATAGCGATGTAAATAATTTCAATATCGCTTACAAGCAAAATGATCTCACGCTTTCCTTTCCATGCAGGATAGCATAGATTAAAACTAAATAGACTTTGGTTGCACTAATAAACCTATTTACTATAATAAGGCGTGTGCTTATCACCTTACTCCATTCATAGTTACAACCTCCATGCTATTTAATAGCAATGAGCTAGGACGGCAAACGATTTGACCTATCAATCTGATGGTAAGCAATCGTCAAAAAGTGAACATCGTGGATTGGACATGTGTATTTCTTTTGTTGTTCTTTTTTTTTTCATGAAAATGAAAATCATAGCTTCTTATCAAGTTCCCGTTTCGGAGGGAGTGTCAGGCTCCTACTGACTAAAAACCCCCCGTTCCTTTTCCTGCTCTGTGCCGAGGTCGCGGTGTCTCATTGCGCTTACCCCGCAACCCCGAGGGATCTGTGGTGGTCGCGCTTACGGTGGCCGGAGATCATCTCTGGTCCGCAGAACCGCGCTTACAGTGGGACGACCAGGGAAAAATCAATCCATTCATTGACCATTAATTTACATGACAGTCCTACTTAACTAGCAAGACAAAATTAATAACTCAGACATTTCCAATCAAACAAACCATTTATAATTTAAACTGGTAGCCATTTAAATAACAGAATAGCAAATAGTAAAGACATAAAGATGGCGTCTGCATAAAGCAGCTGTTTACAAAGGAAATGTCTGATGAAGATAAACTATATTTAATGTCCACCGACGCCATTTTATCCCACCTGCCCGTCGCATTGTGATTAAAATAGAGCCCTATTTTAATGGTACTTTGAAAAGGTATCATGTGATTCTAATGTGGTTGCAAGTGTGGCTGTTATTAAGTAAAAATTGACGTTCAGTTTACCGGATCGGGCTAAGCATAACTAGAGATTGTTTATGCTTGGGCTACACTAACGGGAAATAAAATATTAAACAACGAAAATATATACCTTAACACATTCAGTGCCCCCGACGCGTATGTGCGTGCGAGGAAACGCACATACGCGTCGGGGGCACTGAATGTGTTAATTTTTTTATTTAGTGATCAAATTACACCTACGATTGACGTCCATCATCGCGATAATGAATGGCATTTCCCGTTAGTGTGCTCCAAGCAATAAAATGTATGTGTGGTTTGTCGAATTCGGCTCATTCACATGACGTGCTAAAATTTTATTCCTAACATTGAATCGAATCATAATATATTCCTATAACCACTCGATCATTTCGATCACCAAGAAATGTAAGCGTCGTGATGAAAATAAAATCTATACCAACCTACTAATTATGCTTCATTACACCTACTATTTCTGTTCAGAACTTCATTAATATAATGATATAAATTTAACTCTAGCCCTTTATAAAACGCCACGTCAATACTTTATGTTTTCAGTGTACCACTACACTTGTTGTGTTTCAATCCTCTCAAATTTCTGGGACCAGTAGGGTAGAAGAGAAGTGTTAAACAATGCATTCGTTAAAATCGATCGTATCAGTGCAGACCATGCTGGTATTCCTCACCCTCGCAGGAACCCACCACAAGTTCTCCTCAAACAGATTAGTTACAATCCTGTCAAAAATTTATTGCGTCATTATTGTGACATTTTTCTTACAAACGCAAGTAGAACAATTTATGTATGACGACAGGAGAAAATTAAGAATAATTTTTCAATCAATTTTCTACATAACGCATGTCTTAGTCGGATTATTTAATATGGAAAAGTTTACACCAGTTGCAAACGATATTAGAAAATTCGACGCCAAGCTACAAGGCACTAAGCTTCAAGATGAGATACCGGCTTCCAGATGTTTCTTCATATTATTAATTTTGCTTCGAATTACAACTCATGCTTGGTACTGCAGTCACAATAAATGCTCCACAAACATATTTTTTTATGATATTGCGCTTTTTACTTCACATTTCTCGAAAATAATGATGTTCGAACTGCTATGGCATCGGATGGCTCTCATTAGAAAACATTTTGAGCAAAAATTCAGCATGTACAGGGTTGAAAATGGAGGCGAAAATTTTACAGATATTATAAGAAGTTGTCTGACAACTTATAAAAGTTTACTGGATACATTGCAACAAAGTTATGCCGTTGTCAAGCCATTGGTAAAACAATCCTTTTTACATATTATTACTTTTACGGGTTAAAGCGGTAGACGAGCAGACGGATTTCCTGATGGTAAGCAATCCGCTCCATAAGTGGAGCCAATGCTTCCGCAACACAAACTATTCCATAGTTTTTAGCTTCAGGTAAACATTTTAAGAGATTTGAGAATTGGGCAGGCGGATATTGGAGACAACTATTTCATAGCCGCACTTATGACCACGATCAGATTTTTAGGTATTACCTCACTTAAGTCATGGAACTTTTCTATGTAACTGGCCATTTACAACCTATCACAGAAGATAATTGATGATCAATTTATGTTTGCCTGACTTTGGATCTTCAGATTAAATGAGAAGACTTTTTTACCATGGAGGCCTATTTATTACAACTATCATAAAAATTGTACCATTGTTAATCTTTGTGAATTTGCCTTTACTATTGATCATTTTTCTTGTAATCATTTGTTTTCTTATAACATTTGCAGATACTTTTAACCTCTTTCGTGGCATTTCCTATATTTCTGAACAGTATAAACAGCGCCCTTGTTCTCGGTGGAGCCTACGTAAGTATAAATACTTGAACCAAATTTAATTCAAAGTAGTCATATTTTGCTCAACTAAACTATTGTTGAGCATAACATGACTACTTGACCATATATTTAAACAATGGGAGGCTGATGACGATAATACTTAGTACAATACTGTAGAACAATTTGATATTAACGAAAATATTTCTCAAATATTAATAAAACAGAGTAAATAATTACTATTATTTACTTACGTAACACGTAACTATTTGACGAGGAACTCGATCAGTTACAAGCCACGCTAGGGGCTTATATTCATCAGCAGAATTGAACTACTGACACACGGAAAGGAAAACATCGTGCTCAACCCGGATTATATTTTTTATTAAAAGTTTGAAATCGCCAATCCGTTTTGAGCAAGCGTGGTGGTTAATACTGAAACCTTCTCCGTGTGAGAAGAAGCCTTTGGTCAGTACTAAGGTCTCATAGGCGGTAGGTGACGGTGATGACGATGATGATGAGTAAGACATGCACAAAAGTGGTAACTCTAAAAACGTAATAAATTTTTCAGGCGAACCTAATATCGATTATAGAATCTATATTTAAAGTAATAGCCTGCATGGCGCCAGCAGCCTTCGCCGAGCTTGTAAATATGGAAATAGATAAACTAAAACTACTCATCACCCGACAACTCATGTTTTGTCAAAGTAAGTTGAAGTTCCATTTCACTTTTTAACGTACGCAGAGGGCGCTTTTGTCGAAAATGGTTTACCATTGGCTAACACCTGAAAGAATGGTTTACCACCGAATGTGATACTACTTAATGCATTAATTTTTTTTATTATTTAATAAGTCGGCAAACGAGCAGACGTATTACCTGATGGTAAGCAATCAACGCCGCCCATGGACACCCGCAACGGAGGAGTTACGAGTGCGTTGCCGACCTTTTAGGGATTTGGAGATTTAGGGATTGGGGAAGGGTCTGGGAAGGGGAAGGATTTGGCCTCCGGTAACCTCACTCACACGGCGAAACACAACGCCGTGGTTGTTTCACGCCGGTTTTCTGTGAGTTTTAAAAAGTCAATGTATAATATATAGGTATAACGTTGCATTATAAGTTAAAACAATTAATCTGGTTTGAGCTAGTGCAATGATTAATTAATATTACTATCATTCTTTCTCCATTTTTGAGAAGACCTTTACTCAGTAAGGTGAAGTTTCAGGCTGCAGATGATGAAAAAGAAAATGAAAATTTTGTTCAGTTCTGTTGAATCCATGATACAAAAAGTATTTATTTTTAATTATATTTCAGATAACACTACACGAGATGCAATTGACGACGCCATAATGTTTTTCGACCAGCATCCATTTAAATACTCAGTATGGCGTCTATACATAATAGATGGAAAACTGATACTGAGCGTTATCAGTCTTTTAACCACGTATACTGTGGCTATGGTGCAGTTTACTCATATTTATAACTAAAATTATCTTACACTAGCTGTGCCCTGTGGTTTTACTTGCGTATTTTGCAGCCTATGTTCGACGGGGTTATTGTAACTTGCCAACAGTGAAAAACAATTTCAATTCGGTCAAATAATTCCACAGCCTATTCAATTCAAACAAACAAAAAATCGAATCTTTTATTTCAATGTCTTTATATTTAAAAATTTCGTGTCACGTGTTTGTCCGCGATGGACTCCTAAACTACTAAACCGATTTTAAATTTGATTTGCATTCCGTGTGCATTTTGATCCAATTTGTAAGATAGGATAGCTTACATCTCAATTTATAGTCACAATATTACTTTATTGCAAATTATTTGTCCATATAGGTATTTAATATGACAAGAACCTTAGCCACAGCCACGCGTGGCTGGGTCTGTTAGTATTATTATAGATTATTATTTAGTTATATTGTTATGCTATTCAATAAAGCTTGTGTTTATGCTTAAGTGCGAGTGTTAATTTATTTCAGCTTTCCATGCATAATGGTTTTGTAATTAGAACACTGTAAATACAATAAGGTCTTATTTACGGAGACGCGTTGTTAACATACTAATTCTCTATTATTCTTTTACATGAACCTACTGAAATGATTGTGATGAAAATTTACTCAGAAGTTTTATGAATCTAGAATAAAACATTTTTATTCTAGTAATACAGGTGAAGCGACTAGCAGAAGCTAGTTGTTTTATGTTTACGCGAGCCCATAGTGCAGCCCGCTGCCGCTGATTCAAATGTACAACGGTCTCCTGCGCTGGCGCAGACCACGCCACTCTCCGCGTCTCTGTGAACGGGGCCTCGTATGCATTTAAAATGTCAGTTATGTAATAAATTAGTTGTATTTGTTTTAACACTAGTGTTTTAATTCTTCAATCCAGACTTATTTGGTATCTTTTACTAGTGATTTCGATACCGATGTTGGCATAATATTAGCTAGCTACTCTAACGTTGTTTCACTCGCTGCTCGCCTAGTTTAAATCGCCGCGTGGTGTTTTGTAGTATTCAGGATTGTAGCTTTCAATCAGTGAAAGAATTTTGGAAATCCGTGCAGCGGTTCTCAAGATTACCCCCTACATACTATATTAGTATGGATAAGAATTCACGGACCATCTGACAAAAATATGTAAAAACCAACATCGTAAGTAGTAGATGTGTTTACTTACACTAAACTAAACTTAATCTCAAAAACCTACAAAAACCATCTATTATCAATCTTGAATGGCGAGTTGGCAAACAACGATTGATGGTCCAGCCACTAAGGATTGATAGATTGACGGTTGCCACAAACGATTGACAGCTGTAAATGATGACGTCAACATAAACATCTTCTGTAAATGGTTGTAGGAACCATATACATCATGTTTTCAATTTCGAATTCATCTAAGGAGTTATGAAACTGGTTATTTTATTTGCTCTTGTAACTACAAAACTTTAACTACCAGTGGGGGCGTTTTGCGGTCTCCTTTGATTACAGGGTGTGAATAAAACTTGATGTACAGGGGAAGTAATATAATTGGTCAAAAGTAGAGGTTACGTAAATTATATTTTTTTATTAAGCCCTTCTGTTGATGAAGGATGTGGATAGAGTCTAATTACAATAAATCATTTTCAAAGAAATCCACTCGAACAGTGCTTCTGGATTACATACAATCAAATAAAACTTAAATACCATCTCTAGTGTGTACAAATAGGATTAATACCTACTTTGTTGTATTTTAGGACCATTTTAACACCTCAAAGTTTTTATTTTACAGTTAATTTATTTAAAACTCGATTCATCGAAAAGTTTTAAATGTTTAAATGGAGTGTTCTTACCATTAATAGTTGCACACATAATCTCTAAACTTACATAATTAATCAATTTGTTTTGAGAGCTTCATTTATCAGAAGACGCCTTGGGTGGGGCGAGAATGAGTGTCAGACTCTGACTAAAATCCACCCCGTTCCTTCTCCTCTTCCAGGAGGCTAACTTCAGTGTGGGTAAGAGAAAGAGATATACAAGTTGTCTAGCCCTGTCTCTTACCCACACTGAAGTAAGATTAAAACAGTTACCTTGAACCCGCTGTAAATTATTGTGCTTACACCCACAAAAATACTTAATGGATGCGCTACACTTAATTAAATTAAAACTACTACCTTTTAAAAATAATATGTGAGGTAGAAATGTATTATAACAAGTGAAAGTATAACATTAGACTTGTAATTATAACGTTTATGCCGCTCGCATTGTTTTACCTAATAAACATCGTATTAAAAAGTTACGTCAAAAGGAAATTTAGTAAAAACGAAAGTTTTATTCTGTACTTACTTTAGTTGTATTATAAAATGTTATTAAAACGAAAGAGCCTGTTCTTTTTATATTATTAACGGTTCTTTATGTACATTTAACGGTGTAAATCCGTCTCAAAAATTAATTCTCTTACTTTTATGGTATAGGACGGCGAACGAGCATCCGCATCACCTGATGGTAAGCAATCACCGCCGGCCATGAACACTCGAAATAACGGTGGAGTTACGAATGCGTTGCCCACCTTTTGGTTGTTCGGGTTTCGGGGGTTAAGCATTGGGCTTACGGTAACCTCACTTACCCGGCGAAATACAAAGCTGTGGTGGTGTCACACGGTTTTCTGTGAGGCCATGGTATCACTCCGATTGAGTCGACCTATTCCAGCCGTAGCATGGCTCTCCCACACTTAGCGAATCTGGTATTTACATTTCTTTTAAAAAGTCTAAAAGCTATCTCCGCCTGTTATTTTAGCTTTTGGCTGTTATTTTGTAAGCGTTGGTATAACCCTAACGTGATTTTTGTAGAGCAATTGCCTTTTACCTTACAATGGTAATATCGCGTTCATCGGACGTTTACGCTCGCCACGAGCTGACGTGACGTCAACCTCGCTTCAGCGCAGCGTCGGCATTGCGGCCAATTCGGAGACACGGTGCCGTTCGTAAAACAATAGTGGCAAAAAATTGACAGATGGTACTGGTGTAACATTTGGTAAAAAATTGTCGTTAAGGTGCCTAGGTAAGTCTTTTCCAATTCTTCAATATTACTGATTTTACTAAAGTTTTGGAGGAACCAAAGTGATAATTCTAACTCAATCACGTCAGAAACGGACTCAACAGAATGAATAGCCAGCTTTAAGTCAGGAGTAATAACCTTGGCACTTTCTTTTTTTGACTGCACGGTTGGTGCGGTGGCTGGACAACTGGCGGCCATGCAACGTGTCGCGGGTTCGATTCCCGCACGGAACAACTCTTTATAAAATATCACCTGTATGTATATGGAATGCAAATAAAGAATTGAATTGAATTGAATTGTGTGATCCACAAATTGTTGTTTTGGGTCTGGGTGTAATTTCACGCTAGTATTTTAAAATACTAGCACAACGTTTTTTTGTATTTTAAAAAAAAAGACTTTCTGTCCTACAAAATACTGATTAAAGTATAGCTTCTAAAAGGCGTTTAAAATAATTGTAAAATTGTCAGACTGGGATTGTACTTCACCCGAAGATAGAACTTTGCGTCCACCCACTCGTCCCGCGAGGCAGTTCAGAATACTAAATACATTTTTATCGTATCCCAGTAATCTTCAGAACCTGTATAAAACTTGTTCGACTTCAATAAAAATAACACGACCGTCTTACATACCATTTTATATATGTGCATATATGCAGATGTATTAAAAAATTCGTATTTATTGTTGGTAGTAACTTTTCTGCTATATTTTGTCATTAGAGATTCTTAATGATGATAACTAGTATAAAAATTATGTAATTAACTACTACAGGACATGTTTACGAGAGAGCTATACTTTGACACGAACGAGCCGGCTCGGCAGGAGTGATACTAATTATAGCTTTATAGAAAACCGTCAAGAAATAACGCCTTGCGTCGTCGATACCTGAAGCTCCCTTCCCTCCCATTATCGTTAACCCCCAAATCCTTAATTCTCAAATTGCTTTCACAAGAAGGCAACACACTAGTAACTTCTCTGGTATTTTGGGTGCTCACCAGAAGGTAATCCGTCTGCTCATTTCCCGACCTATTTCCATTTGTAAAAAGGAGTTGAAAAAACATTGTTCAACAACAGTCACAAATTACGAAATTATTAATTTATAGTCGTTAATCTAATTAATACCTTAATCACATAACACAGTCATATATTTATTTTTCTTAATGAAAATGTCAACTTAGGAGCCAAGTAACATTTTTATCGTCTCCTTTCTTCAATTCCGAAAATGCTTTCTAAAGAAAGTTGGAATGAATGATCTTAACGCGAAGATTATTTTTACACTCAAATATGAAACATACTTTAAAAAAAACAAGTGTTAAGTGTTTTTTATTTATTTTTGTTTTTTTTTTGCGACAAGCCTGTGGATTTAAACGTACTATAAAGTTACCGCGCCATTGACTTGGTTGACATATTATTCTTAATATTTTTTATTCTTAAGAAAACTTGACTATTGGTAATGAAATAAGGTGTCATATTTTAAAACAATTCCTCTTAAGACAGGATAGACAGAGAGTGAGGTTAAAGTCAAAATCATTTATTACAACTAAACTATAAATAGGATATAGTATGCCTGTCTGTTTGTCAGTAAAGCTAGGTGCTCGTTCCAAAGTGTAGATTCGAATGGAAAAGACCGAACAAGAAACTCTATAAAGAGAGAGAAAGGTAGAGAGTTCATTGAAACTTACGACATTCATGTAATTTAATCAAAAAATCAATTCGAATACATACAACATCAGATCTATACCCACAAAACTAATAATGTCTCGACCACATACAAGCAATGTAATATTATAAGGTTCAATTTCCAATAACAAAATGCTTAGAAATATATACAAAATCTTTGGTACTGCAATCAAAGGTTCAGGAAGGATCGCAAAGCAAATCGCATTAGTACGGTACACTAAGCTGGTAGCGACGTGGAATCAGCTGCCCAATACGTAAAATAATGTGCATTATATTCCTATTCCAGACATTGGTTGTGGTCCAAGTCAAGAGCGTTTATACCGCATGGGTTTTCAAACTTTAAATTCAAAGTTAAAACTTTTAGTCAATTTACTTTTTGATTATATTATTGACCATTGACCATGTTTGTATCTCACAAGAAAATATCACTTTTTATAAAATATTACAATATTGGTACACTTTAGTAAGTTGAATAAGTGTAGGAGAACCATGTTTCGGCATAATTCGTCGACGATTTATAAAATTAAATAGACCTACTTGGATTTTTAAATTCTTTTCAATTTATATCTTCAAATATTCGTTCCTTTTTCCTGATTGGGTAATTCAGTAGATCCTGGCTCATGTAAAATAAGAAAATCATTTTATATTACTATATAAACTTACATAACTTTGAGCAGATAACTTTTACAATTGAGAACCCCACTAATAAGTTTTCCAACTCAAGAATCTATCCAATCTTTTACTTGGAACCGTCTGCTCGGTCAATAAGATAAACCAATTGATCTACGAGCTTGTTAAAAAATATAAACCACTATACCGCCAACCATTTCCATCTTGCACCACTCCCTAGGAATTCCGCGCAAGATTTCTTGCTACTATATCCGTCCACTACATATTTCTAACTCAGTATGCGGAACCTTTTTGTCACGAGCGAGAGGAGATTCATACGGAGTTAGCTCTTGTATAAAACATTACTTTCCTTTCTGTTTTAGTCGGTCTATAAGAAATATCACGGTTTTGTCCGTCGACTGCTTAAATAGAATTGTAAATTTTTGGACATTCATATTTTAGTTGGTAGGTGAGATTAACTGAAGATGATGAGACTAATGCTTTAACTGCACGGTCGGCGTAGTGACTGGGCAACTGCCTGCTGTGCAATATGTCGCAGGTGCTATTTTCGCAAGGAACAACACAGTTTGTGTGATGTCTGGTATGGGTGGCTTGTGTATATTTGTAAAAGCACCCATGATACAGGAAAAGTTTCGGGTAGATAGAAACTAAACTTAAGTCGCTTTAGATTTAAAATTATTGACACACAAGCCTTATGTCCAGAACCCTTAAAAAAGTTTAAGTATTTCCATTTATCGTTTATCTGTAGCACTAACATAGTTTGCGAACAGTTAATGTTGTCATAAAGGTCTTGTTCCAACGTTATTGGTTAGAAATTTGTAGGAAATTATATGGACGAAAACGCCACATCTATAAATTTTCCAACCACATGGAAAGCAGAGCCATAAATATTTTTACCTAGTGTTAAAGATTGTCATGTCTGGCACCCACATTTCTAGAAACCGATGGTGCGGTAAACGGTACTTCAATGGTGGTTGGCTCCGTATGATGGCGGCCATTGTGATGAAAATGAATGTGAATTTATTTGTGGAACTCATATAAATCAGTCGCCTACAAGACACCGACACGAATAGTATACTTTAGTTACCGGATTGGCTGGGGATAATTTTTAATACATACGGTTACACAACAAGCAATGCACTCGGGTATTGTCGCAGCCGGGATTTTTGCTGATAAAGAAATGGACTGGACGGGGCTAGAGAGACTGTCAGACTTTTGCCAGCCGAAAATCACCACGTTCCTTCTCCTGCTCCAGGCTGAGGCCACGGTTCTCACTGCGCTTGCACTCCAACCCTGGTTAAGATCAACCGATAGTGTGTAATTCAGTTATAGTCTGATATAATCTCCAGATCCACCCAGTGCGATAGTAGCCAATAGATTATTTGTCTGTGTATTGTCACAATATAGCGTACAACGACACAAAAATCAGTAAGAAAGTGATATACATTCTTCTAAGTATGTAGAGCTCAAGGTCAGCCTAGGTCAGCCTTTCTTACGTCACCAAGGAGAACGAAAATAAAATAACCTTTTACACCTTTTTAATTCACTTTCCACTCATACGTCAAACAAAACGAGCTCAGAAAAAAAATACAAACATAATATCCTATCAGTCTTTTTATTTTAAAAATGCTTCCTCATTATAACTGATCCGAACATCGGACTAAAAGATTTACAACCAACCCTATGCCATTAATCTATACAATCCACATCGTGATCCTACTGAAAATGCTCCGTTTACAATAAATCCAGGGGCTATTAAGATAATTTTATCCATTATTTGTTGAATAAACGACGGTCAGTATAAATAAGGCTGTGTGCACATTAGAATACCGCTACTCAGTCATGACCTACCGCAAGGTAAGCACGACTCAGATTTATGTCTCAATGGATGCATTTTTGTCCTCTGTACAGAGGCGGATTTGACTAATTCAAGGCCTTTTTCTTTTTATTAATTGTCAGTTTTCAAACGGTTAGCTGTATGTATGTGTGATTGATTCCATCTTGTTTAAACTAGGAATACTTATACAAGTATTTTTAGTCCAGTCTTTTAATGATTTCATGTCACCAAAAATAATAAAAGCAAAATCTCAACCTATACCTACACTATCTTGTTCTACGTAGAAATTGTATGCTTGTAAACGCATCCACGACACAGAACATAATCCTAGAATAGGGCATCGCATTTTATAAAATGGCGCCTGAAATTCCGAGACAATATTTAAAATAGACACCCAATCGATAATCGAACTATCCAACTGGTAGCTCATAAATAGTAATTAAGTCTCTATTACTGTCTTTGTACTTAAGAGCCTCATGAATCAATTCCAACAACATATAACCCTCATTACAAATAAATAACACACACAAAATATAATTTCTCAAAGACAAATCAATATCAAAAAACAATTTCTCATTCATTGGTGATATAAATAAAAATGGCGGTGAGAAAGGCGCCGGTTGGGGCGATGTCGCAGGTATATCGGTTCCTTATAAGGCAAGAGTTCGTGAATAAATAAGCGGAGAGCATTCGGGTACCGTTATACTAACATGACCTAGCTCAAGGTATACACGACTAAGATTAATAGCTGTGCAGACGCGAATTTTTGTCTTTCTTAGGGGTTCAGGCGTAAAGGAAACTTAGTATTCAATCCTTTTTTGTTGCATTATTTGTCCAAACAATAAATTGATCGTCTTGCAGTTCTGTGGATTTCAAATATTCAGTCCATTTTGGTTCTAATAATTACTACAAATACAGGTTGTAAGATTAAAAATCACATGGCAATATTTTAAAAGTAAGGAAATTCGTTTTTTTATTGTCTTAAGTTTTTTACTTCACAAAGAATTTTTGAATCCTTCCCTGCGAAACTTTTAAGCACGTTTCAGAATCGTGTTTGAAATAATTTTGTGAATAACATTTGCGGTATTTTCACTTACCTACAGGGAGCGTGTGAAATGTGAAAGGCTTTTTGATACGTTTTTGGTACTAAATTCGATAATAGTAGAATCCGCATTTCACGTTTTAGGCAACAATGACATAGTTTTTGCTGCTGACAACTGATAAGGTTAACTAAAGATAACAATAATCCATACATTTCATTGTGACTGTATATTCTTTTTTTATTGGATTTTAGGATTATCTGATGGTAAGCAGCAGCGCCGCCCATAGACACCCGCAACAACAGAGGAGTTACGAGTGCGTAGCCGACCTTTTGGGAATTAGGGCTTTGGCAATTTAGGAATTAGGAAGGGATTGGGGGAGGGGAAGGATTGAACCACAGGTAACCTCACTCTCACGGCGAAACACAACTCTGTGACTGTTTCACGCCGGTTTTCTATGAGGCCGTGGTATCACTCCGGTCGAGCTGACCCATTCGTGCCGAAGCATGTGCCTCCCACACTGCATGTTAATTATTAATTTTCAATCAATCAGTAGTGATGGAATACGCCTTTACACGCCATATCGACGAATATATATAAAAAAGATTAAAAAAATGCTTTCCAACAAAAATACCACAACAAAATCAAAGTTTCACATCCCTATATTGTAATACGCTAATTAAATACGAAACTGGCTGGCGCATCTAATTTTATCGACATGCGTACATCTCTAATGGGTTTGACATTCTATCGATATCGACTTGTCCGCAGGATAATAGTGTTACGCAGGTTATCTTACATAATTATGCGGGTTTTAGCCGACTGCGATGGTATAAAGGTGGTATTATGTTAAGATTTTATGTCAGTTAAACTGGAATTGAATTTCGTTATTTCCAGAGGAAAACAGACCACCCTCTGTTTTTATGAGCGAAGTAACTAGGTAGGTAATTTTTGCAGAGTTGTGAACCTTTTTAGTTAGGTATGTAGTTTCTGTGGAGATGTAGAAATGTATCCTTGGGATGTTTCTTAGAAATTTCAAGACACTAATTCGAATAAGAAACATCTGTGAACATTTAGAACTACGTAGTTGATGATTTTTTAACTTCTTCGGGTGTAGGCGAAGTAGAATATACATACTCATGCGAGTTCCCCTACTATTCCTTTGGATGTCATAATCAGTAAACAAAGAACCTAGTCATTTAAGCCGTTGACTGCCGACCGATAACTATTGAAGGCACATCCTCCGCTACCGTAGGTCACCGGTGACCTACGTGGCGGTTAACGTGTTAATAAGGACCGGGCAACCGGCATTCGAAGAACTAAAAATTGGTTCATTTTTCTTTTGAGCAGCTGTTCTTCAATTGCCTTCTACCAGTAAGCGTCTGACACTCCTTCACGCTCCGTCTATAGCTAGAGAGGTCTATGATGATTTTGATGAAATTATATGCGTATTAAGTAAAGAACTATGTTTATGCATATTTTGGTGGTTTTGCTATTTTTTTTTTATTTCTTATTAAGTTGCTTAACAAGATGTATTTATCAACTACAACCAATACACAATCTAAATACTTCATTGTTGTAAACCTAAAACAAATATATATATTACATCAAAATAATATTCATCTGCATGTATGTCAGTGGGGAAGTTTACCAGAAGCCTGGCAGCATTGCCACGTTGTGCGTCAATATTTATACTCTAACCGAAGAAAGAACCAGAGCTCCGGTCAAAGATGCGTCGATCAGGTGTTTCAAGATCTCTTTAACTAAACTAATATTTATGTGCACTCAGACCCCAGGAGCCTAAAGTCTTTACTAGTCTTGTGTATTTATAATTGCACTATCGCCCGCGGCTCCGCCCGCGTGTCTGTCGATTTTACTTTAACAAGTTTTTTAAATTTTCTCTAAGTAAAAACCTTCTCTGGACTTCTACAAATAATTGAAGACCAAATCGGTAAAGGCATTATTGAGTTATCACATTGCAACGAAAAGTGGCATTGATTTTATATAAGACTGCGCTGCGCCGCGCGGTATCACCCACTGCTCATCTCCATTTGTCTTAGCGTGATGTTTTATAGCCTATAGCTTTTATGTATTTATTAGTAATTTTGTATATTAATTTATAATTGTAATCCGGACTCTATTGTAATTTTTCTTAATTGTTTATTTCTTGTGCATATTGATGTTAAGGTACCCTATGGGCCTCGATGCCTGACAATAAAGATATTTATTTATTTATTATAGCACTCAGGAACATTGTAGCTATATATCAGTGAAAGAATTT